>CM060566.1:19632500-20832500 GCA_030625065.1 Alectoris magna | reverse complement strand
ACAGGGAGGAGAGTCCTCACCTTCATCATCACAGTTTCCATTTACCCCAAATCCACCTGCCAGACACTGATGTTCTCTGTCTGCTGCCAAGCAGAGTTTTAAAAGAAGCACAGCCCCTTCAAATTGTTACCAGAGCGATGTATTGTAGGCACGATGTGTAATGCAACTTATTCTCATGGTGGATATAACATTGCTGCCATATGTTATCAGTGATATTTGATGTACAATACAGCTATATTTAATAAGCCAGCTAAAATGCATTTCCTGCCAAGCAGATCACAGAATGGCTTGGGTTGAAAAGGCCCACAATGCTCATCCAGTTCCAACCCCCTGCTATGTGCTGGGTCGCCAACCACCAGACCAGGCTGCCCAGAGCCACATCCAGCCTGGCCTTGAATGCCTGCAGGGATGGGGCATCCACAGCCTCCTTGGGCCAAGGATGGGATGGTAAGCAGGAAGGGAAATCACCTTCTTGGAGAAATGCCTTGTGTCAGAATGAATTAAAAAAGCAGACAGTACAATTTAAGACAGAAATTTAGTACATTAATCCCTGAGATCCCCTCAAAAGCTGTGGTATCATGTAGCTCTCAGAATATAAACCAGCCATCTAGCTGTAGATGAAATCTACAGATAGAAATCTCTCTGAAAGGAAACAATAATGATATCATGTTTTAGGAAAATGGAAAGTTAGGACAGAGTGAGCAGTGGGCTTGTCCCTCATCCATGGTGAGACTGCCCTTCCAAACATCCCAGCTGCTAGGTGGTCATGGCAGGTTACCGCAGAACAACTTGGCCTTAATCACAAGTGTTCCTGTACTGCCTGGGTCTCCAGCTTGCTCTCTGCCTCTGCCTTGTGTCTAAATTCTCTTTCATTACTTCTACTGTTGCTTCCCTTCCCCTTTGTGCTCCTCGTGTAACAGCAGTGTTTTAGCTTGTTTTTAGAACCCAGCAATAATATTTCCTGAGAAGATTCGTTTCTTTAATTTGTTGTTGTTCTGGTGCCCAACACTTCCTGTATGTACAGAGCTCCCCCCGGACTCGAGAGCCTCTCTGCAGTACATGCATCTTCAACAGTTTACTTTAATCAGGGCCCCTGGAATTCTGTAATACTTCAGGCCAATTTCTACAGTAAATTGAGCGCATTCAGCACAACCAAGCGCAGCCAGCGATCAGCCATAACTGCCAACAGTTTCACACCTTCACTACAGAATCCTTGCTTGACTCCACGTTCCTGGAAACCCATTTTTGCCGTCACTGTTTCCAGCAGGAATCTCTCAGTTGCTAAGGGATGGAATTTTTTATGCACTTCCACATGAAATATTTTTAGCTTGTAGTGGAGAATTATCCATCCAGTATTCTGGTTAATATTTTTCTCTATTAAAATGAAAGGACCAGAGTGCAGCGAGAAGCAAATCTCTGGAGGTCTGGAGGCCAGGTTTGATACAGGCACTATCCAGGCATTCAGAATATGACTTGGGTCTGTGTCTGCTGCATTTATTTGGAGCTCTGACAATTACAGGCTATCACAGGAGACTTCCACTTCTACTCCTGACTCAATTACCAAGCCTTATGCTTCTTGTAGTATTACCATTGCTGTAAATAAAGTCAAATTCATTCTCTTTTTTCTTTGCTCTTCTAAGGAAAAAAGAAGTGGCTGACTTCTAACAACTAGCATCAAACTGAACCCAAGCCTCCAAGGACCTCTCAGCTGCATGAGAACTAAACATAGTTTCAGTAAATTTGTGGTTATCGATGCAATGAGTTTAATAAGCAAAATCTCCTGTATTTACTGTTCATTCCCAAATTCTCACTAGATCACCTAGTACATGTACTCAAGCAATTTAGATACCCTTAAAATGTTACAGATGAGAATCCACTGTAAATGCAGTGCTTTAGCATACCTTCAGATTACGTAGAATGTTGCTGTGCTTTCTATAATGCATTCCTTTTTGCATGCAGTCTAGCACTTATCTTCCCTTTTGGCTGTTACTGCATGCTAAAAAGATGTTTACATTAAGCTGCTCATGACTCCTGGTCTTTTTCTTAAGTGATTAGTTGATTGCAGCCCAATAATGTTCGAGTCGTTCAAATTAGTTCTTGCACTTTGTGTTTGCAGTGATCTGAGCCTGTCTGTATACAACTTCTGAATTGCGCCCAATTCCAGGACTCATTAAGAATGCACGTGTCAGGCAGGCCCCAATTCCAGTGTGAGTGCTTGTGTTTCCCTTTCCAGCTGGGATTGCAAAAGCTGACTGCAGAAAGAGCAGCAATGGGGAATCATCCTTGGAGGTGCTTTCCTTGTGAGTTTGGGATTCCCAAACTGTGAAGTGCACACTGTAGTGCTGTTAGAATATTTTAAGGGTTGCTCCCCTGTATCTGTATTATCTTGCCTTTACCATATCCCTATGGTTTTACCAGCAAGTCCCTTCCAGCTCAGCTGAGCTTCCCTATCTCAGGCACCTACCCTGACCAGCTGCAGGGCATTAGAGTTGATACATAAAGAGGTAGGACTGGGTTCCCCTTCTTGATGTCAAGGGGGTTTCAAAGACTAAGGTATAGGAGTGAAGCTAAGAAAGCAGGGAGGTAGGAAATATTTTGAGGTCTTAGGTAGGAGCGTACAGTTTTCATACAGGTACGCATGTGCCTCTGGGTTGCAGAGCCTCTGTCTTCTTTTATTGAGTTAACCTTGGGTGATAATGCAGAGTTTGCCAACAAGATGGAATCCCCATAGAATAAACGTGGTTTTCCAAGCCAGGATATATTTGATGTTATAAGACTTGGTGCCACCAGTGTGGGTTTTACAGCAGCAGAACGGAATGCCTGGACTGCTGCTCTAGATTCTTATTTTTCTTACTCTACTTTATTACTTTTTGTAGTGCAAAATGCATGAGTGACCCTTGGAGCAAAGGCTTCCTTTTCGCAGTGGATTGCCTCCCCTACTCCTTTATATTCTTTCTTCTGCCCTATGAACCTTGTGTTGCTTTACCTGGGTTCACCCTCCAGCCTGGCTGTGAGTTTATTCTGGGAACTGGGAAAATATACCTCTGAAGCTCAGATCAAGAGTCCATCTGCTGTTTATTTAGCCCCTTTAATGAATCATTTACTTTAAAACAGAGAAACTAGCTGAGACACCAGGCACAAAGGAGTTGTTTTGGGCTGTGGGTCCATAGCTGCGGCTCACAGGTCAGGTAGGGTTAGAAACTGGGGGAAAGGCTTCAGCATGGCACTGGGGTGTAAAATTGAGGTGTGGTGGTGAGAGGGAGCTGTACAAGAGGACAACTGCTACATGAAGATGAATCTTCTTCAAAAGCAATGGCTCTACGTAGACACCCAGCTCTGTTATGGGCTGCTGTGAGCTATGCATCAATATGCCAAAATACGCCAAGATCCACCAAAATTCAAATAGAAAATGCTGTATTTGCATGGAGATTTCACCCAGGTTCTGCTGCTTCACGGTAGGTGCTGGTGGGGAAGAGGTGAAGTCTGTGGGCAAGCAGGGCTGTTGTTGATGCTTCATACTAAGAAGGCTCATTAACTCCACAGTGTCATTTGTGAAGATGAAAAGTCTTCTTTTCACAGTGTGGAAATTTTAACTGTGCCCTGGCTAAAGATTACCTTAACCTGCTATAAATTGAGCTGTTTCACTAATTGGTTTCTTGGTTCATTAACCAAATGGCGTGTATGAGGGAAATGGAAAAAGCTCAGAACGAATTTCCCTTGCAATTCTTAATCTAAATGGTGAATAATAATCACATGTTAAACAAAATATGTTATGTGAGTTGCAGCGATGGAGTTAATTTTGTTACTTTGAGATGTTTTGCCACCCATAAAGCTTCCTGGGAAAATGATCCTCAGCTCATTCTGCACTGTGTGATACCAGGAAGTCACTACAGTATAATGTAGTTATGTCCAATTTCATATAGAAACACTTTGTCATGGGAAGTTCCTCCTCATATATTGTTTGAAGTAATGAGATAACAGAGATAAGCAGTAATAAACTTAAAGGCAGCTTTACTGCAATTAGTGCTAGTTCTGTATTTCCACCGTCAGTACTGAAGTAACGAAAATAGGATGTGTCCTTGGTTTACTCTTTCCAATGCAGTGCACACAGCTAAAAATCAAAGATTAACTCTGAGCAGCTAAAGCGAACAAATCCTACTAATTCATCAAAGCAAACACTGCAGAATTTAATCTGTTTTATGAATTTTCTGCCATTGATTGTTATGGCATGGTTGGGGCACAGGAGGTCATTTGTGAGCACTGAATTGCTAGTTGTGTGACAGTAAAAAAAAGAGAGCTAAAAGAAAGGTTACATTACAGAAGATGCTAGAAGCAATTTTAGGAAGACAAATGTATATCATCTAAATTAATGACAGTAAACCTCCAATTAGCTGAACGTTGATGCAGAATTACAGCTTTATAAGGTAAATACATGTTTTCTCAAGCCGAAGGGTTGAATAAGAAAATATTTAGCTTGCGAACTGTAATAGGGTTATAGGTAGATGAACATTTTCTGTGACTCGGGGCATGGTGACCTCATTGCTGACAAATCTTTACAATAACTGCATTACTGCTTCCAAGCAGCCATAGAGACAACGCCATTTATGACTGTGTTCTCCAGAGTACCCCTGTTATAGGGGAGGGGAAAAAATCCTGAATGTGCTGCTTTGTTTTTCAACAAACAGCTTAGCTTTTGTGGTACAACAGAGGTTTCTTCTTCGGTTCAGTTTATGCAGTTTTGGCACAAACACATTTAAGGTGGGACTTCTAAGCTTATTTTATATAGTTTACTTTATTGAATGCCACTGAAAATGTATGTCAAGGCTGCCCTCGTTCCTTTTGCAATTTAGACATACTAAAATACTAGAATTATGGAGTTATTGGGACAGTTTACTCCGTGGAGATGTTAAAATTTTCATGCAGGTTGCTTTTATGTGGAAGGTGGGGTAGTCTCTCAAATGCATCCTCCCGCAGTAAAACTCTGCATTTGCTGGCATTCATGAATACTTGCAGTTTACCTTTTGGCTGTGTGTAGGAGTCTGAAGTCATTCTGACCTTGAATATTAGCAAGGAAAAGATCTCGCCTGAAAACCAACCAGCAAAAAAGCCACTCTGGCGTTTTCTGTTAAGGTCTTCTCCACTTCCTATGCTGGAGTATGCAGTTCGGCCCCTTGGATGTTTCTAAATGACATCCATAGTGTGTCTTATAGAGGCACAGTGACGGGAACATACCCAATGCTAGGTCAGATCCAGTTACATCATGATCCTAATTCTGGCCAAAAAACTGAGGACAGAGAATATCGCGTCCTTGCTGGCAAACCGTCCTGGCTTCCTCAGCCAGGGATCTTCCTGAGCTTGGAGCAGGCTCTCTGCAGTCTTGATTAATGCCAAGGCTGGACTTACCCTCCATAAACTCGCCTAATTGCTTTTTGGAATTCATGCTCTACAACATTGGGTTTGTGTCATTTAGGTTCACAATTTAATTGTGTTGTGCAGGAAAAAAAGGTCTTACAATGTTCATGTTAAACAATCTGCCCAGTAGTTGAGCCCCCCAAACCCCTCCCCAAGCATCTTTTGAAAGCTGTTAGTGATTTTTAGTATGTTTGGTTTTAGATCTCTGTTGTATCACTCTTTTGCTGACAAGTCCCAACTTACCAGTCTCTTAAGGTTTTTCAGCAGTGGTCCCTTTCCTGGGCCGTTCTGGGTCAATATTGTTCAGTGTACTTCTGTTTTAGCGTGGAAATTGAGTTGAAGGAGTTGTTGAAGTACATTTTGCTTATTTATGTTGCTTCCTGTATATTTTCCTTGTTCTTGGCTCTGCTCCTTTCTCAGCCTGGTCTTCTGCCATTTCTCTATAATTCATACTGTGTTGTTTTTTTTTTTTACTCATGGTGTCCTCTGATTTATCTTAATCCCATCATATTTCTGAGATGGCCATGATATCATTACCTCCCCACCCCCCTTTTTTTAAAATAAACAGGCATTCCGGATAATTCAGTTCTTCTATACCAAATAGAGCTTGCAGAGTATTGCTTTGGTTGCTATTTTTATGCTGCGTGCATAGATGCAGTCTTACTTATGTTGACTGTTTTTTGCAACTTTCTCTTTTTGAACCTATGGAATTCAGTGACACACCTTTGCTTCATGTGCACTTCCATGTCAAATGCCATTGTGTCAAACTGCCCCTCTGCTGCCATCTGTCACACAGCAACCTGTAACAGAATATTGGCTGGGAAGTTGAACCTTTGCCATACCGCCAACATCCACCTCTGCTACTGTGGGCCAAGATAGTAACATAGGAGGTATTACTTTCGGAGCAGCCCTTGTATACACATCAACTTTTCTTCAGATTTTACTTGGAGGAGGAGGGAAAGAGAGGCATTCATGGAATGGAAGCTCTCACCTTTAGGGGCATTAGGTGTGCTTTTCTATTCTGTTGTGAATGGAGCCACGTGTTCCTTGCAGGCCTCCTTGGTCCCTGAAGTTTTCTCAGTAAAGCTTTCATCTTTCTGCTGCGTTTCCCTGCACAGGGACTGCTCTGTTGGGGAGGGATTATTTTTACTATTGTTTTTTGTTTAATGAAGGCTTTTGTCCCACTCTATACCCCGTAATCTCCCACCCTGTCTCTGAGATCACTGTCGTTCTGAAGGCTCTGAGTTGTATTTTCAACCCACGTAACCAAAGACAAATAGCTATATACGTTTCTTGACCCAGATCAGAGGCTAGACACCAACCTGCCTTTTCCCTAATTCGTTTTTTCCTTGCTTTGATCCCCACTGATGTTTATTTTACATTTATAACAATCTCTGAGACATTTAGCAAAGGCTTTGGATATAAGGTGAATTCCAAAATCCATAGCTTCTCCTCATAACGTGGTTTTGAACTGAAATCCTCTTGAAAGGTCACTTGAAGTTTTGAAATACTTGAGCATTTATATTGTTGTTGACTTTTCTAATGGTGATTGACTAGCCAGCAAGCTCTTCTACTGGAAATAAGTGTATTTTGTATTTTCTTTTCTCGTAAAACCCACTGAAATTCACCCAGAGGGTGGTGATGCACTGGAACAGGTTGTGCAAGGAGGCTGTGGATGCCCCATCCCTGCAGGCATTGAACCAGGCCAGGCTGGATGTGGCTCTGGGCAGCCTGGTCTGGTGGTTGGCGACCCTGCACATAGCAGGGGGTTGAAGCTAGATGAGCATTGTGGTCCTTTTCAACCCAGGTCTTTCTATGGTTCTGTGAAATTCTGTAATATTGGTGCTGGTACAACTGCAGTATGTGCAGATGGGTGCTCATGGAAATGACGTGTGTGAGGCTAAATAGTTTAGGAACTGTTGTGTATGGGAGAAATCACTTTGTATGCACGCGTTGTAGTTAAAAGAAAACATTATATCTAAATGTTTGATGACTGATTCATTTTCACAGAAGACAGGCATGGCAGCATTTAAGTTATGATAGCTGTGTGCATCCCCAGTGTCATCCTGTGGTGACTTTATCATTGGCAGCTTGTTTGTACGCAGCTTTCAAGTGAATACGCTTGCTCATCATACTAATTACGTGGTTTTTAGTTGTGCAGTTGACTGTGGATGTGTTGTATGGGATAATTAATTCATAGCCCGAGTCTTGGTTTTGATATCCTTTCACCAAATCTGGCTGAAATAAGGGTTACCAAATTCATGGTTCTACAGGTAATCCCAAATAACACATAATTTTACGGGCATTTTTGATAGATTAAAACACTAAATTGACTTGGGGGGTGGGCTGGGGAGAGAGGGAGAAGTATTACTACGTAGCTAAATCCTTCAGTCTTTTACTTATTTCAATGTTGATCTGGTTATGTGTGCATTTGATGCAGTTCTAATTAGTCTCCTTTAAGCAGCATGATGAAGATGTGTAAATTTTCATGTGTCATCTCGGTTAGTGTTTTCTCTTTGAAATCGGTATGTCTCTGCTGCTCTGCTTTTAGCTTTGTCCTTAAAATACTTTTCCATTTAGCTTCCAGGCTTTAACGATCCAGCTTTGCATTGAAAAAAAAAAAAAAAAAATGCAGAGTATTGAGTTATGATAGAAAAATGTTAATATTGGGCGGTGACTTTTTTTTTTCCTTGGGAGAAGATAAATCATGTAAATAAAGCAGGTCATTGCTCAAAAGTTAACTTCGAGTTTTTTTGTTTCTCCGGTACGAAGCGCTGAGTCTATTCGTGAAAATGAACGATCAGAAGCACTTTTGGGAACTGGGAGGCAAAAATAAAACAGCTCTGTGTATCCCTCTTGGAGACACTTCGAGTCTGGTTTTTGTAACCAGTGATTGTAAAGAAAAACCGAATTCTGTGTCTTTTCTGGAAGTGAATCGGCTTCCTCCAAGGCAATCAGCGTTTATTATAATTTCTGCATTTGGAGAAGCAGATTTTAAGAAACCCACTATTTTGAACTTTTTGGAGTTGGCCACAATTAAATCAAGCCTTATCCTTTGAAGAACATTTAATAGTTCTTTTTATGTTCATATTAAATGTGCTGTGGTACTGTGTAGTTTTGTACCATCTTCTACTTGGCAGCCGCACAGTAGCTGTTTACTCACTGTCTTTTGATTAATTCTCTTGCTATTCCAGCATGTAATATACCTCATTTGTTTAGAGAAAGGGAATACATTTCATATTTAAAAACCCTTTTACTGCAGTTACTGCATCTTTGCAGATTTAATTAGGTCTCAGTCCCTTCCAAATGACGCAAGTCAAAGGTCCCGTCTTACTTGTCCCTGGGGCATCGTTACAAAATGTCCCCAGATGGAGTCTAGTTTCTAACTGATGACTTTACCATATAGGGGCTAATTATTTCTAATCTTACACATTGATGGGACTGTATTTTATATCTCTGAGCCACTGGAACTGTTAACTGCCAAATTATCCTCGGCTGTAATATGCGGGTTATGTCTCCATAAAATGGACCGACTTCACAAATGACAATCCCTTCCTACCAGGCTCTTGCATTTTGAGCCGGAATTATTTCTGGCACACAGCTCCATCCGATGAGCCCTTGCTAATCTACATTATTATCTGGGATAAGCCGTTAGTGCCTGGCTGCAGGCTCAGGCCTGGGCCCCGCTCTATGGGGCAGCCGCCTGGTTGTGCTCAGCCCGACCTCCAACTGCTGCCTTTCCTTTTTATGAGCAAGTACCTCCACTGGGTCTTTCAAAGAAATGACTCAACACTTTCACCTTCTGGAAGGGAAAACCTGTATTTTTGAAGTCTGTAACGCATGAAGGTGTCGGAAGCCTAATCTAGTATAAACTGCCTTCAGTCAGCCCTCTTAAGCACCGGGAGAGAGAAATGAATATCTAAAAAGCACCAAATAGCTACAATTGCACTTGGATTTCATGGCTCTGTGTGATAGAGGTCAGTAACATAAAGCTGTTTATTTCATCACAGAAAGCAGTGCCTGTTATCAGAACTTGCTGTAGGCGAAGGTATTGGAAACTCCTCATTTAGGAGAGCAGCTCCATTACAACTTCTCTTCACACACATGGGATTCCTGCCCTGCTTCCCTCTGTCACTTCTGCCCCCAGCCCATCGAGCTGCTTTTGGGGTTGGCTCCGCAGAGCAGCGGGACATGAAATGATGATAATTTGGGTTTAGTATCTTCCAAGCCTTAATCCAGTAACAGCAAATGAGAAGCTGTGTTAGGAAAGCAGGGGCCTTGGAAGGTTGGACTTTGGAAATATTGAGCCTCTGTCTCAGTTGGTTTCAGGGAAGCGAACAACAACTTATTGATTTAGAAATAACTTTTTAAAACAACAGAGAACTAAATGACAGTGCAGTCTGAAGGGGGGGGTGAGCCTTACAAAGCCCAGTGGTACCCAAGGGCTGCCACCTCCGGAGGCACTGACTGGTAACCAAGGGATGGAGGCATCGCTGCTCGGTTTGGGGGCTTATTTTAGCAAAGGAAGATTGAAATGCAAAACCCCACCGCACAAATGTGGATTGATAAACTTTCCTTAAATGCTGAATGAAGTAGATAATTCTGTATTTATGTACCTATCCGCATTAATATTATGGCCAATGTGTTAATACCAATATTACTGTAACTAATGTGCTAATACATTTAGAGTAATAAGATAGTACTAAATCACTGTGACAGATACTAGACTGACCTTCCAAAATAATCCTTTCAGTCTAGAGTATGAGCAACATCTTTGCCCTTTTATTTCAGATAACATAAATCACCTGCTGATATTTTTGTTCATTTTCGTGGTAGATCACTGTCACCCCACTAATCATCCAAACAGCACATTTATTCATTTTTAACTGTATCTATCTTAATTTTTTTTCTTTAAAAGAAGGTCAATATGTTGAAAGCGTGTGACTTGACTTAAGAGTGCTGTGATGGTTAACCCAAATGGGCATGATTTTGAGCATGCTGTTGTCTGCTGCTCCAGGTATCTCTGCAGTGCATTCATGTGTCGTGTTGGTGTGTGCTATAGGGTTGCAGTTAACAGAATATATCAAGCAACGTGCAATTGCTTGATGTATGTGCAATGCCCTGAATTTGCTTTTTCTTTCTTGTATTTGAACTTAGTGTTTTGAGCAATTAAAGCAGAATCATGAATCTTGTACTTCTCTAATGTTGGATTCAGTTGGTAGGATTTCAATAATACTTTGTAATTACTTTGTAAATACTTCAGTTGTAAAAATTGACCTTTTTACTCCCAGTCCTCCTGAATAATTCAGCGCTCTATAGAATCGATACCTGTGTATACACATCTGTTTATCATTCTCACAAACCAAGTTACATGAATGTATCATGGTGAACAAACCACAAGATCTTTAAGCTCCAACAGGAGAATAGATGTCTGTGGCTTAAAACAAATGGTGCTAGTCTGCAACCCTGCTCGCCTCCTCATTGCGGGGCTGCTGTCAGCGTGCTCTCAGCACAAATTCACGTGTGCCCTGGCAAAGGGTAAACTGTTCTCTGTTTTTCCTTTGGACTAAAACGTCAAATCAAGATGACTTTTTAAAGTAGAAATGGAAAAAACGTCTAATGCAAACAGCTGAATAATAGCTTAAACCACTCCCTGCCCTACGAAACAATGGAAAGCAGAAGTAACATCAAATAATCCAATAAGGACATTTGCCCGAGCCTGTCAGCCCCCAAAATTAAGAAATAAAGATTATGTTGTTGTGCTGTCAGGAAGGGAAACAGAGTGTGCGTGCTTCTTGGAGAAGTGAAATCTTTTGTTGCTAGTAAGTTGTATAGTATGGTCTGGTTAAAAGTGAAGTGCTTCACTCTCACATCTACCTGCAGTGGTTTTGTAGTGCCTGGACAAAGGGCAGAGAGTGCTGAGAGCTGTATTTTCTAAAGGATTCAGATACCAGGTAGAAGGTACACATATTAACTGAGTCAACATGACTGGCAGTGAGTAACCCATGGGCACAATGTATGTGCAGTTCCTCCACAAGAAGGTCATGTTAACCGTTGCAACTTACTACAGGAAAACACAGACTGTTACAAAGGGTTTTGTGTTTTTTTTTTCCTGTAGTGCTTTCACTTAGGGTTAGAGATGGCAAGGAAGGGAGGGTCACGCTGTGTGGTGTGACAGATCCACAGGGAGCCAGCCCAAAACACAGCATGGAAACCCTGAAATACGATTTACATGAGGACCACAGCAATGAAGATAGAGCCTTATGTGGTGTCTTATGTCTAACTCAAATTCCCAGTCTCCCCAGTAGAAAATTCCACCCAAATCTCTCCTTTGCCAGGGTGTATGGGTTTGTACTGGCTCTCTGTCTGAGGATGAATCTCCCCCACTGCACAAAGGTGCTTGCTCTTGTCCTGTGGTAGGGCAACACCTGGTACACAAGAGCCATCCAAACTGAACATCGCACTGAGCAAAAGGCGTATCCTGCATGGGAGCTCTTAGCATCCCTTTTGCTAAGCTTGAAAATGCTCTTTAATGTCCTGTAGCCCATTCTGCAGCTTCTAGTGGGAGAGTTTAATGGTAGCTAATGTTGGAGAGGATGATAGTGGTGACCGAGAGGTTTTTGAAAGCGTATTCAGCACAGTCTGCCTTCTTTAACTGCTGAATGTGAAGAGACTCTTGGGATCAATTCTCATCCCAGAGCACCCGGCAGAAAGACTGAAATTGAGAGGGGCCAGGATTTGGCTGGGGAGCTGCTGTGGATGCAGAGTGCTGCTGAATTATGTAATGGCTTATGCACTGGCTGCAGATCAGAGATTGCTGCTGAACAGAACAACTGTAGGACAAACAAAGTGGTGATGGTAATCATGCATAACAACTTAATTTTGCCCTTGGTAGATGGTTACTTCAACGTTTTGTTATACCAGCCTAAGTTGTTCAGTTATTACTTCACACCGTATTGTACCAGGTATTCTCTGCATTAAAACGTAGGTTTCCAGTGCTGTGTCTATCATAGTAGTTGAATCTAGGAAGACAGCTACTCCATTTATTATTTGCTATGTGACTTTAAACAGGGCAGACGTTGTATGTGATTTTGTCTAAGGTACAGCAGTACTGAGGTCAAACAGTTGCCGTATCATTAGGTCAGTCTTCAGCATTTAACTTCATGGTTTTGAAAATCCTCTCAGACTCCATAATCTTGGCATGAGCTTTCTGTGTTATTATTATTTTTTTAAGAGAATGGAAACAAAAAGATGAAATTGAAAATACGGGCTACCGAGGAAGACGTAGTTTTGTGAGGAACAGAGCTGATGAAGGCCGTGAGTCAGTACTCTGAGTCTCCCCTTGGTGCTGCTCTTTCCTCCCCACATCTCCTCAGCATCCCATTTTATCTGTCCCCAGTGCTTCCTTGCTGCTCCTGGACAGGATCTGTGGTCCCTCTGGCACTGTGGGTGACCTCAGTGGCCAGCACGAATGTTTGACAGTCAGTTGTGAGTCAAAGAGAGGAAAACCAGTGAGCTTCTCTCTGGGGTGGCTTCTTGTTTCTACCAAATCATTTCATCTATTCATTTACTTACTTTTACAGTGAGATAAGCTATTGACCCTCCTGTTACGCTGGTGGAAGCAGCCCACAGGATCCAAAGTCCGAGGTCGGACAGACGGAAGGACTGAACATAAATCAAGTTTGTTCTGCAAATCAAGTTAAAATTGGATCCATGTAGAGAGCACAGTAGAAAAAATGTTTTGGTTTTTTGGTTTTGTCAGCTTTTTTTTTTCCTTTTTTTTTTTTTTTTTTGTTATTTTTAATTGATTCGCTGGTAGTAATTAATCAGGATAAAGGACAGGTCTTCTAAAACATAGGGACAAATTTCCTGCAAGCATAATTGTACCTTGCTATCCAGATATGTATTTATGGCTGTAGGTATGTGAATGACTTTATTCATAGGAGTAGCTCCTGGGAGACAACTACCGTGAATATAACTGCTCACAGTTTGAAATATTTCCCAGATTGGTTTTGCATCAAAAGGTGTTGGGGAGTTCATGTGCGTGTTATGAATGTAACACCACGGAGCAGGGAAATATTGCTGCAAATAGAACAAAATGCATTTTCTTACCCGTCTGATGCAGATCTGATGTTGCTGAACAGAATAATTTGGTAGAAAAGCTTTTAGTTGTGCACACAAAAAAATGGCATATACAAACAACCAGGAGTTTTGGGTTGTTGCTAGGCAGCAGGTTATTTCTTCTTGGGAAAGCAGCCAGGGCCACTGGGTCTGTTTGGGCTGCTGGGGCTGTGGGTCCGTGGGTGCTGGTGGATCCCAGTCCAACGTGTTCTCATTCAGGTGATGTCTGCCACCAAAAGAGAGCCTGAAAACCCTTAATGTCATTCCTTGCCAACCGGTACTTTGGAAACACTTAAAGTTAAGGTTCAATTCTGCACTGTCCATGTTTTTTTTTTCACTGAAAGACTATTTCTTTTATAAAAAAAGCAATTACCAGTAATCAGTTCTGCTGAACCAAGCAATGCCCTGTTTTATCTTTCAACTGCTTTTCTGTTTGAATCTCTAGAACGATCTGCGTTTCTAAACCTATTGCAGAGGAACTCAGGAAGGGTGATGTTCATGATCAAACAAAGCACGGCTGCGTGGTAAAAACACTCTATAAACAAAGATTTGTTTTACTGTCCCCTCAAAAGGCAAATGTAGGTATTATCTCACCAACTGGAAAGTTTTATGTGGTAGAATAATCACCACGATCAGTGGTGTGAAGCGTGGTTAGATTTAGAGTTGAGGCAACTCAATGGCGACTGAAAACAGTGGGAGCTGTGTACTCTTAAATTATGTAAAATTAAACTGTTTCCTTCATCACTGAGCTGGAGCCTTGTAGGTCTAATTTTTTAGGCTTTGCACTTATTTAAATCCTGGCTATTGTGTTTTTACCCTGTGAGCACTGATTTTTTTCTTTTGGTTCTAGCCTACTGCATCCAGTATAATCAAGCAGTTTCTGATGTCTGCAATCACATCAGTTAATGTGAATGGCTTTCCAGAAAGAAATAATATCTCAAGTATTATACAAAACTGAATGCTTCTATTATACAAAAGTAACATGAAAAGTCTGTATTAAATCTGGCATGACTGGTGCTGCACTGAGTTTAGTTCCATTGTACAAACCTTTTAGTGTCAAATTTGGCTCATGCAAACATCCTGTCTTTTTGTTTTGTTTTCTTTTTGTTTTGGAAACAGAATTGGACAAATATAGATGTGTATTGGAATCAACTATCTTGATATCTTGACGAAAGTATCTGTACCCACAGCATCTATCACCGCTGTATTAAGAGTATTAACAGGAAAGAAAATCAATGAAGCAAAATCCCCGCAGCAAGGATATATATAAGTCACAAAATGCATGCATAGCAGACAGTGCACAGGTTTTCTCTTGTCATCTTTACAGTTTCTTATCTTAAAGTTATGCTCTTACAAAAGCAGGTGAGACGTAAGAAATATTGAGTTAGCTCTAGTTCCTATTATGCATAAGCAGCTTTAGGCAAATGCGCAGAGTTTATAATTGCTACCAGTTCTGAGTAACACCGGTGGAATTTTTATTTAGAAAACTCATTTGTACCGTCAAATTTTGTGTATGTTATGACCTCTACATGAATACACGTAGTAATGCTAGAATAACTGCTCATAAATACACTTTTTGGCTACAGTACTGCTTTTCCTTTGTTTGCTTATGCATAGTATTTGTTATGCTTACAGTCACTGAAGAATTTTTTGGCTATCTTAAACATTCTTGTGCCTTCACAAATGGACGTGGTCACTAAAATAAGGATGCCTTGATAAAACACTGGGAAAGGGACTTTAGGAATGGTAGAGGGTCCCTTCTAGTACCTCTTTCTGTAAGAAATGTTTCTATTACTTGCGCCTTTATATTGACATATGCGCAACAGTGGTGCAACAGATTCTGTGGGAAGACTTCTCTTGGGTGGGGGGAGGCCATCGAACCACAATTCTGACCACGAACCAAAGCTGTCATTGCCCTTTCATGCTTTCTCATATCTTCTACCTCATTTTCGGGATGGAGCCCCTTGTACTGGAATCAGACTTGGAAGGATTTCTTGTAGAGTGCCCTCATCTCCTAAGAGAGTTTGTTTGTTGATTGTTTTGCTCTGTTTCATCTTAGGAAAACTTGTCCAAATTGTATAAGGTATCCGCTTCCCAGAATCCCAGTGAAACATATGGACAACATTGCAGTACAGAAAGAGACCTGTCTGCCAGTCATTGGGGTGGGGAAGCTGTGGAGCTTTTAGGACTTTGCTTCTTACTTAACCAGCACTGGAGAACTCAATGACTCGCTCTGGATCCCAGGTTCTTCCTTACAGCCCCATAGGAATGAATACCTATGACGTTTATGACATCTCTTCCATTTCTACAATGAAAGTACTGAAGAAAAATAATGGAAAGAGTATGATTTCACTATTATGTGATATTATCCTTCATCATCATCCAATCCAATTCTCTGTGCCTCAGATATCCTCCCTCTAATAACGTCTTTGAGCTTCCCCATTCTATTCCTGCTATATTTTATAAAGATCTCTGAAGAGCTCCAGTAGGGAGCTCCAATGCCGGGCCACGTTATTCAGACTAAAGAAGTGGTATCTGAGTCAGTTTAAATCTTCCTGTGTGCTCCCGTTTGAGTCTTTGGCCTGAGTTATGCCCACACAGCTGGGCTTCAGCAAGTTTGGTGAGTTAGCTGCTGCTTCCAGGAACTGAGGTTTGTTAGTGTAAGCTTGTGCTGCCAAGAGAAACCTAGAAATGCTTTTATTCCCATACTACTGAAAATTAAAACTGCCCCCCCCCCCCCCCAAAAAAAAAAAAGACAACCAACAAATATATACAAAACAAACAAAAAGCCTTGGAGGAGCAGGATGAAACAGAAATGAAAAAGTGAAGAATCTGCTTCGTTAGCTCCATGTGTGTGTTTGTGTGATGGATATGCTGGGGGAGATTCCTCACTTTATTAGGTGAAGATAAAGAGTAATAGCAGTGTATAATGAAAACACGGTATTTTTCTCTTATGCATAGGTGTCAGGATATAATTCCTGTGCTCTTTCTAGCCCCCTGATGAGCACCTTGCTTCTAATGGCATGGATAATGAGAGATTTACGACTTCTGGCTTTTTGATAGCAGACCAGAACTCATTTGTCCGTTCCGTGGTGGATCCTGTAATCATCTCTGCAGGCAGCCAGCTACAGCTTCAAGGTGTGCAAGCAGGGAAAGATAATTCAGTTAACAAATCTCATGATGCTATTTCTAATGGAAGACAATCCATCCTGACGTCTTAAAAAAATTTTCCCTATTTTGTTTACATAATGAATCCTGTTCGAACCAAAATGATTTCAGGCAGTATTGCTTAGTCTGATTTGAAAACCTTCCCAGCTCAGCTACCTTAAAATACTGTTATCTTTGTACAGCTGTGTTGAAACACTTTCTTTTGTGGCAATGTACTTGTTTGTATTGGGTTTGGCTTTTTTCACTGCAAGAAAGATTTCAAGGAAAGAGCTGGCAGCTCCTTTCTCTCCCTTTAAATCTCTATTCCATTTTGACCTCCATTGTAAGTAGGTGCCTGGTACTTGTAAGAAGAGTGCAGCAAAAATACTGTAACGGGACTGATGTACTCTCCCTCTGCCATTCTCTCTTGATGGGTGAGTACAGCGTGGTTTCTAGCTTTGTTTGAGCTTTCAGGATGACAACGCGTGCTCCTTAAGTATCTTCACTTAGGAAAAAATTGCTGTCTATTCTTACATGAAGGTATGACAAATCCTGAGGAGATGAGAATCAGGTGTATTTTTATGAGAATACACGAAGGAAGTAAAATTCACATGTGGCTATGAGGTCACCTTCCTTCCTGTCCGTGCCCGTGCCCCATCTTGCTTTTGGACCATCAACAACACACCACTTCACCTCTTCCTAGGACTTAACATCACTTCTGAAGTCTTAGGATAATGTCACTGAATGGTGACACGTCTGTGCCTATGCCAGCACCTTCTGGAGACGCATCATGCTCTCCACTTACAACCAAGCTCAACATTCTCCAGCAGATCCCCTATAAATCAATTTAATATCAGCAGGGACATAAGTACAATGAGGGATTTTCAACACTTATCCATCTCTACTTTTAGTGCTGTGCCTGTGAGCTGGAGCTTGGTTGTTGGAGATTTATTTTAGAGTTGACATCTCTCTGCAATTTTATGATATTGTTTCTTTATGACACATGAAGAAGACCAGGAGAGGCGGATTTGGTTCTGGTGTTTATTCTGACTTGGCTTTCATCTTAGGCATTTCTATAATGTCTGGATAGTTTTCTGGATGACTCACTTCAGATTTCAGGAAGTGAATAATGATCTCTTCCAGCCCTTACGGTGAAGGAAAGCAGTGAATCTTTAATGATGACTTTGTTTTTCTCGTGGCTTCCTCAGGTATTTGAATTAAATAAGCCATAGAAAATTCAAATAAATACAGTGTTTTAAACAGAATGAAGTATAAATGAATGCCTCCAAGTTGGTTTTAACAATATGGTTTATCTGATGATAGCATAATGTAGGAATAATATGTACCAGAAAAAAAAAATAGGCTTAAAAATGTGTTAAGATATGCTAAAGTTGTCGTATTAACTGAGTGATTGCTCTTGTGCTTTGCCCTACGGTCAAGCCATCAATGTCCTTTAGCTCCCAGGTCCTGAGGGGGAAATTCGAGTCTCTTTGGGTGACTGCTGGAGCTGGGAGGAAGTCCAGGACTCCTTGGAGGTCTTTTAGATGATGGGATAAAGATCTAGAAAAACAATCATTTTTCAGTTCTCCCCTTCTTGTACCATTGTGCATGTTCTGCAGAGTTGTTTTATGACATTTTTGAGGGAAGTTCAAGGAGTTCATTTTGAGGTGATGCTGGTGGCACAGATGGGACCTCAGATGTGATCAGCATGGGTCTTTGAGCAGAGAAGAAAAGATCAGAAGTGCTGACATGAGTTTGAAATTTGTCAGCATATGAATAGTAAATGAATAAAATATGCAACTTTCATGACAAAAACTGGAGGGGAGGCCAGGACCAGTGCTCTAAAGTGATTCCAGCCCTTCTTGGTGTCACTCTGGCTGTCACCAAAGGCCACCCCAGCACAGCAGCCTGCAGGATTTCCAGCAAAGACCTGAAACAGTGGCAAAATTGTATTATCTGTTGCTTGTTTTCATGTGTGCCTTGAAGTTTGTGCAAAATCTTTTATGGCTGCAGACCAGACTGTCCTGTGTGTGCTAAATAATCGCAGTGCACTATTTTTCACCAGCACCCTCACCTTAGCAATTTATCTGCAAGCTGAGTTCTGAGTACATATTTTCTGAATCATTATCTGAGCTGGCTGCCAGTTGGCCTGAGGCAGACATCCAGGCACTCGAGACTGGGAGAATTGGTTCCAGCTGCACTCTGTAATTAGGAAAACCCTGGTCTGTAGCCGGATGTCCAGATGCCTTGCCAAGGAGCTTATCATTAGGTTCAACAAAGAGTACTGGGGGCAGGGGACTGAAAGCAGTGAGGGTGCAATAGGACAAAGTTTATATGCCAGTGTTTGCTCCTTCATTCCTCATCACGTCTCTCGTTTGCAAGCTGGAGAGGTGGGTCACAGTGGGGAGGGAAGGTCTGGGGAGGTTAAGCAAATCCTCAGGATTTCAACTCAGAAATAAGTTTCTCATGCTCCCCACAGAGATTGAAAGTATTTGAAATGCTGTTTCTTTCATGCTTTTGCACCAAGGCAAGACTGAACTTTGCATTCTCTGTGCAACAAGAGTTACAGTGCAATATGTTTTGTCAGCAATGAGAATTTCCATGAATGTTCTGCTTGGGACACATTTCAGCTAAACCCTTGTGCTCCCTGAAGAGTTGTCATTACAAACACAGATCCAAGCTCTTTTGTAAGAGTTTTCTTTCTGTTTTGATGATGTTGGTTAACAAATGTAAAGCTTCCAAGATTATACTTAATATTGGGAAAATGAGTGGACCTTTTGCCATTGCCACCATTTATTTAGTCTCTTCCAGCAATCAGATTGAATGGCTCACCAGAAGTCTGAGAATTTTGAAGGAATGCAATATCTGTAGTAATATCAGAACGTTATTGCACAGGATAGGGTACAGAAGGCAATGTGAAACTCCCCTCTTGATGATTTAGCAAAGACAATACATGTTTCCTTCACATCTCCAGGAAAAAGCTACTTTTAAAAAGTAAAACAAGAATTAAGTAAAACATTTCAAAATATCTGTGTGAAATTGGAAGGCCATACCTACAGATTACCAGCCATCACAGGAGCTTACTTTGATAGGAATAATTTACAGATTATACGTAATAAACTGTGTGGACTTTGACAACTCGTTCTTGTTTGGCCCTTTAGAATTCAGGAATTTCTCTTGTGCTGAAAATGCATTTGAATGAACTTCATGAAAGACCATCTGGTAAAACATGGTTTTCTGGGTCTGATTTATCTCCAGCCAGCCTTTTGGATTTCTTTGTATGCTAGTTGATGTTCACAAGTTGATATTCCTCCTGTTGTAGCTTTGCAGCTCTATCTGAGACAACTGTGGTTTTCTTACCACAAAAGATGTGAGGAACATGGCTGATAGCAAAGTTTTTGCTTTAATTACATCTGCTTTGTTTGTGAAACCTCTAGATTCCTTGATGTCTTGCCTTAACTCAATCCAACAACTTCTTCCTTATCCTTCTCTGCAATTTAGTTGTTTAAAGATGTAAGGCAGAATATGTTTTCATATGCAGGTTGACATGAGGAATGTATCCTTATGTATTCACCACGGTGCTGTCATGCTGGCAGTTCTCTTTCCATAGAGCCTACCTAGCAGTTACTGTCTGCTGCAGCACCTCCTTTTCACCACGTATCTCACCCATGGTGAGCAGGCTCTGAGGGCATCTCACCCATGGGTTATGCCAGCAGTTCCTATGATGTCGTTCACTGCATTTTCATCAATTAAACTGTGTTATTTCTTTGTAGAAATACATAAAAGTGCAATGAGCCACTGCTCTCCAGCTACTTTCTGGATTCTTTTTTTTCCCCCTTCTGTGGCTAATAAGTCCAGATGTTTTTTTTCTGTTCCTCAGGAATTTCTATGGCTCAAGAAGAAGAGCAAACTTCCTTTTTTCTTACCAGCTATGTGCATTAACAGGGACACTGATGTTTCAGAGCTGTGTCAGCAAAGTGTGGTTTAGTAAAGGAGTAAGTTCATCAGTCAACCTGTTTTGTGATTGCTATCCCATGGTGAGACTCAAGGACATTTGTTAATGGAGGATGGATCTGAGACCTTTCCCCCTCTTTCATTTCTACTCTTTAGCTGTCCCCATAGTCATGCATGAGGCCTGCCATGACAGGTGCACAATAATGGACAATTTTTGTTTTTAAAGGGGAGCTTATTTACATTTCTCTGTTATTGTATTGCTATGCATAAACTGAATTTCTGCTTATTAAAAAGCCACCAACTTCAATAGCAAGTGGCCTAAGTTGAAGAAGAAGGAAAAAGATCTTACAGTGGTGTGTCTTGATTTGAAGAAAGCCAGTAATGTCACAAGATGTCAGTTCAAATAGAGAATTTTTGAAAATTAACCTCAGATGTTTGTTACCATATAGAAAGTAATGTAATTTCTAGATTAACGACTGACAGCCAATGGAATGCACCATTGCAGTGTCCCAGAATCTGTGTTACATGGTTGTTAGTTCTTGTAACCTCATAGGAAGCAGTGCTGATCACACGCTTAGAGATGGATATCAACTATCACTGAACTGGAAGTGGCATAATGGTATTTGTGAGCATTATTCAAAATTACTGCAGTTCTTTAAATGTTAAGACATCTTAGCCTGAAATAAAGGAGTCTCATAGCATCCAGTCCACTAACGTGCTTGTTTGTGCTCTCAGGTTCTGCAGACCAGGCAGAAGGGAAGTTTGTTGAAGCCAATTCCCATCTCCCATGCTTATTCCACACACATGCCTTACATACAGGTCAACCAGTGGCTGAGGGATACAAGCTGTGCTCCAACCTATATACGTTGCACAGCTTTCCTCAAATGTGTCTCTGCAACAGCATCCTAGCAGTGCCCAAACCCCTCTCCTGGGAATGGGGGAAATGTGATCCTTCCTGTAACCAGCTCCCAGGGCAGGCAGATCACTTACCAGAACACTCTCCCTCCTTCTTGCACTCTGCTTAAAGCCATGCTTTATCATCCATCTCCTCCAGGACGCTGGTGATAACGTTTCTTTCCCTGTGTTTGTTTCCTAGGAGCAGCATGGAAGCAGTGGGGCAATAACAGGACATGCACAGGCCAACAGCAGGAGACTGCTGTGGAGAGAAAACCAAGCTCTGCAGAGGTAGGATGAATAAATAATAGGTAGATAAGAGTCAGCAGAAGGTGTTTAGATTTAAAAACAGATGCTGGATGCTGAACAGTGTGTTTAGACTTGATTTTGTTTCCCTGTGCTCGGCTTATGTAGCCAAAAAGCCAAATAAAACGATGGCTAAAGAGGTTGTGAGTCAGTGTGCTGTTGTTGAGGAAAAAAACCCACACGTTTTGTTGGGAAAAAAATGTAGTTAAAAACCTCTCGGGAGTTTAAATCAAGTGGTATCCCAATTACCAGTACGCTGTCTCAGATGTTCTCAGGATAATGCCTGAGGTTTTCTGTTCACCACAATTACTTGGTGTAAGTGCATGCTTTTTCCACAAGATGCAGTGAGGCTTGAAAACTCCCGAACAACATAGGATCAGTTGATCAAACCTTAAAGATTCACTTCTCTGCCAAAGGTTGGGAGGAGGGAAGAGTATGCTTACTCAAGCAGCAAAAGAAGTGAATTACCTAAAATTTGTATTTGAAGCTAATAGAGATAAGTTTTGACATGCTTTTGGACTCTTGCACGAAGCTTCCATCTGCACAGTCCTTAACGGAATAAATAAATGTCACATGAGCTGCTACAGCAAGAGATGCATCCACAGAATAAAGTGTATCAAGGAACCTTCTTCAGGGCTCATAAAAATCTGAGGGAAGTTGAGAGTTTTAGAAGTCATGCGAAGGTCTTAAACCTGTAGGTAGAAGTAAATGCAGTGCAGAAAACATAAGGCAAATGTTTTTACAAAGAAGGAAGAAAATGCTTTCCCTGGGGCTGTGAAATTATTGAATTGTCAAAACCACAGGCAGCTGGTTTAAAGAGTAGATAAAATTTACCTGACGTTTCACCTCGTTAATAAACTCTTGATCCAACTCTACTTATTTGGGTTCCCAAAACAGCCTTCCTAAGAGCTACAAAAGGAGCCATTATTCTGTGTTATTTCCATGCACAGGGGACAGGAGCTCAGCTGTGGTTTTCCCCTTGGGCTTCAGAGCAGGGTGAAATACTGGTTAAGCACTGGCATTGATTAGCAGATGATATGGATGCCCAGGGGTGGCTGAGATGAATGCACAATAAGCAGGAACGGTACGGGCTAGCAAATGGGACCTAAACTCTAAATTAAATGGAATGAACTTTCATTACAGAGCAAATCCTCAGATTTTGCATGACAATTCAGTGGGCTTTTTATCTGTCAGGACTGCAAAATCTAGGAACCTGTGGCAGAAGCAATCTAATCAGCCAATTTAGAGCAGCAAAGAGATGCCTTATTGCATGTCACCTATGTGATGAGCTTTGTGGATGATAATAGCAGGGGATTTTAAACTCGGGTTTATCCCTGTTAAATAGCTTTAACATAAAAGCACCATTTCTGTCCCATCAGATGAAGCAAGATACGGTCTCTCAAAGTGTTTACTGTCATGGTCAGAAACATGAATGTGGGCCACGGTCAGTCCAACTTGGACAGTGTGGCTGCATTTGAGGAGCAAGAAGGAACTGATGAATTAAAATTGTGCTTGTAGCACTGGTAGGAAGTAATATCACATTAATCAGAGGGACACTGGGGAAGTTTTTCCATGCTTTTTTTTTTTTTTTTTACTGGTGAGGTCGTAAAGCATCAGTGCTGATGCCCATGTGCTCTCTGCAGCACGTGATGGCACACGGGAACCTTCAGGCTAATGACCTCTAACTCACCTGAATGCATTTAAACCCTATCAGGCCATAATGAAAGAGCAGGCTTCGAAATTGTCAGTGCCTTCAATGTGTCAGTTTTAGAACACATAGCAGCCCCAAATCCCAATTGCAGCAATGGATTAAATACTGCAATTAATAGTATAGGATACACATTTTTAATTCAAATCTATTTTTACACTGGATAAAATATTCACTGGAGCCTCCCTGGCAATTCAGAGCTGACTTTAAGAATGTGTGCTTTAAGACTGGGGGGGGGGGGGGGGGGGAAAGTAGTATAAACAGGAATTTAACAAGAGATCTTGAACAAAACTGTCTAGATGAGAAGGAGTTACATATGTTAGGATAGAATATGTTGATAATTTGAATCCTTTCATTTTCAGGAATCTCTGTCGTCAACAAATAGAAAAGTGATTGCACCAATAGTCATTTCACAGACGATTGATGAGAATAAATCGAAAGAAAATCAATCTGCTTTGCTGATGCAGGCTGTGACCCCCCAGCCCAGCGCTTGCCGCACAAAGCAATCTTTGGCTAATGATGGTTCAGTAAACATTAACAGCACATTTGCGGTACTTGCCAGCAGATTAGAAATTCAGTCATCCTTGTGTGATGCCACCTCTCCACCAGGCTGTCCCATTGCAGATGGAAAACAGTGTCAAAAGCAGAAGGGTTTTGCCTCTATAACTATTACAGCCCGGCGCGTCGTTGCGGGCTCCAGTGACCCAACCTGGGCGCCCAGGGCTGTGCCAGAGCCCCATGCTGTGTCCCCCGCCTTGAGTGAGATCCCCGCTGCCCTCCGCCACCGACTTTCACCTGACCAAGCAAACCCCAAAGTCACTCCGTCAGGGGTTTCTGATTGTTGCTCAAAATTAAGTAAAGAGCTGCGTGAGAGGTTTTTCAGCCACAGAAACGGGGAGAACGGTGCGGGTCTTCAAAGCAGCGATGGGAGAGAGAAGGAACCGCCTTCATTCATCTCATCTGTCCGCCTTCAGGTTTCTCAGCGGTGTCCAAATGCCATCTATTACATAGACAAGTCACTCAACGTGTGCCTTGACCGACCTCGAATTAAATGCCAAAAAATTTATAGATCAGCGTTGTCCTTCAATATAAATTGTAGTTCATCTAGATTAACAGCAGATGGAGTAGATGGTATAGGTAATGGAGAGTCAATAGAGAAGATACTTCAGATCAAGCTCCTGAGAGAAAACAAGACTCCATGCAGAACAAACAGGAGCGCGCATTTAACAGAACGTAATGTAATTAATAAACAGACTACAAATGAAGGCTATTTGGTTACTAAACGCCCTTTGACAAGAGTCTGTGCCTCTGAACTTCCAGCATCTGGGCATGTACCCAAAGGACCTAACAGTACAACAGCAACAAAGCGAGATGATGATAAGCAGCCTGGCAGCTATCGTGCTACATTTTCTCTCCATCTTTCTAATTCAAGTGGTGAGGCAGGTAAGTCACTTCCATAAGCCTCAGTCTGGTGGAGCAGCAGTTCAGGCTGGAACAGACCCACCACAATGATTTTACGTGAGCAGATAACAGTAATCTTTGCTTCTGCAAAGGCGTGCTGAGTCAGAGCACAACACAGACATTCACAATTCCAGGACTACCGTGAACGTATCTGCCATGCTGGTGATGCATGCTGCTCACCAGGTGACAGAGGAAACTTTGCCCATGTTCGCAGTAGGAAAGCTCTATTTTAACCTTTTATAAGTGTAAATTATTTTTCTCTCTGCAACGTGCAAGTGTTTACCCCCCCCCAAAATAATTCTTTGCAGAGAAGGGCTGAATTTCGTGATGTGAGATTAAGAATGAGATGGCTGCACCGAGCTTGGTTTTGTGCTCCTTACGACTGAAAATGATCAGACTTCTTATTATTTAGAAAGGCCGTGGTAATAAACCTCGGCCTCTCCAAGCAAAGTGAATGTTTTGCAAAACTTTAGCATGTTTGTTCCAGATATCTATCTCCAAGCGTTTTGCAAACTCAGTCTTTTCTTCACAACATTGCTCTCGGGAATGTGACCGTGGGGATTGCTCTGTGCCCAGAATGGTGTAGCTTCCACCGCGCTGGGCTGCAGCAGCTATGTTACAGTGCAGTTGAATAACCACAGCTGAGTTTATTGACTCACCAGGAAGGCAGCGTGGATGGAAAGAATGTCAATGAGCAAGTCTGGTTATTACCAAACGTGCTGAGGTTAGAACTTACCTCCCTTATATCCTGTGACCTTGGGCTATGTTTAATTGCAGTTACCTTGTACTTATACATCCTTTCTGATCTAACGGCGCGTATAGGACATAAGCTGTTTCCTAAGCTTCATTTGTACCTTTATCTTCTCAGTTTATAAATGGGGGGAAAAAAAAAGAAGAGAAGGATGAGGAACTGCGTGCTCTCTGATGGGTGAGAGCAAGGTGCAAAACATGTTCTGCTCCGTCCCTCTGCACCTTGCTGTTATTTCTGCACTTGCTGCTCTTGCAATTATCAAGGCACAAATGGTGAGAAGGCACTGCTTTACTCAGCCCTGCTTTACCACTAAGAAAACTATCAGCAGGGCCAGGGTCTTCCACAGAGGAACTTCATTGTATAGTAGCCTAGTTTAAAATAACAATGGCTTCCTGAGATTTTTCATAGGCAGTACTATGTATTCAAGGCTTTATTCAATGCCATCCAAGGTCTCTGTGTTACGTCACCAAAAGCAAGGTTTAGAATAGTATTGAGATTTCACGTGGGGCTTGGCAATGCAGTGGTGGCCATGAAAGAGTGACTTTTACTAGAAGTAATTAGAAAGTGAAACAGGAGATGGCTCATGGTTCCCTAGTTTTACTGGAAAACGGAAGTCAGTGAGGTAACTGGCTGAGAAATACTGCTTTTTTAAAAGCAACTTCCACCATTTGTATGCACAAGAATACAGGTGTTAATAAACATGGGAAGTGTTACCTTTTAAACTGCTTCCACCATTTGTATAAGCAATAATGTAGAATGTAAAGATACATATTTCTCTTGATCAGACCTCTTGTAATGTATAAGAAGGTGTTTATCTGCTTACTACAACTTTCCTGTGTGAAATGTTATAAACAGCCAGTATAATGCTAAACAACGGCAGTCTTTCTCACCAGGATCCCAAAAGTAATGAGCTCTTGCATGGCTGTCAGCCATTAAATGCAACATATCATAAGAAACCCAGTTGAATTCATGAGACATCCATGTTACTCATTCAAATGAAAGGCATTTGGTATGACTTTAACCTGGGAGAAAATGAAAAACAGAGTTTGCCATAGTTCCAAAATCTACAAAGTGAGGGACAGAAGGGATCTACTGGATCCAGTGTTCCATTCTAGTGCAAATCTGGCACAGTCCTACAGCCTGTCACGTTTGCTTGTTGGCTTTTTTTTCATGTTTGTTTGTTGGCTCTTTTTGTAGACCAGTTGTAAGTATTGAGAGAAACAAAAGCTATAATGGAGTACTTGCCTTCCTGTTCCGTGCTGTGGAACTTCTGCACATCCAGCTTAAAACTGCAGGACTTGTATTGCATGATGATGCTTTATGACTACAGTAAAGTAACTACCCCATCAGCAAAGTCCTTTATACCACTACAGATTCCCAACTCTTTTTATATGTTTTTCCTCCAATATTTACCATCTCATATCTATTTGTATTAAGGTCTATCATATGTTTATGCAATTAAATATCTGTGAAATGAAATGCTTAAGAAGAAGGAAAACTGGAAAAGAAGAGGCAACAAACAACTTTTGACACCATGTTAATACTTTAATGTAATTATCTCGTGGATGAAGGAACTGCAGAGAGCTCTTTGTCACATTTCTGGTGACCCAGAAAGTTTGAGTTTATATTAGTTTGCAGCTGCAGGCAACAGATTCCTGCCAGCAGAAATAAAAGTTGTAATAATATCACCATGGCCAAAGAATAGAACAGTTACATTCAAGGCTAGACTTTTCTATATGAAGTCTGTAAAAGTAGTTTCAAGAATATATAGGCTGTCTTGCCAGTACCTGTGGAGGGATGAGTACCCACATACTTCTGTTTTACAGGGCCCAGCTTTGCTCTTCCCTATGGAGATGGTTGAGTCATGGCCTCTTTGGTGTGCCTTTTCCTAATTTTTTATGTGACTTCACTAAAGCAACGGTGACTCTTCCTATGGTATTACTCATACTATTTCATATTCTAATCCAACCGCTCTGGTCTTGGCTTTACATGGCCCTGGATAACCTAATCCAAGGCCATACTTTCAGTAGGAGATTGAGCCAGATAATCTCCAGAGGTATATATTTCCACAGTTTGCCACATATGAAAGGGATATTTTAGGCATATTAAGAAATATAAATCTTAGGCTTTGCTCATGAATGGTAGTTATACTTAGAAAGCCAAAAGTCCCGGTCTCAGTTAACATTCAAACCCATGTCTCATGTCATGCTACATCATCCCAAGGACTGATTATGGCCTTGTGATTTCACCACTATGGATTGTGTCTTCTATTGGCTCAATTGCTTTGGATACTTTGCTTCTGGCAAGAAATTGGACTGTAAGTGCTGGAAAATCCATATTTTGTGTGAAGTCAGTCTTCAGATGTGGGAAGACATGCAGTCATAAGATGTGATCGCATTCACTTTTAGTGAGGGGCCAAGATCTAAATCTCTTGGGCAGCTTAAGGAACGTGTACATACTAATGTGGTATGTCCCAACTAACAGCCACAAGGGCCACCTCAGAGAGATACAGCTGAGCATAAGCCTTGGTCAGGCTCTGTGAGGTCCATGTCACAGGCAATCGATGTGGATCTCCTGCCTTTGGTCACAGCTTTTAACAAGCTGTCAGAACTTGCTAACACTGCTTTTAGGTCAATGTGGCAATTTCCTTTACTGTCTGCAATTGATGTCTCATAAATACAAGGTAAGTTAAAAATGAAAAGCTTAGTCTTGTTTCTGTGAAAGACATGAGCATTTTTAATCTTAATTTCTTACCTATCTTTCATAAAGAATGTGCTCCACATGAATATCTAGTTTTCTATTCATATTTTACAGTATATTACCTACTTGACGCTTGGCTGAATTATTAAAAGGGGGTAAAGAGAAGGAAAAAAGACACATTTAAATTCATTTCGACCTCTTGATTAGACAAAATCATCATTTTACTATGTAAGATTGTGAAATCCAACATCTAAATTTATCTGTTTAAGCTTAGATCAAACGTCTTGATGCCTAAGCACCTTTACAAACCTTGGCTTTGTTATAAACTGAAATGATTTCTGCTAGCACTTCAACTCTTACGATGTCTGCACCTGTGTTTTTCACAGCATGCCCAAAGCTGCTATACAGTTATTGAGGAAGAATAGCTGTGGCAGAGATAAATTTAAATCCAGTTGAGTCGATAGGTGCTGCGCTCACTGTCACACTCTATGCTGAGATGACAAAAACATGGAGAATACAGCACTCATTGTGCATGAAAGTTACCCCAAAGTAGGGAAATGAGGATTATGATGTGCTCAAGAGTCAGCGTTTGGAGGTGAATGTGATGCAATGGGGTGTTATGACAGCAGCACTGAGTGCTGGGCACGGAGGGGTCTCACAGGGGCTGCACTACCAGCATCTCTTCTGCAGAGTTTGGAAATGGAGTAGTGGTGACAGATAGCACTCAAGATGGAGAAAATGAATTTAAATCAGTAGTAGTGAGTGCTACTATTGTATTGTATTCTAGTTGTTTATGTGTACGTGTACATATATACTTCTACTGGAGTAAAATCAGGGCAGTGGGTACTGTGGGATTTCAACATGATACTGCCTGCAAAATAATGTTTTAGTTTGAAAAACACATTTAAATCCTCTGGCATTTGAGACATTTGTCTATTGGGAAAATATTTGGAGGTCACCTTTAAACTAATATGCACTCACAGTAATCAGAATGGGCTAATGTAAGCAGTCTTAAAACTAAAGAGTAGTAAAAGCATTTACTTTCAACTATTAAATATTAATAGAAATGCTGTAATGAATGAATTCATCCTACCTAGTGTTCTCACCTGACCTTCTGTTTACAGGCAAGCTAACATACAGTAGCCTAGAATATGAGATCAGTATGTATACATGGATATATGTATTATACATATATAAAGCATGATATAATTAGATGAAAGCTGTTGAGTACAGTATGGAATTTATTGTGTAGAAACTTGAGGATCTCAGATATAAGTAAACAGACTGATGATGCTAATTAATTCTTCAGCCTGAGAATATGTGCAGCAGTAGTGACGGTAAGGACAGGAGAAATGTGAAATATGGCACAGCAGATTTTACTTTGGCACACACCTGCTAAACGTGAGGAGTCAGATCTTTGGCTGATGTCAACCAATAGAGAAAGCTGCCTTCAGAGCAGCTACGCTGATTTACATCAGCTGAGAATCTGGCCAGGGATATTACTGGCTTGGCATTATGGACACAGCAGCTGGTGCTGACTTGTTGAGAACAAAGGACCACATGCCAAAAAGCCCATTAGAAGGGGTTCCTTTGATGTTTCACTTCATCTGGTATACATTTAAAACGGTGGAGGTTGTCAATTTTCTTTAGTCTAGACGTTTTGTGTCATTGGATCTGTGTCACACTGCCGTGTGACCTTCGCACACTGTATCAGAGACTGAGAAATTGAGGACTTGGTCAGTCCCATAAGGAATTGGCAGTTCTCGGTTATCAGTGAGTGCAGAAGGTGCATTGAGCCTTGAGCACAGCACCCAGCCAGTGTAATGGACTAATAGCAGCTGCCTCTTCTTACCTTAGAGATTCTTTACTCATGTTTAGGAGGGTATACTCCTAAGCATAGTACCTGATTATATACCTCTATAGTTGTCTTCAGTCCTTGTTTCAAGCATCAGTTGCCCCATCATCTGGTGCGACAAAAGGAAGGATGATGAGGCTTGTTGAGCCTGGGAGGAAAAACAAGGGAACAGTAGGTGGATATTCCTTCTTGCTCCGCTTATTTAGAGTAACTCAAGTGTTCAGAGGAGTGGTGGGGCCTTCTGCCCCGTTGCATGGAAACGTAGCTGTTGTTGGAGACAAAGACCACGGATGCAAGCAAGAGGGAAAGATGTGGCTCAGAGCTGTGTAAGCCCAAGCCGCCCTGGGCTTGCCTGCAGTGCCAGGACTGACACTTTAGTGGTGGTTCATTAGACATCACAGTGACCCTTGCTATGAATAGAGCGCTTACAGTTTTCTGTGGAGCAAACTATTCTTTAATTCTTTTTTCTGTGGTTTTAGTCAACATGTAGCCATGGTCTTTCGGGAGTAGGGTTTATTATTATTATTATTATTATTACTATTGTTTTTTCTTGTGGCTCTTATTTTATTGTGACTTCTCCACCCTACTCGTTTGAATGCATGAGCAGAAGGTTAATTTGACAGGACTCAAAGGAGCTGCCCACCTTCAGGAAGCATGTCTTCTGCTGATTAAAGGCTCAGTTTTATATTATGGGGGGTATCAGTCAACCTATTGGACAGAAATGACATCATTTCCCTTGAAAACAGGAGGACACCTGCCCTATTAATGATATTATGAACAGGATTTCCAGAGATGAAAATGATAAATTAACATTATTTTCCCAAAGGCAATCACACTGTTTGCTGATAACCCAAATTGAAGTTAAGCTCTCCTCATTTTGCTACATGAAAGTTAAAGATTTGATTTTCCCCACTGTTCCAGGTAGACAGAAGGGACTCATTTCTGTCTTTGAGTTGTCACAGTTGGTAAAAGCATGAGACACTTTGAAGTGAAAGAATTTAGAGTAGGCAAGTCCCTTGTCAGTGCTCAGGACAGCCAACAGAGGTCTGGATACTAAAAGCATTAAAAATAATAATATATTAAAAAAAAAAAAAAAGAGGTGGGCTACATGGATTCAGTGCCTGCATTACACCACTGGAGTAAAGGACCTAATTTTCCCCTTCTTCATGCTTGTTTTAAAGTAGGTGCAACTCTTCTGCAGTCTGCGAAATGAATACTTGGCTCAGACTGGCTGTGGTAAATTATCAGAAGGAGCTGAACAACTAGGTGTCTTTGACATGATGAGAATACCAAGTGGTTGATACATTTCTCACCCTGCAAATCACCATTTAAACGTTGTGAATCAGCCTGCATATATTTCTTTAAAGTGACAGCGCAACAGATTACTTACGGAGTCACTACAATGGACTCAATACAATCACATGATAGCTTCTGAGATGACGTCCTTGAAATCCAAATGTGCATGTCTACCTCTGAGAATTTCTTGTGTGGATTTTACAGAGAATGTCTCATGAGTACAGCAGCAAATTCTGAAGTACTTTCAATAAGCGGCTCCCCTGATTATTAATAGTGTGATCAGAGATCCTCTCCATCTAAGGACTCGTTGTCTGGAAGTGTTTGGTGTAGCATGGCCAAAAAGACACGACAAGAATAATGAAGATTCATTGCGTGAGTGTAAAATCTAAGACTGATTTTCTTCAATGGGAAAATAATTACCAGGTTCTTGACTAACCTCCAAATTATGAATGATTCAATGAAAAGGGAACATTTTTCTTTTAATCCTGCCCCAGCACATAGGAAGCAAAGGGCAAAAAATGTTAGCAAAGCGTACAAACACTGTTCTAGACCATCTGGGTATTGGTAACACACTGGTGCAAGCGGTTGAATAAAAAAATGTGGGTGGATTATTTCCTGGCCACTAAAATATTCTGCAGCAATCACACACTCTCATGATTCAGAGTGTAAGATGATCTCCTGCAGGTGCCAGGCAGGAACGTTTCCTTTTGGCTGCTGTAGTCATTACAAATTACACTCTTGTTCCACCGAGCTTCTCCGTGCGCCGTAGGAATCAGTGCGTCACATCCTGTCCTAAACACCACATCGCTATGTGTTAGCTCCATGTCTAAAGTGACATCCCCTTACCTAACACTGAGAGTGAAGATTGATGGAATATTTGTAAAGCGTTTTGTGAAAGTAATTTGGAGGTCACCAGAGAGGGACTTCTTGCCAGGTGCCATCGATGAGCTGCATTTTGGGATTCTTTGCTCTGAAGCCAAGTGTTACACTGCTCTAATTTTGCCAAAAGCCTTCTGTAAACAAGGTGCTTCTTGACATCAAGAGGCTCTGCTTACTTTGAATTGATTATAGATTGGAAGCCTGATAGCTCTTAGGCACATTTGATATGCTTTCTCTTTTAAATATGTACAACTTTCTGCGGTCAAATATTGATTTTTTGCAAAAACATCTTCTGAGAAATGTGTCCACAGCTGTCAAAGCTATTTTAAAAATCCAAAGGAAATAACTAGAAGATAACCATAGAACCTTAGAATCACCAAAGTTGGAAAAGACTTCCAAGAGCGTCTAGTCCAACTGTCCACCTCCAACCCGCTAAACCATGTCCCTCAGTACCACATCTAAACATTTCATAGAATCGTAGAATGGTTTGGGTTGGAAGGGACCACTAAGATCATGTAGTTGCAACCCCCTGCTATAGGCAGGGGCACCTCCCTCTAGACCAGGTTGCTCAAAGTCCCATGCGGCCTGGCCTTGAAATTTCTTGAACGCCTCCAGGGACGGTGACTACACCACTTCTCTGGGCAGCCCATTACCTTCCCTGGCCATTATTTCAAAGAAAAAAAATGTCCTAATAGCCATTAGCCCCTGGTGTAACTTGAGGCCAATCCCCTTCCTCCTGTTGCTGTTACCTGGGAGAAGAGGCCGACCCCCACCTCGCCACAACCTCCTTTCAGGGAGTTGTAGAGAGCAATTTGGTGTTCCCTGAGCATCCCGTTCTCCAGACTAAACAGTCCCCCTTGAAGCAACTGATAACCTTGTTTGTTAGTGATCATTTTTTTATCTAGCCTTTTAGCTACCAATATAGCTGAGATAATGAAGCCTCATCCCAGTTGGACAGGGCTGTTTGAAGATACGTTAATACAGGTACAGTGATGTTAACAGAGAATGACAGTGTGGCTGATTCTTTTCGGTTCAGCTTGCAAAGTTGTCTTGACTTTGGGTCTTGACAGTTCTGGTATTGCTGTTAAGGACAAGGGCCAGCCCTGTCTTTCAGGATCCAGCCTCAGATCACTATTGAATGGTAATCCAAGACCTCATTAAGTGCTACATTTTGATTAGGAAGCATGGGCACAGCTACAGTTTTGTCAGGATTTTTTGCAACTCAGATAGTTTCCATGAATGTTAATGCTGAACGGTCCTGACACTGCCTCTTGCAAACAAGTCATTTAATAAACATCACAAGGCAGTTTGGGACATAGGTCTCACTGCTGGTCAGCAGAAATTTTGGTCAAAATATCTGAATTTGTAGCATTCCTTGCTGACTGCATCTTGTTGACTGATTAAAAGTGATGTCCCTTCCTCAGCAGTGATCTGAACGATAAATTATTCTCCCTATCTTCCATGTCTTGACAAACACCGAAATAACTAATAATACTGTCATTGCTCTCACTGTTTCCATTTTTCTGTGTTAGGAGCCTGTTGAAATGATGCAGTCTGTTTACTTATATCTGAGATCGTACAACTTAGCAATGGTAATACTTGATACATGGCAGGAATTGAGTCATCAGTCCTTGTCATCGGGAGTCTTGGTTTGGATTTTGGATTATTGCTTGTACAGCCTATGCCTATTCATCCCTGGGACTATATCTTAGAAATGGTAGATGTTTCTTCTATTTGAGATATACTAATTGCTTCTGCTCTATGCTTGGGTTGTTGGCATTGTCAGCTCCCATCACAGGGGTCAGGGATTTCCCAGCAGCCCAGGGGCGTGGGGATTTTATTAATATAAAAGAGAGAAACAGTAGGTGGTCTATTATGTAGAGCTTGCTGGTAGTGGTGATGTCTGAACTCATTAAAGACACGTAGGGAATCATCACTGTGAGTCTCCTTTGGCAACCACCTCTTGTCAGGCTTGATTGGTGGTCATGGAGGGTTTGTGGCGTTGTGCATCTGCTAAAAATGAGCTCTGGCCATTTCAAATAAGTATTTTGTCATCAACTGTTAAAAATTCACACTGAAACACTAGGACGAGTGTTATAAGAAAGTATGAAAAGCTGCTTTATCCCGCTGTAAAGAGAAAGGAGAAAAAAAGTGTGTAGTAACAATGGAAAAGTGTATGTTTGCCTGAATTGACAATGCTTCCAAGGAAAGGCAAGTTTAACCTGCTGTAATACGAGGTCACTTCCTGTTAGTGAAACCCCCTAAAGGGAGGAAAATGTAAAGAGATACTGTACAGTAAAACAATATGCTCATTTTATTCAGAGGTCAAGGATTCTTAAAAAATAAAGGCCAAAAACAGCACCACCAGCAAAAAACCCTACCCTTGGTTTTACAGAACAGTTTTTAACTCCTCCAATATCATATGATTTTCACAAAGTCGTTGTCTAAGAATTGAACCATTGCCTCTTTGTTTCTTGCATGGAGGCAAAAATGACTTTCCTCCAAATGCAGTCCTGATTTGGTTCCTCTTTCTCCTATAAGCAGCTGAACTTTTTGAACTAGGATGTGTATTCACAGAGCTTTGCTAACAGAGCCGTTCTGCTTTCCCTTTCTTCAAGTTCTGTTCTCTTGTATCTCCCACAGCATTACGCTTGCGTGTCTTTGTTCATCAGTTTTAAAGTCTTTCTTCAGTTGGGATAATAGAAAAAACATATATTGCTAGTCATCCAGTTGCAATTCTAGCTATCCTCGGAGGGGAAGATATATTTCCAGTTTGCTGCGTGGGGATTTAGATATATGATTCCAGATAGTCTTAATGAGAGTAACAGCCCTAATTCCCCACACAGTATATTAAAAACGGATCCCGAATGTACAGAGTGAAATTCTGTGATCTTACCTTTCAGTACCTTCGCCTTTTTCTTTTCTTTTTTTTTCTTTTTCCTGAATATCATTCGCTTCTGCATTTGTTAGTTCAGGTAATTGACAGCTGCTTTGAGGAGGGGGAGTTGGTCCTCAGAGCCCACGTCTGTGTTGCTTTGCTGTGTTGCTTTGCTGTGTTTTCCTGGGAATTGAGGGCACCTGGGGTGCGCCCTTTGAACTGAAAGGTTAATTCAAGAGAGAGTTAGAGGAAAGGTTTTGCCAAGCTGGCTCTGCTATTTATCTGATTATCTTCAATGTCAAACAAGAACAAGCCGCACCTTTTCTGATTGCCTTAATTAACCACAAAAAAAAAACCTAACTGTGAATCTAATAACGTTTAAGATTTAGTTGTAATATTTGTACAAGATCCAAGGTAGACTATTTTGATTCAGAAAGCGATATGTTTTTATAGTAGAATTTCTTAAGGAATCTTTTTTAATTCATTTTTAGACATCCTTTGGTTACCACAAAATGCTCAGAAGCAGCCGTCACCTCTGTAGTTTCTGACCACGTTCCTGTTTTTGTTCATACCTGCATTTCCTTTCCTAATCCAAATCTTTGCAGAGAACCCCCAGACCTTGAGGGCAGAGTGCCACTGGTGGCATTTCCTTTAGCAGGGAAGGGGTGCAGTGCAGAAGAGAAGGCTGCCTCCACTTGCACTGTATGTAAGAAAATTCCTGGGGCTTACTTTCCTGTTCCTGAAAGTTACAGAGCTTGCACCTGGCAGCCAACACAGGCAAGCAGCTAGTCTGGTAGTCAGGGATAAATGACAAATGAATACTCCAGGCAAAAGAAGGTTTTGCTCGGATCTGTGTTCTAAGACGTTACATCAGAGAGGTAGCCAGCTTTTGTCCCTGCTCTGTTTTTTGGCACCTTGCAGCCCATGCTCGCCACCCCAGCAATCCACCCTGGCATTTTGGATAGTGGTGGCCAGTAGCAGCAAATGGCCAATACAGGGAACACAACTGTGCTTGCTGAGCAGTCTCAGTGATGAAGCTGTTTGGGTTCACAACACACACATTTATTGTACAGACCGTTGCTAGATATGAAAGCAAATGATCTCCTACTGCGATGCTGTTTTGGATGAGCAGAAACTCTTTTCTGCTTCCCACTTTTTTTTCTTCTCCTCTCCGCTTTCTGCTGGCCAATAAACAATTTTAATTTAAAAGATGATTTAAAGAGATAATCTGTTTTCCATTCAAGTTCTTTCTGTGGCTCAGCTGCCCTCTCCACCCCCCTATTTCTGGTATCTTGGCTGCCTTTGTGAAAAGACTTCCTTCTCCGCTGCTCTGCAGTTACTTAATGTACCTGCTGCTTTCTTCATCTTCTCCTACTGTGCTGCCTGCTTCTACCTCTTGCCACAAATGCTCCTGGGTGCCCATCACACCATTAATCTGTCTCAATGTCTTTTCCCTCTGTATGTCACGAAACATTTGCAGAAGCACAGTTTGTAACTGCAGGTACAGGGTCAGTCAGGGAATGGGACAAGAAAGCACTGTGTAAGTGTGAGCTCCAGCTGAGGGTCTGTACAGAGCTGAGTGCTTTTGGTTTGTTGTATTTGCATCAAAGCTATTTTCGTCTGAGAGAAGAGAGATGAGGTTTGACAAAAGAGAAGGCAAATGTTTGCAATGTGTGAAAAGCAAGGAAAAAAACCAGTTATACCAGCAAGAAGGAGACCTTAGATGCTAGATTAGAGTCTGGGAGCTGGGTGTGCACTCCCTTGCTTTGACCAGATTTTCTGTTTGGCTGTGAAATTGATTAGGATGGAGTTCATCTCAATGAATTTAATTAGAAAAAAAGTTAATTTTTCTGCCCATGCCAATCTTCTGGGATCCCCCACTAGGGACTCCCTTGAGAAGTTGGCTCTTCCCTGTACTGGCAGTTGAGTTGACGGAAGAAAATGTAAAATTACATTAAAGACTTTTCTGTTTTTCATGATGAGGGAAAGGACTGGCTGCTGTAGCGTAATGTCTTTGATTTTCCCCAAAATGCAGGAAGACAAGAATGAAGCATGAGCTATTCAGACCATTGCAATGCGTAGGAAACCGTGTGGCAGAGTTAATTTATTACCTATTAGAATTAGATTAAGGATAGAGAAGTGGTTTGAAAACACCCTGCATCTCACTGGCATGATTTGATATTACTTAATGATAATAAGGAATGGTCTAACATAACGTGCCATTTCATCCCTTCTCAGGGGATGGAATCAGAGGACAAAGATAGAAGTAATCTTTCTTCTGTCCTCAGTCAGGACATAAGGAAGGAAAGAACATTTAGAGAGTAGAAGCTGTTGAGAATGAGTCAGAGGTGGAAGGAATTATGTAGCCACTTTAAAAAAGTGTTTGTCACTGTACACCAGAAGTTTACTGCCTAAAGACCGTACAATCCCTGCCTGATTGGTTTGTTTTTACGGTTAGACCTGAAGTAGTTGGTTGTCGGGTTTTTTTTTTGCTTGCACATCCCAGACCTCTCAGTTGCCTTGTTTCACTAATATTTTAATAACTATCAGTCAGTTCCTTCTACATAAATCTTCAAGTCTCCAGCCTGCGTGTGATTAGGACAGACCATAAGCAATTTTTGCACAGCATTAAAAAACAAGAGCACTTATGCTGCGTGCACAGTTGTGTGGGTGCTGACCATTCAGGGACCTCTGGGGATACTCTGTAAGAACACAGAACAGTTCCCATCTTTCCCATCTGCTTTTTTTTGTCTTCCTCCCACTTGTTGATTCTTCTGCCCTTTCCAAGCTGTACCCAATTCTTTGCATTTCCTTTCCCAAATTCTGTTTGTTTCCTATGCTGGACTGTTGTAGTGGGCGACATGGGTTGCCAGGTGCACGGCAACATGGACACTTACGTGTGCCCATGCTTTCAGTTTTCTAGGGTTCTGCTGGCAGTAGTGGTGGTCTGTTTGAATTATCTTTTAGGGTATGTGGAGCACAGAACTTACCTGATGAGTGCTGTTGCTTTAGGCACACAACTGGACCCATAGTTTCAATTTTGATCAGGTTTAACAAAGCTAAAATCTTTCTGTCCAGTAATAAGAGACAGGAAAAAGTCACGTGTCATACGTTTCTATTAGAAATGCCTTCACTCCTTCTGCACCGTCCATCGGAGTGAATATATATTGCTTAGAAGAGCAGCTTAGTTTTATGAAGTATCTTCTGATTGTGTCTATCAGTAACGTTTTGTTGCAGTACAGCTGCGTGGCAGTCACAACAATGTCTGTATCAGTTACAACATTTAAAATATATGTCTGAAAACCGTTTTGCTGGAAATAAAAATGATGAGGAACAGAAGGCTGAAAATAATAAAGTTCCCATGCTATAGATTTATTTATTTTTTTCTTGTTTTTCGCAGGAAAGCAAATGCTGTCTGGAAGCCAGGAGAAGCAGTGCACCATGAGCAGGAGAAGCAAAACAGCCTCTGCCTCTTTTCTGGACACAACACTGGGAAAAGTAACCACAGCTGCCACTGATGGCGCACCAAAAAAGAGTGATCCCTCCAATGGCACCTCTGCATCCAAAGAGATCCAAGCCCAGGGCGTCCTGAAACCAAAAACGTCCGTCTCCAATTGTACGTGCAATATAAAAGCTTCATCAAGAGTCCTCTTAGAAGAAAAAGTTCACAGGCAAAACCAGCTCCTAAAAAGTAAGGTACAAATCCTACTGTGGTTTTTAGGAATATGGTTTCAATAATAAGATGAGATCAGTCTCAAAGAAAAAAAGTGAAATAATGGAAAGTCAGTCCATTTTTGTCCAGCTTTAAGTACCGAGTATGAGTCATCTAGCAAGAGATCACATCAACTAATCAAACTGTGTACATTGCTATGGTTAATAGAAAACAAAATGAACATGAGAAAGATGGGTTTGCTTTGTGAGTAGATTCAAGAAAATCCCAAGAAAACGTTACAACTGCTGTGTCGATCATTCTCAGCCCAATGAAGAAACACCGTGAGGTTATTTTACAGCCTTGTTTGGTTTTACTTCTGCAATCTTCTTTTTTCTTTTTTCCTGTGATATGACAACCTGAACTATCTGGGGCACAGTCATAGCGTGAAATATCTTATCTGGAGAGATTTTCATGGGAAGAGAAAGGTTTCACAATTGCTTATCAGCAAGGGTCCGGCGTTTAAAACATAATTTCTTTGAATTCAGCACTATGCGGATGTCTTCTCACGTTTACTCAAAGAGCTAAAATGGAGATGGCGCGAGTAGTTGAATTCATGCTTGGAGTTTTGCAGAAGACAACTGATGCAGGTTATAGGTAGATTTGTGGTGGTGTTGTTGGCGGTGGTTGTTTCATAGGCAGGTAGGGAAACCATTTTCATTATTGACTATAAAGCTACTAAATGTAACACCTATTTAGGTGAGAGCAGCTGATGCTCTGCTTTTGGCGCCAGAAGTTAAACCATGCCGTTTCATTAGCTGGAAGTGACTTCGTTTTATGAAAGCGAAGCATCCACTCAGGTTTGTTAAAGTTAATTGACACCTCTGGAAACTAGACTTATTGGGGAGCTTAATTTTCATGTCACAGGTTTCAACTTTTTTTTTCCAAAATGAGTTATGTTAACAAGAACAATCTTACAGAGGAAGAGCAGCTCAAACTTTTATAAGGCGGATGTACCCCAAACAGATTATTATTACATTTTTTTTTTTAAGTACAATATAATATGTACAATATGTCATAAAGAGGAAAATACTTTAAGCTTATTGTAACCAAAAATTGAAATAAAACAGTAATGGGCTTTATTCCCAGATGTTTAGTTCTAGAAATCAAATTATTTGGCAGGGAAGAAGTAACTCCAGTGTGACTTTTCAAAATAGTGCATATGGGCCTTTTCTGAAGTTAATTTGTTATTTTTGATTATGTCTAATTCTGTCACTTTTTAAAGACTTGTCAACTGTCTGATTTTTTGGTTCATTCCCTCTTTTGGCCCTAACTTGTGCAGAAAATATCAGTCGTAGAGCAATAGGGCATAATTCTGAGAGTGGAAAATCAATGTTTTTCTCGATTTGGGACTTTGCAAATGGACAGCTTTCATAATAATGTGCTGTAATGCATATTAAGCCTTGGTTTATTAGTTTTCTTCATGGAGTCATTCCACTAGCTAATGAAAATGTAGAAGTGGTAGAAAGCAAACCATAGTATCAGCAGTATAAAAACAAGAGTAGGGTTTATGAAAACCTCGGTATGGCCCAAGAAAAATGATACGTGATTAAGGCCTACAACAATACATTATTTCATGCCGTTTGTGCAATAAATTGAAGTAAACTGTGAGCTGCAGAGTGATATCCTCTGCTTTCTGTGATGCAACTGTGTTAGAAGTGTCTTGCTTTCGGGAGGTAACTACCAGCAAACGGAGCTGAGCATCAGAGCAGTGCAGTTACACCTCTGTGCGATGTCTGGCTTAATGTGGAAGATACTCCGGGTGTCACAGGGCAGCGAGTAGCACCTATGATTAGATTTGATCTATTCTGCTTAATGAGGCCTATTAATAATACCTCGGCATTCTTATTTCTGAAATTGCCCCCTCTCTCTAATGAGGTGGAGAATTCAATAAAAAATTAACCGCGCACTCTTAATGAACTTTTAAATCTCTTGAAGGTGATTGCCAGTCCTGTGGTTCAAGTGGCAAAATGGAACAGCATGAGAAGGAGGAGGAGCAAGCAGAAGCCGGCCAGGAAGCCCTGTCCTTAGTTTGCTGGCCAGGTGTCACTTGTGGGACACATACCATGCTTGTGGAGCCAGATGTTGGCTCCGAGTCTGAGAAGGGTTCACCAGCCCCACTGACACTGCAGGTAAAATACACACTCATTTTTAGCAAAGGTGTTAATGCTGGGTTTGAAAGATTTTTTTTCCTGGATGATTGTTGCTTCCTGGGAACTGGCTGTGGGTAGAAGTTGGCATTTCCTTCATTGTTCTCCTTTCTGGTGAATTTTGGTCACTTTCATTAGTTGCTGAGACTAGTTGGGGCTGCCTTACTCATGGCTGGGATCCAGGATTGCACCAAGCCCCAGCAGCAGCAGACATGCTTTCCTCCTGGTCCAGTACATGTTGCAAACAAACCTTTGTTCCTGTTCTCTGTACTGAGACATTCCTGTACTTTGGCTGGAAAACACGATCCTTCTGGATCATCCACAGAACTACCTGCATGATAACCTAAGTAAATGGAAACGTTTGTGAATGGACAGTGACAAGCTACTTCAGGGACGTGGCGAGACAAAGAAATAGGCAAAATATCAAGAACTTGAATATGGATAGCATAAAAGTATGTAATTCAAAACCTCTCAGATAAATCTTCTTGAAGTGTGGGGTCTTTTTCCCCAGAATTATTCTCCTTTACCTGACAAGGAAAGGTACATGCCAAAGCACCTTTCTAACGATGAAAGGGAACAAAGGCAGATGGGAAGGCAGTTAGTGAACTTTTGTATAGACAAGGGATGATATTCATTGGGAATCTCTTGCTGAACCCAGCTAGATGAATACCACAATTTTTTTTTTCTTCCTTTTTCTAAAACAAAGTGGTTTCTCTGTTTTATTTAGGAAGCACTAGAAATCCATAAGCCTCAGTTCATTTCCCGTTCGCAAGAAAGGCTGAAGAAACTGGAACATATGGTGCAGCAGAGGAAAGCCCAGCAGACCGATGTACCCGTGAGCACACCCCGCAAGCTTTCCTCAGCATCCACTTCCAACAAAAAAAAGCAATACACCGTTCCTGACCCACTCAGTGGTAAGTTGTGTTGTGACCAGTAATGGATCTGTAGCTGTTCTTAAACCATTGACGCATGTCTAATATTCCTGTATTGATGGGAACAACAAAGCAGTGCCTGTTGTGGTGCTCAGGGAATGAGGTCTCTGAATCGTTAAGATGGGGTTAGTGGACACAAGGTGTTATCTCGGGTCCATGGCAGCCTTCCTTGGCCACGTTTTGTCATTATCATCAACAGTTGTGTTCTTTGGCATGATACAAGTTGCTACTCGTTGTAGACAAGCATCACTGACATTTTGTACCTACTACAGCTCACAGAAAGGCTGATTTGGGGAGTCTCAGCTAGGAGGGCGGGTGGTGTTTGGGTCTCAGCAGCATCATGTGTAGTCTCACCACTTGACTCATGAAGCCCTCAGCAGTGAGCTGGTAAGGGAGGGCTTGTCTGCCCAGCAAGGCACAAATTGATGCATCTGAACTCTGCAATTTCCTAATGATTAGGCTGTTCTATTGCCCTCAATATCCAGCAGCTCCCTTACAATAGCATCCCTGTAAATCTTCCCTAACCACAACATGGTAAACAAATAGCACACACTTTTCTTTTTTTTTTTTTTTACTTTTTTTTTAATTGCCATCTGGATTTTCCTTAATTCAGTTAACTAACGAAAAAAACATTATCTAAACTACTTTGGGGATTTAAACTCGTGGCTCTTTGAAGCCGTGTTATTCTACTGAAAAATAAAGCATTTGAAAACATTATTGCATCTCTTCTTCTGACAAAGAATCATAGAGCAAAAATCCACCTGAGTGATCTAAAAGATGATGATAGGCAAACGATTTGCAATGACTGGTAACACCTGCCAAGTCTTTCAGTGAGAAAGTGATGAAACTCCACAACTTTGTAGTCTTTACGACTACATCAGCTCTGCTTGTACCCCTCAAAACTATTTTATTTCCCTTGGCATGCTTTATATTGGGGAATATTATTTTCTATCACTACATGCATGCCATTTGCTGTCATGTGATGGAATCTATCTTACATACATGATTTATAGTAAGAGTTAAATAAGCACATGTAAACAAAGCGAAGAAGATGAAGTACATCTTAAAGAGTTGATAAAATTCATTCAGCACTTCAATTATCCAAGGTAATTACTTTGGATTTGAATGGCTCGGGGATGCACTGCTCAGCTGCAGTCGGTGTGGGGCTCTGTGCCAGCCCAGCCGAGCCCCCTCACTGGGAAGAGTTTGTCATTCTTCTCAGGAGAAGTGGCAAATATCTCTTTCTTTGGTTGTCATCTTAAAAAGCCCCCCCAAACCGCTCTGTAAACACTTTGTGGAACAAAAAGTTGAAAGGTTAAACCTCATTCTTCTTAAACGATGATTAATTTTTATGCTTGTTTAATGAGCAATAAAAGCATAATATTGAAATATATTCATTAATCATTCAAGTAAATTACTATTTCCCTCTCTTAGTGGTTGGTCATTAAAGATAAATTTGTCTAAAGAGAATCTTTAGTTTCCATAACTCATCTGCCTTCCCGTAGCCAAGTGTAATTTCCTATTTGTAAGATCTTAATATTTTTGTAATGACAGAAGTGTCACAAGTCTGTTGTTGGAGCATAACTGTAATTAATGCTGTAAATCCTAGATTGCTGATAAAGCACAACTGTGTGGGCTGCAGTTCAGAGGGCTGTGTAGGAGTGTTCAGAGCATATTTAATTTGCTCTGAGTCCTGACAATTGGTATTTTAGGACTTCTCCTCGTGGATGCTATTGTGCAGAAGGATTAGTATCACTAATGAGTCCCAGAGTATGGGGTCTTTGTTTAGTCCAGATGTTCCTGAACTTTTTTGGCCATGCTCCCTCTCACAGAAGAGCCAAGGGATTCCCCTGTATGCTTACCAAGGGTGCTGGCTGCCTGTGTCCTGCTGATGTCTCTGCTGATGACAATCTGTCCCACTGGGGTCATGGCCCTCATGTTTCCTTCTGCCTATCCTGCAGGTAGAAAGGAGAAGTTATCATTTGTTGTCACCCTTATTCTGTATTATTTGAAAGACCATTTTAGCATGTAAAATATGCCTTTAAAGCAATGAAGGGCTTTGGGGTAAGTGTAAAAAAAGAAAAAGAAAGGAAATGAAGGAGAATGCAGCTGTAGTCCAGATAACGAATGCAAATACAGTTTTGTTTACTGAGATGAGAAGTGGACAGCAAAATCCTGCTGACTTGAGGATGCCTTTTCACATTATAACCTGGAGCAAGGGAGGCTGTGGGTGCAAGCAGCCATGTCACCCCTAGCTCTGTCACTGCACATGGCCCAGCCCTGTTCCAGTGCTTAAACTGGATCAGAGCTGATCTATCAAGTGCTTCATTTCTTTTTATTGTTTAAAACTAGGATTCCCTCTTTGGGTTTTTATTACGTCATATGGCTGCTTCAGCTCATCAAGCAGAGCTGTGATTGGGAGGCAAGGTGGGAGATGGTGAGAGAGCAGCATCACCTCCCTTGGTGCCAGCTTCTCATTTTTGTGGCTCTGCTGGTACCCAGCCCTTCCCAAAGCGTGCTCACAGGCTGCTTGTGTACCACACCCCTGCAGCAACAATGCCAAAACTGCTTGCCAGACAAATTGGCTGAGCAAAGGCAACATGGCAGCATTCATCTCTGTCTATGGCACTGTTTCATAGGTAGCTTTTATGCCTGAGAGCCTGGGGTTTGTGTAGGGCACAAAGCACCTGGAAAAGGACAAATATCATCCTGTATCTGGTAGATAGCCTATAGATCCAAACAGACAGTCCTGAATGCCATATCCATCTCTGGGTACACTGCTTGTAAATCGCTTGTGGTCCAGGACCAGCTGTGACACCAGACCAAGCTGGGGACACAGGTTGGTGGCTGTGACCTACGTGGTGTTACTGCAGCCCCAGCAACTGTTAGATGTCAGCAGTTCTTAGAAGTCACAGAAACTGGGCACCAAATGCTTCTGAGCATGCAGGACAGTGGCTTTGCCGCCTCCTCACAGCCTCTGGTATTTTAGTTGGTATTATTGCTGATGCTTCTCCTTCCTGCTCATCTGAAAAGTCCTGCCAAATCCAGCCCACCTGCAGGCGTCTTTGTCTCGGAAGCAGTCTGCTCTTTCACAGTTTTGAAACATCATTGGAAATTAAAAACCCAGGAGAGAAAAATGACGACCTGGAAATGTGCTTAAGTACGCAGAACAGAACTGATGGCAGCCCTAGGCCTCAGGGTGTGATCCCACGGTTGCTTCTTTTCCATCTGATAGCTTCCTCTTTACTCTTGTCTCTGGGATGTGTGGAGAGGTCTTTATGGCTTTGAGGGCTCGCGGCCAGCACACCCTCCTGCATTTTCCAGAGATCTTTTTCATAAGGGCTTGTTGTCTGAGGAGTGTAATTTCTACTGAACCCAATGGAGTGACCCCAAGCACTGATTATAGGCACATCAGTGGCCTGGCGGGAGGAGCATTTCTGACTACCTTCAAGATGCACACAGAGCAGCACACTGAAGCATACACACCACAAGCATCATCAGTAACATCAGTTTCATTTTCCGCCCTGGAAGACATTTCCTGACTCAGTTCCCCATGTGCAGTCTATGCAAAAGGCAGTCAAGGTGGGACTGCCCCATCAGACAGCAGCCAGCTCTTACGTGGGCGTAAATGGGGGTGGAACTGCAGCTTGAGATGTTTCCCTCCTGCATTTAGTAAATTCATGGCTGCTTTAGTTAATCCCTCCAAAATAAGGTTATTACTTCACTCCTGACTCGCATCTTTTATATCAATGTCACCCAAAGCAAAGAGCCACGACCTTCAGAAATATTTCTCTGATAGATTGTTCTATCAGCCTAGAATGCCTTTATTAATAACGTGAAATTATTAGACATCACAGTTGTCCAATGTTTTGGCAGTGTTGTTACAACCTAGAGCTTCTTGAAGGAAAAAGAGCTGGCATTCAGCTTCATTTCCATATAAATACCAACATCTGTGCAGCTTGCATTTACCTTCTCATCCTCAAAAAAAACACCGAAATCCAAGTTGTTGACCATTTTTAACTGTAATTCATGAACAAGACCTCACAAAATGCTGAAGGTAATCTTAGAAAAACAGAAATATTTATCCCACAGAAGACATTATTGTCACAAGAGCACTTTGAAGGCAAAGAACCGGCAACTCTCGTGTTAGCCTTTGTGCTGGTTAATATGTACTGCTACATTTCAAGTGTGCTAATTAGTCCAAGATAGACTACTCTACTGTTGACTATGTCGAACAAATTAGAGATCCCACTGTGACGAACTGAATAGAAACAATGTTCAAATAACTGGATTTAAATCTCAAAAACCGTAATGTAATTACTTCAGTGACAGGACTACCAGCTGTTTATAGGCCTTTAAATCTGCATAATGAACAGCCTTCTGATCTTAGAGTACACAAGCACTTCCAGAGGTTTAAAAAACTTTCTCAGGCATGTATGGTTTTTTTCATACCTTCCATTTTGCTTTCCTTTGGGAGCGTGATGGTTCATTGGAAATGGCATCATAAGTGGAAAGTCAACATTCAACCCCTAGTGAGGTGCCTGCTGTGTTTCTTTGGATTTGCATCCAATATTATTCCAAATCCCGTATCTTTAGTAATGTGTTGGAAGCAAGTTTATACCTCCTTAACCAAGCTTCTAAACCTTTCTAAGAAGCCTTACTGTAATGCAGAAGCCCGGAGGGTGAGGATTGCTGTTTGTGTTTTCAAAATGCTGGATTCTCAAGCAGGTCTGAACCAGGGTGGTTATTATTTGGGCTGCGTGTTCAGTGGGGAGAGAAGATGGCAATTGGAGAATTTACACTAAGTGTGCAGCCAGCAAATCCTGCAGCTGTAAAAGTGCATCCTTGTGGCCTTGAGATGCTGTTGGTTGCTGATGAGATGTTTGCATCCACCTGCCCAACTCTGCTTGTGTATGACTTCAGTTGTGCCATTTCTCAGGTTTCTTTTCCCTGTCAGTATTCATAGCTAGCAGTGGTGCTGCTGATCCTGTTGGCACCTGGCCACTTGGTTAAGGCTGACAGTTCTGAATAAAGATTAAGCTGCAGTCAGGTAATTGAATTAGGAAGAGGAATGACCTATTTTTATGATATTATTATTCATCATATTGATTGCGGCAGTGCCTGTGAGTCAGATAGACACAGGCAGCAACTTGCAGGGCTCTGGCTTCGAGGGACATGGGACCCTCTGTGACGGCAGGGGAGGACATAGGTGCTGTGAGTGGGGCATGTCCCCTCCATGCCCTCATCCTTGTGAACGGTCGGGAGAGAGCCAGCATCTGTGCAAGGTGATAGTAACAGGAGAGGAGGAGGGAAGGGGATGGGAGAGCTCAGGGAGATGAGCAAAAAGGGCAATTATAAGCAAGACTGAGGTCAAAAGCCTTTCAAAGTGTGTTAGAGCAGACCGCCAATTAGTATCGAGTAGAGGAAGTCCGGGCAGCTCTTCAGAAAGCTTTTCAGGCAGATAAAAGCCTATTTTTGTGGATTTCTGGAGCTGCTTGCAATAGGGGGAGCATCTGAGAGAGGCCCCTCTGCAGAAAGGGTCCATCTCCCAAGGTGTGGTGTCAAGGAAGGTGGAGATAAATTGGGAAATCTTTAAATATGAAGTTTTCTGTGTGGATAATTACAGCGTTGAAACTGTGTGCATTGTAGCGGGTGACTTACAGAGTTCAGTCAGTTTGCTGGGGGATAATTTCATTAAGGTCCTGAAGTAGCCAAATTGAAAACTGAATTTTCAATGATGGATTTTTTAATCGAGGAGTAAAAGGTCAGATTTGCTCCATGATTAGAAACTGAAACTAAAGAAATCAAGATTGAGAAGCTGTTGCAAGTTTTACCAAAGATGAAATAAACCTCTTGATCAGTGGGATGCTAATTAATATATATATTTTTTTTCTGAAGTACATGAATGTTCAAGTATAATTTGGACAGAGCAGAATGAGATGTTGTCCTAAGGGACATGGATAGTGGGGAAATACTTGTGGTAGGTGGATGGTTGGAATGCATGATCTTGGAGGTCTTTTCCAACCTTTGTGATTCTGTAATTCTATGAAATCTCCCATATCATGCCCAAAATGAATTTAGTATGAAAAGTTATCATAAAGCTGTAGATTTTAGTATGGGTTTTTTGTTGGTGGTGTTCTTTGGTTTTGTTTTTTTAAGAGATCCTAGTGACATTTTCCACTGTTCAGACTAAAATATTAAGGATGATCAGAAGTCTTGACAGCTGTAGTGTAGGCCAGACATGGAGAGATGGAAAACCCATGAACCACCTGCCTGTGGCTCCTCCTGGGAGAAGGACCATTGTTCAGCTTCAGTGTTTAACAGAGATGAGCATAAAGTCCACGCACTCTTGCCATCAAACCTTTAACTAATGAAGAATACCAAAAACTCATCTGCTGACTGCAAATGAAGTCATTTATTGCATGAGGTCATTGACACACAACGTGCAAAACTTTGGGCAGCACCCCTGGGTGTAGGCACTAGTTCATTTCTCTGGATGAATTCCCAGCCAAATGGTGTGGGCATGCTGAGCTGAATGTTACCTTGGCATTTATCTTAGACTCAAGGTTAATTCCTTCCTTCCTTCCTTCCTTCCTTCCTTCCTTCCTTCCTTCCTTCCTTCCTTCCTGCCTTCCTTCCTGCCTTCCTTCCTTCCTGCCTTCCTGCCTTCCTTCCTGCCTTCCTGCCTTCCTGCCTTCCTGCCTGCCTTCCTTCCTGCCTTCCTTCCTGCCTTCCTTCCTGCCTTCCTTCCTGCCTTCCTTTTTTTTGTGGACTGTTTATTTAAAAAGCAGTGTTTGAAAAAACAAAACCTAAAGTATCTTAGAACTTCTCTGGGCAAATGAGTTTTTGGGGTGACTTATTTTTTTAGTTCAGTGAAAATCAGTTTAAGTAGAGAATCACCATTATCAGTGCCTGGCTTTTCAGGAACAGGTAACACATCCTCAAAGGATATATTCTAGCTCCTAACACACTGAGAATTCACATTTATATTAGGGCACATATATATACGTATATATTCTGATGGGCAGAGTTTAGCCCTTGATAAATTTTGTCACTAACTTCCTAAGCAGGTATGTTGCTCATCCTGTCTGTGGTTCAGTTTAGTATGAGTTAAAATATACTACGCTGTTGACCCATTTAACTTCGTTTACAACTTGCTGAAGTAGCTTCTTTCTCCTGCTCTGGAGACCTTGCAGACCACTGTTGCATGTTGCAACATTGGTGTAAATGCTGGAAGCTCACTATCTTGACAGGGTTTGACTAAAATACCAGTGAAATGTTTCATGCCCATCTGTCTCCACTGTTATTCTTTTTTTAAACTGTGATGCATCATTGGAAATACCAAATACCTGCTTTGAAAGCTCTTCTTGTTTATCCTTCAGCATAGTTTTCTCCAAAAGCAATACAGGGCTATGAGATCTGATAAGGAACTTTGATAAAATGCAACCTAGAAGGCAGTCAACTTGGGGAATTTTCGACTTCATGTCTAACTTAGGCCTTCATTCAGTAAGAAAGAAGTTAATTCAGATCTTCATGGTGTTCTTGGCAGGTTATTGTAACTCTGAATCTGTGCTGCTCCTCCAGATGGAAATATGTGTTCAGTATTGAACACAAAAATAGCAGACACATTTAAACATGAGTTAATTTTCTCACTTAAAACACTTTTATTAATTTTTCAGTTAATTTTAGAATTCTTATCCTAAAATCCCTCAAGGGTTAGCACTGATTTTTTCTTGTACGTGATTTTCTTTCTATTGTATGGAGACCTGAGAGTGAGACGAGATACCGCACAAACATTTACATACATGTAAACTTTCTGACTCTGTACTGCTTCACAAAGGGTATATTTATGAGCAAGGTAGATTTCTAATTTTTCTTGGAGGTTTTTCCCCATGATCTCTTTTAAATCCTTCTTTCGAAACCTTTGACGTAGCCACACATGGACTTCCCATCCAAACTGCAGGCAGAGATGAGTCTGATGCCCTTCAGAACCATTTCTGTATCATCTGGAGAGCGTTATACTCAAAGTGCTAATGTGTCATTAACAGCTTTTATTTAGAAAAAAAAAAAAAAAAAAGGAGAAAATAATAAAAATAATACCCATAGCAGTTTTGTTTTGTTTTGTTTTTCCTGGAAATCATAGAATCATAGGATGGCTTGAGTTGGAAGGACCTCAAAGATCATCCAGTTCCAACTCCCTGCCGTGATCCTGTGCCATTGTCTGGGTTAGAGGATGCCTTGGGGAAGGGATGCGTCCTGCAATCCTGAGCTGCCAAATGAGGTTTGCAGCCTTGAGCAGCAGGGCACCATGCTGGGATCCACACTGGTCCCAGTAAGCTGGTGCCACCAGGTCCCTGCTACCCCACCAGGTCTGTCTGGGTCACAGCAGCAATCTCCTCCCCTGTGTGTAAGGATTATTTGGGCTGCTATAGCATCCAAGTGTTCATTCCTTTTAAATGAATGAGCATAAAAATGAGCATAAAATCACTGCTAAGTAAAAGGCAAATTATATTTTCCCAGTCAGTCGAGGACGTTGCTCGTAGACATGAAGATGCAGTATTAATAACTAAGTGCAGATAACCACCGAGTGGAGAAAAGTCATTCCCAGTCCTCCTTCAAAATCTGTGTCCTGAAAACGGTGCCGGAACAGAACAGAGGCTGCTGCACCATCTCCCTTTTATTTTTGCAGAGATGCAGCAGCAGTCTCCGAGGGCACACGGCGTTTTCCTGAGCAAGGCGGTAATCCGAGCACAGCTTTGCCTCTGGGTGTAGCCCCATCCCCTGCTTGAGGCTGTTTGGTTGCTAGGACAACTTCCATAAATATCCCCGAAACATTTGGTGTCTTCAGCAGCGGGGAAGCAGACCTGCTGGGGAAGGGGGCTTTTTTGGGTAGCGGTGGCTGGCTTTGCTCTGGGCCAGAGTCTGCACCGGGCAGCTCTGGAACAAATTATTCTCTGTATTTATTTCCTTGCCTTGATTACTGTATTTTGTCTCTTCAGTGAGATGGCAGAAAGAGGCCGACGTGGTGCCTGCTGTGATATATATTATGTCTTCTAAACTTCCTTGGCAAATGGAAGTGCTTAAAGCTTTGAGCACATATTTATCTTATACATATGTTCTGCGAAGGATCTTGCAAATACCTTTGCCTCTCAGCTTACCAAGACTTGCAGGGCACTGCACCCTGTCCTCTGTGCCGTTTGTGTCCTGCCCAGGAATACCTTCCTATTCAGAGACCATTTTAGCAAAGATGGTAAAATTACCTATTCCTGGGATGCACCAACTATGAAGATCAGTAATTATATCCCTGCATCCAAGGAAATGCTGATTGGAATTATCTCGGATATCCTCATATCTGATCAGCAAAGAGTAACACAGTTTTCTTTCTCTTAGTGCTTGGCATAATTACACATCGCCCCACAAACTAAGTGTAAATTGAAATGGAAATGCCCGCGCCTGGCCGGCTTCCTGGCAGACATCAGCAGGGGGTATGGTTTGCTGGATGCATGCAGTTGCCTGCCTGGGTCCTTTGGTACAGCAGCACTGGTGGCTGCTGCCTGGCTGAACATCAGCGTACACCGCTGCATGTGGCAGTGACAGAAGTTGTATGCATTTAAAATAAAGGAACAATGCTGGTTGCTCTTGGCTTATCCATCCTTCCCCTTCCACAGGGCAGTTCTGGGATCCAGTTCAGCTCCAGATGAAGTTTTTCAGTGCCTTTCCACCAACTTATGGAGATACGGATCTGAGCTTAAGCCAAGAGACGTCTAATCAGGAATTTCATATCATGACTGAGTGAGGTGTGAGGCTTAAAATTTCAGAAAATGCAGGTTCCTCTGACTGACTTTGTTTTCCCTCTGCTAGATAACCTCTTCAAACCAAAGGAAAGATTCATTCCAGAGAAGGAGATGCACAGGAGATCCAAAAGGTACAAACTACTGGAGTTTAGACTTCACTGCTATTTGCTGCTGGCTTACACTACAGGCAGGGGATTGCCTCGTCACCTCACAGTCTAGGAGGGCTAGCATGCAGGCCACACTCTGTTTTGAACCATGCTGCTATACATCAAATCCACCAAGCCCATTAGAAGCTTCCCCAGAGTTGTACTGCTGCATGGAGATAACCTGATCCCATCCCTCCTTATTCCGTAGTCCAAAATGAGCAATGTTTTTCAAGAAGTCAGATTTTTGTACCATTATTGTCAATAATTTATAATACTTGTTGTGTGTCACGGATCTAACTTGAGTGCTTGGAGATACTCATTAATGCCAAGAATTGCATTGAAGAAATTTCCCAGTTATTTGCAAGTCCCGGGGTTGATATGTGAAGTAAACTTCCTAACTTCATTGCAGGATTTATGACAATTTACCTGAAGTAAAAAAGAAGCAAGAGGAAAAACAGAAGCGGATAATCATCCAGAGCAACAGAATGCGTGTGGAGATCTTTAAAAAGGTAACAATGCACCATGAGTGCACAGTGTGGGTCCATAAGCCTTCTTTGCTGTTTTGCAGGATGAATGTCTGACCACTGATCTGTAGATCACAGAATCATAGAATGGCTTGGGTTGGAAGGGACCTCGAGGATCATGAAGCTCCAACCCACCTGCCGCATGCAGGGCCACCAACCTCCATATCTAATACTAGACCAGGCTGCCCAGGGCCCCATCCAACCTGGCCTTGAACACCTCCAGGGACAGGGCATCCACAGCCTCTCTGGGCAGCCTGTGCCAGAACCTCACCACTCTCTTGGTAAAGAACTTCCCCCTGATATCCAACCTAAATCTTCTCTCCTTCAACTATGATGAGATGAAGAGCTCTCAGACACCAAGCCTTGCTGCTTTGCAGTGGTTAGCATGATAGTTTTTCTCTCTAGTGAAGCCCACAGCCCTGCAGCAGTGCTCCCAGATGGGCAGGTTCCTGGGAGAGGTCCATGAAGCTCTGGGGGTACCTGTGCTAGCATGTGCAAACCCTGAGAGCCGATGGTCTTGTTCTTAGCATTATGTACTGCTTAAGATGTAGCATTAACAGCTGATCTCCATGCACCTAAGACCTTTTGTTTTTAAAAATGAGTAATTTATCCTAGCAGAAATCTACCTGAGCATAGTTAATCTATGTGCAGGTCTGAGGCACTGCCAGGTAATCCTGCTCCATGCCATCCACATGTAATGGCTTTTCCTTGTTGAAGTGCTCTGTGCTCCTCCGTGTAACCGTGCTGCTCCCGCCCAAGATGGAAAAGCTATCAGTGCTTTCATTTTGTGAGTAACATAGCTGGTAGATCTGAGCTCTGAGGAGTCTTCTGCCACCCCTCACAGCATCACTGAAGGTTTCTACTTCACCTTGTGATGTTTAACCCCATCTTAAGACTGTTTTTCTTTCTTTCCCAGCAATTACTGGACCAGCTCCTTCAAAGGAACACCGAGTGACAAAGGATTCTCTTGCCTATCATCGTAATTGGATCTCCAATGCCTTTGACTGTTAGATAAGCCATAAAACTTGCTGTTATCTTAATTACCCAGAGGTATTTTTCTTATCTTTGGCGCTTTATATAAAAAGAAAGATCATTTATATTTCAATTGAAATTTTAAGGCGACTTTCCAGTAAGCAGAGGCAGTCTAAAAAGGAGCACAGCTGTTTCAGAGCATCAACTTATGGTCAGTGCACCCAGAGGAAATAATTTTAAGAATTTTTAATGCAAATACTGAATTACAGTGGTGTTATTTATCTTAATCTGTTTCAAAGTATACATCTCTGTAGCAATAGAGCCGGGTTTATAAGACCTGGGAAACTTATTTATCTGAAGTATTCTATTAATTGATTTCCTGTGAGTTAAATCCTTGAACTAAAGAAAAACGAATATCATTATTTGTTATGTTTAGAAACTAGCTGAAATAGCATTACCACATAATCATAGCAGCAGCAGTTTCACATTAATACTTAACATACCAAAAGGGACCAATCTTGGAGCTCTCTGAAGGACTCTATTCCTGTTTATGTAGTGAATTCGCATAGCAAGTTTACCTGGTAAAAAGCAATATTTAAAACTTCGGTCTTAACTCCTGTTGTTGTTGTTGTTTTTCAATTTAACATGTATTTTACTCCACTTCTGCAAGCATTAAGTATTTATAGAAATGGCATATTAACAAGCCGTGCCAAGAAGTGTGTTTGCATCAGAACTGCAGAACTAAAACCATCTGCAATGCTTCCTTCAGAAATATTTAAATCTTTATTTGTACATTTTGGAAGTAAAAACAACCAGCTTAAAACCAATGGAATTTATTTATGGAATAAAATATGAATATAATATTTACCCAACTGTTGTGTTTTTATTTGGTACTGTTAAAAATAACACAATTATTGAAAGTGCCTGAGAAGTCGCGCCACAAATCCTATGCTAGAAAATCATTGCAAGCGTTAACCTCTGTTGCACGAACACTCCGTTGAGTGTGTTCACACAAGGCTGGGAGTTGGCCTTTGCTATCTGTGCTTTATTTTGCTAATCCAGCCCAAGATGCAAGGTCAGCTTTTCTGGAAGAGCAATGTTTGTGAGCGGAGCGCTGGCTGCCCCAATGGCCTCCAGCTGCATGACTCGTGCTGGCCCCCAGGAACCTCTCGATTGCATTGCTTTTCCTCTTTGTGTTTCAGCTTCCTGGTCTGTAAGGTGGGATTCATGATGTTCATTTTTGCTCACGGAGAAGATAGAGATTTATTGAATGAATATACTGCATTCCAAATAGATATTTTTAAGTACCCAGCAATTGGTTTGATACATTTCAAGAGGACACACAAGGTAAGGCAATGCTTGCTAAGAGAGAGGAGCTGCCAGAACTCTTCCCCAGAGGATGTCTTCAACCAAGCCAGCAGTGCAGTACTGGGGACTGAAGTCAGGGCTGGACCACACATGGCTCCAAGCAGAGGAACTCACAAAAGGAGCTGCAAAAAGGACATCCCTCAGGGTTCTCAGCTCAGCTGCATGCTGGGTCTGCTCCCCTCTGGGCTCCCCAATTCCTCTGCTGCTCTCCAGGAGGAACACATGGCCTGCCTCAGACAGGAGGGCCTCCACCACACAGCGATGGGTTTTAGTAGCCAATGCACCGACACGCATAACCTCCTAGCCTGGACCAGAAGGACTACCTTACCACCTTTCTTCCAGCTAGAGCTCACTACAACAGCTACAGATATTTCCTGGTGCCCAAATCCCCTTGGAGCTCAGTAGGAACCTGGTGTTTTTCCCCCTTGGTTCCTTAACGTCCAGTTTCTTGATTTCTTCAGAGAAACACAGCTTGGATTCATCAAGCTTGATGAATTGTGAGAAATACTTCTTGCATGCAACAACCATAGGGGAGTATTATATACATTTACACCTGCTTTACTGTATACACTTAAATGTGCTTATAGTCCTGACAGCCAGAGGGAACCTCTCACATTCCAGTTTGTGCCCAGTGCCACCTCTCACCAAACAGAGGAGCTGATCCTTCTTAGAAAACCGTGGCTTCAGGTCCTGGTGTGGAAATGAAGCATGTGATGGCCAAGGGGTGATGGCTCAGCCTCCTTTCTGCTCCTCAGCACCCCATCAGCATGCTGCCTGGGGCAGGACACCTCTCAAGGTACTTGGTTTCCTCTCATCTCTGCTGGCCATCCTCAGGATGGTACCACGTTGGCTTTCTGCATCTTCACATCCCCTGGCTCATCAGCATCTCCACCTCCTCACTGTCTAAAAGCAGGTAGGCTGTTCACAAAATCTTTTGGCTTTGTAGAATGGCTACTTTGAAATGTTTTTATTTTTCTTCAAATGCAGTTTTTTACATAACCAATATTTAGCAATGTGAGGTGGTGAGGTATTTTCTCCTATAAATAAGCTTGGGGGGTATACCCAGTGAGCAAAATGCCTGACACAAATCACTGTCTGGGAATGCTTTATGTGATATGAAACCTTTGCTTCCAAATAACAGAAGTGATCTCTGTTGTAAACTCAATTTATCTTTCTGGGCCTTAGAAAAGAAGGTATCTGATAATGTATCCAGAAAACAATCCTGGCTCTCATTTCAGCTCTACAATCAAGTCATTGTAATAGAAAATAGATTATACAGGAAAATATTACTTCAGAAAAACATGAGCCTCACAGGCTTAGCCCTGTACAAGTAGGCACCAACTTAATAAACTTTAGAGCTAGGGACAAAATTGGCATAATTTTGCTTTGGACTTGCAGGCATTTCAAAATAAAGAATGCATTCACCACTGGATAGCATGCTGCACAGACAGCTCCCAGCCTGTGCTGGAGATCGCCCATGCAAGCTGAGTGTTGGAATTTTCCTTCTCTTCAGATGCAGTTTCTCTGGCTGTTGGCACACACCCCATAGCTCCAGGAGGGGCATGTTTTCCTGCGGGTACAACTGTACGAGGATTAGCACCGCTGATGGTAGGCACTGCTGTTTGTTCCTCAGCCCCTTGGTGAGTTGTTTTCTCACTCCTGGTGCATATGTGAGCGCAGAACAGCATTTGATGAGTGTTGGTAAGGGTGAGATGGTTTTGGGGTGCTCAGACTCACCAACTGCCTTTTCCTTCTAAAACACAAGCCTCTAAGTAGAGTTAGGCTGAAGGCTTGGGATAGGCTAAAGTTTTGCACTGTTAGAAATGGAGCCCACCTGTGGAACACAAGCTGTGTTGGGTGTGCAAGGCACATTATTGGTTTGCATGTTGGCATCATTAATTTCATCTGCCAGGAATTGTAGAATCATAGAATCACCAAGGCTGGAAGAGACCACCAATATCATCCAATCCAACCGCCCACCTGCCACCAGCAGAACACATCCTTAAGGACTGTAAGTCACTGCAATGTAAAGTGCTGATGGTTATGATATTCTGGGGATTTATCTTAAACCCAAATATTTTCCTGTGTACGTGTGTGCAAACCAATAGTTGCTTCTCCAAATTTACTTAGCTGCTCAGATAGAAAAGGAGACTGTCTGGGAAGACTTGCTTGGAGGTTTGTTGCTTAGGATCTGAGATGGGCCATGTCAATGTAATGCTTTTTGTGAGAGGGCTGATTTACAAGGAAAACAACAAAGAAAAGCAGGGATAAAATTTCTGGCAGCTCTCTCTGGAGGAATCCATTCCCAATGCATCTTTCACAGTATGAGCTTCATGGCCAAAAATACCCCAACTTGCCTCTTCTGCAGAGATGTTTGCTCCTTTGACTTCGGGGGCAGAAATGCCTGTGTGCTTAATGAGCGGCTAATTGTCTTTCCGGGAGCACTGACTGGTCTCTTGTTCACTGGCAGAGCAGATCAGTGCATGGGGTTGTCCCACAGGGTCAGATTTCATAGGTCTTCAGCCTGTGTAATTTATTTCTCAGTGTGCTTCTTGCTGAGCAGGGCTGTGGGTTGGATGTCAGGGAGATGCCCTCCTCGTGTTCCCCTGCTGCCATCCCCATTGCCCAGCACCAGGCAGTGGGGCTGTGAGATCCCAGCATTCCCAATTTGCAAACTTCTTAATAAAGGACAATAGGAAAGCGGTGCCACAAATAAAATGCAAGAAGGACACCACAGCATAAGAAAAATTAGGATAAAATAAGGTACTAGGATACACCGCAGGTAGAGAAACTCAGTATAGGGATGAAAATACTTCCCAAGCTTTGACATATCTTCCACTGAGATCAAAATGACAACAATCCCTTCCCCAGGTCCTTGCTCAGAGGAGCCCACGCTTCTTGCTGAGCAGTGCCGGCCTGCCTGCTGGTCGGGGCATGGGGCGAGTTTGCCTCTGGAAGTGAAACTTGTTTCCCAACTGAGCTAAGTGGGAGTGTTCGGGGAGGTCCTGTTTTTTTTTTCCTCTAGCAGTTCTGTTTGGTTACGACAGACCTGCCAAAAGCAGCACGCCAAATGAAAACACATTTCTAGGTTGGAAATAAAAAGCATTCTAATTTCATTTATTTATTTACTTATTTATTTATTTAAATTTTGTCGGGCATCTTATCCTACTTCTCCTTGGCTCCTTCCCAAAGCTGTAGGAGGTAGAATTACTTAATATCCATTTTAGATGACCCACAGAAGGAGATAATGAGGTGTATCATCTCTCTAGCAGCTGCAGAATGATTAAAAAAAAAGGAGAGGAAAGGGCACGAATGCGTGCTCACAGTACGCACAATTACATAAAATTAGTAAATAGGAAAAGCAGAATAAAGTGCTTGAGGTTCACGTTGTGTGGATAGGAATAGGAAACAGCTTCCCTACTTGTTAGAAATTGGTCACAGTGATCTATTCCTGGGCTTCGTTCTAATTACTTTTACCTTCTGCAATACCCTACAACGCCTAGAGGTTTGTTAACATAGAATTATAGGAAGATCCTCACGCAAACACACATTACATGTAAGCTATGTGTGGTTCTCGAGTAACTACAGGTCTGCATGTTGCTTTCGAAACAGAAAATAGGAAATGACAGTGTCTGTTAGATGTATTTTAGCTTCATCTTCTCACTTGGGCTGTCTAATAATACGCTGTCTAACATGTTTTAAAAGGAAAGCTTTTGCAGTTCATGAAGCTGTGCCTGAGTAACGTGGAGACTTTCCATTGTATTCGATGTTTTCGTGCTTCTTAGAGCTTCTGATGCCCTAAAAGAAGGGAGCTCCTCATATCTCCTTCTGGGATGACATGACGAACGTTAGGTGCCCAAGGCCAGGTGGGATGGGGCCCTGGGTCTGGTGTGTGACTTGGTGGTTGGCAGCCCTACCCATAGCGGGGTTGGAACTGGATGATCTTTGAGGTCCCTTCCAACCCAAGTAATCATATGATTCTATGATTTAGTAAAGTTTGTGATCAAACTTGGGTTGGACTCAATGAGCCTTAGGAGTCCCTTCCAACTCAGGATATTCTGTGCCTCTATGAAAAGGAGGTCACGGCATTGGTGTCCTCCTGAACTCAATCAGAAGCTTATCTGGTGGTGGTGCCTGAAGGACAGTTCCCTCAGCAATCAGTTCAATGTGTGGCCAGGGAGTTCAAACAACACAATAAGGATAACCACACACAGATTCAGGACAGCTTTTATAACCAGGATATCCTCTGAAATTGTGTCACCGCAGAAAGTGGCAGGAGAAAGACAGGCTGGGATGTGGGGGGGAACGATGAGGAAAGGATGCTCTACTCCATGGATCAATGCCAAGCTGGAGGCTTATCATGGCAGCAAGGCAGTGACAACAGGGCAGCCTCCCCTGAGCACCCGTGTTGTCTTCAGCACTGCAGTGATGTCCCGGAGAGGGAATTCCCTGTTATTCTGCAATCTGATTTACAGACAGATACACCACACATTAGATCCACATGAGTTCTTCGTGACTAATGTTACTGCAGTGAACACCAGAGGGATTGGTAATGAATGCCCACTTACTGCAAAGTGTCACCAAGTATATACTTAACTCGTACTGCTACTGAGAGCACATATATAATTTTTGTGTTTGTTATTATGGAAAAAGATAACTTTGAGGGCTCGTTGGTCTAAATTTAATTATATAATGGCATAAGCTAAACTGCTTGAAAGATATATAATTATGGGCTGGCCGTTCCGTCTAATACTATTAGCTGATGTTCCAAAACCAACATTTGCTTCTATTTGTTTTAGTTCTGAGATTTCACTTGCTGTGTTTGTGAGCCGAAGCAAGTAGAAGTTTTGCATCAGGAAGTAACAAGCAGAGAATGCCTGCAAAAGCAGCTCTGCTTCACTCTTCCATTCCTAAAAAATAGGAGATTAGGAGCTAATTGATTTCATTCTGCCAGGATGCGTACCTCAGTATTTGTTAATGATTTCTCTCAGATTTCCCATTGGAAACACTTTTTTTTCTTTAAAAACATCCAAAAATACGCTGTCCTTCTAATTTACTGCCCCAGCATTTATGATGATGGATGTTGCATTGTTTTGTGGCTAGACAGGAATGCTAAAAATATATGACTTCATAATTTTGGTCTGAGTTGAATACTGTCCTCTTGTGAGACGTGTAAAAATCTGTGGGATTCTTTTCCTTTTGTTTTCAGGGAGACACTGAAATCTGTAGCAACGGATCAAAGCGTTTATTCTCTAAGCCTGGTCTGGAGTCAGAAAAAACTTATTTAGCAAGTTGTTGTATTTAAAGGGTTTGTAGCTCAAGAAACCATCCTGCTCCCAGTCTGCTTTGTCTGATACAAGGATCCAGGCTGGATGTGGCTCTGGGCAGCCTGGTCTGGTGGTTGGCAACCCTACACATAGCAGGGGGTTGAAAGTGGATGAGCATTGTGGTCCTTTTTAACCCAGGCCATTCTAGGATTCTGTGATCCCACTGCAGAGCCGACACTTCTCACTGCGACTGCTGAAATGAGTAGCAAAGCTTAAAATGATGCTTCTTGCACCATGGATAAAGCAGGGAGCTAGCTGGGTCCTCTGGGAGAGGACGTAGGGTGCCAAGGGTGCAAGGTCACATCCCTCTGCTTTGGACTTTGTGGAGCGCGGTCACCACTGCCTGCAGTGGTGATGGGCAGGAACGTGGCAGCACCCCAAGGACATGCAGTGCTTTGGGGCTGCGCAGCCACACCGGAGCCCGGCTCTGATTTATGGAGATGAGAGGAGGGGCTCAGGGAAGCTCCGTGGCTTGGGGGGCTGCTCTCAGAGCTCTGTGTTTGCATGACCGAGGGTTTATGCTACAGGAAAAGAATGTAATGAGGGAGTGCGTGAGGTTTGGGTCTTTGTGTTTTAACTGCTGAAGAATTCAGGGGGTTGCTGTTGTTGTGGTGAAGGTCCTGTATCCTTGGAGCGGTGGGTTTCTTTGTTTGCCCTTGCTTGAGCTCCTCATGGCTTTTTCACCCTTGGCCCTGTTACAGCAGGCTGCAACAGGCTGTGTAGTTTCCCTATAAAGCACTATAGAGAGCTTAATCAGCACTACAGCTGACCCTCCTCCCCCGTTTTGCTGGAGAGAAGCAGCTATTTTTCAACACAGTGTTGCAGAGGAGTGGGGCAGGGTAGGAGGGTGATGTGCTCGAGCCCCAGCCACTGCCCCTCCTGTGATACTTGAATATCAATCCCAGAATGGCTTTGGTTGGAAGGGATCTTAAAGTTCATCCACTTCCCATCCCTGCTCTGGGCTGGCTGTACCCCCAGCTCAGGCTGCACAGAACCCATCCATGGCCATGAGCACCTCCAGGGATGGACACCACGGCTCTGGGCAGCAGTGTCAGCACCTCACTGACCTCCAAGTGAAACATTTCTGCCTGGCAGTTAACCTAAATTTCCCCTCTCTTCATTTAAAACCATTCTCCTGTGTCCAATTGCTGTCAGACCGTGTAAAATGTTGGTCCCCCTCCTGCTGGTAAGCTTCCCTCAAGTACTGGAAGGCCGCAATGAGGTCTCCCCCTCATGAGCCTTCACTTCCCCAGATTGAACACCCCCATCTCCCTCGGCCTTTCTCCATGGAAGGATATAATTTTATAATGCTTTATCATTCAGTCAAGGTGGGACTTGGTTTAGTGTCTTTGTTATCTAAAAAGAAATGTACTTAAAAACCTTTCAGATCAGGGGCTCTGCAGTGAGTGATGTGATGCAGTGGCACAGCTGCCCAGGGATCAGGGGGTGTCACCAACCCCGGAGGCGTTCCAGAGCCATGGGGATGTGGCACTGAGGGATGTGGGCAATGGACATGGTGGGGGTGGGCTGGGGTTGGGCTTGGGGATCCGAGAGGTCTTTTCTAGCCTCAATGATTCTGCGATTCTTTGAATGCAGTGTTACAACCTCCATGGGCTGCAGCCATCCTTGGCTCCCTGCAAGGGCTCTGTTCCTTCCAACACCCCCAAGGACATCTCATAAAGAAGGAAGCTCTGCTCAACCAAACTCAACTTTGTAAGCATCTCTTGCATATGTGCAACCAAGGAGACTCTCCGTGGAATTAGGGACACCAGGTGGGTGCTGGGGATTGGGGTACAGGGCAGTGATGGCAGCGGGGTGCTGGGTGGTGCTGCCTCTGCTTCAGAGGTCAGAGCAATGGTGGGTAAATTCAGCATCATGGGACTTTTGGGACAGGACGTGGACAAGGCTGTGAGCAAAGCAGGGAGCTGCAAAGGGGAAGGAAGGGAGGGGCTTATCTATTGATAGCACAGGGGTAAGCTTGCTGAGCTTGCATTGCATTTCATGGGCTTAACACCTCGCTTCGGGCACTCAGCACAGCTTGAGGCAGCGTGACAGCCCAGCAGGGTGTGCACACTCAGTGAGATCTGCAGAATGGAAACTTGCCCTCACAGACCAGGAAATCTAGAGAATGCAACTTCTCCCAAGTATGCACAGTAACCACCCAGATCCATGTAACAGAGCAAGTATTTCACCCCAGAGCACAGAGTGGATGGATGCTATTCCTGGGAGCGTGCTGTTCGAGCACTGGGACAGGTCTGCAGCAGAGCTCTGTGGTGAAGGGTCATGCCATAACACGCTCCATCTCCGCCTGTTAATTACAGAGTGCTGCAATCTGCCCCTGCAGTCACCATTCGGCTGGATCTAGATTCTGCAGAGAGTTAATGAAGTGAGGGAGGGCTGGAGACACAAAGTCTCAGCGGCTGGCGGGGTGGGGGGGGACACGCAGCTTTCAAAGGGAAAAGGAATTTTTTTTTGTTTTGTTTTGTTTACAATTCGAAGCAAAAACTTCAGCCTGGAGGCCCCAAAAATGCAGATGCCTGTAGCTAAGCACAGGCAAGTCTTCGTGCCTTTTGGCACGTATGGGAATAGAAAGACTTGCATTTCTGGATAGCACTCGATGCTGCAGTTACAGGCTATCCAAAAGCAGATGGGTCTGCAGCAGCAACTAACTCCTCAAAACTCTTTCTGCCAATGGGAGTTGATGCTTCCCTCAGTGCATCTCCCGTTGTCTGCTCTAACCCTCATGTCATGCTGTTTCCAGGGAAGTTAGTCCATACCTGCCTTTTCCATACATCTCTCTTCTGAGCTGACCTTTGCAGTGTCATGCGAACAAGAGCTTCTGCATGAACAAGTAATTTGATGACCAGGGCCCAAGCTTACTGCCTGCATCCTGATACAGTCAGATGTGAGCTGTTAAAAATCATGTGGACTTTTCACATGGATTCGTTTTTCACACGTAGATGCAGGCTGAACATTAAGCTCCTCCGAGCTGCCCTTTCCAAGTGGCACAGAAGCAGTGGGGAGGGAAAGGCCCTCTCAGATCTCCAAGTCCAACCCCAACCCATCCCCCTGTACCCATCACCGTGTTGCTCAGTGCCACATCTCCACAGTTCCTGAATGCCTCCAGGGATGCTGACCCCACTGCTCCATGGGCAGTCTGTTCCAATGCCTTTCAGAGATGAGATTTTTCCTGATATCCAACCAGGGGGAAGTGAGGGAGGAATAAAGGGAAGTGATGCAGTGGGAGGCTGAGCCTTAAGGCTGAGTGCCAGCAGCCACAGCGTGTGCCACCCTCTACCTGTCCTAACAGAGGGAAATGGCCATGAGTTTGGTGATGGGATGTAAAGACAGCACAAAAAGATCTCTGAGCTGTTCACACCCTGCTGCTACTGCGGGACAGCCCTAAGCCAGCACCCAGGGAAGCGCATCTGGGAAAGAATAGTTACGCAGGGTTGAAGTGAAGGCAAAATAAATACAGCAAAGGAAAATAGGTACAGTCAGGAAGACAAGGAGGGGGAAAAAAAATGAAGAAAAGAAGAAAAACGTCTAAGTAGCAAAAAGACAAAGGTAAATAGGAGCCGGGAAGCGGTGCCCCCCCCCCGCCCCCTCCCCCGGCAGCACTGAGAACAAAGCTGCAGGAGGCAGGGAGCGACCTGCAGTCTGGGGCTGTGCCCCTTTGAAGCAGCCCCACAACCTGGATGCAATTTTCATTTCCTGCAGGGAAACTCGCCCTTGTTCTTCGTAAGGGGATAAGCCAGGCCTCGTAAAACTAATTGTGGGAGGTGGTTTGACATGAGAAAGGAAAAGTCGAGGCTCAGCCTCTCCTGGGCGCAGAGCGGTGAAGAGGGGGCACTGCAGGTTAACTTCACTTTTCCCTGTTGGGTTGGTTTTGTTTTGTGTTTTACAGAAGGGTTCTGAGAAGGCTGTGAACATTACTGTTGTTCACCAGAGCCGTCGCAGTTCGGTAGGTTTGCTTTCAGGTTGTTGCTCAGCAAATATTTGGGGCCCTTTTGTGATGAACTATCAGTGTATCAACTCCAACCCCATGAAATTAGGGCAGTAGGATGCAAGCAAGGGGTTCCTTCCTTGTTATGATTTGGAGGAGGAACTGGATAATACCTGCTGCATTCATGCTGGAGAATGACCAAGATATAATTGGCTCCGCATTTCTGTTAGTGAATATTGGTACTCAAAATAAAAATACTGTCACTTCAGTGAAAAGCCACATGGGATTACCAAAACTGCATTTAAAAGCCCTTCGTTCCCTTTGACTGTTACATTTCTTTGAATGGGGGAAAAGGCCTTCAAAGCATAAGAATGACTTGATGGCTTTCCTGCCACTTTCCTGCAAGTCTGTGCTATGTGGACTATGCATCTCCTTAATAAGAAGGGCAATGGAGATCGTTAGTTTCAACTGTAAGGAATGAAACCACGCTAAGCCTAGCTGCTAAAATGGAATTGCTAATGGTGAAGCAGGGATCATTTTGCATTTAGGGACTTGAAGCTGTACAAAAAATCACAGAATCACTAAGGCTAGAGAAGATCCCCAAGTCCAAGCCAAGCCCACCATGCCCACTGCCCGTGTCCCAACAAGGAACCATGGGGCCATCAGGGTTGGAAAGACCTCTCAGATCCCCAACCCATCCCATCATAGAATCATAGAATGGCATGGGTTTAAAAGGACCACATTGCTCACCCACTTCCAACCCCCTGCTATCTGCAGGGTTGCCAACCACCAGCCCAGGCTGCCCAGAGCCACGTCCAGCCTGGCCTTGAATGCCTCCAGGGATGGGGCATCCACAGCCTCCTTGGGCAACCTGTTCCAGTGCGTCACCACCCTCTGGGTGAAAAACTTCCTCCTAATATCCAACCTAAACCTCCCATGCCCACTGCCCACATCCCTCAGGGCCACATCCCCATGGATCTGGAACACCTCCAGGGACAGTGACCTCCCCCACACCCTGGGCAGCTGTGCCAGCCCCTCACTGCTCTTTTGGAGAAGAAATAGTTCCTAATATCCAATCTGAACCCCACCCTTTGCACCAATTGTTTAATGTAGAAAGAATATGGGATCAATAGGCAGAAATCAGTATCAACACCCAAACTGCGAGACTGGGGAAAACTGACCCCAAAATAAAACTGCACTATAAAGTTCTGTGTTGGTCTGCAGGACTGGGAACTTTCTGTTGCTCTGCAGCAGCGTGCAACGCGTGGGCACTCTGTGTGCTTTGGTGGCAAACCAAGGATTAGATAATCCGTGTTAGGTTATACTCTCAATTGGTAACGATCATTTGAAGGAGGAAGATTTGAACAAATGCATCTGGCAGCTCGGCCCGTGTGTTGTTGGGTACTTAAAGCAGGGCGCTGCGGGAATGGGGGACGCCGGGCAGCTGCGGTGCGGTGCGGTGCGGAGGCGGTGCCAGCAGCGTGCGGGGCTCAGCTGTTCGGTGAGGGGAGCGCAGCCCGGCCCGGCCGGGCGGTTCGTTTGGTGCAACGGTCAACAGAATTAGCCTTGCCAAAAGAGAGAGAGGGGTGGGGTGGAAGGGGGGGGGGGGGGGGGGGGGAATCTTGAAACAGAAGGGGAAAAAAAAGCACCAAACTTTTTTTTTTTTTTCCTAAGAAAGCAGAGCCCAACTCATCAGCGGCTGATGCAGGAGCAGGAGGGGTTTGGAGTTAACTGCATGCAGGAAATCTCTCACATCCTGAGTCCCGGCTCGCTCCTCTCTGTAACTGTATATGATGGTGCTGCTGCTCTCCAGCCCCAGCTGATGAAAGTTTGTCTCCCTCAGTCCGGGCTAAGATGTCAAAGCGTCTCCGTGCGGAGCGGCAGCGCTCCCCCGCTCCGCGCCCCTCCGTGCTGCTGCTGAGCCTCAGCGCGCTGCTCCTAGCATCACCCCGAGCGCGAGGTAAGTCCCCGAGATCCGCAGGCGGACGCGGGGAGGGTTTGCAGCCCTTCCTCAGCCCGAGCTCCATTTCCAGGCGCCGCTCCCCGGCCCCGGAGCCCCGCGGTGCCGGGCGCTGTGCGTGCGGAACTCCGGCATCCCCCTCCCCAACTTCGCTCCGCGTTTCGCTCCCCGGGCCCCGGGCAGGGGGTGGGGAAATGCAGAGCAGCGAACGGGTTTGGGTTCGGTGCTTCCCAGCTCAGTGCCGGGGCAGGAGCTGCTCTACGAGTGGGATTTTGCTTCATCCCGAACGAGCACGGCCGGGAGCGGGGCTGCGGCTGCTGGGCGACCTGCGTGGGTCGCTGCCCCGTCCTCCTCCTGCCGTTCAGCAGCAGCTGACAGTGCAGATTTCGTGTGGCAGAGAGAAGGGAGGGAGATCCTCTCGTTGTAAACGCGTGGAGCAGCGCTCAGCTGCGCGTGGGTCTCTGAGCGTCGGTACAAACTTTTGTTCTTTGTAACTTTAAACTCTGTAAATGTTTGGTTGTCTCCATGTTTATGCACGGTGACTTTCCCCGGGACTGTGTTTGCTGGGGGAGGGATATGGGGATGTTTCAGCACGAGTCAGCCTGAAATCCCAGGGGGGGCTGAGGAAGTTAATGCATTTAATTGAGTACTTAGGATGAGAGGTGATGGCCTTAAATTGCTCCCGGGGGGGGGGGGCGGGGGGGTAGGAGGGGGGGTTGTCAGGTCGGGCATTAGGAACGATTTCTTCTCTAAAAGAGCAGTGAGGCACTGGCTCACAGCTGCCCAGGGAGCGGGGAGGTCATCATCCCTGGAGGTGCTCAGGAGCAGAGATGTGGCACTGAGGGATGTGGGCAGTGGGGGAGATGGGCTGGGGTTGAGGATCCTAGAAGTCTTTTCTAACCTTCATGATTATGTGATTCTGTGATTTATGTTATGGATTAACAGGACGTGAAGCTTTGCTTTGCCTTGGTGTGGAAGTGAACTTCTGTTCACCGCTTGTATTTCTCACCTCGCACCAAAGCAGTGTGCTGGGGGGTGCACCTGGCTGTGTCTGGGAGCTTTGGGGTGGGGTGCTTCGTGCACTCACAACAACGGAGATATGAGCATACCCCAAAGTGGGTGACCCTGCAGTGAAATTAAAGGGCAGGAGGTGGGTGGCTTGGATCTAACACTGAGATGAGAGAGAGAAATGGTGAACGGGCTGGAAACCCTACAAGCCGCATTATGGGATTCCCAAAGAGCAGAGCTGAGTTTCTAAGGTTGCATTTGCACTGATGCTCTCTGGGAAGAGTCCATCAGCTTCATGTCCTCATGGCAGGTGTTGAGCGGCTGTGGTGTCCGCTGACTGTTACAGCTCAGCTGGATTTAGGCATCCTCTCCTTTCATAACTCTTTTTCCTTTAATTTTTTTTTCCTTGTGCAAGTGGAGAACAGCTTCAGCCTTGCTGCTTTCTTGGTGGCAGAGGTGCTGAAAGTCGTAGCCACCAGCTGCTGGGCCCAGCAGAGCTGCCTGGTGACAAACAGTGCCCTTAACTGTGCAGGCATGTGTCCACGGGGCACCTGGTGGCCCTACAGTATCTGCTTCAACTGCCCCGAACCCAGTGGCAGTGATTTGCAGCGCTGCCAGGACACCCCCCCATCCTTTTTTTTATCCTTCTGCAAACGTTGCACTCGTGGGCACTTGTAAAAGTCACGTCTAGCACCCCTGAGATGGTTACCTCCCTCGAGATGAGCCCACACAAAAGGCTGCTTCCCGGCCATTAAGCTGCTACTTATCTCTCTCTCGTTGCCCCAGGCCTGCCAATCTTCTGACAAAAGATCTCTCCAATTTTGACCAGGACTTGCCTGGTCTTGTCCATCTGTGTCCTTTAGACAAAGGATTGCTCAACCCTTGACCAGGACCTGTCCATCAGTGCTCCTCAGCAAGCTTGGAGACAAAGCTGCCAAAGAATAATCCCTTACCCATAGCGATAAGTCAAGCGTCTCCATTGTGAAATGCCTCGAAAATCAGTTTTGAGATGTGATTGTTGGAAAAGGCAAGAGGCACAAATCCCTTGGAGCTGCCCTGGTGGCCGTTCCAATCTTGGACAGAAATCACAGAGTTACAGCCAGAAAACTTACAGTAGCCTCGCCTTTCACTTTCAAAGTGAATTCCTTTTCCAAATATTCCAGCTTTAAAATTGTGTTTTCCAGCTGCCAAAATTGCCAGCTCTTGGTTATTGCCTTCAGGGACCTCATGGACAACATGGAGGGCTAACTGCAGCGTTGGCCTCGGCAAGACAGCAAAGTCGATTCTGCTTTGTTATCCTGATGGAGGGTATCTAGAAGGATAAGATCTAATCTCGTAGGTTTAGTCGGATGCCTAAATTTCAATCTCTGCGTAAGCTTCTGCAGAATCGAGGCCTTTGTGTATCTGCAGGGCAGGCAGTGGAAGTGATGGTGTATGAAGGCGAACTCCAAATCAGCGCACGTTGGGAAACCTCCTAAATCTCTTTAAGGTATCGGGTATTAGCTGGCAGAGCAGCGGGAAAGGAGAAAATCCTAAAATTGCAGTCCGAAATTTTTTACCTTCCATTAAAGGAACTTTTCTGCCAGATTTCTTGTAGTTTTTTGCTGCTGATCTCAACCGCATTGACCGTAACGGGAACAAATTACAGAGGCATCTTTCCCTGTCTCTCGCTTCAGGACTGATCTCTCCGACATACTTCGAGTTCATTTCAAACACTGCCTTCTTTCACACTGTCCGAGCGTGTGCGGTGGATATTTACGCTCTGTGTATAATCACCTCCTTGTCTGACGATTATCCCTATCTGCTCCCCTGCAGACAGCCTGGCACGGGCTGCCCCTGCCCGCGGGGCTTCGTAGATCCCTGCCAAAATACACCAGCTGAGGACATTATGCCCGCTCTTCCCATCGTGTTCGCATCATTAGCTCTCTGCTCCCTGGCGAGCCGCCGGCATGCTGCTGGTGTTTTCTCACCTCTTGCTTTCCTTGAGATTTTTGGGAAGGTCGCCATCCAGACGCACCGAGCGTCCCCAATCTCAAGGCTCCATTTTGGGCTGCTTTCCATGCAGAAGCAGGGCTGTGTTTATCTGTTGCTTCCACTGTCAGCTGCCAGGGATGCTTTTGATCATGAAATTCTGTTTTTAAAAAGCTGAATTCATGTGAGGGCCGATTTGGTCCTCCACCAGCCTTGGTCAGACCTCTCACATCCTAATCCTGACTGATTTATCACTGTGCTCTTAACACATCTCATGCTGCCAGCGCACATTTCCCAGAGCCCAGCTGAGCTTCCTTTTGTCAGTATTCACGTGCATGTCCTCTCCGACATTTTACAGTGCCAGTGGCCTAAGTCACACCTGCAGAGGCAGCTCTTAGCCCCTGCATAGTGTCAAGGGCAACTCTATGGCAAACTGAGTGAAAAATACATGGCTTGGGTTGGTGTGTTGTAGGGCTGCTGCTGGTTCTGGAGGTGACAGTACAGCACCGAGGACAATCCCTGTTGTTTCTGGAGGCGCAAAACACAGCAGCAGAAGCTGTAGGTGCCCCATTCCCGGAGGAGTTCGAGGCCAGGCTGGATGGGACTCTGGGCAGCCAGATCTGCTGGGGGGCAGCTGGGGGGCTGGGGGGTTGGAATTGGGTGATCTTTGAGGTCCCATCCAACCCAAGCCATCCGATGTTCTTGCATTCCTGCCAACCCAAAGGCCCCTGTGATTTTCTGGACTGTATTAAATCCATACCCTTTGATAAAAGGATGACATAATAACCGAGGAGAGGTGGTGTTTTTCAGTAGACTCCCAGTCCTGGAGGTTTTGTTTATCCCCAGGGTGGTTTTGATGACCATCTGAAGGGACTGGTGATGCTCGTAACTCTGACCGGTCTTATATTTATCATTGTCGTTGTCTCAAAATAATGCTTTTATCCCTTTTTTTGGTATTTTGTTTTCTTACCTGCATTTTTAAGCTTGTGATTGTCTTCTAGGGGTGTGTAAGCTGGTGAACTTACTATTAAGAGATTTATTACTGATCTGAGTGCTAACATTATCAGGAGAAGCCTCATCTAATTATGATATTAAACTGCAGAGTCACCTTAATGCCCGCAAATTCACACCTGGCTCCAGGCAGTGGTACAGCAGCACCACAAGTACTGGAGGTGAACGTACGGTTTGAGTTAGCAATATGCAGCCAAAGTACACACAAAGCATTTTCTTAAGGAAAAGACATAAACTCTTGTTATTTGACTGTTGTATAAACTGTGAAGAGCGTGAATGCTGCTATCAGTAGTGGCATGACTTAAGCAGTCCTGCGGACACAGAACACTCGCTAACTTGGGGCATGTGCCTCCAGGCATTTGGGCTCCTTGGATTCTCATTCTTGCACTGATATTTACCTGGTTTTTTTTGCTGCTGGATAATCTTTTTCCCCTTTCATTAGCAGTGGGAGAGGCCAAATGTTGCTTGCTGAAAAGAATATACTCAGCATTGGGTATTTAGTGTCACTCAGGAGTTCAAGAATACATTGATGCCAAATGTTGTGTTGGCATCGGTGCTTCAGCAAGTGACTTGACCAGCTGCATCACCTAATCAGAAATGCTTATTCCTCTGTTAAATCCCTTCGTGTTGCTTAATTAACTTTTTTTTTTATGCTGCGTATAAATGCCACTGCTGTTGCAAACAAGGTGAGAAGGGTTGGGTTGGAGTGGGTCGTCTGCCACATGATCGATGTGACAAAGCCATCAGTTGGATGACACATGTCCTTTCTCACCCCAAAGTAATGATTCTATGATTTAACAAGTTTATTCTTCAATTTTTGTTAAAAGAAACAGTGTCAGTGCTTACGAATCCAGTGCAGTAGCATTTGTCAGAGAAGTAAACTGGAAAACCTTCTAACAGTCTTAAAAGTTGGCTGTTTTCTTGCTTTTCCATGTTTTCTAATTCTGAAAACAGATGATCAGGAGAAAGTGACAGACTTCATGCATGACAGATATATCCTGAATACATCGGAATATGAACATTACCAAATTCGAGTGTTATGGGGTTTTGTTTTGACATAGTCACGTAAAAAAAGAAAGAAAATTACTTCTGGGCTTCATCATAATGCTCCATTAAATGAGGTGAGCGCATGGGCATGGCCACACATGGAGCTGGGCATCAGCAATATCTGTGTCTGACAGTGCTGTCTGTATGCACCAATGCATGTCAGTGATGGACCTATCCAATGCCAATGGCACTTGTCACAAGGCTGCACATATAGACCTGGGCAGGTCAGCTGGCCTCAAAAGCATTAAATAACTCTCAGTTCTCATGGTTTTTCCTATTTCTTGAAAGGTGGATGATAAAATTCAGTGATAGCTTACTATGGGTGCACTTCGTTTTTCTTTGTCCTGTATTGTGTAACGCAAGGAGCAGGTATTCCCCTTACAGACAAAAACTCACGATGGATATGAGCTCCCCAGCTCAGTAGCCCCTTTGCTAGAAAAGAACCACAGATGGCTTCCCGTGAACATTTACCTAAATTAGCACTGAAATTTGCTTCAGCTGGGTTTGCTCTGCTTTCAGTGCCATTTCCCAGAGAACATCTGAATGAGCAATTTGTGTGCATGTGATGGGCAAAACTGAAACTCCCACTCAATAATTTTATTCACTGGTGATTGTACATTGTATGCAGGATAGAACACTCCTCAATACGGTTGCACTAAGGATTCCTTGTGTTCAGTGGGGGAGGCTATTAAATCATTGGAAAGAAAGGATTGTCCGGTACCTTCTAAAAGACTGAGAGGAAATTGTATTTTGGGGAGTAATTTTGAACTTAATTCAATGGCAAGCAGCCTTTCTTTGGAAGGGAGCAGCTGGAGAGGAATGCTGGATCTGGATTTTCTTGCAATGATGTGGACTCATCACTGAGAAGTGAATATGTTTTCTTTGATATCAGAGCTCTGTGGCTTGGTTGCATCTGTTCTCGTAAAGCACAGGTTATTATTTCTCTACCTGAATAGGTGATATTTTAGGCACTGCCTGATATTTTAGGCACTGCCTCTCTGATGCTGAAGGGTGTGAGGTTGAGTTTGTAACTGGAGTGAGAATCTCTGGGACTGGGATCCTTTAGGGAAGGAGCAGCAGTTCAGGAAGATGATGATGTGTCCCAGTAGTGCTGGGAGGATGCTGAGTTAAGATAGGGCATCCTTCACTGTGGCATCCTGGAGATACCTGTGGGAAAGGCAGGTTGCAACCCTCAGTGTTTTTTACCTCTTGTTAGTTCTTTCCTGTTTGTTTTCATCAGAGAGGATGGCCAGGTCATTTTTAATGGTGTGCATCATGACTTGGAAGCGAAGCACATTTAAGATGGGATTTCCAGTAAGAGGACAAAAGTTCCCCAAAGCCATTATCCTCATACAATCATCATAGGTTACATTGCTTCCTTTTCAAAGCTGCTTTGGGTCTGAATCTGGCATTTATGATTTGCCCTTTGCTGCAAACACTCAGCGCTGAGCTCTTCCATGGGGACCTCTGGTTCCCACCCATCACCTGGTGTGCCAAAATGCCCTCCAGGTCAGTGATTCTCTGCTTTATATTTCCCAAGTTTCAAAATATTCTCTTCTGGAAAAAAAAAAAAAAAAAAAAAAAAAGACAGCTCTTTCTTCAGACTGATCCTGAATAGTAATTCTTCAGTCAAACAAAATAATATCTCAAATGAGGCTGGACAGCTGTTTCCCAAATAAAGTATATGGATGTATTCTACATGCAGCAATGAAGCTTGGTTTTCACCATCCAAAATGCCCTGCAGGCTCTCTGCCCTCTCCTGCAGTCAAGGGCAAATCTTGTTCTCAAAACCCTGTTTGTCACGTTTTGTTCTGGTGAACAGGGAGGACGTTGAGATATACTGGCTTCTCTCCTTGAGCGCATTTCAATATGTATTTTGTGTAACGAGAACCCAAATCCTCCTCACATTATTTCTGCTTTAATCACACTGTGCTCTCCCAAGATTGCTTTAATCTCATTTGCATCAGCTGGAGTGACTGTGGGTGATGAGCAGTATTTCATCTGCAAACAGAGGAGAGCGATGCCGGGCGCACTCCTGGGAAGGAACTGCCTGTCCTGGCTTTGTTACAGCAGAGAGTGGTGCAGCATCCCGATGATATTCAAGAATATTCAAGAATTAGAATGAACAAAAGCTATTTCTAAGGTTTTCTTGAGGACCTGTCAAGTGTGATCGTTCCCTTTTAATTTTCCAGCAAATGGCTTTTTGACATGTGCTAACTCCAGAGGAGCACGATGCTGCCGAGTGCAGCAGACATCGTTTTGTAGTTTAGCCATGACATTGCTGTATATGAGAACTGAAAAGTTATATAGATATTACACCAATATATAAACCATGTGTGTTAGAAAGACAAGTTCAGTTCTGAAATATTTGACTTAGCTATGCTTTTCACTTTCAATTCGTGCCAAACATGTGCTGGAATGACTGATGGAGTCATACGGTTCCCCGAATAAAGCACTTTATTGTGCACAGACTTAGAGCCTCCCAACAGTTGTATTACAGAAGCTTGAAGATTAAGATGATCCAACTGCTTAGGGGGTATGTTCCACAATGAACATTTTGTTTTTCCTTCCCCCCCCCACACCCCATCTCTCTGTCTTTTTTTGCCTTAAAGCGTGTCATTGGTTTGCTCAGCTGGTCGCACGGCGACGCTGACCACGCTGCCAAAGCAGCAAGTGCCCTTCCTTTGGAAGTGCTCACTGCTGTGTCCAGGTTAAAACACTGCCCCGATGGCTTTCCCCCAGTTCATAGGATGTCGTGGGGGAGGGGGCTGCTTCCTGTTGCAGATCGTTTCATCGGCAGAATGGGCTTTAGGAAGGGAATAGCTCCTGCAAGGACAAGCGATGACAGGAGACAGTTCTTCAATTTATAAAGCTGAAATGAGAAAGAGCATGTTTGTGGTGCTATGTGCTAGAGGGGTCAGTGTGTCTCGAGCTCCTATTTCTCAGCTGAGCCGTTGGTGTGAAAGGATCAGGTGGGCACAGCGTGGGCACTCTGCACAGCTGCACCCAACCGGCTGGACACAGAGCTGCAGAGAGTGTTAGATACAGAAAGAGCTCCGCACCTCGAGCACTGTTACAAGAAAGACATTGAGGTCCTGGAGTGTATCCAAAGAAGGACAGCAGAGCTGGTGAGGAGTCTGGAGCACAAGGCTTATGAGGAGCAGCTGAGGGAGCTGGGATTGTTTAGTGTGGAAAAGGGGAGGCTCAGGAGAGACATTGCTGCTCTGTGTAACTCCTGAAGGGCAGCCAAAGTGAGGTGGGGGTAAACATCTTCTCCTTTGTATCTAGCTGTAGTGGAAATGCTGAGTCACAGCCTGATGCAGTGATTGAGCACCTGGTGGAAGTCAGGGCCAACCCAGGGGAGCTCAGGTGCAGCTGAGTGACCAGAAGGGCTGTAGCCAGGATCCACCCCTTCCCAGACCTCATTTAAGGGTTGGCAGTGGAGGTGAGAGTATTTTGCTGGAGATTCTGCCTGCCTGGGGTCTTCTAAAGGTAAGCAGCTTTTTTTTTTTCCCCCTTTGTTTCCACGTCTATGGCTGCTGCATGTGGGAGCATTCTCACTTTCTGCAGCCTGGGACTTTGCTGCCCCACTGTCATTGCTGTGCTTTCCATCGCGTTATAACATTACACCAGCAGGATGAGAGGTTGCTCCAAGGGAGTTTAAAGTTGGACGCTAGGAGAAACTTCTCTGAAAGAAGGTACTGGAAGGGGCTTCCCAGGGAGCGGTGGAGTCAGCACCCAGGAGGTGCTCAGGAAATGTTTAGATGTTGTACTGAGGGATATGGTTTAATGGGAGATATTGGTGTAGGTGGACTGGATGATCTTGGGGGTCTTTTCCAACCTTGGTGAATCTACGATTGTACGAACAGAACGCTAAATTCAGAAACACCCCGAGTCCTTTAGCTGCTGCCTGTCCTCAGGTTCACCAAAGGCCTCTGCTGACTTCTGATGTTCCAAAGGTTTGCTACACAAGGAGTAGTTTTACAGGGTGGTGGAAAGGACAGGACTCGTGCCCAGGGAGGCGCGTGGAATGTGTTCTGAAAGTGCCTTGTGTTCACATGCCTGAGCTCTTGGGTTTGGGAGTGAGGGTGGAGTTAGGAGACAAGAAAACACTTTGTGCATCGTTATGTGGCTTTTTGTTTTTTTAATAACTGTTTTTTCAAGGCAGGCTGTGAAAGGAGCAGTCTTACCAGACTTTGTGGAGAGAATTGATGCGCTGCTTAGATGTGCAAGGATTGGGGTAAAAAGTCATCTGTGGCTCTGAACTAAGACAAACTTTGCAGTGGGGGATGAGGCTTATATTTAATGCACAGCCAACCCTTGCTCATTCTTTGTGCTCACACGCAGACGAGGGCAGAAGCTGGCACGCTGTGCAGTCCTTTCTAAAGCTGTATGAGCGCTGTTAGCAGCGTGATGGGAAGGAATTGGTCTGGTGGGGTTTCTGATTTTGGTTCTTGTGTTTATGGACATGTTTTCAGCTGCTGATTAGTGCTGAGTCTGAGAAAAACAGTTGACTTTTAAGGCTCATTGCTCCTTCTCGTACCCCATGCGAGGCTTCCTTTCTTTAACCTTTGCGCACTGGCATTCTCGGCGTGTTTTATTTTACAGCAATCTCATATTTATTATGGTATATTAGTCTAATTTGACTTATTGTTATATTAATGAGCAACTGTTTATTGTTATTCCCATTTCAAATGGAGCAGCCACCATTCTTAAGGATGATGTCAGCAAAAATTGTGGTCTGTGCCTGGACAATATTTGGCTTCAGTAATGTCATCTGCCCCCGCCCCCCCCGGCTATTACTTTATGTGGTGGATGACATGAAGGGTGGCAGAGAGTGGGGCTGCAGGTGGGCACCGTTTGGCACTGGGGTGGGTGATGACAGTGATGAGGTTGTGGGGTCCCTTGGGTGCCCCTGGGGCCTTGTGGGCACTGTGTGAGAGTGATGGGGATGAGAAACACAGGTGCTGTTCCCAATGCCTGCACAGGAAAGAGGCAGACTGCCATGAGTGGGCTTTGTTGTGGTAAATCTGAATAGGTGAAGAGATAGATGATGTGTATGAACTGGCCCAGCCATTGCAGTGTGCTGTGCATGAGCAATATGAGCTGGGCTCTTTGCTCTGCCAGGCAACTCTCTCCTTTCCATCAGCTCATCTCATCCAGTCCTGCCTGCATTGTGCGGCACTCATCTCTTTGTTTATTGTAAGGAGAAATACACTGCGTGGCCTGACTAAAAGCTTATTAATTTTAAGTAGAGGGGAATCTGAAGTGTGTCTGGGATTCTTCAGGAGACAGTGGCCCTTAAGCTGAGATGTCACGTCACATGCATGGAGTTTGTTTTGCACAGAGCTTGAGGGAACTGACATACAAAGAAAAAGGATGACAACTCTTTTAACTGCTTGGCCAACAAGTCCTTGCATGATAACGTGCAAAGAGGAGTTGTGGATGTACATTGCAGATGAAAAATCTGTGAGCAGCACGGAAGTCTCTGACAGATAACATCTATTCATCTTGCTATTTGTACAATCTGTCTTTTATATTATTGAGAAGAAGAATGAAGGGCGCTACGCAATCTTATGGGCTGCTCCTGGATCAAAAGCACTGCCTTCAGTGCAGGCTAAAAATAGGGATCAGATTGACACAATGGTGAAGTTTTCCGCGTGAACAAGGGAGAGACAAGCGTGCATCAAGAGGAGCTGGGCAGGATTTCACTGGAGTGGAAAATAAGTATTTGAGTCAGAAGGTGTGTGTGACACAAAAGATAGGAAACCTGGGCCCAGTAAAAGTGCCTGACAGTATCAATGGCCTGACTTTCTTCCCCTCTAATGACATGTTACAGAAATCTAAATTCCCTAATTTCAATTATTACACTATTTATGCTGCAGTAATACCAAGAGTCCCTGTAGAGAAGAGGCCTTGTTATTAATGTAACTCAGACAACTCTAATGGCTGCAGCTTCAAAGAAATCCAAGTGGAAATGTGTAGAAGAGGCAATGAGTGGCAGAGGAAATAACAGCATGTCTGTGTAATATCTATTGCACTGGGAGTTCATAGGAAGGGACTGAGGTGATGGAAGCCCTCCGTTAGCACAGAGGAGCATTGAGCTCTTCTCCTGGGAAGCCCTTTGGGAGGGCTGCACTGGTGCTCGGAGCTGGGTGGCCCATAAGCAGCAGAGCAATGGAAGTGTGTTTTGTTTAGTCATTGTAGAGGAAACTGGATGGAGCGTCCCTCACTGGGATAAATCTGGTGATTCCCACTTGGCCCGAGGCAAGGGCTGTGTGATTGCTTCAACCCTGCAGAGCTGCCAGCAGCCCTCCCACCTGCGTGGAAGCCCAAACCACTGCTCAGATTCAGGGCTGCACATCAGTTTGTTCTGTTTTTTCAAGGCTTTCTGCACACTTCAACATCCATGCCTATCTTTTATTCTTTTTCCATCCTGCCTTGTTGGGACTCTTCTCCTTTGCCTGATTTTGGGTCTTTCTCTATCCAAGACTTGTGTGTCTGGGGTCCTGTTGTTGACAGCATCTCACAAGCCACCGGCCCTGCTTGTCTTTCCCATCTCAGTTGAATGTGTAGGGTTCACTCATCATCAGGCCTTGTTTTCTGCTAGGCATTCCTGGAAGCTGTTCAACCAGGCTGACTAGGCTGACCTGAAGGATTTACCTTTGTATTTTCCCCAGCTTTTATTTGAACACGTTGATCTCACGTTTACCCATCAGTTCTATGGATACTGTCGTCTTTCAGAAATATGCACGGCATGTTGGTGTTGTGATCTTAAAACAGGGAAAAACAAACAAACAACCCAACTGTTGTTTTCTTTGCAAAATAAGTTGTGACGTGAATATGTCACACTGAGGACAGTTGGGAACTGAGCAAATGTGCAGTGCTGGGCACATGCTGGAGTGCTTTCTGGAAGGAGGCCGCATCACCTGGCTGCACTGCTTTCTCTACCTGTGCAGGAAGCTTTGATTTTTATCACCTGCAATAATTTAAACAAAAGCAGCATCCAGATAAGCAGCAAAACATTTGGCTGAAGGAAAGAATGTAGACAGAAATTGATCTTGCATTTTATAAATGCTATGGCTTTACAAGATTTTGCAAGCCCTAAAGCACGTCTGTTCTGTTTCCCCCCAGATAAATTATCCTTCCCAATAAAGATATTACTGTTGCCCATAAACCTGTCTTGACGTCTGTCTCCAGACTATCAACACTTGTATGCAATGTGCATTTTCCAGTGTGCAGATAAATAAGCATGTGTGTAAGATTAAATTTGCTCATTGTAGCCTTATTCTTCATGCACCACAAGCATCGCCCTGTCGTGTAAGTGTTCCCAAGTAATAGAAGTAGGAGGGGCAATACGAAACCATACTTTGTGTAGATGTGATTCACTTTTCACATGGTGTTTTCATTGCAGTTGCACTTTTTGGACTATTCTGTGTAAGGAGGCAGTAATGTATCTGTGTGTGTGCAAATGCTGTCTCCCCTCTTCCCTTCTTCTGTTTTGGGTGGTGCTGCGATGTTAATGATTTGTGGAGTTGATAGGAAGGGCAACTTGCATGTGTAGGAATAGCAGAAGGACTTGGAAGCCTCATGATATCTAGCTGCAGCCCATGGCATAGGGCACATGGGAGTAACACAGACTGTGTCTGTGGAAGTAGAATTGTGCTCATAGGGGTTCTTAAAGCCTCGGCTGCACAGAGCTTGAAGAGTGCAGATCCTGTAAAATAATGGAAGAGCCTGAGTCATTCGATTCATAGAGCTGAGACTGCTCCAGTGAGCCAAGAAAGGAAAAAGAAATTGGGGCTACAGCCAAGCTTTTCTCATTTCTCTGAGATATGCTTCATAAATTTGTGCTCTGTGAGGGAGCTTCATGGCTGATCATCAGAATAAAGGGCTGTGAGGATCTGTGCAGTCCAGATAGATCTAATTAGTAATAATTAGACCCTCCTGGGCTGGTGAGGTGATATCCTCTACCCTTCTGCAGGGTGGACTTAATCTGCAGGGTTTGGGTCATCACTCCCATGCTGTCACTGTTCTCTGCTAGGTGCCTGTCAATGGGCTCTGCTGGGGGGGGTGGGGGCCCCCCTTTCTCTGCATAGGCAACCGTCAGCCTCAGGGGATCTGAGTGCTCCAGGGGGCTCAGTGTGTTGGTAGGGCAAGTATGATAAGCCCCACCAGCCTTCCAGCTTTCTCATGGCACCTGCAAACCATCCTTGTCTTCTTAAGGTTCACTCTCAGTATCATTTCCAGATCCTTTTTCAGGGAGGATTTATATTCTCTTCCAGAACATTCCTTTTTCCTAGTGTGAATGTGCATCTTTGATGTTATGGGATTCTTGATATTTCATGACCTGCTTGCATGTCTGTGTAGAAACACTGAAGCCATGAAGACAAGTGAATACTTAAGTCTTTGGCTGTACGTGGCTCAGACTTGTGGAAATGGAGTGCAATCACACCTTGCCACATTTAGTGGAGTAAGATAACACATGAAGAAGTGTTTGGGGGATAATGAAATGCTTAGGATTAAACCTTGTTATCTGTCATGTGTAGTCAACCTGGAACATTCGAGCACCTGAAACAGGCTTGTTCCCTCTGTGCTCTGTGGCTCAGGCTCGCAAAGCATGCAGACTACTGAAATGGGAAAGGCATAGGGGGAATCTGGGATCATTATCTGTTCTTTGGAGCTTGTGTTGTGCCACAGCCAGGTTTGCTCATCCTAGAGGAGGTATGTCACCAGTATTATACCTCCCGCACACTGTCCTCCCTCCAGCTAGTGCTGCTGTGGACTGGATCCACAGTGCTCCAGCGTGCTTGTGGCTGGGAAGAACCGAGGAACTGAAATGAATAAGGCCAATTTCTTACTTTAATTACTGAAAAAAAAAAGTAGTCCTGATAAAGTCTTACCTCCCTTAAATCCCTGCAGCTTGCTTACCCTCTTAATGATGGCACTGAAATGACAGTCACCTATTGCATTCCCCCTGCTGTCACCTTCAATGAAAAGAAAAAGTGAAGCCCTAGTATGTTTATTAATGTAACACTTTAAATAGCTGGTGTCAATACCTCTTTATGTTCTTGAGTCAGGTGTTGAGTCCCTGCTCCTTGTCATTTTGCTCTCTCTGCTCCTTACCTTGTCCTGTCTTTGTGCAGTGCTGAACACCATTTCTGGGGCCCTTGACAGCAATGCTAAAGTTCTAGTTAGAAAAGCAGAGAGTAATATATGAGAACATCTTCATAAATAATAGCAACTTTTGTATATCTCAAGGCATAAGAACAAAAATCTCCTGTGTAATTTTAAAGCTGGATTTCAGGTGCTACGTGGGTTGGTTTGCTGTTCCCTCATCGGCTACTCTATGGCTTTGCTGTGCAGTCTTTGCTTTTCTGTATCAGCAATTCAACATCTGATTGAAAATGGAAACCCTCTCCACTATTCTCTCTCTGAGCCCAAGCTCTCCTACAACACTGTGTAAGTTTGGACAATAGCTGCATGAACGGGTGATGTTTTAATGTCTCATGCTTTTCCTGAATTATTTCCTTTTGAAATGGGCTGCCAGGTCCCTTCAATAACGTTCAGGTTGTCACACCCTGCTCCCTCCTAACGTGAAGTGCTTCTCCCTCTCCTAGGTCAGAACGTGGACAGCGAGTTGGAGTCCTTGAGACAGCAGATGCTGAAGGACCAGTCAAAAGATTATGAGATAACAATTCCCTTCCTTTTGAATGGAGAACAGTGGAGACCAGCAAACAGCATTTATTCCAAGGTTAGTCTTCGTTTGACTGTTATTTTGCTGTATGGTATTCGTCTGGAAGAGGGAATGAAGTGTACGTACTTCATCATAGCTGTTGTATGTGTGTGTATATATATATATAGATAGATAGATAGATAGAGAGGGTCTGCAGTCTATGGCTTTTACTTCCCAAGCTGAGAAATTGGATGTTACTGTAAAGTAGCATTCTTATTTCTGATGGCAGAAATGGAAGGGCAGTAGTACTTTTAATGAAGTTAACATACGTGCCTTGAGACTGCCTCATACAACAGCAAAGCAGCTCCAAAATGAGGGTGGGAGAAAGAACAGAGGTGGTTCTCCTTTCTTGACAGACCCTGATAAGCTTTTCTCCTCCTTTTCCTCAGCCATTGGCTGATGAAATGGGAAGCTGTTTTGAGGAGAACAGGCCTGCTTTCTGTCTCCGAAGCTCCAGACTGTAAGACAAGCTGCTGTTGCCTTTGTTATCACCAAAGATGTCAGGAGAGTCTCTTTCCCGACCTTTCTAACCCAGATTTTTAGGTCCGGTGTTGTTCCAGTTTCTTTTTAACATTCTTTTAATCATCAGCGTAAGCAGAGGAAAGTTAAACTTTTTAATTGTGAAAATACTAAAACACACAGACAGTAACCATGAAAGCAGCTCCGGTGGCCCATTGGAAGCGACTTTCTTTACTGCTTTGGGAAGGTGTTTGGTGGAGAAGTCCTCCTTGGCTACTGCTTTGTGTCGTGCAGCTGACTGACAGAAACAGATATGAGAAGAGATTTCAGAACAACAGACCTGACATTCAGATAGATTGTCTGGGTGAAAATGTTGCTTTCATGCTCCTTTCCCCCCTCCTAAATTGGAGAGAAAGGCCAGTCCTCAGTCTGCGTATCTGCAGTGATGAAAGGGATATCATTGTGGGTGTATAATGGCTTATCTTAGAGAGATAACACAGATGGCTTGGTCCTAGATGTATGCAACTCTATTTTTGGATCATTTAATTAGAAACAGGCGTTCTCCGTACTGAGTTCTTTCAGCTACTCGCTGTAGCTCTCTGAAGGGGTTACAACAGAGTATCTTTACGTGAGTAATGATAATATGATTTATATCATTAATTTGTTTCCCAGAATTGCCTTCAGTTTAAGATGAACATTAGAGAAGATTTGTGGTTTGGTAGAAAGATCCACGTGCTGTATCAGCACTTTTTTCTTTGAATACTTCTTTTCCATGGAAACTGTTATAAATTAAATACATAAAAGTGCAGATCGGGCTGTGGGAAGAACAACAGCCTTAAACTGGTAGAGGAGAAGAGTAATGAATAGCTTGTCACATAAATATTGATCAAAAGCATAAAAGCCAAATACTGTTGTGTTCGATGGTTATATAGGACCTATTGTTCTTCAGCTTATTTCAAAGCGTTCCTCTATTTTATTTTAATTTTAATGCAGTATAGGGGAAAAAAAAAGTACCAAGTACTGCGTGCTTGTAACCAGGGGAATGGTATTTCAATAGAATATATGGGAAAATAAATAATGTAGTGGCTATAAAAATGCCAAAGTATTAAAGTTATTTGTGTATAGATAATTGCCTCGCAATGAAAGCCCCATTCTACAGTCCTGTGATCATAAATACTCTTTCTTAACAATTAGTCCCTCAGAAACCATGCTAGTATTTAATGGAGCGTACCCGTTCGTTCCTATCTTAAGGATAAAGCCACCCTTTTATTTACCCCAGGAGTCACCGTGCTATCTGCTGGACTATCTCATTCAGAGCCTGTCGTGAATTATTATTAAGCTACTGACTTTCTCGAGGGTTTTCTGTGCTGTACACTGTGCAGAACAGAAGCAAAATGCCCAGTCGCGTCTCTGCTAACACCAGTCCCGCTGAGTACTCACACAGACACCATCCTGCTCACCAGGACTACTGAAAGACAAGGGAAAAACATTACTTAGCTGTAACCTAGTTTTATTTTAATACACTTAGGGCGTAATTTTTCAAGGACGTCTAATGATACGGGTACTTCCTAAGTGTGACACTTCATCTTAATCATAGGAATAACCCAGTTTTACAATTGAGTATGTTATGGGATTGTATTTAAAGAATTCGGGTTTTCCTTAGTCTAAAGGTAGTGTTTTGTATTTTTTTGGAGAGCCTATCATCATTGGGGCAGATCCCTTCTCTTTCTTTTTTTTGTCTTCCCAAATTGAAGTGACCAGAGACCAAGACCAGGATTTTAGCGTGGTTCTGAAACTATTTTTTTTCTCTCAGGCTGGAAAAGATGAATATGTGCATGCAAATGCTTGACATAGTGATGTATACTTAAAAAAAACAATGTGTATATTACACACTGGTACAGGTTGCCCAAGGAGGCTGTGGATGCCCCATCCCTGGAGGCGTTCGAGGCCAGGCTGGATGTGGCTCTGGGCAGCCTGGGCTGGTGGTTGGCGACCCTGCACATAGCAGGGGAGTTGAAACAAGATGATCGTTGTCCTTTTCAACCCAGGCCATTCTATGATATATGCTTAACATATATAATTAACTGTGGAAATGAGTGTATGTTTTTTTTTTATTAAGTTGATGATTCTTAACTCTTCTCTTGGCATCTTCTGCTGAGTTTGGAAAATACTTTTCAGCTGGACTGTTTGAGTGGTGCTCGGTCACATTCCTTTATTAACTGGATATAATATTGTGTTGCTAATCTTGCACACGCTGCTGAATTTAGTGGCTGCTAATTTGAGTACCCAGTTGTTGCTAGTTGAGACTACTGATGAGTAACTCTATTTGTGGCTATCTGGTGGCAAAATCAGGACCCTGAAGCGTTATGCAAGGTCTGTATGTCCTTTCAAACAATAGCTGCCCATATTCTATGCAGATGTGATTTCCGTCTTTGAGGCTTTGTGTGCATTATAGAAGGTGTTGATAGGTCATTATACTTAATGGCTAGTTCCAGTTCCCTTTCCATTTCTCCTTCTTTCTGTCATTTGTTCATAATTCTGCATTTGGTGTCAACTCTTTTCACGGTGTTTGGTCTGAACCCAAAAGAGTTGGGTTCTACTTTCTTAATTTTTTCCAAGTTTGGAACAATTTTTTTCTTTAAATTGTATATTATTCAAGTACAGGAAAAAGGCTCTTTCCCCCACTTGTTCCCAGCTGAATATTTTTCTTCAAACTTGGCTTGAGACTCAAAAACCAAGCCAAGTTTGATGAGACTCGGGTAAGTGATGTTTTAGTACACAGAACACTTTAGGGAAGATTTTCAGAGGACCATCTGTTTGGCTTCAGTTTTTATCCTCACACTCTGTTAGGGACACACACTGGTTAATGTGTGCCAGATCCTTGCATCACAGGAGCTGAAGGTCAGATAATGCTGCCGCCTTAGTCTGGAGTACAGTCCTTGTGGAGATGCAAGTGTTAGGTGGGCATTCAGGGTTTCTTGGCTCCCCTTTTGCATGTGGAAGGTTTGAATGATGGGGAAACCCTGTCTGCTGGGTACCTGACCATCCAGGGTAGATGTAAGATGGTTGTAATGCTGGGGTGCATCCCGGTGTGATGCTGCCCTGAGCTGGCATTCATTCTCATGGACTGACAACTCATTAATGAACTCAGCTCTTTCCTCTAAGTGGGGCTTGGTCCCAAACTTAACATGTGTGGATTTTCTGGGAAATTGAAGGCTTTTTGTGCAGATATGATGAATTATGCAGGTAAATGTGGAGTCTTGAGGTCTAACTGAGCACAGATTTTCTTTCCTCAGTCCAGTGGCACCCATCAGTCCAGTGGCACCCATCACTCAAGTGTCGTTTTGTTTTTTCTCTGGTAATGGCTGTGCAGCATCTGTAATGTCATCCCCAGCACCTGCAAGGGCTCAATATGACCACAGGCTGAGCACCTGGTGCTAGTTAGTCATCTGAGGTTTCCAAAAGCTTACAAGAAAGTGAGGGACACCTTTCCCTACTGGGTGATGCTCTGCATCTTTCAGTGCTCATGCGTGTAACTTTGTGATTTTGGTCTTTGTGTCCATCGGAATGCAGTGTTAGACTGCTCACTACGTGTGTATGCTCCAATCGGGCTGTGATTACAATTCATTTAGATTTTAGTGTAAATTTGAGTGTAGCTGAACCTGGGCAAGTGTTGAAAGACCCAGAGCCATGCAGCGTGGAGCTGTGTGTGGTTTCTGAAAAGCCGTATACAAAGCTTGAAAGCCCTGAAGTCCGTCAAGTTGCTTTGAGTTTGCAGCTTGTCAGCCCACACTGTTTTTGAATGATGCATAGGGCATTGCTTATCATTAAGCTTGGGTCATGCAAAGGGGAAAATGAGCAAATTTTGCACTGTTACTTCTTAAAAATAATTAGCGGGTGTGACTGTTTCCTTCCTTTGGCTGCTGTAAGTCAGGTTTGCAAATTGTAATCTTAAAGAAATGCTTTCAAAAAAAAAAATGGAGAAGAGAAAGATGAGAAGGCAGAGTTCCTTATTTTGTAGCAATGCTCTTTGTGTTACGTTACACTTTGAATATTAACTCCAGCAAAGAAATTCAAAGCTAAAGATGAAGGCCATCTATAAATATATACTTTGAGCGTATTTCTTCTGTTTTTTAACTGTATGGTTGTCACAGCTCAAAGGATTCTGCATGTAAAGTGGCAGAATATTACCATTTTTACTGCTTAGCATGCACCGCGTCCCATTGAGCTTGCAGAGAAGCAGCTTTTCTGCCTGCCTTGTTCATGAAGCACCGTGCTATGGATTGCTCTCATAAACAAGCATCAGAAGTCTGATTATTGGTATGTCTTTTTGGACACTGCTTGCTTGAATCTAATGTGAAATTCGCCACTGTCTTCAAAGGCGTTGTGTCCTCAGATGGCTGTTAGTCATCTTTGTGATTCTCCAGATTTATCAGATGTTGTGCTGATTCTTTTCGTATTTTCTTTTTATGACTTCATGGTAAGGGCCCAACCCAACACCTACTGAAAGGTTTTATTGCCATTGAAACAAAAAATAATTGGAAGGAACTGGGGGAACTTTGAGTTTAAAAAAAAAAAAATAGTCATGCTGAGGGTTTGAGAATCTACTGAAAACTGCCAAGCAAGGATGAGCCTTTCCCATTAGTTCCCATCTTTTCTGCTCACAGGACTGAGTTTTTGCTTTGCAAACTAACAAGGCAGGTCTGCTGGTACAACCATGGCATCATAGAATGGCTTGGGTTAGAACAGACCTTGATCCTCCAGTTCCAAGTCCCTGCTGTGGAAAGGGTTGCCATCCAACCTGGCCTTGGGCATCTCCAAGGGTGGAGCATTCACATCTTCTTTGGGCAACCTGTGCCAGCCTCATCACCCTGAGCTCTGCATGCACACTCCTCTCCAGTGTTGCTCTGAAGTTACCCAGCAGAACACCCCAGTGTGGTGGGATTTCCCCTCTTGCTGCACCTTGTGGGTTCATTTGTGACTCCAGCACAGTCTTTGATGCATGAAGCAGAGCTGAGAAGCCTGCTGTGTCGGATCAGTAATGTAGTACTTGGGCTTTTCAAGAGCAGACCCATTCAAGTTTATTTCATAACTGGCATAGCCTTCGTGCAAGTGATAATTGTTTATATTCCCTCCAACAGAGCCTCCTGCTGTTCTTTTTCATTTGAAATAATTACCAAAGTTTAGACTTCCAGACAATTGTATTAAGGGGAATCATACAGCGCTGCTTAAACAAGGCTTTGAAGGCTGAGAGGACAGCTTTCAGAGCTCTTTTACGTAGCTGTTTTACATATCTTAAGAGAGAGAGGCATAAACAGAATTTATAGTGCTCTCCATAATTTTATGACTCATGAGTACCGAATACAAGAGGCAGTGCTGTGCATGCTGCTGGGGCTGTGTCATCAGCTGGGAATGCAGCTTGGCACAGCCAGCCGCAGCGGTGTGAGACACTGCACTGATCCTCGGTGAAGTTCTCCAGGAGATCTGCCCCTGGGCTTTTAATTAGTAACCTGGCAGTCATTAATTCAACAGCCAGTAAACAATCCGTTATTTCTTTGGCTTTTTATTGTACATACAGCCCTGCGTTGTAGGGCCGCTGTGAGGATTAATTAGTTCAGAAATGCACCATTATTAAATAACTCTTCTGTGTTTGTTTTATTCAGTAGTAGTAGGGTGTGGAATCTATTGGGATGGAAATGCCCAGGTTCTCCCCAACCCTGAGTGATCAAATCAGCTTAGAGCTGCCTCTCTCCATTTGCCTGATGCAAGGGGGGGGGTCCATGCAAAGGGAAACACGTCCTCCAAACCAGACCTCTCTCATCTTCAGCCAATCATTCCTTCTGATCATTTCATTTAAGAAATTAAAAAAAAAAAAATGCCAGGAGATGCATCCTGTTTTGGGGGACTTGCTCTATCTCTACTGCAGCCACAAGTCTGGTGCATTCCTGGAGCTGGGACCACCAATAAGAGCGTCGTGTTGCTGATTGAGTAGGGGAAATGCTTTTCTCTGTCTGCACTGAATCAGTGCCCTAGTTTCAACAAGATACACCAGTGTTCATTTCCTGCCTGAGACGCCTGGGCATCCTGGGACGTGTTAAGCAATTGGGATTCGTCCCAGAAAATGGTCCATTTCATTTTTAGCTTAAGTGATACAGTGTGTGAAGTTTTGTGGCATAGTTCAATCGCAGGATAAATAGCAGATAGCGTGGAGGGAGACTGCAGTACAGAGAAAACCTGGAGCTTTCTATTAACCGTCTGCCCCACCCCAACCCCCTCGGCATTTTGGAGCCTTCTGTAGGGTGAAATTCCCTTCCATGAGGCTGCATCACACTGGGCTGTCAGGAGGGATTTTGTCATACTTGGCCGGTGAGGATTGCTGTGATGTAACGGCTCTGGGTGAGCTGTCTCCCTTACCAGCCCAGCTCCACTGCCAGCAATTGTGCACCGTGGGCTCTGCAGAAGCATTTTCCTTTCTTGCTGCCCGTGGCCCACCAGCAATGAGGTAGTGTCTCAGATCAGGGCTTGAGGAATTCGCCTCCATAAGGTGATGGGGCTGAGGTTCCTGCGTGTGAATTTTTGGGGGAAAACAAATAAAACGAAGGTTTTGATGTTAATGGTGCAGTAACCCTTTAAAGTGGTGCCGAAATCAAAAATTAAGTCCTTGCAATTAAGCAGCGTTACGCCGGTTTTGTAAAGTGCTTGTACTGAGGCACTTTCATATTGAATTAATTTAGCTTATACTTGGCTATTTCATCTCTCTTGCAACAGATCTTGCGAGCGTAAGGTATGAATTTCAGTGTTGGAGTAAAACAATGCTTTACTTTCCAGCTATGAGCACGTGATCGTTCTTTTACAGGAAAAAGGAGAATCTCCCTTGTTCTCAGTTCTCCCTGCGATTGCCCTGAGTAGAGCTGGACGCAGTGCAATCCCTGCAGCAGGCCCTCTCCTACAAAATGGGGCCCTCTGGGTGGTGGCAGTGGGATCTGAGGTCTTTCCAGGGGGACCACCATAGAAAATAAGAACCATTGGCACATGCTGTGATGAAGGCCCTTATCTTGGGGAGCCGAAGTAAATTGAATTGTCCTCAATGTATGTGTATTTTAGGGATGAAGAGGTAAATGTAGCCGGTAGATCCGCAAAGTCCCATTGTTACAAGCTTGATGCTTTTGTTGTTGAATTATAATTCTATTTGAATGTGATTTGTCTCAAGCCCCAGATGATTTACTTTTTCTATAGGGAATTTCTCATTCCTCGGAATTGTAACAAAAAATCGTAGAGGTAATGTGCAGCTTAAAGCTTGATAAGAAAAATATAATTAGAATTGATAATAAGCCTTTTTTTTTTTTAAAGGCGGTCGTAATATCTTGACAGTGAAAAGGATTTGAAAGTGTTGCCGTTTTTCAGGAGAAAGAATGGCTTCCAAAAATCCTGTCAGTCATATTTGAAAAGCACACACAGATGAGGTAAAAGTGATCCGTATCGTTTTGAGATGGTAGCGGAAAGTTTGTATTCCACTTCTATCCTGAGGAAATTGCGTGTCCCTTTTGTGCGCTCTTTTTTTCCCCTCAAGGACACAGTTCCCAAGTATTATTGAGCCTTCAAAGCTTTATTTAAGAAAACGGTTGCAATTTACGGCATTGTGATGGAGCTTAGCAAGATAGGAGACAAACTGCTTGTGTTGATGTTTGTGGGATGCCTTTCCATTTGCAAGATGTATGTGGGGGTGCTACCAGAGTTTGCAGATGTGTTACTAGACTTGAATTCATCCCCATCCCACAAGGATGTGCTTGTGATGTTTCTGGTCAGTTTAACATCAAGTCTACTGGTGATACTGGTGGCACAGGAGCATTGTGTTTGCCCAACCAGTAGAGCATCTAGGTGCTCCATAGTGACTCTGGGGATGCTGAGTCTGAGGAGAGGTCTCGTCGGCACTGTTGTTTCACGGCAAAGCAAAACGCATTGAGCTCAGATGAGATCTGCACCTCCTGCTTTGTGATGGGCCTTCCCTGCCTCAGGTCCCAGGATGTAAGTCTGATGTTTTCTCTGAGGTCTGAATCATGCTCAGGAAACTGTCTTCTGTCTTAGGGTCAGTGCTATTTTCCTTCTGTAAAATGAAATTGCCTCTTCAACTCTGGCCATATCCTTCCACCAGGAGCTACTGGGCAGCTCCTTGGCAGGCATCTCCTTCCCCTTTGCTCTCCCCATTGACCATAGCCTTTGTGGAGCTCTTGAGCAATGCAGTGCTAAAATGGCTTTTTTTTTGGGGGGTTGAACCTGCCAAACCCTTCCTGGCAACCGTCACCCTCTGGAGTGATTTGCCTCCTTCTGTTGCTCAAAAATGATGACTTGAAATTGAAGCCCATATATAATTTTGATATTCAGGAGAACAGTATTCATAACCTGAGCCCACTTAACTGCACACAGGAGCAAATGTTTTATGTCAAAGCTGCTGTTGAGCTAGGGGAGGATCAGGTCTTCATTGAGATGCCTGATTTTTGCACACTAGTGGATGCTGTTTTCCGGTACACTTCATTTGTGTGAGTGTTGGAGATGGCAGGCTCTTTCGGGCAGCAGTCTTGGATGAAATCCTACCCTGGTGTCTCTCGGATGACATTATTTACTTTAGTTTCACCCATTCCATCATCTTTCCCTGGATGTTTTCACATTAAGTACATCTTGTACTGAAAAAGAGACGCTGCTAAAGGAGGTCTGCTTCGACTCCTGGCAAGTGACAATGAGACAAAAGCTCAGAGATGTGTTAATGTAAACAGCCGTAGTATCCCTGCCCCAAAAAGGGCCGTTTCCTTGGCAGATACTGCATCTGCCTTTTTCAAATGAGAAGGGAGTTTCTGGAAATGAATCTGTTGTGGGAAAAGCCAATAAGAGGAACTGTGTAATTTTGTCCTCGGTTACTTCTAGAATGTTGCTGTTTTAGCACTGCACGCTCCCTCCAGCCCACACTGGCATGGTCAGGGTACGTTTTCAGCAACAGGGGGGAAAAAAAAATAAGTGGGATTCCTAAATTGAGTATCTCCAACAGAAAGCGCCTTTCTCTTGGTTGCAACAGACAGAAACATTGTTTAAACCAGACTTTTTTTGGCATTTACTGGCATTACTAAGAAAGAGTTGGCGAGGAAAGTTGGCAGGAGGGAGATGAGTTGGATAAGCTTTAAAGATTTTATTTTTCCTATAAAATGAATATCCAGAAGCTGTGTAAAAGTATTTTATTTTTTTGTACTTTAAGAAGCGTATAGGAAGACAACATGCACGCGTTTTTGATGGAAATGGCATCGAAGCTGTTTGTGCCCTCCAATTCCTATTCTCTCAATTAAAACGATGAGCAAAAAGAGAGAAAGAAAAGACGAAACAAAACACCTCAGGAAATCCCTAGAATGTTTATTCGGGAACGGACCAGCCTGTTACAGTCATTAGCTTGCGAAGGTATTTCTGCTATAGTCAGAGGGCAAAGTGAGTTTTAACCTTTTATTGCCAAGCAGTGTCATGTTTGGTAGAGGAGGAACTACTGAGACACATCAAGGCCTATAAATTACTGTAAATTAAGTGAATGACATATAAAAAAGAAAACAGAGTCACTGAAGTACTTCCCTTGGAGAGAAATTTGAATCAATTTAAGTGCTTGTAATGGAATGCAAAGTTCTGTTGCTTACTTTCCTGAGTACCTATTTGTTACTTTAACATTTCTGATTGTAAAAGGCACTAATTGCAACAAGAAAAAGATACTTCAAAACATTGACCTCTATTTTTATTGTAAGTTTTAGTGCAGAATTGCTTGCAGACGTGGTATGTTGATTATAAAAGGAAGAAAGGGAGGAGTGCTGGACTGGTTTAAGCTCTGATCTGCGGGAGCCCTCCAAGCCCAAGTGGTTGTTTCCCAGGATTCCCATAGGAGGAGAGAGGAAAGGAAAACGCTGCTCAATGGAGACGAAGCCTCAAGAGCCTGGGAAAAGTATGAATTGCAGAGGGCAACTTAAAGATATGGATAAAACATTTCCTTTTTCTTTCTTTTTCTTTTCTTTTTTTTTTTTTTTTAGGATGGAAACCTAAATTGCTTGCTTGGTACAGTCAAGCATCTCTCCTTTTATTGTCTTGCCCTTTAACATCTGTAAAATGGGAATAAAGTTTAATCCAAACCGTGGGACATCAATTTGATTTTAGTAATGGCCTTTTCAGGTTAAAAATGTTGTGTTCATACTTGCACACCGTACAACTTTTAGGGAGCAAGGATTTGCTGTTCTGGGGGAGAGGTGGATGTCTTGCACGTTTGGGTAAATCATGCGTGTGTTGTCAGAACAAGGGAACACATTTTCAAGACTGTATTTTCCAAAGGATGAAAGGGGAGGAGCGTTTGCAATGCTGAGTACAGGGGTTTCCGTGTTATAGTCTTGGAGGCAGTTTAAGAGCAGCTTGTAAGAGCTATGAAGAACATTAATTGGGATTTTTACAGTGTACGGTGAGCTCCATAAATCAGTCCACGTCCCCTTTAGCACGATCACCTTTCTTTGATGGAGGTGACACTGACATGAGAACACTTTATGTTAAGGAACGTTTGAGAAATAGCTTTTTAGGGTATTATGTGTTTTTCTTTCACGCGCACATTTTTACTGCTCTCAAATGTACAATTTAATAATCAAGCATCAATTTATTTTTAAAACACGACTTACTAGTTGTAATGCACTGCTGTGTGTGTTTTGCTAGCTAATTTAGAAAGAAACTTCAGTGATTGGCACCAACTCCCATTACAGCCTTCGCCTTTGAACATCCAGAACTTAGCAATTCCTCCAAACCTGTGCATTTGAGATAGGAGAGAATGACAGATGGATTTTGGTCGTTCCTTTAAAGGGGATTTCTCACTGCGTTACTGAATTTCATATCACAGAATCGTAGAAAGGCCTGGGTTGAAAAGGAGCATAATGACCATCCAGCTTCAACCTCCCTGTCACGGGCAGGGTTGCCAACCACCAGACCAGGCTGCCCGGAGCCACATGGGTGTTTCCTGCTATTGGTGCATACATGTTCATGTACACATGCATATACATGTATAGAGGTAATCTCTATCTAGGTTTGTCTCAGGATTCAACTGTCCAATCATAATCTGAGTGTTTTTGGGGATTTTTATATGGGGATAAGTTGGATCACAGTGAGATTGTTGAAATCGAGGTATAAAACAGTTGGCAGAGAAGACAGATACCACCGAGTGCAAAGTCTGACAGTGTTTCTGCTTTGCTAGGGAGTGTTACTGAGGAGGAATTGCATTTGGGATCTGAGCTCTTGTCAGCGTGTCCTTGTTGCATTGCCAATGGCATGAGCTTTATCTGTGTAGACAAAGTTGTTCTAATTTTAGGACCAGGCTGTGGGGAGAAAAAAATAGCATGCCATAAAAAAATAGTGTTCAATCATTGGAAGTGTCACTGATACCTGTGGATCACAGGAGGAGTCCAGTTCACTTGGAGCCTTTAATGGCAGCGTTGGGGTGGGGTTGTGTTGTGTGAATTCCTAAATTAGCCATTGTGATTGAGCTAAGTGCTTTGGAAACATGGTGGTACGTTTTTATTGCTACTTTAGCAGCCACCATGTCCTTTCATATCTGTACCTTCCACGCTTTGGCATTTTGGATATACATTTTCCTGTCATGGCTCTTGAGAGTTTCAGAAGTTCCTCAGGAGCAATACTGAAATCTCTGTCACGCTGTGTTCCATTGGTGAGCTGGTTGGCACATGGCAGGTCTGCTGTGAGCAAGTGAGATGTTTGTTCAGCATCAAATCAAGTCCTATGGCGACTTATTGCTGTTTTTACTGATCTCACAAAACCATTTCCCTGCATCTCTGGGAACATGCAGAAATTTGACTCTTCATTTTTAGAGAGCTTTATTTTGTCTGTTGGTGCAATGTCACCGTCACAGCCTTGATGTGGGAAAAGGTAATAGCTTGTCCAGTGTATTTAGCCTAGGGTAATGTTTGTATGTTTAAGGTATTCTCATCTGTGGATTTTGATTGGTGCATCAAAATTTGAGTTGTCTGGGGGGCGGTTGATATACCTTCTTCATCCAGTTTGTGGTGAAATGTAGGCTTCTTTAACACCAGAGTTTGTTTTTAAAAGGAAATAATGCTTTGTGAGGGAGCAAGGCAGCATCCCTCAGCTTGGAGGTCTGGACATGGGAGGCAGGTGAGGGCATCCCAATGAGTTGCACATCTGAGCTCCTCTCTCAAAGTCCTCAGTCTACTGATGAGTAACTCTTCTCATGTAAGCTTTGTGACAACCCGGCAGCCCTCCTTTCCTGATTAGCTCAGGGAATCAGTGCTGTTGAGGAAACACTGTAGAACCCTTTTCAACTTAAACATTACCAAGCCTGGATGGCAAACTCCAGAAAGATGCACTATATTTTTAAACCCACCAGAACACTTCATCATTCTCCCGTGCCTCAAAGTTCTGTTCTAAACACACTGTTTGCTGACACTTTTGCAATACAGTACAGAAGTACCCCTATCTGCAAACACTTGCTATTTGTAGAGATGCTCATGAACCTTTTTAGAAGCTTTCCTCTCTGCATTCTGCTTGTAGGAGTACAGAAAGCAGTGCAATATATTATGTTTAAGCAGTGCTCTTGTAAGATTTTTTTTTTTTTTTTTTTTTTTTTTTTTTTTTTTTTTTAAGGAATATGATGGAGTGGTATTCAGTAATTTAGGTGCATGTTTCAGAGGAAGTTTGGACTTCTTGTTTTCTGGGGGAAAAAAGGGTGCTGAGTGTCTCAAGAGGAGCTGGTGGGATGTGCTATCCATTACTAATCCAGTGGCTGGTGTACTCCTAAGTGCAGTTGGGAGGCTCTGGATGTGAGTGTCTCACAGACCTTCAAGACATTGAATCCATTAAATCTCACAGGAGATTGCAGCCCTGGAGATTTGTACGTGTTTCGTACTAGATCCTCATTGAATAGCTACTGGGAAGGAGAGGAGTTATTAAAATAAATGACCACAGGGAGCAATAAAGTGAAGGGGAATTGCTTAAATAAAAGGACAAATGATGATCTTTAAGTTATCAGTCAGTAAGGGTACATTATCACCTTTTTTCATGTTGTGCAGTGCAGTTGATGAGAGCTTGCTATTTTTTTTAGTAGGAGCGATAAGGAGAATAAGCAAAGAAAAGTTTTATGGAGTGTAAGGCTGCCAGCAGCCACCACAAGCCTCTTCTTCCCCAGGGGAGACCAAGTGGTCCATCAGCTCTGGAACATCATCAGCATCTTGTTGGCTGCTGCTGAGCTCACTCTAGTTTGTGATGTCATTCCTTTGAAAGTTAAGGCTACTGGTTATGTGAGTTAGTCTTCTGTAAATGAATGTCTCTATAGCTTCTGCTGCTGCATTACATGTAGTCTGGGGCAGTTCTCTTCACAAATGAGATAGATCACCTGGGAGGCTGCCGGCTGGGGTGTGGGGAATGGCTGCAAAGCATGGCCTTTGGTGAGGAGCAGAGAAGTGGGATGTCAGCGTAGATGGAAGGAGGCTGGGCAAGACATGATGCATCTTCAAGCATGCAAAAGGCTGCAGGAAAGTCAGAGGCAGTAATTAGTTTCAGTGGCACTGTTAGATATACTCCCTGTCTAGCAGCAACAAGAAGAATGGGCTTACAAGGCAGCAAGTAAGAGCTCAGTAATGAAGATAATGAGAAAAGGATGTATGTACGTACATACAGTGAGGAAGGGAAGCCTTGAAGTCTCTCAGATTGCTCTTGGTTTTTAGAAACACCAGAAAAACAGCTGCTAACGAGAGAGGTGTAGTTGGTCCTCACACAGGGCAGGAATATCTTAGTTCCCTTAAGACACGTTTTCTGTGGTTCAGTGTGAAGTGAAAATCATTCTTCCTCCATTATCCAAACCTACCTTGTGCGTTTTCACCATCTTGAGGTTTCAATAAGATCTGGGTATTTTGAGTTTTTAGATGCATGAAGCTTTATAGAGAAGACTTCAGCTTCTTTCTTACAATGAAGACTTTGTCGACTTAGTTGACTTTTCTTTGTTGGCTTTTCTTTCTCTTCCAATTATTAGTTTAGTACAGCTTAGAACTGGATTCTAAATAATGGACAGACAACTGAAACATTAATTACAATGCTGTCCGAACTGCTTGGAGAAAGAATGTTCCAGCAGAGGTTGAGCCTTTTGTTCTTTTAAGTTTTTTCATTAGCTCAAGGATGCGCATTCAAATCACGGAAGCGGGTCAGGATGCCAGGGAGGTTGGGTTATTTATAACCGGAGGAGTTCCGTGTAGGGACAAATTAGTTAGGGCACTGGCAGGGCTTGTTATGTTTTGTGTTGTGCTTCAGAGCTCCCTTGTAATCATGAATAAGGCAATTATCCTCTCCATGGCTGCAGTGGATCGTTTGTAAAATGGAGGTGGTGTTACATCTCTGTCTTGAAAATTGGTGCTGTCTTACACATGGCGAGATGCTCGCTTGCAGCAGCGATAGAAGCTTCTATAAACAAGAAAGACACTTAGAAATGAAGTTGTATACAGCCCAAGGAAATCCTTTCTTTGAGGCTCTTTATTGGTTCCGGAATGAGATGTATGACCCATTATGCTGGGACAGGTTACAAAAGAACACAATGTCCATATGAACTGTTGACAGTGTCATGCAGTAGTACTTTCCTAATTGCCACTTTCCAAAGTATATGGTATAAAATGCCGTGAACAGAACTGGAAGGGGGAGGGGAGGAAAATTCATCTTTTGAAAGCTGGGTGAAGTCTCTTTTGTGTATCTTTTTGGATTCCATAGAAAACGTGTTATGCAGAGAGATTCAGGCTTCACCAGAGACCCTTCAATGGTGTTCTGGGAGTACAGTGCCATAAACAGTACTGGGTGGCAGCGGCAGGCTCCTATCTGTATCATCTGTTACTCTGAGAAGCATCGAAACTTCAAAAGGTTTTCAGAAAGGGGGGAGGGAGGAGGGGATTTAACTGCAGTGCATCATAAATAGATCGAATCCTGAGATGACTATATTTCAACTGTTTACTATAAGCATTCAGTAACTCAAAACACATGTAAAGTTCTTCTGTTAAATCACATGAGTTGTGTTGCAGAGCTGTTTTATTTTTAATTAGCAGTGAACAGAGACATGGTGTTGGGTTTGGTTGGTTCATCCAGAACAGGATCATCAGAATAGAAACACATTCAGTCCAGAGCAGATTGTTAGTCTTTATTTTTATTTTCCCTTCATCTCAGTGTCTTTTCTGCAGCTCTGTGTTGGTAGCTGTGAAGCAGGCAGGCTGGGTGCTGAGCCTGTTAGAAATGTTTGGCTTTTCAGCAGATTGTTTCACTTGATGCTCCTCAGTGATGTCTCTTTTGTGGTACCAGTTCTTCCTGATGCTAAGATGAAAATATGATTTCTCTGTTTTCATAGAATCACAGAGTGGTTTGAGTTGGAAGGGATCTCTGAAGGCTATCTGGTCCAACTACCCTGCAGTGCACAGGGACACCCACAGCTCCATCAGTGCTCAGAGCCCATCCCTGACCTTGGGTGCCTGCAGGGACGGGCACCACCACCTCTTTGGGTGGCGCATGCAATGCTTCGCTACCCTTATTGTGAAGGATTTTTAAATCTAGTCTTTCCTTTTTGTTTTTTGTTTCTCCACATAGGGTAGTTGGCTTGTCATTCACGGTCTGATGGGAAGGCCTTCCTATGTCTAAGTGGAAGTATTTTCTTTCAGAGGACAATAAGTCTACAGTGCTGATGAGAAGTCAGTAGCATGTGGCATATTAATCATAGAATCATAGAATGGCTTGGGTTGGAAGGGACCTCAAGGATCATCAAGCTCCAATCCCCCTGACTCATGCAGATCCACCAGCCTCCATATCTAATACTAGATCCATCTAATAATCCATCCACTGATATTAGATCTATCTAGTACAAATACCAAATTGCTGTGTATTGTGGCCCAGCCGTGGGCACACTGACGTACTCAAGTTTCTGTAGGGCTTTAATATTGGAAAGAAAATGTCTCAAATTGAAATAGGAAGCAGAGAGTTTGAGACTATCACCTTTAAACCTTGATCAGTGTGTTGTGTTTGCTGCAGATCTTCACTGTGTTTGCTCAGGCAAAACTGCATAAAGTATATGGTGCCTGATAATCTTTGTTATTCTGTTACCTGTGTTAATTCACTGACTTTTGGGGCAGGCTGGCAAAAGCAAAGCAGAACTGATATTAAAAAAAAAAAAAAAGTGCTTAAATGATATGTTAGCATAGAGGCAGCTGAAAGCTGTCCAGGGAGGAAATTGAAACACTCCAGTCTGGAGGGGGCTGATCCAGTGGCCTGGGTTTTGCACAGGCAGATCGTCAGCTGAGCTCCTGTTACATGGAGAATCCGAACAGCTTGCAGCTCACAGCTGCCCATGCTCCTCTCTTTCATTGCATTTACAACTGCTGCTTTCTCCCATCCTCAGCTCAGCACTACTCTCGGCTCCATTTCCCCACACCTCCTATGGGTGTTCAGCTCCCCCGTCCACAGATCAGGCTGAAAAACATTCCCATTCTTCTATTTTGTTGCTTTGGTCCATGTAATTGCAGTGCTTTGTGAGAGCCTTCTGTGGAGTTGACTCTTTTCTTAGCTTTCCCACCCCGTGCAGTCAGTGCAGCGGGTGCAGGAGCCTTTCTGCCCATGGCACGGCAGCTGAAGGTGACAGCAAACTTCTCTGCACGCTTTTATCGCATGTTGCAAATGCCTTTGAGACGTTTCTTTCTTTGTTATCTTCAAATGCAGCACTATATTGATTTTTTTTTTTTGCTTTTTTTTTCTGTAAGGGGCTGAAAATTCCGACAGTAACCCTGAAGCCGACTGAAATCATTGATTATCTGGTTTTGCCTCCTCTTCGGTTATTTACCTCATGCCCTTCAGTGGAGAGAGGGTGTGCTATTTCCAGATGATTTAGTGTAAAGGAGAGTTGTGCTGAGTTGCAGTATCAATGCATATAACCTTGATTCAGGGGTTAATTTTTTAGACCCACAAGTTTATCTAATGCATCGTAACGGTGCTTGCTCTAGAAGTATCCTTTAATGGCTTTTCTTATTGAACCTACGAGCAGTAATGAATGGAACAGATTTTCTATAAGCTCATTTAGCAATTGAAAGTACTTAAGGATGTTCTCTACAGGAGGAATTAGATGCATGTTCTGCATCCTGGTCATCTACACCCTCCTAGGGTATCCTAGATATCATCCTAGTTATTTTATGAAATGTATTTTATAATTAATGGAAACTTTATGGTTGCAGTTTTTTTTATTAATGGTACCAGTATTTTTGTCTTTGCCATTGTAGCAATAAACACACTGGCCATCAATACTTTAAATCTCTGGGCTATCATTCAGAACAAAACAGATGTTTTTGTTCTAGGGTGTGCTTCTTAGATAGGTTTTCTGAGCTTTCCCTGCTACTTTACATCTTTTATTTTCTACAGGGATGTATGTGTATAGAAGTGGCATCTGATAGTTAATTCCCTTTCTAATTACGTAGAAAAAATGTGAGAAGCTGCACACAGGTTGGCAATATTGTGTGCTTTACCAGGAAATCTCCAGATCATTCTTTCTCTTAGGGCACATTCCAGGATATAAAAATGATTAATGTGTCTTTGGAAGTACAGCTTTGGAAAGTTCATCAAGTTATCTTGAGTAGGCTGAGATTGGGGTGAAATCTCCCCTTCCATTAGTTTAAAAAATATTAATATTTGATCTGTTCTCACATAACTCATTCATCATCTTGAAAAGATCATCAGAGACAAATTACCGTTTGAAAGAGTAGAAATCAGACACCAACCCCTCAGTTCTGGTTCACATTCCAGTATCTGTGATGCAAAAGGGAACTTGAATCCAGAAGCACATCTGTGATTGCAATAACAAATTAGCAGAGAAGATTTAATCTGAGCCACATAATATGAAAAGATGTTTAGAGAGAACGAAGCCTGAGTTAAGGGTCTTGGCATGGGTCTGGTGCAGTCTGATTGGAGGGGAGCAAGAGGAATCTGAAAGTGAGGGAACAGCATGAGAGTTAAGCCAAGTAATTAAGTGATTTAAGCATTAATGGGCCAACCTTCTGAGTTCATTCAGAGGAGCAAAATACGTATCAGTGCTTCTCTGGAGATTGCTGTATTGTCAAGGCTTCTGTTTAGCCAGGATGCTTACACCTGCCTTTACTTGCATTTAAATAAATTACATTTTTCATTGTCTGAAAGCGATTGTATCTTTTTGCCTTTCAGTAGGTTTCATTTGCTTACAATTACTCTGGCTTCGGAATCTTGAAATCAAATATATTAATGAAAATGGAAAATCAGAACTCTTTCCTAATTAAGAACTGAGCATTTCAAGGAATATGAAAGGATCTAATTTAGAGGAAGATGTTTGGAGAGCATGAAATGTGGCTTGAAGGAGATACATGTGCATTTAATATAACTCACTGAGCACAGCCAGATTTGTATTGACGGGAGACAAAAAGCTTCTGAAACCCTCTTTCAGAGATAGAGTAATTTATGTTTTTTCTCGGAGCACTCAGAGTTGACTTTCAGTTCAGTGAAATGGGTGGCCGTTGCACTTTGGTTTTCAGTGGACACGGTTACTACTGTACTTTGTGTTATTTTTTTCCATATACATTACCTGAACTGTGGAAATACAAAGAGGGATCTATCTGAGCCCTTTGTTCCTACCCGTCAATGGAGTTGTATGTCTCCTGTATGGAAAAAAAGAGAAAGCCCCAAGATGGAGCTGTTGCAGGATGTTGGGATGCTGGTGACACAGAAAGGATGTAAAGAGTGGTCAGGCAGCTCAGATAATGTCCATTGATGAGCAGGATTCAGAATGGACTTAGAATCATAGAATCGGCAAGGTTGGAAAAGATCTCTAAGGCCATCCAGTCCAACTGTGCACCTACCCCCAATATTTCCCACTAACCCATGTCCCTCAGTACAACATCTAAATGTCTCTTGAACATCTCCAGGGATGGGGACTCCGCCATCCCTGAGCAGCCCCTTCCAGTGCCTGATCACTCTTTCAGAGAAAAACTTTTCCTAATATCCAACATGAACCCCGTCTGGCACAACTTAAGGTCATTCCATCTAGTCTTATTGCTAATTACATGGGAGAAGTGGCCAATCCCCACCTCACCACAATCTCATTTCAGACAGTTGTAGAGAGCTAGGGTCTCCCTTGAGTCTCCTCTTCTCCAGACTGAACAATCCCAGCTCCCTCAGCCACTCCTCATAAACTTTGTGCATCAGACCCCTGGCCAGCTTCATTACCCTTCTCTGGACACGCTCTAAGGCCTCTGTCTTTCTTGTAGAGAGGAGCCCAAAACTGCATGCAGTACCAGAGCAGAGTACGGAGGGATGATCACTTTCCCACTCCTGCTGGTCACACTGTTTCTGATACAGGCAAGGACACCATTGACCTTCTTGGCCACCCGAGCACACTGCTGACTTAATTTTCTGTGAACTGAAACAGATTTCTCTTGATCTGCTGTTTCTGCAACATGCACAAATCCATTGTGGCTGTGGTACCCATTTGTAATACAGCATCTCCTCTACTTTTATCCTCTTCAGCGTGCCAGACAGCTCCTACAATGGAGAAATAATCTGGAGCTTGTATCATTTCTTATCATTGCAAACTTAAAGGTAAATGATATGTTAATTCTTTTCCCCACAGTGCAAGAGGTGGTAGTCTCAGGTTGCATCAGGGAAGGTTCAGGTTGGATATGAGGGAAAATTTATTCTCAGAGAGAGCACAGAAGCACAGGCTGCCCAGGGAGGTGGAAGTGTCCCAGTCCCTGGACATGTTCAAGAACTGTGGAGATGTGACATGGTCACTGGACATCATGGGGATGTGTTGCGATTGGAGTCGGGGATCCTACAGGTCTTTGCCAACCGTAATGGTTCCACGATTCTAAGGTTGCAATAATTAATGTGTAGATGCAGAAAGGAGATGTTTTAAGGTTTGCTGTTCTACTCCAGCTCTGGTAAGGGCACCGTGGATGTGTGGGTGGTAAAATGGAGAGCTACTAGATGGGAACATGCATAGTGAGCATATCAGGACAAAGGGAGCAAGGTGCATAAAATATGATTACGCTGGGAATCTGGTTGATGTATAGCCTTTGACAGAGTCTGTAATTGACCTTGATTTTTTGAGGAAGTTGCAAGACCTCGATGTTGTAATAAAGTAACCAGTAAAAGGAGGTCACATCCCCCTTGTTCTTACAGAGAGGAGGAATTTGACTTTTGGAGCTGTGCAGTGGAACAACCTACTAAACCCAAATCCACATGGCATAGTCCACAAAGAAGGTCACTTGCATTTAGAATTGGCAAATATCAACAGCTGTTCATTCACATTATAATTACCCAAATTGCAAAGGACTGTCTGCAAAATGTTCTGTTTAGTAACTCGGACTACCCAGGCCCACTGCAATTGCTTTCTAGCTGCCAGCTCTATTAAGTTTTGTTTTGTAACAGTTTACTATGGAAAAGACATGTTTGTTTTCTCTGCACAGCCTTCCACGAAGCATTGTTTAAGCAGCACATAATGTATTCCAACAATGAGGTACTTTTTGCTCCCATCTGTTTGATAGCAAAATGAACAGTTGTGATTCCTACATACAGTGTAAATACTGTATAATGACTATGGGTTTACTTTGAGCAAAGTCCAGGTTATTTCATTCCTCTGCCAGGCTTTAGTCTTTTTTTTGTGTTAGGGGAAGACTTCTGATCTTTTCAGGTGCTAAGCCTACCTCTACCAGAACAACCCATTGCTGCCCAGGGCCTGAAGCACAGTGGATACCAGGAGGATGGGGTGCCATAGAATTGTAACATTGTTTGAGTGGGAAGGGACCACCAAAGGTCATCTGGTCCAACCCTCCTGCAATGAACAGGAGGGTCAGCTGGGTCAGGTGCTCGGAGACCTGTCTAGCCTGACCTTGGATGCCTGCAGAGATGGGGCACCACCACCTCTCTGGGCGACTTGTGCCACTGCATCACCACCCTTGTCATAAAAAGCTCATGGGTCTACCCACTATCCTAGTGCTTTAAGTAGAAATTCCTCTGCTCCATGAAGCTAGGTCGGTACCTGGATGATAACATTTGGTGACTTCTGATAGCTTTATGGAGGTGGTCCTTCAGAGTCTGGGCATGCAGCACTGCAGGGGGGCCTGGGTGGGATGCACGCAGTAAATGAGGGCTGGCTAAGAGCAGATGTGCTTTTTATTTTTGTTTTTATTAGTTGTTCTTAATACAAAATTGAGTTCACAGTTTGGTGCAGTCATCTCCATTCAGTCAAAAACATATGTTGTTTCCTTTTCCTTTCTTCCTTCCTCTGTGAATCACGAGCCCAACGAATTGCCTGCTCCCAGATGCTGAACAGACTCCTTGCAGGTCATCAGGCACGCAGGGAAGTGCAATAAATACACACTGCTTGTTGGCTTGTGTTGGTCTGCATCCATCCTGCTGCAAAGATACAGGAAGGGCTTCAATCCCTCGCCTTGGCTGCTCTGTGCTACAGCGGGCGTCCTGCTCCCAAACCACATCCTGGAGCAGAGGACAGCACAGCTCGCTCCTGATCGGCTCTTTGAAAGTATTGGCAACACCGGCCCCGTTCTCATAATTCACTGATGTTTGTTCTCTGAGTTTTGTTTTTAGGAATCTTTGAAAGACTTTCTTTTAAAGTTTGCCCTGTAAAGAGAGCATCGATTTTTTTGACCTATTTTTAACCGATATATTTCAGCAGATAATTGGATAACTGCTTTGAAAGCCAAGGCTGGCCTATTTGCCCTGCTCGCTTAGATGTAATTTCATAGGAGAGAAAACATTTGACTTCTTTTTTAATACATGAAGCTGTGTAGTGCCTGCTAATCCCTATATCACTGGCCATATGCACCTAAGTATGTTTTAGTGCAACTTCCGTGCCTGATAATGAAAATATGGTATAAATGTTGAACTCGGCTTTCACGCTTGGCTTTCTACTGACACCGAATGAATTCATAGCATAATGAGTCAGCCTCAGAAGATGCAGATTTCAAACTGGTTGTTTTGGATTGGCTCCTGGAATATTTGATCTGTAATGTTATGACATTTTGAACGTGTTTTCGTTAGTTTATTCTTTAATTTAAAAAAAAAAAAAGTAAATCGGGAATACCTCACAAAAGGACTGCAGCTAAACTTTAAGCAAGCTTTCCTTTTCCCGGAGCAGTCATTAACCCTGTATTGCTGCACAGAAACCAGGAAGCTGTGTGTTAGAGCTCTGCTGTTTTACTGATGTTGGTCTGGCACAATTAACTTCTCAGCTTCCTTTTTCTTGAGTGTTGTTTGCTTGAATTTTTAACTCTGCATTGGAATCCTTGGACACCAGCAATGGGCAGGAATCTGTTAATTTAGAAGGCTCTTTATAGAGGTTTGTAAGAAGTTTGTCAGATGTTACCAAATAACCTGAGGCTGACTGAGTGTCATGGAGGCAGTGCACCTAGACTTTATCATTATTTTTTAAAATTATTATTTTAACTGAATTTTAATTGGTTTTTGTTTATGAAGAGAAACTGACTGGAGTTGGGTCATTCCCCAAGTTGTAGTACTGCTCATGTTCTATGCGCATCAAGCGAGCTCCGTGGTGAGCTTCTGTAGAGAAGCCTGAGTGATGCCTGGAGAAAGGCATATGAGGCCTTATCCTGTCCTTGCCTTCATATGAGATGGCTTTTGCTCTGCCTTCTGGTGGCCAGCTGTGCACATGGAGTTGGCTGGCAGTGCGAGAAGCAATGGAAGAGTCATAGAATCATAGAATGGTTTGGGTTGGAAGGGTCCTCAAAGACCACCTAGAAGAGTATTGATAAAATTGGCCTGCCAGCAAGCAACAGGTTGATTTGCTCTGCAAGGAAGGAAAAACAAATAAATTGAGGGGGGGGAAAAAATTACCTTAGAAATTATGCCTTCCAGATAGAAGGATCTTGCATCTATTTGCATTGCCAGCAAGAAAGCAAATAGTACAGTCTGTTTGCAAAGAGTAACTGTATATTAAAGTTGGGAACAAAGTTGGAGTTCTTTGCTTTTGTGCATTACTGGAGTGGCTCAACCAATTTGTTAAGGGGCTGTGATTCGTTGCTACTCAGTTAAAAATAATCTGCTGCAAACCCCTCTGCTCTCTGTGCTTCTACTCATTATATACAGCCACAGGGATACACGCTTGTCATTTGACAGTAAGGAAAGCACAGCTGAGTTCACTGCCCTAAGGAACCTGCAAAAGAATATGAATTAAATGTTTATACTTTTCATGTCTGCGTGAAATATGACTTGCTTTTGGAGGTGTTTACAAGAAACATAGCCTCTTGTGTTCATTTCTAAAGAAAAGCCAAAAGAAAGGAAGAAATATTTATTGATTTAAAACCAAAGCATGCAATCTACCGTATTCTTTGCTATTTGTAATTAGCTTAAATGTATATACTTTGTAGGCAGCTTGTGTTGCAGCTTATTGGATTGAATTCCCGTTATCAAGGTGAGATCCCCCAGGTGGCTTTATTTCTTATAGATTTCCTAGCTTTTCCTTCCTTGCATATTACAGATAGTGGAGAAGTAATATCAGCTCCAGGATCTCATCCCTATAAGCATACTCTGCAGCTTGTGGAGGCACAAGGCAGAATATCAGTGTGTGACAAATAATGGACAAAAACATATTTTTGTGCAGATAGCATGACATGGTATAGAATTTATCCCTACTGGAAATAATGTACTCTTTCCTTGGTTATGAAATTTCTAATTCCTTATGCTAGCTATTTAGATACAAGTAAAGGCACCTAGATCTGTGCAGAGCGTAACTATCTGATGCATCTCAAATGTCCATCATTTCCAGAGGTATGCTTAAGAGATAACATAAACTTATGACCCTCACTTTTTGTGTGTGTGTGTGTGTATGTGTGGTGGAATTTATCATTTCAGAAACTTAGGGGATAAAAATAAATGTGATCATATTCTTGTATTAAATCTTGGCGCCTTTTGCACAGGTTAAGACTCCCTGGATTAAACGAATATGCTCAGTTTTTCTCTGTGTGGGGTACTTGAGCTATTGCATCGTCTACTCTCACGTGACATGTGTCAAATACAGCAGTCTCCACTGGCAGTCTTTGACCAGTAGGTAATATCTGCATGAATGAGCAATGTAGTTAGCTTAAGTCTAAATATATAACGAAGGCTCAGGAGCACACTCAGGTTTCTCTGCCCTTTGGAGATGTCTCTTCACTATTCATCTGTTTTCATAAACAAATGCTGATTTGCTTCTGCATCCAGCTGCCTTGTGTAACACTGTGTTAAACCACCATCCATGACGACATTCATGGCACAGCCGGACTGCTTTGGTGGGAGCTGGTCAGAACAAATCATGCTCACCTCTTGCATGTTTTAAGGGCCTGGAGCATCTCCGGTATAAGGAAAGGCTAAGTAACCTGGTTCAACCTGGAGAAGATTGAGAGGGGTTCTGATAAATGTTTCTAAATATTTAAAGGGAGGTGGGAGGCAAGTGGATGAGACCAGGCTCTTCTCGGTGGTGTGTGGCAATAGGACAAGGAGTAATGGCTTCAAACTGGAACATAGGAAGATCTTCACTAACATGCAGAAGTACTCCTTTATGGTAAGGGTGATGGAGCACTGGAAAAGGTTGCTCAGAGAGATTGTGGAGTCTCCTTCTATGGAGATATTCTGAAGCCTACCTGTGTGACTTATTGTAGGGAACTGCTTTGGCAGAGGGGTTGGACTTGATGGTCTCTTGAGGTCCCTTCCGACTCCTGTGATTCTGTGAAAAGTTAGAAGGTGTTTCCTTCCAATCTTGCCCATTTCAACCCATTTCAGTCTAGGAATGTCCCACCAGTGAGGAGCTGGGACAATTCATGCAAACTAACGCATGGCATGGGTCTGGCCATGGATATAGGTCAACTTGATGACACATGCAAAGTCGTCCCCATTGTGAGGCTGGCTTTAGCATAGTTAGCAGCAGTTCTGGAGGGATTGGAAACCACTTTGTTGGATTAAGCAAATCCGCCCGTTTCAATCTACCATGTAAGGACATTATTTAAAACTTTATTTGAAACCAGAGAAACAAAATAATCCCTTTTAGTTCTATTTCTTATGCTGATCCCTATTCTCAAATACTGGATTTGGACATCTGAGGCAGCTGAAAATGCATTTGCCTTTCCAAATGAATTAATGCTTCTGCTTTGAGTTTATTTACACGCTTTGTCTTGTCTTTAGGTATTTCCTTTTATTTCTATCATGTGGTTGCTGGAATATTTTTTTTCTTCAGTGTTGTATGTACTACTTGAACTCCTGTATCCTAATCCAGTGAAACCCCTTATAGAGAGGAAGGTGTAAAATCATATGCACCATGATTGTCTACTTCATCAGTTTTCCCTCTCTGCAAATGTAATGAGAAATGACTCAAAATATTCTGTCTCGATCTCAACAGCCAGTATCAAGGGAAAAGCTAGCAGCACTGCAGCATGATAGCAGTGCGTGCCAAATCCACAGCCCAAAGGAAGAGATGATCCAGCAGTGATTAAGACTTTTTCCTAGATTAATGTGCAGAAAAATATACTCAGTGACATCTACTTTGAATTGAAATTCCAGAATGGGCATCCCACCAAGGTGAACAAATCTACTCCAAGTTCGTTGCTACTAGTCTTTCAGGCATAAAAATTGAACCTTTTTTTTTTTGCTGGTTATTATATCAACATTATTAGAAAGTAATCCATGAAAGCATTAAAAGTTCAAGACCTGCTGCTGGGATTCTGGGTTGATATTCATACTGATGCAATAAAACCTGAGCAGCTAAGGAAAAAACTTTATTGCTATTTTTGAGCTACTGTTCCTGTAATGCCTTGATGCCTTCACCAGAGGGAAGGTGCTTGTCTGCTCACCAGTGTGCTAATCCACCAGCATAACTTTAAAACACACAATCATAGAATAACCTGAATTAGAAGAGATCTGTAAGGACCACCGAGTCCAACTCCCAGCTCTACAGCAGTCTACATAGTGAGTAGAGAAAGACAAGAGGGTGAAAACTTGTCCATTTTGCAGAGGCAGGCTGGAAGAAAGTGACAGAAAGGGTAAGCAAAGTGCAAAATAATGCAGGGTACAGCAAGTCCACTCATCTGGAAGTTGCCTGCTCCCGCTATGGAGTGTGGGTGCCTCAGCAGGACCATTCTGGTAGAGCTGGATTGGGACACCATCACCAGGTGTCTCCAGACCATCCCTTCTCTTCTTTTTCTAATTGAAGTTCTAGAGATGGATGTGAATTGAAGAAGGGCGGGGGCACTTAAAAGTACTTAAAAGCATGTGTTAATTAAACTGCCTTTACTTGTGTGTATTGATTTGGGTTCTGTTGTGAGACAACAAACAAACAGCCCTGATTCAAAACAGGTTACAGCCTCACCGGGCTCCTGTTATCCAAGAAGGCATTTATTGTGTGCTTTATCAGAGAGAGCTCTTGCTTGGCTTTAGCCAGAAGTGCATCACATTGCATCGTTCATTTATTTCAGAGCATTGAGTAAACATCCCTTAATGGCAATTCAAATCAACATCCCCTAGTAAGGAGCACAGTAATGGGGGAAGTACCTTTGTTTCACCTCTGATAAAATTTGGTGAGGACTGTGAAAGTAAATGCTCTAAGTAAGAGGGGAGAATGACCAAAAGTATCACTTCAGTCATCCTGAAGTCTGTTCCGCCTCTTAAGGATATCAAGGAACAGTTTGTGTGCACTGGTGAAATACGCTGCCGAATACGTATGGCCGACAGGATAGGAGCAGATTGTAGTTAGAGTGGGAAGAACTGGAAAACACAAATCTGTAGGGAAATAAAGGTCGGAACATTTCTGATGATCTGCGATCATGTCAATATGATATTTTTTTTTACGGTGTTAACAAGGGTCTGATAAGTTTAATTTTAATTCACTTCTTCCCCACTTGATAATTTTAAAGCAATCACATGAAGGATAAGTTTTGGTATCAACACAGAAGCTTTCTGTGATTCTCAAGGAAGTCGTAACAAGTGGTTCTTGATAAAGGATTCTGAGCAGAAGAGCGTGCGCTCACAACATGCTTTTATTCGTTATTCTAAACAGAAGATACAAAATAGCTTCCGAATATCAGTGTTTACAGTAATTCCTGTTTCGTCGTCTTCATCTGCTCAGGGATGTGATTTAGCGGAGGGCTGTTAGAGTTAGGGTAGTGTGGTTGGGTTGTGGTTGGACTTGATGATCTTTAAAGTCTTTTCCAACCTGAGCAATTCTGTGATCTTGCAACTCGGTTTTGAAAATACTGATTATAAGGAGAGAGTGCTACAGTGCCTCATGCGACTGGAAATGCGTTTTTAAGGTCTGGCAGGAGAAGTGGGCAAGCAGTTCACCAAAGCTGAAAAGAAAAAGGTAAAAACAAAGGTATTCGTTCGTTTCATTTCACAAATGTATACCTTAGAAAGGCAAAAAATACCCTTTCTTGGATGATCGTTGTTTTTCTTTCACGTTAGGAATGTGTCGTTTTAACACGCCGTTTCTGTGTTTCCAAATGCCGTGCCACCAGAGCTGTCTGGATTTCTGCTGCATTTATGCTTATGACTACCAGACAGGATTGGAAGACGTACGGTTTCATCTCTTCCCAGGTGACAAAAGGGAAAATGAGCCACTCGCTTTAACGTTATTTCTAGGATAAAAAAGGGATCCAATCCTGAGTCTCATGCACTGCAGTCCAGCATCCCAGGGGCGTTGTGCTGGATAATGAGAAGTGTCAGCTTCAGGAAATCTCCAGGAGATAGTTTTGGTCCTGTAACAGGCTGCCTTATTCTGCAGCTCCTTTCTAACTTTACAACATGGTATCATCAATAGACTGTGGAGTGAGTACCACTGGGAATTCATGAATAAACATGGTTATCATTTACATGCTAACAGAGGGCCTGCAACTGAAAGGAACCCATTTGTGCTCCTGCAATATCTTAATTATTTACTGTGTTATATTGTAATTAATTGTATCCTACTCTCTCAAAACTCAATAGTGTGTATATCTTACGGGGCTTGGAACCAATGCACTGATATTAAAGTGGTAATCAACATCACCTCTAAATATTCATGCCAATAAATGGCTCCCATGTGTTCGCTGCGTGCCAAGCATCGTCTGAAGCTTTTATTTAGCATTCTAGTGGGATCTCATTGCTGCAAAGTTTACGGAGATGCAGAATTTCAATATTGTTGCTGTTTTGTGTGGGGAGAGGAAAACGTGATTTTGCACGAGCAGCAGGGTAGGACACTTGGAAGAAAGAGATGGAATTTCAGTCACAATCTGTGCTTAGGAGTGGTCGGGTCCTGGAACAGCTGCCCAGGGAATGGTGGAGTCTCTCACCTCTGTCCCTGGAGGTGTTCTAGAGCCATGGGGATTTGGTGCTGAGGGGCATGGTGGGGATATGCTGGAGTTGGACTGGGAGGTCTCAGAGGTCTCCTCTAACCTTAATGATTCTGTGATTCTATGATTAATAACGCTTGAGAGCACCGGGGAGTTGTAGCTATTTTTTATTGTAAAAAAAAATAAAATAAAATAAAAATTACCATTTTGTTTAGTCTATGGTAGCCCCCTCGTGATTTCACTTTTTAATAAACATTTACAGTTTTTCAGACCACTTTCAAACCCTGGCATTGCATGGGCGGGTGCTCCAGCAGCTGCACAGCTGGGGCTCCATCACGGCACTGCTGCAGCAATCGTAGACTCCAACGCATTTCTCAATAAATCAACTATAAACACAACCCCCTAAAGATTGGGCAGCCACAGTTCTGCAACTGGCTGGCTTAAATATTCAGAAAAGTGTACTGAGCTTGCAGAGGAACGACTGATTTATTGAGCTACTGTAGTATTTCAAAACAAGGAAATACTGTCTCGCAATCCAGTAAGTTTGTTTAATGAAATGTAAGTTAAGTGTAAACAGTCTTAACATGTATTGGGAGTGCAGACTTTTGGATTAAGGGTAACACGTAAGGTAAACTGTGCCTTCTTGTTTCGTGCATGAGGGGCCTGTTTAGATGCGTGGAGGGATGGCCCCTCTGCCCAGGCTCTGCTACTCTGCCCCCAAAAGTGAATCCACCTTCAGACAGCGGAGGTGAAAAACGACTTGTTTGATGGTCAGAGTGCAGTGATAGGAAGATTGCACATGGTTGTGTTGGGGCTGGAAATGCAGTCCAGATGTCCTGACCTTGCCTTACACAGCATGAACTGGGATTTGCATGTGCTCTGCTGCTGATGCCTTGTTTAGAAGATTCCCTTGCATATCATGTATATGCAAGTACCTTGTGTGTTGTCCTCACAGCGATACTTGATAATATCTTTAGCCATACTTCTGATTGCTCCAACACCAATTCTTTTAGTTTTTACAAAATATGAGTTATCCCTTCTGAAGAGTTCTGTAACATGTATCAAAATATGTAGGTGTTCATAGGGAGCAAGTTGTTCAGTATGACTGTTTTGTTGTTTGGCTTCTAGGACGGTCTCAGATCTGCGTCACTTGTGGAGCCCTGCACATGAGTATGTGACATACTGAGGAGGTTTGAGAGCCACCAGCTCTCAGCCTGGTCACTTAAACCAGAGATAGGCAGGCGAAGTGCAAGCCTGATTTACCTCTGCCTTACTTTAAAAAGAGTTACAGAAAAATTGAGCATTACTAAGAGGTTGTATCAGTGTTTAATCTCATTGTGCTGTTATATGGAGGGGAAAAAAAAAGAGACGATTCCCAAACTGTTTCAGATAGCTTGTGGAAATGGAGATGGGCTCCAGGTTTGGGCTCAGCCAGCTCTGTTTTCATCTTGCAGGACCACCCATCCCTGCTGCAGTTGGTGGTACAAGCTGAAGGGGAACGTCTGGTCATCCACCTGGAGAGGAACCAGTGAGTACTTCTGGTGCATGTTTATTTTGTACTGGCATTTCTAGAGAGGGATTGTAATGCTTACACTGATGTTTTAAAACCAACCCCAAGCCGAGTTTGCTCCTTGTCCCTAAACTGAATCTTGTTTTGCAGTTTGGGTTGTGTGCATTCACATTCTGCTTTGAAAGCATGAACTGGTATGTACGGTTGCGTTTAAGTGGGGCTGAAAACAAAGATGCTGCTTCTCTGCGTTTTCTTTTTGATCATTGCTCCTATTTTGTTTGGATTTGCCCCCCTTTCCTGCAGTAGAAGGGCATTTTATTTACATTAATGTGGAAAATCCTACAAGCTTTGAAATGTTTTGGAGGATTCATCCCTCCTGGTGCTTCATGTGATCATGGTCACCTCTGTGCAACAGCCGTGGTTGTCTGCTTGGGAGCATGAGCCAATGATGAGGCTTAACCTCTGCTGGACCATTAGGTGGGAGCTCTGTGGATTTGTTAGCAAGGGGCTGTGGTGGGATGGTTGCACTGCTCATGAGGCACACAATCACAGTTGAGCCCAAACACTTCTTGGTAGGCTGTAAATATTTCGTCTTCTTCCATGTGCTCTTAACAACTCCTGCTCGTGTATTGAAGCTCTCAGAGGTAGATTCTGGGGGATGCTGCAGAAAGGGTCCAGTGGTACAGAACCATACAGAAATGAAGCCACTTCTCTTTGGGAAGTACATGAGAAGCAGAAACAAAGTCATCGAACTCTTAGTTTACCATCTCAGTCCCTCAAGAGTACATTGTGGGAATCCAGATCAGGACAGCTACATACGACTCATCAATGAAATATCAAAGATGGTTCACAATGTAGGGAAAATTTATCCCAAAATGTTAGCAAGGATCAACGTGTTCAGGAGGTTTCCCTCCTTGTGATCTTAAAGCAGCAGAGGTGTTTTCTTACTGTAGTAGAAAGACCAGAGATGTAAGAGGTGCAGCTTTTAGGTGTCCAGAGGAGGAAAAGTGCACGTGAAAGCAAATGTATGTGCACTGCCTTGGGCTGGTGACTGCCATCCTCACTGCAAAATGGTGGGGCACCTCTCCAGCGTAGTGATGCAATGCAGATTGCTTTTTACTTCCAGCCATTTGGAGAAACTCTTAACATGACCCAGCAGTGATAGAATGAAGTTCACTTTGTTATTCAGCATTAGGTCCAAACCATGAGCTTTCTTAACATTATTTTCAGTATTTCTTTACTGTTCATTTCCTATCCTTGAAGGGAACGTAGATCCCCGATGCATAAATTGCTCTGCTCCTGCAACTGAGAGAGGATTTAATTCATTTAGTAAACAGGGATTTAACTTTATATTCTCTTAATCTTTGTCAAAGGGTGTGCCTTCCTTCAGGAATGTGAAGTATGCAGCAATTGAGGAAACTATTTGCATTCCATGTCAGCGATTAAAAGAACATAAAGTTGCTAATATGGGCCTTGCTGAACACACCAAATTCTCTTGTACCTATAGTAAATCAGATTTAGAAAATTGTAACGTGCAGTCTCCATCTCTTTTAAAAGTAGGGGATGACAGGACTGTAAATTAACTCTTATGAACATCTGTTAGACTAATCGGATTTGGAGATTTCTGAGCTCTACTACTTAAGAAATACGATATTTCTGAATGGTTATTTTCTAGTTTACCTATCTCTGTGATGGGATGCCCCCCGGAAGGCTTGTGTTCTAGAAGAGCTCTGTATGGTGATGCCAACATGAGGTTCAGTATGCTATTGTAGGACACTGAGGTTAGCCTTGTCTGTGTTTGGGGTTTATAACATACAAGACAGTTTACAGATCCCAAGCCACAGAAGCTGGTCATGGCTTTGCAGAATCATTATTCCCTTTTCTCCAGTTAGTGTTACTGATCCTTGTTTTCAAGACAAATAACGGGCCAAGCACTGCAAAGCAAGGCAGGAGCTGCTGTGCTCCAGCCTGCTCCATCTTCCTGACATCGACATGAGCCATGCAGCTCAAGTATCTTGAAAGCCATGATGCTGAGCATTGGAGTAGCCATTGCTTTAAGTGCAAGTAGCGTGCTAAACGCAAGCATATTTTCTTCAGTTGTTAGTAGGTGACACACATGAAGCTCTGAGACGTGTGCTGTTGTTTTACTGTAGTTTCATGTAAAGCATGTTATTCCTTGGAGGGTGGTAGAGGTGGGGGTGGATGAGACCCCTAAATTGCATTGTTTCTGCATTGGATCATGCAAAAAAACACGAAAAAACTGGATATGATTTTACATACTTAGTAGAAACAGCTGCTTTGAGTAGCCTTGACATTAAAATCCATTTATTGAAAACCTTAGAGATTTTCCAAACCTTCAGTTATATTTCAAAACATGATTCAGATGTATTAGGCAACCCCAAGTGAAGACCGATGTGCTAAACCATCTGTTATCTATGGAAATATTTAATGTCAATTTGGTGTTTTTCTTCTGGTTTTTAGACTCAGCAAGATGTGTTCGTAGTTGTAGGGCAACTGGGGGGGGGGGGCTGCTAGTGCCTAACTTCACAGCTTAAGGTTTGAAATCCTCTCAATGTTTTCCAGCTGTTAAGTTTACTTTTGTTTTTAATCATTAAATAATCCAGTGATTAATGTTCAGGCACTGCACGTTTGTAATTGCAAAACCTAGATTATTTGCTTTGAATTTAGCTTGTCAATTGTAGAAAACCGACCAGCAAGCTTATGTTGCAAGCGCATTTCTTACCATGATTTATTTGCAAAATATGATTGCACTCTTGAGAGCCTTGAGCTCTGTAGTACCTTAACTGTTTTAGAAACACTTGTCTTACGGAGAGATTTCCAGAATCAGCAAGTCATCTATCAGCTGCAAAGCAAGCCACCCCTAGCAGCAGCTGGCTGACTGGTGTGCATCGCAGCCATGATACCGACATGCTTCTTTGATGAGGGGCAGGGGAACGTCTGCTCAGAGCAATTCCTTTCAGGTTGGTGGCAGCATATGGGCGTTAGAAGAAAGTTGTCCTAATAGCGTGTAAGTGAAATGAAACCCCCGTGAGATTAAATCTGAGTTGGAGAGGAGAACAGCACGCGACTACTGGCTGCTCTTCTGCAACTGGAAACGTTTTGCACTGTCAGAAGTGGGTCTGCATACAGCAAAGCACTTAAGTGTTCTTTTAACTTTAAACATATGAGTAATCCAGGTAAAGTCAGCGGAATTACTGATTTTCAAAATTAATTTCACGCTTTAATGATTCGCTGACAAAGGTCATAGTTATGGATGTCAAAGGAATATAACTTCAAACAGATGTTAGCGAGCTCTTCCAGAGCCACGTAGACTTCTTGAAGGGCAAGGAGGAAAAGCTGTGATACACAGAGGGCGCGCGAGAGGCGGCATGGAGGTGGGATGGGTTGGCTCCAGGGCTGTCGGCAGCAGTGCACCCTTCGGTGCATCCTGGTTCCTTCTGGTGGGAGGCAGCAGTGGGGCGAGGGCTGGGCTGGTGCTGTCAGAGCCCAGGGATCCCCCAAGTGGAACCCAAGGTATCTTCACGCCCAGTGCTAAGCTGAGCTGTCTCCAATCAGGCCGTCGTGTTCAGAAATGGCTGTATGCTGTTTTGATTGAAAAAAAAAATAGAAAAGAAAGAGAGGGGAAAAAAATATTCTCTTTTCTTCCTGCCTGACCTTTTTGAATAAGAACACTGACTGGCATGCGAGTGACATTCTAGCTTCATTAATTTAGCAGGAAAACAACCCATTTCCACTGCCAAAGAAAATAGCTGACAAAATCCGTTAATGAATTGACTTGCTTATATACAATCAATGGCTACAAGTACGGATAGAGGAAACAAAGCTAAACAAATGCAACTAGAGAAGTAGGACCTCTCAGAATGTTCTGTCTGTGCTGTAACTTAGCCAAAAAAACACTGACCCCTGCCTGTGTTATCTGCCAACATGGGGCCAGCAGTGTACTGCAGCACTCCAGTGCCTGCTGACAGTTGGGGATTCTCGTTAATTGACGTAAATGTTTCAGTTTAATGGCAGTATCAATTTTTCCTTTACGTCCCGTAAAGGTGTGGAGCTTTCTCCACACCAACATGCAAAGATTCAGCCACTGCTGCTCTGGTGATGTTGGCATTGGTATGTGACAATAAGGGAGAGGTATTCAGTGTAGCTTTGTGGTGTATGGATGGCGTAATAATGGCACTGAAATGTTGAGATTTGCTCAGTTTTGAGCAGTGGCACAGGCTGCTTTCTGCAGCGGGAATCAGTGTTGTGTGGTTGGGGTGAACTTCTGCAGTGTGGTTTTGGAGCTGTGAGTTACAAGGAAAGCGTTCAGATCCACCAGGGGAGAAACTATTGTTTTCTCGAGATGTTTTTCCTCTCCTTATCCAAATATACCAAAAGAAAGGAAAACAAGAGATGTTTATATACTGATACAATATGTTCGAAGTGGAGAGGTTGGAACTTGCATTCTTTGTTGAGGTTGAATGTCATCATCTCCAGCATCACCACCTTCTCTGACGTGTCCCAGAAAACAGTGGGCAATGGGAATCACCCCCTTTCTCAGGTGGAAAATCGAGGTGCAAGAAGTTCAGTATTTCTGCATTTATCACAGAATTACACAGCTTGTTTGGACAGCATGCAGAAAACAAGTCTGATGATTAGGGCAGCTTCTTCTGTACGTTTCCTTTCCTGACAGTGGTAGTTTCCAGGACTGCATCAGTTGACAGCTTTGAATCACATTAACACAGGGTTCTGCTTGTTCAGTGTCTGTCACTCAGAGGAAACTTAGATCTGCACCTTCCAATTAAATATATAACAATAATAGGGAGGAAAACACCCTTTCTGGTGCAAAAAAGAAAAAAAAAATAGTAAGAGTGCCTGTTTTAAATTTAATTCCCTAGATAGCAGCAGTAGAATGTGATATTTTCAGAACTGTTTTAATCTCATCATGTACTGAAGCATGTGAGGGTTTCAGCATTTTGTTCCAGCACTGCTCAGCAGAGGCCGGGGTGAGGGCAGCGGGGCACGTGCTGCCTGCTGGAGGCGGCTCCATTGCAATGGTACTGAAAACACAGGCAGAGTGTAATCATCTGTGACGGCAAAATAAATAATTAGGAGGGAGACAAGAGAGAAAACAGCTTTCTAGAAAGCCTGCTATTTCCCACTGATGGTCATCAGCCAGCCCATGTGGCAAACATTGGTCATCACTGCCCATGGAACGATGGCCAATGCCAAGTTGCCTTGCCGGCTGGCAGGCAAAGCAGGGCTGCATCCAGCTGGACCTGGGCTTTGCTGAAAAAGCTCCTGGTGTTCCTCACACGTTTCTGCTATCTGCTGCTCAGGCATGTTTCACACCACTTTTGTTTCCTGTGTTTCTGTGTGTGTTTCTAACAAGAGTAAGCAACGTGTCAATAGCAGTGAAGAGCAGATTGTTGCGTTCTGCAGAGCAGCATCACATGGCCCATCATTACCCGGGATGTCTGGTCTAATTTTCACAACGTGTGCTGTGAAAACCAAGAGGATTCTCCTGCTTTTCAGAGACATTTTTGAAAATGTTGTCTGGCCTCAGAAGGACAGGGAGGGCTGGGGGTTGGAAGTGGGTGATCTTGGAGGTCCCTTCCAACGTAAGCCATGCTGTGAGCCTGTGATTCTGTGACTGCAAATGGGTTTTCAAGTCTAAATTGAGGCTGAGCCTGAATTTTCTATTGGACATTTTTACTTTGATGCTCGGTGCCAGGGGTCCAATGCCTTTGGATAAGCACAGGTATGTGCCAGTATGTCTAATGTCTCAATAATTAGCTTTATTTTTTTCATCTGGTGGCATTTTGCTGGCACACACTCCGTTCCTAGGATCTTAGCTTCTCCTGAAGGCTTTGCAGAGAGAAACAAACAGTGTTTCTTTGCAACATTTTATGGGGAAAGGTGCCAGCTACCTAATTCACTTGAAGTGTTCACTGTTTCATGTATTTATTTTTAGAGGGTTAGTAAACACAGAGTATACTGCAGTACTTCAGATATGCATTCTTGGTGATTTCATGTTGTATGTGGAAAGGAAGGGATCAAAGGAAACAATTCAGATTTGGGCTTCCCAGACTTCGATTGATCTCCAGACTGTCCCAGCACTCTCTGCAGACCTTTGGGGTAACCTGCAGGGGTTGTTTCTAGAAGCACCGGTAGCTGGTCTCCATGTCTGTGTGGTTGCAGGAGTTCTTGAACGTGTCCTCCCCAACTCTGCACCACTGTCATTGATTTCTTACCTGTTTGTGTTGCAGTCCATGTAGGCAGCCGTCCCATCCCTGTGTTTGCCCTCTGGGTGTTGGCTGGTTGGTGAAGGAGGCAGAACGGAGTTACCGGGAGGAGGGGATGAGCCATGGCCTGGCTGTGCATGTCCACATCAGTGCAAACTGGGGAAAAATAATCACCATGGTAAAAAAAAGTGCGAGTATAGGAGGGACTTCTTAGTGTTCTCTTTTTTTGTGATACTTAAGGCTCCTATCATAAAGTCACAGAATCACCAAGGTTAGAAAGATGTACAAGATCGTCCAATCCAACCGTCCACCTATCACTTATAGGTCTCACTACAGTATATGTCCCTCAACACAATGCCTAAACGTTCCTTGAACACCCCCAGGGTCGGTGGCTCCAAATTTCCATCAACAAGGCATGGCAGCTTTCAGCGTTCTGAGCTTTCCATTTGTGCCCAGAGTGTAGGGACAGGTGCTGGCAGGCGTATGCCTTGCCATAAAGGTATTTGAGTCCTCGCTTCTTACTAACTGCAGGGAACTAGGAGGGCTGGTGGGAAGGAGAGCTGAGTGCCCCGTATTGGCAGAGTGCTATGGGGATGCTTCCTGGGGCACCTCCAGCTCAGCCCCACTGATGTCACGGTTCTGTGGCACTTCCAGAGCGATGCCGGTGAGTCAGGCTGCAGGCATGTCTGCAGGGCCTCTGCACCGCCTGGCTTTCCTCTTTGGGAAAATAGAGGAGAAGAGAGAGAAAAAAAAAAAAAAGGGTAAGAAAAAAAAACCAAAAAAAGAATGAAATAGGAGAGAAAGAAAGGAAAAACCCAGACGCGAGGTATTTAAGGACAAGAATCTCCTGCATGGGGCTGGATTCGGAGAAGCAGATACTTTCCTGGACGTGAAAGCCCAGACTCTTTCCAGAAAATGTCAGTTCCTGTCCAAGTGACAGCGCAGATTCTCAGGGCGGCAGAGGACGGCCGAAAGCACTGCAGGGGATGGGCCCAGCTCAGTGCTGTGGGCAGCAGCAGGACATGCAGCCCTGGCACTGCATCGTGCCCTGCCGAGCTGTGAGGGGTCACCCATCCTCATTCTGTAGGTGAAAAACGATGTGCAAACACTGAGTATGGCTGTATCGGCCAAGGGGGATGATTCAAAAAGCAGAGCCTATATGAAGAGTCATACTGTGGAGGAAATACATATATGGAAACATGAGCTTGGCAATAGGAGGCTTTTCTTTTTTTTTTTTCCCCTTCTTTGATGTCTAGCCTCAGTAATCCAGACAGATTCCTTCAATATTCGGTCCAACTTATTTTTGTGCTTTTATCTTACTACCTGCTACTTGCTCGTTGAAGGAGCTATGAAAGAAAGTTTGCATACCTGGCTGTGTGTAGAACTGTGCTTTTTGCATGAATAAGGTAACTTGAGTGCACTGCAGCACTCCCTTTAAATGGGACGGCTCTTGGCAATTCACACTTCCCGAGTCCTCTCGGGATGAGAGCAGAGCCTGCCTGTTCCTCCATCTGACCCACATATTTGCACTCTCTCAGTGTGGTTCAGTCCAGTAAAAGCACGCTGCCCTCCTCCTATCTGATGCTCTTTTTTTTCCCTAGGGAAAAGAATAAAGAGTTATGTTCGGTTACGGCTCTATTTCAGGGTCAGTTGCAGTGCTGTCTCTATTGTGGTACGTATTTTATCAGACCAGCGCTCTGGAATCTGCACTTTTCTAGTGCTTGTGATGAAATGATCATATCTGATTACAGTTTCTCTGTAACAAGGAGGGAAAAGAGGAGGCATGCATCTCCAGCTTTCAGATCAAAATAAGTAAACTTCTGGCTTCAGAAAAGTTGTACGTGGCATTTACAGAAACATTAAAGCATACTGCCCTGTACAGCTTAATCAGAAATGTCTATATGCAGCCTGCTGACTTCAGGGGATGGCTGTGGATTTACCTAGGAGAATAGATGATAGATGCGAACATTATTTTTCTTGTAGGTAGTAGAAAATAAAAACAAAACCAGGATGGGAATTAGAGAATGGAAGTCGAGGTATTTTTACAATTTGGCATTTACTGCATCTCTGAGAACAGTGGGAATAACAGCACTCTTTTCATTTAACACAGCTCCTCAAATACAGGCTAGAACGTTTCTCCACTTTGCTCTGTGATGTGTGGTTTACAGACAGGTTCTGCCTTTCCTAGTCCTTGCTTACCCTTTGTATTCCCCATCTCTTCTTTTCCAAGAGATTGGTAAAGCAAACTCTATTTCTCCCCTCCCCCCCCCCCCAAACCATTTATTCTTGCTATTTTATAAATATATATATATATATATACTACTAAGGCAGCAAATGCCTTATCAGTTTTGAAACAGCGATCTGGATAATTCCAAGCAGATGTCTCTCTTTCTCTAATCACATCAGTTATTTCTTGGTCAGTCTTGATTAGCTGATTCTTACATAATGAGAAAGTACAGTTAATGGCCACTTGTATGTAGGGTGAACATGCTGAAAAGAACAGCTTAGCCCCTTGAGAACAAGAGGCTGATGAGCCAGTAAAATCAAGCTACATGGAATGAGTCTTCATTATGAGTCATTAGAAAAGATGACGCTTTGGCTAACAGATGAAATATCTTTGATGAAGACCAGTTGTAAAAGCACAGCTTAATGCTTAATAAATGTATTGGGGTGACTCATAAATTCAACATACACATTTGTTTCTTTGCAGTACGTGTCAAGTCCGGTGCAACACCATTTCCTGTGTTAGATGTGTCCCCTGGCTGGATACAGGCCGTAAAAAGGACACTCTTACAATCTCTGGGTGAAAGATGACTGCACAATAACTTGGCAGAGGATTCAAAATGAAAATAAGAGTGTTCAGACCTACTGCATTTGGCTGGAGCCCGGGCACATCTCCCATCATAGACTGGCTAGTGCCTGTTAGGTCTATCATAATTTGATTAGACTTGTAACTCATCTGTTTAGGGATTGGTCTGGATCGGAGGAAGCCATAGCAGTTTAACTTGTTCCATGAATCCTTTGGATAGCTTATGCAGTTTTAGATGAACAAATGAAAATTAAATTTAACATAGAATCACCTAGGTTGGAAAAGACTTACCATTAATTACCATTCCATCCTTCAATGTGACCAGCTGAATTCCAGCACTAAGCCCACGTCCCTTAGTTCCACATCCATACCTCCAGGGATGGGGACTCCTCCTCCTGCTTGGGCAGCCCATTCCAATGCTGGAAACAGCAGGGATTCCAAGTGCCACACAGGAGGTGAAAAGCAGAACACATCTCCTATCTAGGAGATTAGAATATTAGCAACGACTCCATTCTGTTCCCCAAAATGTAACGTAGATAATGCCATGTTGTTAGCCTTGACATAGCGTTGGGGAAGCGTGAGATGGCACTCAGAATCAGAAATGGTTCCCAGAATATTTGAGGGGGAACGTGGAAGGAATTTTCTTTGTTTTTTTTTTGTCTTGTTAAAGAAGTTGGTAGTTCTTAGTGCCTGCTGAAAGCACAGCAGCCGAAAGCGTGGAGCTGCTATTTTCATTTGTCCTTTGGTTCAAGTTGAAGTGCCATCTCTCTTCGTGAAGGAGATGCAGCATCTTTTAAAATCCTCTTTGCTTTATTTAGTGAATGTAAATTGCAGCAAATCCGTGTCTTTCCAAACTGTTTGCAGGAACGCTGCTCAGTTACAACAACAAGCACTTGACTTTTTTGAACCCGGAGGTGTAGTGATTTTGGTATGACGATCTCATTGTAGAAAATAGTTCTTTGTACGACATTTTTATCTAGTTGCTCCTTTCTGATCTTTTCAAAATAATAGGTCCTGTTATTTTCTAAAGAAAATACTTTTTTTAATAATAATAAAAAAAAAAATTTAGAGCAATGTCTTTAAAAATTGAAAGTGACAATTCCTTGAGAAAAGAGAGAGAGAGAAGGGACGCAGATGCCTGAATACCAAGCTAAGTTTATCTCAACAAGGTTTGCCTGAGCCATTCTGCAAGAAACAAACATTTGCTGCCAGTTTAGCAACTCCTGGGAAGAAAACACTCAGGCTCTCCCCATTGCCTGACCAGCATCAGAGGGACTGCTTTATTTTTTGTTTTCCAGGAGGTGAATTTATTTGTTTCATAGTAATTTAACTCGGATCAGTGATGCAGTCCCAATGACTTCTTCTCCATCTTGCTGTAAAGACTGATGTGTTGCTGTGGACTCAGATTCTCATAAGAGGAGATTGCGTGCAGTGCACTTGTCCCAGCTGGTCACGTCCTGAGAGAGGGCAAACGGCCCCCACTGATGAGCCCCACTGCTTTTGGGGTCCAGCGCTGCGAGCCGTAAGGCCAGCGACAAGTAAATAAGTGGAATAAGTGATGAATTCACTTAGTAGGAAAGGGCAGGGTAGAGAATAAATTGTTAAATAGATTAATGTGAATGTCTTTTATATTTTATAAACCTCCCAAGTCCCTGGTGTGCTGAGCCAGGTTTTGTTTATGTACATGGAAACGTGAAATCTTTTCCAGTCCCTGTGCAAATAACACAGAATTGGACTTCATTACCTCGGCTAATTTAACAAGTCCTGTGGGGCATTTTGTTACTCGGTAATAGAGGAGGAGCCACGAAGCCCAGAACTGCTGCACCAGCACAATCTCTTTGAATGAAATAATCCTCCTTACTTTGTGAACTCCTGGTGAAGGGTTTGCCTGGGAGGCCCAGGTTCACAACAAGCACAGATTGGGCCTTGGGGTCCTCTGGGGCCACCTGGAGCAGCAGGTGGGAGCCCTGGTGGCCAGCTCCAGCCCAGCTGTCTGCTGCAGCGTGCTCTGATAGTGGCTTCCCAACGCATAGTTGGCAGCATCCAATCTTAGTGGAGCTGGGAGCTTTAATGAAGGATTTAGAGATCTTGCCTTCGGAACAAAAAGCCTGAATGTTCTAAAACTGGGAATTCCTTTATCTCTTGTAACTAGTGGATAATGATGCGGTGCTGAGAAACGAAGCATTGCAAACTGCTGATATTATTTCTGTTATGCCTGTTAAATAGAACTAATGCAAACACTGCATAAATATTTTAATAGCTCTTTACTGTATTTCTTTAGAAAATGTTTGAAGAACCACCTAGTGTCAGACAGAGACACTTCTTGTGTAAACCCCTGTTAATTCTCTTTTAATGGCTTTATTAACAGTATTTAATTGAATATTGATGCGTTTAGCAGCCCTTTAAGCAACCCGATCTATTGAAGTTTTACCCTCACGTATTGATGAGTGGCACAATGTTAAGATCACTGATTAATTGCGTCTTTGTTTAATTCTGTTTGAACTATTTCAACATGAAGGATAGAATGTAGGTACAGCAGGGCTCTCATTTTTGATGAACTTTCTGCATCTCATATTCATAGTTTGTACCATTTAATTTAACTCATTTTGAATCCCAAAATGACCACTTAGTGTATGCGTGTGATCACACTCGCAGAGCTGGGGGGAGCCTAAATATTTTACTCTGACTGATATGTTCTGTCTTTTATCTCTCTTGTCATGAATAATTTACTTGTTGGTACATCTTCAGAACTGAATCCTGTTCTGTGAAAGCATAGATGTTTTACTTGAAAACAGGAAGTATTGGAGGGATATTAGCTTTCTCCTTGGAAATTGTCCTTAGAACATCAGAAGTCTGCAGAGAGGTGGTGGATACCTTGCCTTGGCTTACTGGAAAGCTGCTTTTCTTGTGTACTGCACAAGCACTGCCTCTACCATACATATTTAGTCATAGCACGGTGGCTTTTCTCATCTCAAATATTCTTCTTTATACACATTTTTATGAAGTTCAAGCAGGGTGGAAATCCCTTCAGGAGTAAAGGGACTGTATCAGACCGTGTGTTGTACTGAGAACGCGTCTCCAGGGTTTTGGCAGTGTGGGATTTCCACGTGGGCTTTCTGCAGTGGGGTGAATTTTGCAGATGTCCCTAATATAGACTGATGTTTTGGTAGGACTGTTGGAGGTGTAGTCATTTTATTCCATCCTTTTTTCATGCTTACACCTGTTCTTAGAGTTAGCTGAAGTCATGGTATCCCTCGCACGTAATTTCACCAGGTAGGCTCTGAGCAGTCTGTCAGTGTTTGAGAGTTAAAAGAGAGACTTTATCCTTACCTAGTCTCAGTTCAGCAGGAAAACATCCTCAGTTTTGGCAACAGAGCTGAAGGAGAAAATCTCTCTTTTGTTGGCTTTCCCATAATCCTCTTATTAAAAAAGGTATGGATTTTTGACACGGGTAGACTATGGGGAGAGCTATCAACATGCAGAGCTGCATGTTTTGCAAGAGACTCAGATCCCGAGGTCTGATCCCAGCTCTGTGGCTTTTGCTCTATTTCCTGAAGATCATGCAAGGGCAGGTATGTCTCTGAAAATTCAGCACATGATAGTGGAAATCTCCAAGAGCTGCAGGTCCCTACAATTTCGCATTACTGTTTTTTCTTGTCTTTTTTTTCTTTTCTTTTTTTTTTCCTTCTTTTTTTTCTGTTTGCTTGTTTGTTTTTTGTTGAAAAATCAATGAGTTTTGGTCCATGAGTTTGCATTCTACAACCTGAACTCTTCCTTCCCTTAAAAAGGAAATAAATCTTAAACCTCCTGACTTCTTGGGAGCATCTTTCTTGTGCAGAAGGGTGGTACAGAAGTTGTGATGATGAAGGCAGTGTCACCATGTGAGCCTTGGAAGTCAAGAGATCACGGATGCACTCAACCAGGCTGCTGAAATTGGCTTTGATTTTCACTCCCAGGGGTGTTCTAAGAACAGAATTTATTAAGAAAGGATTACTGCAATCCAGAGATAAGGAGAAATTAAAATAATACCTCAGCCCAAGCAAATGAATAATGGTAAATATGTGATTGGCAATGCAACTAAAGGAGTGAAATGTGCCCAACGCAACTGCAGAAGTGTTTCACCATGTGGGATGTAGAGTGCTCAGCTGGCATTGGAAGAGGAGTTTGAGACTCTGTCTGTCCAGTTGGGAAATTGTATCAGGAATGAGATACAAGGAAACCAAAGTGAAGTGGCAATGCCTGATGTACTATTGGAAGAGTCAGGTCATGGGGATGCATCGCTCATCTAAAGTCATCTTTGTTTGTAAAACTGTGATAGCATCAGCCTTGGGAAACTCCTCTCTCTTCTCTGTGTCATTATTTTCAGTTTTCTGAAGAAAAAAAAAAAACAACAAAAAACAACCAAACTTGTTTTTTAAAGAGAGGAGGTAGAAAGGTAGACAGCATGTAGAAAATGGGAGAGAACAGGTTGGTCACGGGAATAGATTCTTTGCTTTACAAAACCCATGTTAAAGAGAAAAGTACTGGAAAATATAATAAAAACGGAACTTAACAGCTTAACAGATTTGAAAACGTGCTGATTCTGTAGAAATGTGTAATTTTTAACTTTCTCTTGGGTCTTAAAGATTTAATTTGATCGAAGCCAGGATTGGCGGACTGGTTTTGTTTCTTGAAGCTTGCACGGAAGAGGAAGCATCTCGGTTTTCTGTGTAAAAACAGAAACTAGAAACATAAGATTTAGAAGGATAGGATTCTGTCAAATGGAGCATACACAGGAGCCCTTGTATCCAATAGCAATTGAACGAAGACCTAAAAGTGATACGGAGATCCAGACATGGAGAAATTAGGATCCTTCAAGCTTAGACAGAATTTTAGGATGCAACATAATGTTAACCACTAAAGCAGCCCAGTTTGGAGCTTGGGTACGTTGATGCTTTGTTTTTAGCTTCGTGAATTTGGTTCAGAGAACAAGAGCTCCACTCAGGCACGCTCCAAGAGCTAATGCACAATTCAGATATTTTAGCAAAAGTCGATTCTAATTTATTTCTGTGTATTACTAATGTCATTGCATGAATCACTGCGAAAGATATGGAGATTGGAATAATAAAAAAAGGTTAAATTAGAAAGGCCTAGTATTTTTCATATCTTGTCAGTTATGACATTTAATCTTAATTGTTTCTGAATTTGACTGATTTTCCAATTGCCTGAGTTTAGCAAGAGTATGTTGTTGCTAGGACACAGCTAATTCATGTGATACGTCTATCATCAACCTAAAAGAAAACTTTTAAAGGCTGGTTCTTACGTTCATACTCACGAATATATTTTGAGCAGTGTTGTCCTAAATGCAGAAGGACCATAACACTCTTAACTCTGAAATAAAGGCAACAAGAGACACTTAAGAAATGTTTCACTTTTGAGTCCTCCCAATGGATCAATAGGGAACAGGGGCATGCCTGACCCTTACTCCTATTTCCCTTGATGCCTTAGCTGTGATTTGTGTATCATTTTAATGTTCTCAGAGGTGAATTTGATTTGTTCTGTTTCTATTCTGTTGCACGCGAGAAGCATAATAGCACCATTTGTTTCTTCCACTGATTTGTCTTACACTTTGGAAAATTACCCATTACAGTTTAAGAATGGTTGCAGTCACTCTAGTCTCTGTATTCCTGAATCTCTGTATCTCTGAAAGTCTTTTTTACATGAATGAGTTCACTGCATGTATTCGTGTGGGCTCCGAACTATAAATGTAGTGATTTTATCCTATGTTACAGGTCCTAATTATATAGTGGTGACTTCCAAGGCCCACTTTTGTAAAAGTTTTGGTTGAGTCTGTGGTTTTCAATGGGAAAAAAGGAAGTTGAACACCTGTGTCAGCAGCAGTGAGTTCATCTCTGACTCTATTACCCCTGAAAGACCACAGTAAAGCTTATATAATCATGTCGGAGTTATGTATATTATATACAGATCAGACTTGTGACATCCTTGTCATATTTGATTCACATCCCAGGAGTACCCTGTAGCTCAGCAGGCAGCACGTGTTTGTCCTTAATAATGCAAAACAGTAGGCAGTGAATGGCCTCAAGTTGCTCCAGGGGAGATTCAGGATGGATGCTAGGAAAAAACTTCTCCAAAATAGTGATCAGGCACTGGAATGGACAGCCCAGGGAGTGGTGGAGACACTGCCCTGTGTGTGTTCAGGAAATGTTTAGACATTGTACTGGGGGACATAGTTTAGTGGGGTATATTGGTGATAGATGGAAGGTTGGACCGGATGATCTTGGAGGTCTTTTCCAGCCTTGTTGAATCTATGGTTCTATAAAGTGGTCTGCTGTGCTGTTAATGATGTTTAGCAAGCAGCATTCCAAATTATGGGCACTTTGGGGTCCGTTGCTGTCCATTCACACCACAGCCTGGCCACATGATAAATCAGCTAAAAATGTGGGATGGCAGCATGGTCACAGGAGCAGAGCTGGGAAATCCCTTGGCTTCCAATTGCTCCGTCCTGCAAGGATTTCTGGAAAAAGTCCCTAAAATCTTCTTTTTTTCTCCGGAGAAAATACTTCAAATCAGAATGCATAGCCATTCAGCCAGTTATCATTAGTAGAAGAAAAATGGGATAGCTGGGAAGTATCCTTGCTAAAAAATGAATCAAAGTACAGCTTACGGGACTCCAGAACAATCATGAATTTGTACTGAATGAGACACACGCTTTCATTGAGGAGATGAGAGGGCCAGCTAGAACAAGTTAGCATGTTTCATGTCATGATTTAATAGAGAATTTTATTCCAGAACTTCTAAAACCTTTCCTATCACCCTTTGTTGCTGAAACCCAATGTTTTGACGTAGCGGTGCAGCGCAAGGCCAAGCCCATCATACAGCATCATGGCAGTAGCTGGAATTCCACTCATCCTTAGAGTTCATGAACAACTGTAAGGAGTTTGAAATTTACAATAGAAGGAGACAGTGATTGTTTTACTAGAGCCATTTAGGACTGTCGTTTGCGTGAAATTAAAGATGTTCTCTTATGAATTTATGTATGAAGCTCTGACAATCCACATCATTTTAGAGACAAAGATTTAGACCGTGATACTGGAATAACGTTTGGTAGATATATTGCCAGATCAAAGTCTGCTGATATTAATGTGAAATCTCAGTTTTCTTTATCTTTTACAAGAGCCTTTTTTTTTTCTTCCTGGATCAGCCTTCAGTTGTCAGTTCAGCAGGATTTTAGTTGTACCCTTTCGGAAGGGTAATGCACTGTTGTAGCACGCTTTGGTGCTGGATGTGTTTAAAAGGTTTCTTCAAGTGGGTGCTTTTGAGGTGAGAATTCAGTGCTGGAAAAAAACAGCTTCTCTATCCAGTATGAAAGTTGGATATGTCAAAAGAACAGATAGACATTTGAAGACGTACAGAGCAGCTCTTGTGCCTGAAGGGTGGAGTAGTATCTAAGAACATGATTTAAATTCAGTTGCCGTGAAAGAATGTAAGCAGTAATATTGTAAGCCAGGAAAAATACATGGATTATGTTCTACTACTAAAAAATGCTCGTGTTATCACTCTTGGCTCGTGTTCCTGACTTAGCTCGGTTTTTGTATTAATTATTGAAAAATTTGGTTTTGTGCTCCCCAGAAGAATGCTTTATTATTACAAGTACAGCTGACATCTCACAGCTGCCATCACTCTTTTTAACAAATTCCATCTTCTTATTTCTTCTCTGTTACAAGGTATGCTTCAGCTTGACAGAGTGACACTGTATTACAGTCTCGGACAGCATGGCAGGGGCAGGTAAAGTGTGTAGCACAGGTTGTACAGAGCTGGAAAATAAGACCAATGAAGCCAATAGAGAATATCTGTCATTGACATAATTTGGTGTAGGGCCACTGATTTTAACTGAGCTATGTTGATTTACAGTAGCTGGTAATCTCTCGCAACACATATTAGAAAAAGCACATCAGAGTGAACAGCTATAATTGCCTAGCACTCAACATTAACTAAGTGATTAATTGCCCACCTTTGCTTAATAAATTTATAATCATGATTTCCAAAGATGTCCATCATATCATGGTCTGTAGCCATGATAGGCAGTGTCCTACTGACTGCAACATTGCAGTGTGAGTGCTTTCTTCATGCCTGTGGCTGTTATTCTGGTCACATTTGAAGATTGTTGCATCGTGACATCACCAGAAAGAACATGTTTTAAACATCTAGTTTCACTCCTATAGCAATTAAAAGCACAATAAATTATAGGGTGTTTACAGGATGTAACTATTGCTATGGTTATGGAATGTAAGTATAGTGAACGATTTCCAGAACATCTGGATGGACGTGGGTAATGATACACAACTGTATGCTTATCTGGGTGGAACTGTACTTAATTTATGAGGAATATTATATCTAGAAGGCCATTATCTGGATTGTTTGAACATAATGTTTTTTATTATCTTATTAAGCTCTATTGATTTTGGTAGCCAGTAACACGAGTTCTCCTTTATAATACGGAAGTAGATAAGTTCAAATGTCTGCATGTAGATCTGGTCGTTTTCAGCCAGAAAACCTGCTGCTCATGGAGGGATCTGAGATGGCAGTGGCAAAGCTTTGATCCCTCCTGCTGTTCTGTGGCACGAGAGAGTTGTATGACTTCATGTTTGGAGGCTTTTGGTTTATTATAAGATTCTGGGAATTTTTCAATCTGAGATGAAGTTATGTGCACTCTTCTGAAGGTCAGTATTTGATACCAAGATTCCTTCCAGTCCTTCGTTAATGTGATTCTTTCACAATCTAGTATGTCATGTGTCTTTGTGAAGCAACAGCATACTTTATTTATTGGAGGAGAAAAATGTCAATATTAGCTCAGGTACTCAGGATGTTGGGTGAACATTTGTCATCTCTGGTGAGGGACGTCATGGGCTGCATGGTCAGTAAGTGGCTACTCAGTCCTTCAGACTATTGAATTTGAGTGGAGACAAAGCACGTAAATATGTTGAGCTCCCTGAAAGCAAAGCTGCAATCCATTTGTAATACTTAATGAGGAAGTCTTATTGGTTGACTAGAAAATATTACTTTATCAATTTCAAATTATCTGGAGGCGATGCTTTAAAATATTTCTGCTACTAATGTTTGGTTTTTTCAACTTGCCTTAAACTTTTCAGAATTTAAGACCTCTGCTTGCAAGAAAATGTACAAATTCGATTAGTATTCCAATATGGATCAGTACTAATTGTGTTCGTACAGGAAGAGAAGTCAAAATAAGCATTAAATTATTCTTGCATTTGTGTCCATGCAGGTCTTGTGTAGTACAATGACTGATTTCTTCAGGGGAAAATCTTTGAAGATAGTGTTGGGTCAGTTCCCTGCAATCTGTCTAAGTCAAGCCTCTAACATCATTTTCAAACGTGTTTCTTTGAAGAAAACACTTGACCTCATAAATCATCACATTTCACTGTCACAGTGATCATTCCCTTGATAATTAGCCAAGTTTATTCGATTTCAGGCATTCTGCTGTGCTATTTGTCATTTGTAGGAAGCTGGTTCTTGGCAATGCAGATCCAGCAGCGGATTATGTGACCTCTGAGGCAGACCTGCAGTCCAAGTCTACCTGCACTTTCTCCAGAGGCCTCTTCAGAAGTGGGCTTGGTGGAATGAGAAATCATCCTGAGGGACCACGTGGAGACAGAAGGGAAAGCAGCCTGCAGTGCTGCAAAGCATGCTCAGCAAATCACAGCATTGGAGAGCCCTCCCTGTGCTGGTTAAGCCTGCAATTAGAGTGATGCATTGTGGTGTATGGCGTTATTGAAAGGACATTGGGAGTGACACTTCACTGCCTATCAGCAATGTGACCAGCTGGGCTGGGGTGGGCAACTTCCATAAAGGTTTTGAAAATAGGCGTCTAATCTCCACGACAGCTTTGTTATGGCTTAAGGAGATTCAGCAGTTGCATGCAGATGCCAATCTAAATTGGTTTGGATTCCAGTGTTTTAATTTGTTCCCTTAGTTGAAGAGTTTGTATAACTTAGCTGTGGCTGGACTCGGGAGCATGCGAGAAGGCATAGCGTGAAAAGGGCTTGGAAGGAGACCCAGCTGTTTAGCAAGCAGTCCGAATCATCAGCTGTGAATCCTTTCATTTGCCTACAGAGGAAATAATATCAGATTAATAAATGAAGCATTCAGGGTCTGGCTGGGAGGCATGCAGGATCGAATAACACACATTCTAGGCAAAGACAGACTCGGACTGTAAATGGAACTAAGAAGCACTCCAAGTCTGAGCAGTGTGGGCTGTGTTATAACCTGATTTGGTCAGGGAATTAAGAATTGATCCTTTTAGGGACTGACACCGAACTGCTGGGGCTCTTATGTGTTTTCCAGCAGCTCTTATACCTATGTGAGACGTTGCGTTGAGCACTCAGAAACCTTCATCTAAAAGTCTCTCACCATAATGTGGGGCTCTTAATTTTTTTTTTTTTTAAAGGAAAAGTATTACAGTGAGATGGTCTGAAAGACTGGAACGGTAGCAAAGGTGCAGTTGCTGTTTATTTTCAAGTATCAGTCAAGCTCTAATGCTGTAAGATACTACAGATTCTTTAAAAGCCCAGGGAGGGCAGTAAAACTGGCTTCCCTGTCTTCCTTGTGGAGATTCAGAATTATTCCTCTTTCTCTGGGGATCACAGGGAATCAGTGGCGGAACACAAAGGCAGTGCATGAGATTTTCCAGCGCTGACCTACTTCTTCTCTCATTAAAATCACTTTGAGTTTTGCCATGGACTTTTCAAGCAGAGTCAGGCCAATACTGTGTGCTAATGAAATTGCTTTCCAGAAAGCTTCTCTAGTAGTTGTGTCCAACCGTTCCAAGCTATGGGTTTCAGTGTGATTTCAGAGGTACTGAGGAGCCCGTCAGAATTGTCAGACGTATTTCCTGACCATGGACGGCTCAAATTTGCACCTCGTAGGCTGTGGTAGGAGGCACAAAGCACACAGAGGGCTCGGTTCAGAAGCATCTGCTTGTGCATTCGCCTCTGAGGTCTCCCTCTTTGGATCTGGTGGAGCAAATTACTGGTAGAGTAATGCTGAGGAACTGGGCAGAAAGATGTAGCAGGGCTGCTCTGCTACAAACCGCCCTAAATGCTGGAGAGGGGTAGTGCATGAGACAGATAGTCTGGGACTGTTGACTATTGCTGACTATCAGGTCAGCACTAAGCATTTAAGAGGACCTGTTCAATGCATACCCTTAAGTAGGAGCTTTACCTGGATCAGGTTTTTCCTTGTGTATCTAGAGGAAATGCTGAGTAAGCATAAGAGCCTGAATGGATGCAAGCCCCATTTTCCTAATATTAAAGGTAGAGCCAGAGCCAGGGATTTGGTTTTGCTCTAAATGAACTTCAGGATATAAAGCCGAGACCAAAAGAAAAACAAAGTGTTAAGCTGTATGCTTTGAAGTTAATGAATAGTTACACTGTCTGGAACTCCATACGGGAAATAAAATCTCTGTTTCTTTTCGTCTTTTTATTTTTGGCATTTTGGGGTGTTTTTTTTTCTTGCACAATTTAGTAGTCAGAGGTCTATAAAAGGAAGACTTGTGCTTTCAGGTAATTTGGGGGGTGAAAATAGCATTTTTCCAAACGATAAAAAGATTCTCTTTCCAAAAAATGTGATGAGCTAGTGGAAGCCTGTGAAAGCAGCAACAGTGTGCCCTCCAGTGACAGGAGCTGCTACAGCAGCACTGGTGACAGTCTCCTGCAAGCTCCCTGGGGACCTCTGTGCACAGGGAAGCTGGAGATGTTAAGATGAATTAATCAAAAATACAAAGTTAACACGGTGAAAATATCTACATTCCCATCGCACCACCCAGCCTCCTGTAGATAGTTTCATTCAGATGTGAAGTGCCCTTAATTTACTGTAATCTTCATGCCCTTGGACGTTTACAGTGCTGGTTTTGGCTTGCAAACTGAAATGTAGCAGAAGAAAAAATGTAGTTTCCATATACATCAGTTGCTGTCATTTGTAATTGTTCTGTATGCTTTGATGGATGGGAACAAGGAGCTTTGTGCTGTGTTGTACAAATGACCACGGTTTTGCACTTGGATTCCAGAAGGTAAGCAATTGGTTTGCAGCAGGATGCTGGGACTGAGGGTGCTCGGGGTGCAGCCACTCGCTTGCACTGGAGCTGCTCCAAGAACTTCATCCTGAGTTGTGAGAGATGAGCTCAGCATGGAGAACCCAGCATTTCCACCTTCCTCAAGGCAAAGTGCACGTGGTGGGGGGGTGGGAAACAAAAAGGACCATTGCATCTGGACACCTACCTGCGCAAGCTGCTGTAGGGAACCTGCTTTAGCAGGGGATTGGATTTGATGATCTCTGGAGGTCTCTTCTGACCTCTACAATCCTGTGATTCTGTGAAATGCAGGTGTTGGTGCTGTCATAGACAATGAATATTTGGTGGTTGCTGTAGCACTTCCATCCTGATATTTGCCATGAGTGTTTCTGCGGTGTACTCATTTGGTTTTTCTTTCCCGCATTGAGGCAGCGTTGCGATTGTCATTATAAATTTTATTGCAAGTGTCATTAGAAATATGTCTTCATTTAGGTTTTCAGCACTCGAGTGCCCTCAGGGCATTCCCAAAAGATGGGCAGTCAAAAGGTGAATAGAGATGTATTTGTTTAAAACTGTTGTGGCTTCAAAGTGAAATCTCGTTCTGCATGGAGGGGATATAACCACTGAGATGTTACTGAGAAGGTGGTCAGGCACAGGGAGAGGCTTCTCAGGGAGGCTGTCGCACAGATGCATGGTTTGACTCTTAGATTGCCCTGTGTGGATATTGGAGTTGCACTCGAGGGTCCTCATGAGGGTCCCTTCCAGCTCAGAAGGCTGCAGCTGTATGATGAGGCCGACCTTTGCAGTATTTACTTAGCTCCTCCAGTTCTCCTCCGAAACTTGTTGCTCTGCAAGAGGGGCAGGTCAGAGGCAGCAATTTTTTTCTGAACCTTCTTATTTTCTGCAGTGTGGGGGTTGATGTAAGAGTCCTTTCTCCTTTTCTCATGCACATACATTTGTATGCAGAGAGAGAGAAATCCCAGAACAAACAGGAAACCGAGGAAAGAGAACAAAACCAAGAAAGCAGAACTGAGGGCAGTGCTTTCAAGAGTCATGTTTTGGTGATCTGGGTGATCCCAACAGAGATTTATAGGGTTGTTTGAGCAAGAGTTGAACGGTGTGTCATCTCTCACTGCTGAATAATCACATTACACGCAGTTTCTGTCTCAAGCACATGAGGAGGGAAATCCTTTCTCTCCAGTGAAGTGAACCAATCATATGGAAAACAGATGGAACTGAACTTGATGTCTATTTAATCAAATATTATTTGTAGAGATACTACCTTACATTGCAGTGGCACCACTTTTGAGTGGCTCTCAAAGTAGTCATCGGGGAAGAATCACCAGCTTTTTTACTAGCATTTCCTGGCTTGGCTTCTGCACTACTTTTTCAGAAGGGGAAAATTACAGAGCAACTGTAGCTTGCATAGATGTAAGCAGTCAGCTCTTGCTTAAAAAAGAGAGATTTTGATTTAAAGAAAAGGAAAAAAAAAAAAAGGATATTCTGATCAGATTGAAACACATCAACTTCTTAATTAATGTTTTCAGAGCTTTGCAGTGGAGCTGTTTATATTTCTTGTACTTACCTTTATGTAATTTTGAAGATAAGTACTTGGTTTACGGAGTGGAAGAAGCCATTGGTTTTTACAAACTATTTCATTGGAGGTAAGGTGCAAGTCCATAAAGCCAGCTTGGCTTCCCAGACAGTGGGTATAACAGGGTTCTTGTAAGCAAAACAGTTCTTAAGGAATTAAGTAATTTGATTTTTGAAGTATGTCATATAGTGTGCAAGTTCACTTGGGTGCCTGGATTTTACCAACATTTTCATGGGAGGCTTCAAGGATAAAGAGACAACGCTCAGGGCCATTGACTGAGACTTTTAGGATTCTTAGTTTCAGTTTTTGTAGCAGCTAGGAGAAAATTACTTTATGTGCACCGCTTTTCCGTGACCAAATTGGTTGATGTCATCAGCACATACAACCCACTGAGCTCAGAGGAGCTGCGGTTGTGCTTATCTATATGTTCAGTGCACCTCATGTTATGTAATTCTTAATGCACATTCCTAGCGTTGTAGTCTGATTCATAGCAGTTTTTCAGTCTTTGTAATCTCCTTGCGTTGACCAAAGTTCAGGGCTGATCTCAAGGTGCATGGGTGAGGCCATAGAAGTGGAGGCATTTGAATGCGTCTGTAAGAGAAATGGATCTGAAATCTTAAAACTTTCTAGATGGGGAAAAAAAATTGCCAGAGAAATGGACTTCTGCTTCAGTAGCATTTCCAAAGTGAAAATATTCATTTCTGTATTTGCTTTAAATTGATTGAGCCACAGGGCAGTTTTCTCATTGTAATTATATATATATATATATATATATATATGTATGTATGTATGCACACATATATATCTAAAAAATTGCTTTAAAAGGATGATAAAAGAAAAACATAAAACTAAAATTGTACCAGGCATGGTAGGGCTAGTCATTCCTGATTAGAAATCGCTGCTGCAGTCGTTAACTGCTGTAGATCAAATTTACAGCTGTCTGAAGGTGTTACATTTAGAACAGTTTCACTTGGATGCCATTATCAAACTTTGAACACACTTTGGGTTGGTTGGTTTTTTGTTTTTTGTGGGTTTTTTTTTTTTTGCTTTTTTTTCTTTCTAAACCTTATTTACAATCACCACGTTGAAGCAGTTCCTCTTTCCGCTTTCCTTGTCTCCTTCCTCTTTACGTTGTTAGGGCTGCAGACTTTTTAAAGCAAATTTATTCATTACAGGGGAGGACCGTGCATAATGTAGAGTTCGTGCTATTTATCTAAGCCTGAAAAATAATTATGGAATTTGTGCATGGAGAAATAGAATTTACACATGTTAGTAGGATGATATTGTTGTTTACCCACCAGAAAAAATTTGTTTGCCTAAGGCTAAAATAGTGTAGTATTTTGCAAGACTCGCTTATCAGAAGCCTACACTAACCTTGTCTGCATCCTGTGGATTTGACTGCCAGCCATGCTCTTCTCTGAAAGAAAACAAAGTAAAAATAAAATGAGAGCCTTCGGTAAAACATGTCTTCTTTTCAGTGGTTTTTGAGGTAAGCGGTCTCGTTCTGACCTTTCAAGTAATTGCAGAGATCTTTCCAAGAGGAGCTCATCCTCGTGGCTGTGCAGCTCAGCCGGCCTGGCAGTGCTCTGAGCAGCTGCTTTGGTTTGATGGGGTTGTCCTGAAGAGAAATGGCTCCGTCTTTGGTACATGAAAATTTTAAATGCACGTTAGACTGAACTCAGTGGAGGTTTTGTTATGAAGATTTAACTACAGCTCTAATTATGTTGCCTTCGTGAATCTGCCTGCTTGAAAGTTGCCATTTGAAATCAAGTCTTTTCGACTTGGTTGCGATTCTGCTATGTTTTATTTGGATTTGTAAATATTTCAGAAACTGAGAGTATTCCTAATTTAGCTAATTCCCAAATTATACAGCAGAAGGTTTTAGGCCAGATCCTCCCCTCCCACACAAAACACAAGCATTCCCAAACAATAAAGCAAACGACAAACCCGCAGCCCATGGTTGGTGTTAGATGGGTGCTGCAGACATTACATTTTGCCTTTGTAAATGAGCACAGTTTTCAGTGGTGTTCATTCAGTAGGAACAAGTAGAAAGAGAGAAAAGAATCGTATATAAAGCCCCTCACCCCACAAAACCCCACCTGAATAACTTCCATCTGAATGAAATCTTTGTAGACTTTGGTTGCAGTGGACATCATCCCACACGCATCTCCAAAAGCATGAAAATTAATCACCGAATACTCTTCCTTCAGTTGTTGTCACCGGGGAAGAAGCTTCGATCCAAGTGTTTGCATTTCTTTGAGACAAAACATACATACAGCCTTCGAGTTGCACAACAGCTAAGCTGAAAACGAATACAAAATGGTATTTTATGACTTACGTAACCTCCGGCTGTTTAGCTGAAAAATATATGCTATTTTATGCAAGAGCAATTTGGAATGCCATAAAAATAATTACTTTTAAAATCTATACTGCACATATGCAGATGGTTAACAAAACTCTGGCTCGCTCACCAGATGAAAATGATATTGGGAAAGTCCTTACTCTAGAGATAGTGCCATTTCATTATAAACGTGCAAAGTATGCAGAAACATTACATATATACTGTTTTTCAGAACAGAGTGTATTTTAATGCCAGATGCTTTATTCTTTGCACATCTTGTTATAACTTAGCAATTACTGTATTGTGAGTTTGTCCAGGCTAGGAAAGGAAATGTGTAGTTTAGATGTCCTAGCTGAGGGCTCATCTGGTGCAGACAGAAGGGGTTTTATCTGGTCAGTCTATCCGCCAGCTCTCTCCTGGTCGTTGATATTGCCCAAATAACACTCTTATTTTATTTCTTGGCCCATACTAGTGCATGAAGCATGGTATTAGTAGCACTGCAGTAACCAAGCTTTTGAGGACAACCACGGATAGGAAGTGACTTAGGTGCTAATTAGTTACGTGGCATGCTTCTGCTGGCTTCACTACTCCTGTTGGTTCCTGCTGCAATATTTACCTGAATCAAAGTTTGTCAGTGATAGCAATGGCCACAGAAACATTTGCGTTTTGTTATAGACCCAAGCCTAGATGTTACTGAAATTTGTATCGTTTTATTTTAAACGTTTAGATGTGATTTTAGAGAAGATTAGTATCCGTATTCCACAGAACTACTCAGTCCTTTAGAGCCCTCTTTATATCTTCCCTTTATATGGGATCGTTGCCAAAGGGAGTAATAGTGTTTCACTCTTCCTATGAGTAGCGTCGCGTATCAGACATTTACAGCTATCCCAACAGTCACATTTCTCAGTGAAATCAAGGTTTAAAAAATCATTTGTTCGTTTAAGACTGAATGATAAGCAGTAAATTTCCCATCCTTCTCTCCTGGAGACAGCCTTTCCCAAAGTTTATAAAGCACAAGTAAATTCTGTGGCATACAGAGGGGTTTTTATCACGACTTAAATCTGTTTCAGTTGTCATCCTTTACGCTTACTACTGAGTTACTCAATTAGTAATTTCTGAGAGCAGCCATAATAGCTGCCACAGATATTATGGGAGAGTCATTAATACTCTGCGTGTTAATGCAGTTTGAGAGGGTTTTGTTAGTTTTCCAAGTGTTCCTGTTAAGCGCCAGTGTTTTGCCCACAGTATTTCATAATTGAGGGAAATCTTTCTTTAAGCAAGTGAGGACTGCAATTGTAGGAGCCTTCTCAACTGCAATACATATTCTGCATAAGTATGCATTAGGGAAAGAATCTAAAATATGGTTTAACAAGCATGTGACAATAAATTAAAGAAATACATTTTGATATGTGAGAAAAATTGGTTTCCACAAAAATATTCATCTCCTCCTAGTCACAGCTGTGACTTTTGAATATGTATTAAGCTCCGCAAGGATAGCTAAGCTAGGAATTTGGCAGTAATAGTATATTCATAAATATACATGAAAAGTGGAAAAAATAGTTTACAGAATTGAAAGTGAACATTGGAAAAGAGGAAGCGTACATACCTTGTGATAAAAATTGAGATTCATTGCCAGCATATGATGCCTTTGCTTTTAACTTATAAGTGTTATAGTATCATTGGATTTTCTCATATATACTGCATTACTTGTAATTGAATAGCGTATTAACAATCGAATGGTAGTTTAAAGGAAGAGAAAGAACCCTCTACAAAGGCACTTTAAGTTTAATATCTACACTCCAACAGAAACAACTCATTTAACATTCAAAGAGAGGTCTTGGCTTTTTCTCTCAACTCGCTTTACCTCAACGAACCAGATGGCAAATGTCTCACTGAAAGGGCCAGGGAGAACAGTGTCTGCATCTGCCCACCCTCAGATTTCTTTCCACAGTAAATGGGAAATTACATTAAATTTTGGGTCTTCTGTTAGATACTTTTAGCTACATTTGTAGTTTTCCCCTTTTGCATTCTGCCACTTCCTTGGGCCAACCTACAGAGAGCTTTTACTTACTGTGACGGACGGTAGGGAATTAAATGTATTTATTGACATTGTATTTCATGTGACATCTTCCAATGATGAACAAAAATGCCTTTGGCCAGTATTTGAGGAGGCATTCAAGTCCAGGCTGGATGTGGCTCTGGGCAGCCTGGTCTGGTGGTTGGTGACCCTGCCACGTGCAGGGAGGTTGAAACGAGATGCGCATTGCGGTCCTTTTCAACCCAGGCCATTCTATGGAACTTTTCACTTACATGGATAGAAATCTGTTCATGTCCATGGCAGTCATCTGTGGTTTCAAGGCGGAGCTATTTTATAAAGAGTTGTTTAATATATAAGCACTTTTAAACATTATTTCTTCATACTTAAGGTATCCAGAAACAAAACAAAACACCTTCAGATTATTTATTAGATTTTTTGTACTTGTCAGTGAAAGCTTTTGAAAGCAGCTTTGTACGTGGCCTTCTGATTTTTAGAGTTTTAATGCATTCTGTCAGCTGGTAAGGGTCAAGAAACAGGAATAATGGAGCATATGGAAGTTGTTTTGATCTTTCTTCCTGTGAAATCCATTTGGCATTAATATTATGATACTAAGAATTTGATTATTAGCTGATGAAATAAAAAGTGAAGTAATAAATCATGTCTTCAGTGAGCGCTTGTAGGAAGAGTAGGTTTGTTTTAAAAGACACATTAAATTATGACAAAACTTACAATGGTACAGGAGTTTATGGTCCACGTCAGTGGTAAAGGGGAGACTTTTGGAAAGGGTGAAGACTGGAAGGGGGAAGGTAAAATACCAAGCCTGTACATGAAATTGACAAGTTGGATTGTATTTAGTAAGAACTACTGATTTCATCTTACTTGAATGGCACGTAGATATTTCCTTTAATTTTTTTTTTTTTTTTTTTTTTCTTGCTGATAGTGGAAATGTTGAGTCATGGAGGGAAACAGTGATGGGGCACCTGGTGGGAAGGCAGGGCCAACCCTGGGGAGCTCAGGTGCACGCAATACAGCTGAGTGACTGGAAGGGATAGAGCCAGGATCCACCCCTTTCCAGACCTCAGTTAAGGGTTGGCAGTGGAGTTGAGGAGTATTTTGCTGGGGATCCCTGTATACCTTCTGAGGGTGAGCAGATTTTTTTTTTTTCCTTTTGTTTCCGCATCCGTGGCTGCTGTATTTGAGCATATCCATGCCTTTCTGCAGCCTCGGTCTTAGCTACTCCGCTATTGTTGCTGTGTTTTCCATTGTGTTACAACACTGCACTTGCTCCTTAGTGAATTTTGCAGTGGAGAGATGCTGCAACAGGCATCAGTGGCTTTAAAATATTTCAAAACCCGGACAAGAAATTCACAGTCAAACTAAGTGTGATTGAAAATAAGTGTTTTCTTGAAAAGCACTATTCCTATTTTCAGTACAAGCAATGGTGGCTCAGAAAATCTACTGGTTTTGAAATTTTTGGATTTCAGGCCTGATAGAAAGTAGATACAGCCAGTTCAAAGAAACAGACTGGTTAGGTTTTGTTTGCATAAATTATAGCTATTGCATATACTTAATCTGGAAAGTCTTATGTCAAAGAAATGTAATTTTATTTGAGTGTCTCATCTCATGGTCTGCAGTATCTCATTAAACCAGAATACCTTGCATTCCTGCACAGTCAGTGTGCACTCTGATTGCTGTTATCTGCTACTTGTTCATTTGAAAAGCTATGTCCAATTTGTTTATCCAAACAAAAAATGGTGTTCGTGGAGAATTTGTATTAATTCTGAGCTGAAGTGTTCAGTGAAGCTGACTAAATACATTTTCAGACCACAGTTTAATTTAAAGAAATATTTATTTACTTACCTACGTGTGTGAAAAAATGAGCTTTTTCTTTGCATATTTTAATTTGCATCACAAAAACCTGATGGGTGTATAGCAATTACAGGCAATATGCAGGACAGCAATTGAGAGGAGTTACCCAGAGAGACAGGAGACTTCTGAGTAGGAGTCACCAGATCTATTGCAAGCAATGCTCCTCGTTTTTGTGTCTTCTGATTAAGAAATTCATACCCTTCAGGAGGTCTGTTATGGTACAGAAGTTGAGCTCTTATTCTTAAGAATTTCAAAATAAAAATGTTGTCACTCTGTAGAGTCGTAAGCACTCTACTAAGCCCCTAAATACACTGCTGCCCATCCCCTCTGTGGGTGCAGAGGGGTGCAGAGTAACAAGGGCCAGAGCATCCTTCTTCCATTGCTCCTAACTCATCCTGGGACATGCATTTCTAACAACCTTTTTCTCCTTGAACTGTTATCAGATCTGCTCTCTTCATTCCTAGCTCCAAGAGTTACTCTAAAAGCATATCCTTCTGCCTCTCTGTTGGATATTTACATACGGGTGCATATGGAACGTGATGTCCAATGCAACCATTTTCCCATCTGACCTTTAATTTGTTCTATGGATGATGCTCAGTTGTGGCCATGCTGGAGTGGCTAGCTGAGCCCCCTGGGGTGTGCTTTTTGCTTGGCAATGCCAATCAGCCTCAGCTGCTGCAGTGCTTCCTGACATCCCAGGTGATACAGCTCAGACCTTCCGGTGGAGTCTTCCCAGGAAGAAGAGTAGTCTTTTATTTTTTTGTAATTTTTTTGAGTCCTTTTGCTTCACTAATCCCTGTTTCAATTAGTATGTGTTGAATGTGGATCTCTAGTCAGTGCACTGTACTACTGTACTAGGTCAAATGCTTTACAACAGTTTAAACTGTGTAATCATATTTATAAAAACAAACACGTGATCATATCAAAGAAGGAAATCAGGTCTGTTCAACACGACCTGTTTTCCTCAAACAATGCCGACAGATTCAGTTACCAAAATGTCCTTTTGCTTATAACTGTTTTATAGGTCTCAGAGTTTTTGAAATGCTAGTTTGGTGGCATTCTGCCTGAATCCGGGTTAAGCTCTTACATTCTTGACAGGGAGAACAGCTCTCAGTGAAAGCCCTGCAGGCATAATGCCATTATATTGCTTTGTAAAGAGGGGTAGGTGAGCTGGAAGTCATGCTTGGTGCAGTGCCTTCTACAGCCATCTGATAATGGAGAAAAGAAGGGAAGGGCAATTAGAGATGTGAAGTATGCCCTGGTACAAAAATAAAGCAGCCTCTGCGATGCTACTTTAAGAAATGATCTGCAAAGATGTGATCTTAAATTATTGAATGCTTAGATATTAAACAGCCTGGATTTAATTTAGGCCTATCAAAATTGCTTTTGCCAGTTGAGTTAGACTCATTAATTGCTTTCTTGTTTTGTTCTGAGATACAGTTACGCTATTGTTATTATTTCCCAGTAACTTTTAACCCATTGAACAAGGCCTGACTGGCTTGGTTTAGGGTTTTAAGTTGTATTCAGCAGTTGGTACAACTCTGAGCCCCTTGGTATCAATGACAGAACTTTCATCACATGTTCCCTTTTAAAATCTCAGTTCCTTAATACAGGAAGCAAATGGATTCAGATAGACACAATAGCAAATGCGTGTGCAGAAGAAAGGCTGGAATACAGTAGAGAAGAATAAAGTGCTGAAGGTATGAGACAGAGTACAATGGGAAGTTGAAAAAGTCTCTTGGGCAAGGTACACCCATGATGGTAAGATCACAAAGTCTTTAAGTATAAGAGACAAAGTGTCTTTCTGTAGAATCATTGCAAAATTTGGAGCTGGAGAAATAGCCATTAAAGAATGTCAGAATCAAGGTCTGTCTGCTTTGCCTTTGTACTGAATGTCTGCTTTGCCTTTGTACTGAATGTCTGCACCTTACAAATGACTTGAAAGTCCTCCAAAGAACAGGGTATGATTTTTAACATATGTTAAGAACATGCATTGCAATGCTGAGATATGCAGGAGGAGTTATGAGTTTAATGTATTTTAGCTGGTAATGCAGAAATTTCTCATTCAACCTTTGAATAGATTTTAAAACTTAGAAGTAATTTGAGAATCTTCTCCGAAGAATAGGTGGCTTGAAAGAATCCCCTCTCAAAAGATACTTTATACAGAAAGTAGAAATGGCAGTTACTCATTTGTAACTCGTTCTGTGAATCTGAACTTTGTCTTTCAATTAAGTGGGACTGGGACCAGGGTGCTGGATAAGAATGAACGTGTAATAATAATCTTTGCAGTTGAGTATTTGGAATTTTTCAGTGACTGAGAACAAAACAGAGGCCATTTGCTTCTAGCTCTTCTTTTTTACTGCCCAAATAACATCTTTTGAAGGTAATGATTGCTGGGTATTTTAATAGAATATTATAGATGTTGAAGGTTGTCTAATGGTGCTGCAGCATGAATACCTTACAGCAGAACATCATGTTAGTTTGAAGACAAATGTCTAAAAAGCTACACTGGCATTTCATTGGAAAGGTTAAGACAGAGGCATTGAAGCAATCTTAAAATGAATCAGCAGTAAAAAGATGTGTATTTTTGTGTAGCAGTAAATACATTCAAGTTCATTAATTAGGTCACTTGCAGTTGCATTCATTAAAGTGTTGTTTTGTTTTGTTTGGTTTTTTTAGTTACAGAAAGAAAATGTCTTCTCTCTTACCTGGTAATACAGTTCAGTTCATTGATTGAAGAGCATGCGGGAGTCATAGACTCTTTTTCTACCAGTGACTTAGCACAGACTATGGTTAGTATATATAATTGGTAACCACTTAGCTAGAGTTTTACATTGTCAGAATAGCATATGATGCTGTGTTCTGTGCTCTACATTGTCCGTAGCTCTGTAGTATATTAATGCTCATGTCCCTTTTCTCTGAACTGGAGCACTCTGTCATTATATCCATGATGTCACTGCCTACTGCAATCCATTGCCCTCTGCTCTCTCAGACTTGTGCAGGCTTCCTCATCTGACCACATAAGGTTCTTACTTCCATCTTTTTCCCATAACACTTTCACCTTTTTAATATTTTTTTTCTTTTTTCCTCTCTTGAAGTTAAGTCCATATGATGCTTAGATTTTAATTAGGAGTTTTATTTGTCTTTAAGATCTTGCATTAGAGCTCTGATGAACCTGGATATGAAACTCTTCACACTGCATAGCAGGAAACTGTATGCATTCTGGCAGCAGACTCCACAGGGCTTTGTAATATAAATGGTGAAGACCTGCAGGTATCACTGTCTCACCTGCAGGACTGGGGCATGAGAGCATAAGTCCATTTCACTGATGAAAAAACTGAGAAACAGGATATATGAAGAAAGCTTCTGAAGATGAAGGTGTCAGAGTAGGTCCGGTGTTCTTATCTGCTTATTTTTCCCTCTTGTCTGCTTCATTACTGACTATTCTCAAGTATTATTTCAGCTGTTTCTCTTCTAGTTGACCTTTAAATATCACACGTACAATTTCTTTCTTTCCTTTGTTGTAAGGAAACTTCAGTGCATGTTTCAAAGATGGAGAATAAATAGCTATTCTTGTAAGGGAGAGCAAGTTTAAGTCTACCATAACAGTTCCTTGCATATCTAAACCTCAGCAAGGACAGAGTGTTATGCCAAAAGATGTACCCTTCAATTTCCTTAACAGTCTTCAGGTAAAACAGCAAAACTCATTCACCTTCACGCAGTGAGATACTACTGTAGCACAGACAGTCCCGTAAATGAAAGTCTGCTGGTAGCTCTTTATACTTTAACCCTTGACTTATTCCATTTTGCAGTGATGGATTGTTACCCGTACAAAAGCCTTCACCAAGCACCTCAGTCCATAGCAGTTAGACTAAAGGCCTTTCTTGACAATTTTCTTGTTTCTTTTCCTCACGCTTATGTTGAAAATACTGTTATCAAATGATGTTTTAAATCCATTTGTAGTGACTCAGCACTTTACAAACCCACCTGCAGTCTGCACACTCTGCCAGATGTTATTGAAGCTTGAGATACTAACTTTACAGCGCGAAGCAGTAAGAAATAGGGAACTAGCTGCAGTTGTGTGTTTAATAAGTCATAGTGGTTGGCTTGAACTGGCTATGAACATTCAAGAGACCACATGGAAAAGATACTTGTAATCTGGAAATTGTGTAACCACTCGCTCCTCAGAGAACCATTTGGACTGCTTACATGGGATAATGATCCTCTCTTGCATGGTACCACAATTCCTATCAGTGCTCTGCACTACTTGGCTGAAGACACTGGAGGATCTGAATGTTACGGATATCACTGCCACCACAGACTGCTGGGCTGGGCAACGCGTGGGGTTGACCTGGAAAAGACAGAAAATTAAGGGACTATGGAAGCAGCCCACCGATTTCCATGGTGCTTTTTCATCCTGTTGACCCATCAGCCTGGCAGTTCAGCAGCTCAGGGCCTGCCTGGTGTTTGGGAGGCAGGGGACATAGGACATTGTTCCTCATCCGCTTGGGCCCGCTGCTAGGTGCCTGAGGATGGTTGTATGGAGAGAATAGGTAAAACTGTAAGAATTGAGAAGCCAGACCATTTTTGTTTTGCTTTTAAATGAACAACGCTTTTTGTTCTTGCCTGTGCCTGCAGATTGATTAACTTGACCATGTTTCCTTCATGATAGGTTGGGTGGCAATTGTCATACTCTCTTCTCGTGTTTCTTTTGCTTTCATGCTTGGAGGATTCAGAGCTTTCCTGTCTTCTCTGATGTGTGGATGCAGTAGCTGTTGCAGTCCAAGCGATGCTCTCACATCTCATAGATGCAGTGAAAACTCATACTCTGTGTCTGAAGGATGATTTCTTTGTTAAATGGGCCGCTGTTGTGAGCCGCTTTAAAAGCTTCAGCCATGTCCTTAATGCCTTCTCAGAAGAAAGCTGGAAATGAGCACGTGTTTCTGCTTAAACGGGTGCTGAAATCTCTGTTGGATACTAGCCACGATTCTGCAGTTTCTCATTTAGTTTCCTTAGGCTTTACCCGTTGGGAAGAGGAGGAGATGTTTTTCAAAACAGGAAAATGAAGTTGTACCCCCATACACACGTTTGGCAGGAGAATAAAGGGAAAAGAGGAAAAAATGAAAATACCCTTCACTGCAATTCAAATTGACTAGGCCTCATTTTTTTTTGGCTTCAGTTCACTGTTGGGATATTTTGACGAATGCCCACCTCTGTACAGAGACACTTTAGCTCTCCTATGTGTTATCTGATACGATGTGTTTCTGGATATCTGTCTTAAATTCAGTCCTGTCTGCCTTACCCCTTTCTACTACTGCCTACAGATATGCCAGATTTGCTGTAATGCTTTGAGTGAAATACTGACCCTGATGAAGACTGCTTGGCTTTTGACTCCAGCAGACGGGTTTTTATCTCAAGTGTCAGAAAGCGACTGCACAACCTGTAGCATCATCTGCAGCAGCCAAGTGTGAAATCAGCTGCAGAGAGCAGTTAGCATGTTATCATGAGGGAAATAATTTTTCTCTGTGAAAATAAAACATTCACGTGTCACGTTTGTGGCACACCTGCTTTTTAACATAGAGGCATGCAGCAAGGAAGAGGATTTGTCAGCCTTCCTTCTTCACCGCCACCCCCAGCTGACGCCTTCCAGTAAATATGTGATGGGATCGAGGCTCTGTTTCAGCAAGAGCTGCGTCTTTGTGAAGGAACGGGGTTCTGAAGCATTGATATCTGCACAGGGACAGAAAACATCAGAATGTAGGCTGACCTGTGATGAGTTTGTTACACATTAGAGCTTTCTCGGATTTTAATGCCTTTAGAATGATAGATTCCTTTCTTCCTCCAATATAGACGGTCTTGTTTGTGGACAGTTTTAAATCTCTACGGCTGTAAAAGCATTGCTTTCTTGAGGATTTCTCTATAAACCATTATGTTCTTCACATCTATGAGTCTAGAGGCAGGTAGTTATTGGAAAGAAGTGGAGCTTGAGAAGGGCATGGCACAACCTTAATTTTGCTGGTGGGTGAAAATGTGCAGGTGGTCGATCAGTATGGATTGCGGAGTGCGTCTTCCTGTTACCTTGGTATAGATGCCAAAAGCTGAAGGTTTTCTTCCTGTAGCTAGGAAAGTTTTCCATAGAAACTCAGCCAATAACTGCTATGATTTAGCAGTTTTACACAAATTTGCTTTCCAGGTTCATCTTTGACATCTTGAATTTGGCACTTTATGGACAAGCTATGCTGATGTAGAGTGAATTAGCTTTAGAATTGCACTGACTGGAGTTGAGAAAATAGACTCGTGTCTTCAAGAGGCCAGAAGAGGAATAATCTGAGAAGTAATTTGAACTGATATTGTTGGGAGGGTAATATTGCTTGATGTATCTGTTATGACAGCTGAAGATATGCTGAAGCATGAAACAGAAAAGAAAAAGACAGTTGTTTGGCCAGTGACAGGATGAAACAGTACTACTTATGACAGCTGTTGGCAGTGTGATATCGCTGTCCCCAACCCTTCTACTGATCTGGAGTATTGGAAACTTTAAGATCATGTTCATTGTGTGTTTCTAGGGATCTTGTTGGGGGTAATGCTCTCTGACAGCAGCCAACTGTAGTTGGCAATGGGAATTCTTCAAATAGAAACAAACATAGAAAACGTCACCGTTTCCTTGCTCTTGCTTGCTTAGCATGTTTGGTCCTTACTTTCATAATGGAACCATTTGCATCTCAACAACTGTAAGGTTTTTTTATTTCTAGACCATCAAAACAAACAAAAATGCAGGCATACAAACTAGAAAAAAACCACGCTGGAAGGATGGGTTTCTCCTGGGTGAGGAGATGCAGAGGGAGCCTTCTATTTATATAGCGCAGAGGCACAGCCAAAGCCACTCTGTTATTTACATGAAAGTTTTTTACCAATCTGCCAAGCATCTTTTTTAGTCTGTAGATGTCAGCAAGCTTTCCAGTGGCACAACCTCATGGAAAACTGATGTGCCTGTGTCCTCCCCCTTCCAGACACGCGTCTCTCTGTTTTTCTGCCACCTAGACTTTCAAGGTATTCTGACTGAGGTTCTGCAGCCTTTCCAGCTTTCAACCATCAGGGAGCTGAGACAAGCCAAAGACTTTCTGGTCGGGTCTTGTTAAAGTTTTAAATGCCTTTTTGGCAGCCCTCCCCGTATCTTGGCAGATCTGAGTCTCTGTAGCTGCTCTTTCTCTCCTGTTTCAGTGACACTGTACTTTGAGACTCTCATCTATCAGAAAGGATAAGAAAAAATTCCTCTTAGGAGAGCAGATTTCTGGAATTCCAGTGTGCTGCAACGTTTTTTCTTCTTTGAAATGCTACAATAACTGTCTTGCTTTGAGTTCAAAACTCAGCTTCTTTTGTTTGCTGCCTGATTTTAATCCAAGGATTCAGTCTCTCCTGCGTTTTATTTTTTTCTATTGTCATATCTATTTAGGCTGATATGAATCCACCATAGCTCAGTAGGAGATGGTGAGGTGCTGCTGATGTGAGCTAATGTTTATGAAATGTTGCTTCCTGTGCACTTTCTAGGTGTGTCAAAAAATATGCTTTTGAATCTAAGTATCTGCATTCATGATGCACTCTTTTAAGAGCAAAGAGATCTTTCAGATCGAGGTAAAGAAACTTGAGGACTGCCTTCCAAGGAAAACTTCCTCATAGCTCTCAGTGCTGAGAAAACTCATATCTTGGGCTGCACGCCAGGCCAAAGCAGATAAACCTTGTTACAGTGTGGGGAAACATGACCGGAAGGTCATGCAAATCATGAGCTGTTGAGCTTTCCAAACTGGAACATGGCAAACTGGAGCAGAGCAAGGGGAAATCCAGGACCGAGCAGCTTAGCCTTAAAGGGCAGAATTAAGTAGAGGTATTTCATTAATGGTGTCTGAAAATGGTGGGGTTAAGATAACAGGAGCTCTCGTAAAGGCTCCTACCTTGCCTAAAAGCCATGGCAGAGTACATATGGTTTATTACTGAAATAGAGGGCCTGACTTCCATTTGGAAAATTAGGCCAAAATGTAACTGCGATGGAAGGTGCAGTGAAAGTTAAATTAAGTAAAAACAGCCCTTTATATAAGAAATGGGCAAAAAGCAATGCAGAAAAACATTTCGAGCAGTAGAAGGATGTCTCAACACGTCAGTGACACCTGGAAGATAATCACAAGCAGTAAAGACAAATTCAACGTACTACTTTTGTAGTTGTTGCTTTGATTTTTCCCAGGTGTTAATCTCTGTTTTTCTCTTGTTTCTCTTATTGCATTAGTTAGCTGTCTGTACTGCTGAACTACCAACCCTGGAACTGTCGAGGTTGGCACGCAGACTGTAGAAGCCAACATTCTTGCACCCGTCTATACTCTGCCCACCTCAGCTACCTCAATCCTGCCCTGCCTCCTTTCTCCTAATACCGTGGGAACAGTGGGGAATTTGTTCAGTATCTCCTTCCTGCTCAGACTGATAACAAAATGGCAGACTGACAGTTGGCAGAATTGAGGGGGGAAAGGGGAATGTGGCTAGATTGAGTGCATTGTACTATGATATCACTGTCTAATCTGCAACCAGCTCTTTTTTTTTTTTTTGCAATCCGCACATCAGCCATCAGTTGCTAAAAAGCTTTCCATTATTTCAGACAAGGATCTAATTAAAGCCATAAATCTAGAGGGGGAAGGCTCTTACATGTTTCCCAAACTTAAATTCCCTGCTATTTTGTTAGTAGCCCTGGTTGTCTTCTGTTCCCTCACCTAAGGGAGCTGGGTTAAAGCCTTTTGTGTTTGCTATCTGGCTCTCCCTGACAGCCTAGCATTCCCTCTGTAGTGCTGGCTTCCTCTTTAACCTTTGCCAACAATGCTGTTGTAGACTTGTCTGGCTTTGGGTAGCAGACAGACACACAAACAGTAGAAAGCCTCACACCTTCAGCGTGTGCTTCGTTGTTTGGGCAGCTGGCACGGTACTGATAACATTTTATCTCTTGCTTTTTGCTATTGGAAGCGTTATTGCAAATTCATGCAGTGGAACATGGCCTAACATCTCTAATCGAACTAGATAGTGTCAAAATTCAGTAATCTACAGGAAAAGCAAACCTAATTTTGTCTGTTTCTACAATACAGTAGACAATGACACATTGATTACCTTGAGCCTCTTGTTGTGACCTGGCAGTTCTCCTTCAGAGACCTCTTTCAGAGGGGCTTACAGTGGGGATTTTGCCTTTTTCCCTCTCTGTTGTCTAGAGGGGTTTCTTGCTTTATCTGATACTATCCAGCACTAAAACGTGGAGGACCATGTGCTTGCTTGAGTCTAATACATACAATAAAGATAACTGTGAATGGTGTGGAAATAACAAGATAAAGCAAAAAATCTCATGCCTTCATTTAATTAATTAACCTTTATTTTGATACTGAAGGTATTAACGTTAAACGTTTTTCTGTTTGGCTATAGGCAGGCATTGATATATGGCTCCACATTCTCTGGCTTTATGTTTCCCCAGTTTGCTGCTGTGAGCAGTGCATTGGGTACCACCAGTATAGCCCGGTCCAAGGTGCTTCTCCTGTGGTCAGGAGGAGGCAAATACAAGGGGCAGAATAACAGGATTTTGCCTTTTCCAACTGTGAGCTGCAAATGCAACAGCTTAATCTTAAGGCTGTTGGCAGAACTCCTACCCATACGAGTTTTTTCTTGGTGATGAGTGCTGTTTCTTTGACTGATGCACATAGGCAGGGGAATGCTTTTGCATTGCTGCCTGGACTTTCTAAAACATGCTTAAGTAATTTACATAAAGTCCAAATCTGCATGTGAAATATCCTCATGAGTCAAGGGCTTATTCACTGCAGATTCTTTATGTGAGTGGGAGGAAACCTAAGCTGTCTTGAGTAAAATGGCCTTTATAAAATATGGATCCATTTCCTAATATTTACATCATATTCTACTAATTATGGGTTTTTTCCTTTTGCTTACCTCAGTCTGAAAGTACCTCACTGAGCCCTTGTTAGCTCTGCTTCGTGTGGATGTTAATGCTAAATTACAGAGGGTTTTTTTCTGTGTCCGTGTTCTTAAATAGACTCTCTCTGATTTAACAGAATATGCATTATAACAGAGGCATTAAAAGGCATGTATCTGTAATTGCTTTTTAATGTCATTGCTATTCATGGGTAATTTTAGTTTCAAAGTAACCTGAAAATCCTGTAAAATGTAAAGCATTTGATGATAAAGGTGTGCCAAGGAAAATTCATCTCAGCTGACACTTTTTAACTGAAGTACTGCTAAGGATCCTGGAATGAAGCAGGTTTCCACGTGTAGCTCCTCATTCCTATGTATATTAAAGTCAGTGCTGTATTAATTATTACAAACTGATAAACAGCCAATTTTTTTCGTATCTATTTTTTATATGAACATTACTAACAGTTCTCATAGCAGTTCTAGACATGGCAGACATAGCCAGGTGCATGAATAGTAGAACAAAACATCTAAATTAGTGCTAACTCAGGGTTGTGTGGAGGGGTATGGCTCACGTCTACATAGCAATCCAGCATTTAATATGGAAGGAAATTCTTTACTGCGAGAGTGGTGAGGTGCTGGAACAGCTGCTCAGAGAGGCTGTGGATGCCCCGTCCATCCCTGGAGGTGTTCAAGGCCAGGTTGAATGGGGCCCTGGGCAGCCTGGTCTGGTATTAAATGTGGAGGTTGGTGGCCCTGCCTGTGGCGGAGGGGTTTGGAGCTTCATGATCCTTGAGGTCCCTTCCCATCTGGGTCATTCTGTGAGCGTCCCACATAATGCCCCAAAACATTTCTCTGCGTGTGTCTACATTCACTTAGTATTTCTGCATGTGTGACTCTTACATCTCTATATAGGAATAGTTTGCATCTAGTCCTTTGAATCTTTATTTTACAGGGATGAATCTACATTAATTCCTGAAACCCCAAGCAACAAGAGAATTGCTTTGCAGTGTTAGAGAGGAAAACGTTACAATAAAATTGAAGCATACTTTTAATTATCTGGAGTCATTTGGATGAAATCTATAATGAGTTGGATAAATGCTGATGCTCTAGGCATCAATTTTTCAAATGACAGTAGAACCAAAAATATCTGGGAAGGCATTGTTAGCTTCAACTACACAATATTTTTGAGGTCTTGGTTAGTAGAAATAATTAAAATGACTTATGTAAGATAAGTGTCATATCTCTGTCAGCAACTAAATGTTAAATGTTATCGTAAACTAATTACTTCCTTGAATTGAAAAGAAAATTAGAATTTTGTGTCTTAACTGCTGACAGATAACGTCTGATCCTTCTTTTGCCCGAGCTGGCTGCTAGCAACTTCAGTAACTGTTGCAATGAGAAGCTCAATATGGGTGAGAAGCAAACTGGGCCAGCAACAACAATAAAACATCAACCTTTAATTGTAGCAAATAGTCATTATTTGACAGGCATGCTAATCTCTTCTTGAATAAGTAGAAGTGGAAGCAGCTGATGGTGTGGAGTTTTTGTTTGTTTGCTTCTTCTCCATGTTTCTGGTTGTAGGCTTGCTGCTGGAACAGGAAGGAGGGATGTTCCTGTGTCTCTCCACCTGTAGTCTTGGTGAGCCACTTGCCTTGCTAAGCCACAGGCATTAATCTGATTTTACCTGATATATGGCAGGGTTAAGCAATTAGATGCAGTGTACATGCAGTAGAGTGGTTAGGGGAAGAAGAAGCAAGCTATAAACTTAAAAACTAGTATTCTCTTACCCTTGTGTCCTGATTTTGCTGACCATTCTTTCTCCATTGTTCAAAAAAACATGAACATGGAGCCTGAGTCAGAGTAGCCCTGGGTTTGAGGTTTGTTTAATGAAAAATAACAATCTGGTTGTGTTGTTTTTTACATATGTCTTTCTTACTTGATTAACAGTGTAACAACCAATGTGGTATGCAAGAGGAGGTGAAAGGAGGACTATGGAGGAATAATGTGGGGAACGGCAGGGGGGAATGGAATGGTGGTGAAGAGTGGCTGAGGTGAAACACAAGGATTGTAGGAAAAGTAATTAAAATGAATAAGAAAGAGGAAAGAGAAGAGAAATATTCCAACTCCCATTCTTTTTCTCATAAGCCTCCACCCTATAAACTTACTGGTAGCTTGATTATTCTGGCCCATGCTTTGGTCCTGCAAACACTGAAATTACCTCATCTCAGTTCCAAGTCATGTGTTGTAGCGGAGGTAGTTGGAAAGGAGCCATCATCCTATGAGAGTATAACTTAATAGTGCTTTAAAAATCACCCTGGGCTTTTCCAAGTCAACTGCAGTGCATATGCCAGCTGCTGATGGGGCTGGGGATGGGTCAGTAAGGGCAGGGGCAGCCCCCAATCCTCAGGGCTGGTGATGGAAGGTGTGCTCCCAGCAGAAGTGCCTCATAAAACATGAAGCTACACCGCTGTGCAAGGAATGTTGAAGCCGGGAGGAATTAGTTGGGTTGGAGGAGTGTCAGCCGGTGGCCATGATCTCATACCGCATGTGGGGGACTCATAGCATGCTTGCCCTCTTCGCGTGTTGCTTCTACAGTATTGGCCACTGTTGGAGGTGGAGCATAGGATTATCCTCTGGCAATCCACAGTAATCTTTCTTCTTTTACGCCTACTTACATTTGAGTGAGTCTGTGTACCATACTGTAAACTTGAGACCAAAATACAGGCTTTGCACCAAGGTTTCCTTGCACAGCTCCTTGCCTCCATCATCCTGAATTTTAAGAGGTCAGTGAGAGAGGCAGTGAGGCATAGCGCAAGATGAACGTGTATCCGTAAAAGCTAATGATGCTGGGCAACTGAAATCTGAGCAAAGCCTACTCAGGGCAAACGGCTCATTCTTGTGGCAAGGAAAAAAATGTGGGTTGAGTAAAACGAAACTACTATTTCCAGTTTCAGCAAGCTGGCAGAAATTTAAATCAGAAATGCAAATGCAAGCCTGCAGGCATGCACTCAGAAGCGAGGAGGCAGTTACAAGGCGGTTGCGATTTTCAGTCAGAGCGTACCAACAAACCTGGGCAACATGACTTCTTACTAACGATAGAGCCAAGCTTTCCAATAGCACTGGAGATACTTGCATAGGACCTTTACTAATCCTGTGGTGCCATTTCCACCTTGTTAGTGAGTTTTTAGTACATTCTGATTTATTTTTCTTAGTTGGTGTTTCTTAATTTTCCATGATTACAAAAATTTCCACATTGACTACTTTTTCTTGGTGCTGTAAGCAGATTTCTCTGCTTTTCTGGAAATATTCAGATGAAAGCATAGTTAAACAATTTGCCTGATGACATCTGCTTAGCAGCATAATCTTACTTGGCTACCAGTGACATTTAATTGAATGAAACGTTTCAAATCGACTTTGACAGCCTTCCAGCCCAGCATCTCCAAACTTACTATTTAATGAAAATATGCCATCCTAGAAGTGCCATGGGGACTCTAGAGATTTTTCTTCTGTAAAAGACAACGCTGATGTTAGAAAAGAATGCATTAAAATATTACTTCTGCCACTTGTTCTGTGTAGTGAATCTCCTATATATACATATGTATATACACACTTCTGAAATGTCTCGATATTTTCTAGTGAATCTTTTTGAGCCACAGTTTTTCTGGTGTTGTCTGAATGTGTACTTCAAGTGGTGTATTCTGTGTGCAAGATTAGCATGTTAAAAAGGCCCCTACATCCTCTAGTACAAGTTTTAGTGGAAGTAAAATAATAGGAAGTATGCATTTCATAAGAAACCACAATATTGTCATCTGAGAACTAGATCTGTAGAACGGGAGCCAGAATTTCAGAGCTGTGTTAGTCTTTAGCCTAGCCAAAGCCAATTCAGAGTACTCAGAGCTGTGTAAATCTGCTAGGGTTCAACCTGCAGCACAGCAGTGCACATTACTTTTGATCTTTGCCACAGATAGTTCCGAGATGTAGTAGTTTGGTAGTGACTTCCAGAATAGTTCTTTAACTTCTGGCATGTTGTTTCAGGGCTTCGCAGGCACTGCCATTACTCTAAATTAAAGGTACTCAGTGCAGCTAACAGTAAAACATCTCTGAAGCAGCCAAACTACATCGTTTCCCTAAATGTACAAAATTGTGTTTTTCCATCAAAAATCAGTTAGCCAATAAGCCCCATCATCTCTCCTTAGCTGACAGCAATTTGTGGCCAGTGGTATTCTGGAGCCTTTACCGAAGGGCTTTGCTCTCTGTGGCGTGCTGCCCAGCTGAGCTGATAAGATGATTTCTATTATGCTGCTGCACAGGGAGGCTCAAGGAGGTAATATAAAATATTCCTCACGAGGAGTTCTCCTAGGATAAATCTGTGGGAGAGATGCTGAAAACTGTCAAATGTTGCTCTGGTGTATTGGAGTTGGTCAAGTGGGATTTCAACGTGGACTCTGGTAGGCACAGGATTATATGAATTTCTGCAGCAAAAGAACTCTGTGGAGGTACAAAGACCCGTTTTTCAAATGGAGCTTATGACCAACTGAAATTGCCTATCCAAAGATGAAGTCAAATAGGCCACAGACTTAATATTGAAATGTTGACTGCTTGGTTGATTCCCTGGCTATTGTAGTTTTATTTTGCTCCCCTCTTCAGAATTGTTGTGCTAATTAAGCTCTGTGAATTTTAATCCCTTGGGTTCTTCAATTATGACACTGCAGTCCGTCCATGGCAGCACACTGGAGTGTAGCAGATAGGGTATCGTGAAGTGGAGACATTCAGTGGGAAAATGTCCAAAAGCGTTTCAAGTCACTTAAGATAATTAAACAAGGGGAAGGAATGTGACACGTTTAAAGAATGTGTGGTGGTTTTATGAATAGGATGATGTTAGGTGCTTATGCATGGGGAACTCATTACCCATGCTTCACTCATTCGTTATGTTGTAATGAGAAAGAAGAATTGAAAAATGCCACTGGTGAGCTCGCTGTAGTGAATATCAGGAGGTGCCTGTACTGAGATAACCACTGCAGAAGCAGCAGGCTTAGCAAGTGTGTTTATTCCTTTGAAGAAATATATCAATTGAAGAAATAACAACTAATTCCAGTATGAAGGTCAAGATGGCCTGAATTGAGATGAAGAAGAATTAATGGAGTGTGCTGGTGTCAGTAGGCAGAGAAGTAGAATACTTCTTTTCTTTCCTATGTTTCATCCCGTTTCCCTCTCCTCGCCTCCCCCATTTGTGGGCAAGGTTTAAAATGCAGGAGGGCTTCTAACAAGAATTTGTATGACAGAGTGAGGCAGTACTTGGATGGGGAGTGAAACAGGCATTTCATCATTCAGAAGGAAGGAAGAGAGAAACAAGTATAAGTAAAGGTCAGATGTGTGAGCTGCAGGCAGCTTGGCAGTGAGAAAGGAAGCATTGGGCTTGAGCCAGCCTTGTGCCAGGACGAAGCACGTTCCTTCTAAAATGTGCAATAGTGAGCCACACCTTGCACAGCACTTTGAGGAAACATCTACCAGTGCATCCAGACGTCACTTTGTCTGGCTGTAAAACAGTGCTGTTGAATCAGTTCAGTCTCATACAGCGGCTTTGAGAGACAGAGACTGCTGCCCATAGATCTGTTTTGCTGGGTAATTACATTGGTGCCTTTCCCTTATATCTGTATCACCAGGGGACGTCCTGGTACAGAGTGGGCAACCAAAGTAGTTTTGTCCTAGGAGATAGATTGAGGAATAATTGTGTTCTTTGGTGCTTCTGGAAAGAGATTTATTCTTCAGAGTTTCGTCTACTTATTTCTCCTATATCACCAAGGGAAGCCCTGGTGTCTGCTCCTGCTGTGATAATGCTGAAGTTTTTCTTGAGTAGCACTAGTATGAGAAGTACACACTTCTTGTCCTTTTTTTTCTATAGCCTGTCATGTTTTGCTTGGCATGTGGATGGCTAAGGGAGAATGTGATAATAATCTGTACCTATCTGAATGATGCATGTACCAAGAAGGAAAAGCAATTGTTCCAGAGGGTGAAGGAAGCGTAGCTAGGAAAAACCAGAAAAGACTGAACGTCAGGAAATGCATCGTGACAGTAACATCTGTTGGAAAGCAGAGTAATCTCCCTTTGAAAGTGGTGGGATCAGCACTGCTTTTGACATTGGAAGCTCAATGAGACGGAACCCAGTTTGGTCTATGAGACACTTGGCTTCCAGGGAGGCCATCTGTGTGATCCAGTAGGTTTTTTTTTCCACCTCTAACTTTGGTGACTCCATCTTTCTGACGCTCCCTGGGTGATGAAATATCATTATAACCTTTTGAAATAATATATCGGTGCCTGGAGAGCAGAGGGTGATTTTTCTCATTTGCAAGTGACAGTCGGTGTGTTAAATTACTGTGCCTGTTATTAAATGGATTGAGTAAAGAGTTTCCTATGTTTAAAACAGGACAATTTCCCCCCTTCTCAAACAAACAACCCGGGGCTCCACTTGGGTAGGGGGTGGAAAAGGTGAGGGTTAGAAGCTTAAACATTCTTCTTCGTGTTCCCTGAAGCTCGGGTTAGTGAAGGTGCTTGGCGCCTGAAAGCATTTTGGCAACCACGGCGAGTAGCATTAATGCTGATTTACAGAGGATGAGGAAGGCTGTGCTGTGTCTGTCGTAGATCAGAGGGCCCCTTCTGGGCCACCAAGGCTTCTATTTGTTAATTCAGCTCTGGGAAACGTGGAAATATCCACAATACTGACAAACGCGGTGGTGACTAAGTGCATAAGTTGTTGAACTCAGGAGTCATACTTTTGCTTCTTTTCTTAGAATTAATTAGAAAGTTGTGGTGCTCCTTTAATTGATTTTTTTAATCATATCCAGTGGTTGGTGCTATGCTTGATAACAGTTGTTTCTGCCTCTCCATGCAGTGCAAAAAACTGATAATTGTCTGCTACTGCTGAGCATTGTAGCTGGCAACATTTGAGACTCCAGACATGGTGATGAATTGTACTATGATATATTAATGTTATTTTGATCCCTGCTCTTTCAGAATTACATTGATCCAATTAGGTTAAGTAGCTTGCCATCTAAATTAATTTATTTTACTCTATTAATCTCCTTTACTGTGGGTCAGAAACAGAAATGTAAATCAGTCTGTTACGTTGCATATCTTTTTTGAGGGAGGTAATTAAATTACTGAGTAGATACACATGTTGAATTTGTTGTTCAGTATGTTAAACACTATTGCCATAATTGCAAAGTGAAGTGGTGCACGCTTAGTAGTGGAATTGGAGTGCTTGTTACACTTAGTTTTGATAAGCTTTCAAGAAATGCCAGTACATGACTTGCTGTCCCTGGATGCTAATGCTGTGTGCTTATTCTGTGGCAGAGCTCTTTGGATATTAGGCATTTCTGGAAGGGGGGATAACAGCTTCCTCCCCTACTAGAAATCGTTGGGCTCCCTGGTGTCATGTCTTATATAGGTCCCTACCCTCTGCAGCACGGAGGTACCTTTCCCCTGGCTCGCTCTCAAGCACTGTGCATGGCAGGAAGACAGATGTCTTAGTAATGATGTCTTAGTTACTAAACTAAGAGTGTTAATGCAGTCTCCAGAAAAACCTCCTCATTTTCTTTAAAAGGCTCTTCAGCTGTACTTGAAATTTCCATGGTATGAATTCCTTCTTTGGCTGCTACATGAAGACATGCTTCAGTTTTCATTTGGTTAGTCAAACAGCAGGACTCTATCATGTTGCTGTTCCTACCAGCCTTTAACTACTCACGCAGGGAGTTCTTAACGTTCAGTTGGCATTTCCATTGGTCTAGATATGGATCTCATCCTGATGAAGCATTCCTGATAGGGAGATTGATGGCAGGGAGACCAGGAGTTTGTTTACCTGCTATAGTTCCTCACTTCAGTAAGGAGAAGTGTTTACAAAAGATTCACAGACAGCACTGATGCAAAGGAATGAGACCCAGTGGTTGGAAACTGAACATTGACAAAGCCAAGTGAGGAGGTACAAGGTGTGCTTCTTTATACTCTGAGCGTAATTAACAGTTAGAAACTTAACAGCCTCGTCATAGCTTCTCCATCGTGGGAAATCTATGCAGTAAGGGAATGAACAGTCTGGTTCCATCACAGTTATTGTATCAGAAGGCTAATTCACGTCAAATGAGCTATGTAATGTGACAGGTCAGCTTGCTGATCACGGCGCTCCCTTTTGGTATTAACATCTATGACCCCATGAAATATTTTCTAAACCTGTGCCCGAAGGTAGAACAAGCAGAAGCAGAAAGGTCATCTTTATCATCGCTGCTGTCAAACACTTTGGAAATAGCAGAGCACGAGGTGAGTTTATTGCTCAGCCCCTGTCCTTATGGCTACATCTGTTACCCTGTACCTTGCCTGCGTTTTTTCCCATTAAATAAAAATTGCTCCAGTACCTGATGTGAAATCCCGTGTCCAAAAAGTCTTCAGCAGGAATGGGATCTGAACCTTTGCCTTTACGAAATTTATGAATGCCCTCTAAGCGAAAAACCTGTAGTGGTGTTATATAAATAATAATGATAATTAAGAAAGCAGCTGCTCTTTATGATAATGAGAACGGCGGTAGAAAATGTAGATAGAGCACACTTCATTTCAGGCAGGCCATCCAGAGGCTGCAGGCACGAGGGCTGAGATAAGTGTGGGTGCCAAGTGCCATCTGGAACAGCTTGGCTGAGGTGTCCTGGGCTGCTTGGTGAAATGTATAGAGCATCTCAAGTGGTGCTAGGCGCTCGGTTAGGCAACCAAATCCTGCTGTGGGTGCAGGGGTTGGCTGAGGTCCAGAGCAGTTCCTGTACAACCCACCTAACGCTGCGGTGTTGTAACATTCGTTATACATTAATATTCTGATGTTTCCCACAAGCTGAAAAGTTTAAATAGAGAATCTGTGCTCGAATGCTTGCTGTGCGTGTTAAGCTTTGCTATCTTCATGCTTTTATGCTGATATTTATTTCTCTCTCTTCATCATGTTTAACTCACCTGTTTTTTTTCCTCCTACCTTAAGATACGAGCTTTTAAAACAGTTAGCTCTCTAATAAGTGCCAATGCAGTTCCTAGCAAAACCAGCTCCTGAAGGTCCTGACTGAGCTGTTGGATATTAACATAATGCAGATAAGTCTTAATAATGAAAATTAAATCTTCATGTTCTAGTTGTAATGCTTATACATAGTACAAGAAATATGCACTAACACTGTGCGTGAGTTCACAAAATATAGATGTGTGCAACATTAACCAGGTTTCAATTTTAAAAGGGTCTGGCTTGTTCAAATGTCCATTGCAAAGGAGGATTGCATATTTAGAATGGAACAGAACTTTCTGGACTACTTCTTAGACTTTTTTTTTGCAGACTACTGAAAATCTTTGGCAAAACTCTTGAGTCCTATACGGGTGATGGTGGCATTTAGAGTCATAGAATCATTTGAGTTGGAAGGGACCTTTAAAGGCTGTCTGGTCCAACCCCTACAGCTCCATCAGGTGCTCAGAGCCCCATCCATCCCTGACCTTGGGTGTCTCTCAGCACACTTAGTTTTGGTTTCTTCTGTATTGTGCTTCCGCATTTCAATAGGATGTTTTTCAGAACTCCAGTATCATAGCCTAGGGCCTATCCTGAGAGTCAACATGCATACATATTCTACCTTCTGGCCTTGTTACAAATGCTCTTTAGATAAGGAGTTGGAAAACAGATCAATAGCAGGACTATTACAGAGGCAGAGGCTGCTTTCCCTGTTCCACGTGCTTATTACAAAAAGGATCTTTTCATAGTTGTCACATGAATGCTCCTTTCTGGGCATTTCTGAAAAACAGTCATTGCAAGTCAGTATTCTTGATAGCATTGTCGAAGGCAGGAGGGGAAGCGTGGAGTGAGTGAGAACAAAGTATCTCGTCACAGACATGGTCTTTCACCATCTCCTGAGATGTTATTTCAAGTTGTTAGATTTCCATTCATGAATATCCTTTTCAGATGATGACAATAAATCCAGTGCTCTGACTCCTTTAGCGTTCTTGAAGTGTTTTTCCCTGAGTGTCAGCGGAAGCTTGTTTCATTTCCTGGGCGCTAACCTAGTCCTTGGGTTGCAGTAATGAACGATCACTTTATATACTATAGTAATGTAGGAAAAACATTTTCTTTTTCCAAAACCTGCCGCTTCTTAACAATCCTCCCATGTCTAGATTACAGATTTAAAGTGAAATATGGTGAAAATCATATGAATGACGTAATACTAAGATGCGCTGCACGCAGACCTCATTTGGAAGAGAAAGCAGTCTGGAAACCTGTATGCTTTTCACAATTAACAAAGGAAATGCTCACACGCTGCAGCTTTCAGTACTCAGAGCTGCATTTTCTCCTATTCCACACACAGCCCTGGTAGTCACTGCGTTGTTAACGTTCACCTTTGATTGCTCTCTCCAATGGAACCACTAAAGGACAGAGTCAAGGTGACGTGGCATTAATGTGACCGGTGTGCTCTGTTGTTTTGTGTGTTTTTTTTTCAGGGGCCTGTTAGCCAGCAGCTTCACAGAAACACATTATTTGAAGGATGGGACTGATGTGGTTCTCTCACGCAATTACACGGTAAGGCTGTGCTGCGTGGCTGGGCGATGCTTCATCGTTAAAGCTCAAAGTGCTCTCTGCTGGGATCTGAGCCACGGGATGAAACAGCAATATGAGTGATCTTTTCTTATTGTTGCTTTCAGTACCTTTTTGACTGCTGTGATCCTACGCATGAATTTTCAGAGAGTGACTTTAAGGGGGAACTGTGGGGTTTTAACCGTGAGCTTTTTTTTTTGTATTATTATTATTATTATTATTTATTTTTTCCCCCCTCAGCTGTAAGATTTACTCAGCTTCTTGGAAATACAGCCATTAAGATTTTGTAATAAGGCAGCCATTGCTGTGGGGTTAAGGAGGGAAGGCCTTGGCTTCTGGGAGGGAGGAAGCGCTCTCTGATTGCCATTATGCAGAAGCTGCCACCAATGGGCTCAAAGGCCTGGGTGGGTTTCTGCACTGGGAACCCAGGGCTGGGTTTGGGGGGGATGAGTTGTTTGGGTTTGTTTTTTTAAACCAGATCATGCAGCTGTTGTGGATATATCCGTGTGTGGGTCTGGCTAATCTGCTCCTGGTTAAAGTCAGCACAAAATGCTTTTTATCATGAATAGTTTAAACTGCTTTTTTTTTTTTTTTAATAAATACCAGGCGCTTTAAGGCAGTAACGTTTTTGTCCTCTAAACAATATCAACGCCTTGATTAGAAACAATGCAGCGAGTGATTTTAATTACAAAGTTTATCTTTTATCTGCCTTGAGTACTCCCAGCTCCTGTAAAGTATTTGTTATGTGATGTTATTTATTTATTGACATTGCTGGAAGAAGCATTGTGCTCGCTGTTCCCATCCATAATGGGCTTTGCTGGTGTCAGTGGAAGGCATTATTTCTATGCATAACATTTTACTTCTGAAGAAGCATCTTCATTACCGCCCCAGACCTCCCAAGTAAAGCAATCACTGTGAAAGCTTTCAGTGCTTTCCTGTTTGCTGGATGCTCGTGTCTTCTTCCAGATCTGCTCAGCAGAAGGGTCATTTGTTTTAGGAAGAGGAAAACTGTACAGACTTTCTAAGGAAGTAAAAAGCACACAGCGCATGATCAGAGTAGCAAACATTGACGTGAGCATGAGTGTGGCTAATGATAGCTAGGCTTTCTCTTCCAAAAAAACCACAAAACGTAAAAACCTCCTGTTTTGGAAATGACAGTAATGTCTAACACTGGTATATCTTTTTGCTGTCTAAAGGATGTATTTTTTTTTTTTTTTTCCAAGAGGAACAGTGAATTTATTTATCATTCAATACTGCAGTATAGTTTAAAAAAAGATAAGCCTTAGATTTTATTGTTATATCTCTTCTTCACTGGTTACATTGGTTATAGTCTGCCCAGGGAGGCTGTGGATGCCCCATCCCTGCAGGCATTCAAGGCCAGGCTGGATGTGGCTCTGGGCAGCCTGGTCTGCTGGTTGGCGACCCTGCACATAGCAGGGGGTTGGAACTGGATGAGCGTTGTGGTCTTTTTCAACCCAGGCCATTCTATGATTCTATGATAGTCTGTAGTTGAAACCAAATGCGATTTCCTAATGAGAAGTTGCTTAGTCATAGTGTGCCTGGAGATTAAGCCAAGGCAGCCTGGAGGTTTCCCTGGCACGTGTACTGGAGCCCCACTTGTTCTGCTGCATAGCACTTGGGGGAAGAAATGGCAGTTGTCAAAAACTGGTCACTATGAAATGATGTCAAGCAAGGATAGAGTACTAATTCAAGTGTGACAAATCAGTCATGGTTATTGTTTGTTTTTAGAGAGTCATCCATTTCATATACTAGGGTACAGGAATAAAGAGATTTTGGCAGGAGTGGAGGAAAAAAAACCAACCTCTTGCAGTTTGGTGGGGTTACTGAACTAGAAATCAATTTTCTACCAGTCCCGATTGCAGGACATGCTCTGGTAAGTTTACCTTTTCAGTATGGAACTTAAAGGAACTTTGAGCGTAGCATGTGGGTCTTGGAGAAGCTGTGAAATGGGCCACAACAAGAAGCTGAAATTTAATAAAATAGCAGGTTGTGTGCAGAGGGGGAAAGAAATCAGGAGTTTTGCTGTAATTCGCTCTTTGATGAAGACAACTGGCTGCACTGCAGCACAGTCTGCATGGGTCAAGATATCTGCTTGCCCTTCCTATTTTGCTGGGTGCTTTGGTTGACACCAGTGGCTGGTTTCCTAAGAGAGCTCTGCCTTAGACTTGGTTTAAGGGACACAAGTAAAGAGACTTTGTATTTGTTTTTACACGTGTCAGGGAATACTGCATGAGTCAGTATCTGTTCGGAGGGCTCTTTTTTCCTCACTCTTATCAATTAGCTGAGTCTAATATTGAAATGGAGTGTAAAAGCTTACTCGTGCTGAAAGCCTTGATGTCCACAGCAATTGTTACTGAAGCAATCACCCCCCAGAAATTCAGCCTATGACTTCCTCCCTTTTACTGTGGCTTTATCCTCGCTAACAAGCTACCAGCTCTTTATGAGTACCGATGATAAAAATGCTGGAGAGTCAAATACTATTACCCTGCTACTGTCATTTTGATCACTGATAAAAGCGATCCTGACTTTCTGAATGCAAGCCTCGTGTTGCTGTGCTGTGTTCTGTTGCTTATGTTGAAAACACAAATGCTCTAAGCAAATATTTTTCAAGGTATATCCTTATTTGCAGAAAATTTTTGTCTGAATCATTCCATCTTGCCCAATGTTTTCGTAGTTATTGCTTTCTGTAACAAAATCAAGGCGTTCTTTAGAAGTCTATGTGAAGCTTTGTAAGTGAAAACCATGCCCCAATGCTGAAAAGGTTAATTAATGCAGCCAGATAGATGTGGATGAACCGAGCAATAAAAGGCACAGTGAGATGACTGTCAGGTTGGAGCATGAGTGATAACTTTCCCTCGCACTAATAAGATAGAAACCTTTTACAACGGTATTTTTGGTTTCCATGTGGCATTCAAAGGAGCCATGAGAAAAGAAATGCTGGATGTGACACAATCGTTGCTTTCCAGTCAGTCACATAATTGGCAGTGTAATATAACCTTTAGTCAACAATAAAATTAACCTTGATTCCAGACAGATACGTCTGTGCTGAGAAAGTATCTCTGTTGTGGGTGCTTTTTGCAAGCAGTGAATTATTAAGGAAATACAATAGCCTAGCTGCAAAATGAAATTGGATTTTTGCCTCTCAAAATAGAAGACCCTCTTAGTCGTGGTTGCTCTTAATAATGTGCAGCCAGTCGGTTGGGTAATTCAATAAAAGGTTTCCTTTCCAACCTGCTTCCCTTCCCCTTCTCTTGCTTTTTTTTTTTTGTTCCCCAACTCTGTTTGGGATTGTCTTTTTTTATACTTGCCTTTGTACATGACTATCTCCTGTAGGCATGCGTGGACGTAGGAGATTTTGAAGGCAAATATGCATGTTTAAAGCAAGTAGGAAAATATGCCAGTTGACTTCTAACTTTGTAAGGTATTCTATACCATAACTTTAAATTAAATATCAGAAAAAATAAGATTATCAGTCATGCAATTTAAACTCTGATGGTCTTCTTTAAGAACAAAAATAACCCCAATCCCCTATCATCTGAATGCAGTCAAGATTTCAAGTGAGGAACACCTCGGACTCTCAAGTCAATGCTGTGAATATTTAGTGGAGAAGGAAAGGTGCCGTCAGCGGGCTTCTGAATTCTGTAACCTGACACTGAAAACAGCTTTGATACGAAGGAGGTGGGAAACCCTGAGAAAACAAGATTGCTAAGAGTGCTGAAATATTTTCTCTTTTCTTGCAATCAGGGTCACTGCTACTACCACGGCAATGTACGAGGGTACCCCAGTTCGTCAGTCAGTCTCAGTACCTGCTCTGGACTCAGGTGAGCCAATGTTTTAGTAACGCTTTAGCTCTTTAATAAGTCATCTTTCTACTCCTTAAGTTTTGGTTTACCAGTACCTGCTTTTCAACCTGCTTTCTGTGTAAACTCATTCACCTTGTTGCTCCGAAGAGGAAAATCGAATAGAAAATGCAGTGCTGGGGATGTCCATGGGGGGGGTCTTACAGCAGTGAGGTGCTTGGTGTGTTTTGGGACTGGCAGTGCCCCAGGGCCCTCCAGCCCTGCTGGTGAGAGCTATTTCACCAGCAATGTGGGACTGCTTTGCAGGTGCAACTGGTGCATTGGGCAGCAGTCTAGTCGCTAGGAGAGTTTGCTCTGTAAACGTGGCTGTAGAGCTCAATAAACAGCAGTGGTTGCAGGTATGATGCTCCCTGTTCAGATTTTAGCTACTCGTTAACAGCGAAGTAGAAGATTGATCTTGCTGAAAATAAGAATCTCTTCTGATTTGGAGAAAGGAGCAAGCTGACAACGTTTTAAATACACAATGGACACAGTTCAGGAAACAATTATCTTCCTTACTTGGACAATCAGAGGCTGGTATTTACTCACAGAGCTGTTCCAAATCACTGTAATTAACTGTAAATTGGCTCTAGTGTTCTCCCTGGAAAACCTAGTTTTCCTGTCAGGTTTCCAGCTGTCTCAACCTTTTTCTGGGTTTGTTTAATTTATCTACAAACAGCACGAGTAGCTGGAGTCTTTCTTTTCCCTTGGCTTTTTGTGCAATAGTAAGTAGTATTAGCATAGCTATTATAGTGGAGCTCTGGAATGGAGAGGAGCAGGGCACAGTTTGCCACCAGGACAATTCCCCCTCTTGTTCTCTGCAGTGTGTTGGGTTCCCGTGGCTCATTCCCACATAGAGAGGGATTTTCAGGGTGCTTCAGTATGTATCTGGCATCTTCCACAGGTTTATTTTAACAAACCCTTTGTGTGAACCGTGGCAGCCTATGTTCAGCAGTTGTTGTCACAGTCTGCAAAAATACAGCGCAGTGCTCTTGGTGCTTGAAGCACTGCAGCACTAAATGGGTTGGGTTGCTGCAAGGTCCACAGGGAACACGTGCATTCTGCAGGAAAGGGTCTGCACTGCTGTCTTGTTCCAGAGCCATCTAGGAAAAAAAGCATGTTTAGGACAAATGATTTCCCCACACTAAATGCATTTTATTTCTTCTCTAATTTGCTCATCCTCCTCTTAAAAACGTTGAGCTTGCTGAATCCTCTCCCGGTTTTAGGTAGTCAGATATGTCAAGACACTAGCAGTGATATTTTTCTCTCATCTGGCACTACTGCAGTTTAATCCTCAAAGTGCAAGCCTTTATTAGGCTTGTTTCCCGATGGGAAATGGGCAGCAGCTTCTTTTTTGGGCAACGCAAGTTTTGCTCTTGCAGAACCATGGCTGTATCTTGCCATCTGCGCCCATGTAAGTGCTGCATTCACTGCTGAGGTTGTTCAAGACAGCGTCCATGAGCGATGACTGCATGTGATAAGGCTGCCTGTGGAGTTAGTCCACAAAATTCGTTTCACAGCCCGTAGCCAACAGTAATAATTTCTAGTCATCATCTGTGCTTGGTTTGAGCCAGGGGCGTCTCGTTGTAAGGCTTCATAATGCGCTGCCAGCTTCTTGAAACATCCAGACCCTCATTAAAACTGGTTGGGAACAAAGAGCCCAAATGGCCGTGCTGAGGCCCTGGGAACACCGAGCATCTTTCAGAACCAGGCCCGCAGGTTATAAAATACTTCCCTCGACAAAACATTACAGTAGCGCTGTGTCCCTCGAGAACGTGGGTGGATAGTTTTACTGCGTGTGATCCAGTCCGAAATAACATCAGGGGAAACAGAAGAGTTGAGAACTGCTCCGTATCTCAGGCCGCGTGAGGACCGTCCCTGGGGCAGCCCTTCCACCGGCAGCAGCGTTGGCAGGAAATGCAGCTCTCCTCGGAGAGGCTGCTTCTGGCTCTGTGGCAGCTCCTGGCTGAATTGGACGTATCTCTCTGTCTCGGTTCTCTCCATCTGTGAAATTCATTTAATGATTCTTACCTACCACACACAGCTGTGGCCGGAGTGCCTGAAACACATCTAGTGAAAGGAAGTGCGAGCTGTTGGCTCACCGACATCTCTGAGCACCCAAATCCCCCCACGCCCACTAGGCGCACACCTTGGGCAGTGTTCCAGGCATGGAGGGGTAGGAGCAGTGTCTTCCCCCCCCGAGGTCATTGAAAGACAAGAAGCTAATCATAAAGGAGAGAATCCCGATAGATTATAGCATGAAACCGGAGTGTTTTGTGGTGGTCAGAGAAGCAAAATGGCATCACGGGAGTTACTGAGACAGAAATAGGGGATAGAACAAAACCCTTCATTACCACTTTTATAAGTCTGTAGTGCACCCACTTCTAGAATTCTGCATGCAGTTCTTGTTTCTACCTCCTTCTACCCCCATTTCAGAAAAGGAATCATTGTGTCCAAAAGATATATAGAGAGGGGCAAAAATGGTGATCAAAGGTATGGAACAGCTTTTATTCAAAAAATAGACCAGGATTCGTCAGTTTTGAGAGGAGATGACAGAGAAAAGGGGTATGATGAAGTTAGACTGAATGTCATGCTGGAGAGGGGACAATTACTGAATATTCTCTGAAACCCTAAAATTAGAAGTCATCAAACGAAATTTTAGAGTAAAGGAAAGCACTTTTTAATTCCCCACATTGTGAAGCTTTGAAACTCATGGTCACAGGTGGCGTCGGTGGATTCAAAAGATGATGAGACAACATGGGGAAGGGAGCAGAGGGAGCCTCTCCAGGCCTGTCAAACCCTGAGATGTCCCATACAGTTACACCGTCAGAGCTGGGACAACAGTCTGTCAGGTTCTTTTTATGCTCTTATATCTTACCCCTAAACATCTGCTGTTGGCCAGAGCCTGGAGCAGGGCGCTGGTCTGAAGGAACCTTGGTCTAATATGACCACTAAGTGCTAATGGGGTATGGTTGCACATTTGAGAAGCACTGTTAGCTTATGAATATGCTGTGATTAGTCTGCCAATCGTCAGATACAGAAAGAATGAAGTGTGAGATCTGCAGGCTAAGACAGGTTTGACTAGTTTGCATTTTTCAGGGAGGTAGAGTGATATAAAGGTAACAGAGAGGCAGGCAAAGCTCTTATATTCACAGACACTTCTGTATTGCAGCTGTGTAACATCCTCTCAGACATAACATTTGAGTGGCTCATTTTACATAAGATTACCATGGCATAAATAGTTGAATTGACACTGTCAGCAGCCTAAAACCCAGGTTAGAGGAGAGTATGGCCGTGCTGCAATCTGTGTCCTGCTGTGTCCCCCCCGAGGAGGAGGAGCTGAGTGCTGGAAAGGAGATATATCTGCTGAATGTGCTGAATGGGACAATGGGCAATCAGGATTTCCAGTGCTTCTGTCTAGATGAGAAAGCCAATTAGATTGTCAGAGCTTCTGGGCAGGTGAACATCCGACCAAACACAGTTGTTTCCTTCCTGTCCTGTGGAAATACCCTTCTGTTTATCTAGCTCAGAGGCTCTTCAAGGTTTTAGCAAATAATTTTGGCCTGCAGCCACAACACAACTCTTCCCTGATAAAACTATACACTCGAGTGATTTCTTTTTAGTTTTTTTCCCCTGTTACTTTCCCTGCAAGTGCAGAAGCTGTTATATACACAAAAATGCAGCCTGAAGACAAGCACAGCCTCTATGGTCTGTGCTGAAGTGCAGGAGCTGGCAGGGAGATGTGCAGGACCAGGAGCATCTGCTGTGACCTCAGTGATTGGAAGCTTTCACAAAAACCTTAGTACTTCAGGGATGCAAATCTCATGGGAAGCCTTATGGATGTAAAACACCAAGATGCTCTTGAAAATCCCGAGAATCTCTCTTAATTGCCAGGTAATAAGCTCATTTGTGTCTATGAAGTATTCAGTCATTATCCATCCCCACCAATAACTGGAAGATACCATACCCACGGTGATAGCGGTGAGAGTAGGGTTGCAGTAGGCAGTAATTCTTAATGGGGTTACATGGTTATGTGGCATGAGGCTGACAGTGCTACGGCCATCCATTTGTCAAATGAGCTGGCCAAACTCACTGCATCCCAGACACGGTTAGCTGAAAGAGAGCTGTGTCCCTGTTATCCCTGGGTACGCGTTAATGTCCCCAGGCATCACTGCTACTGCTGCACAACCCTAAGAGATGATCCCTACCAATAGGCTGAGCCTAATCCTCCTCCCTCCTGTCATGTCTGACAGCATTTATTAAAAATAAAATGTAATACGTTTTGTGACTTGAAGAAACATCTTACAAGCCTTAATGTGATGTGCAAGTTTCAAGCAAGCTTTCTTTTACTGCTATACCATTTGCTGCACGGTACTATTAAATGTGTTCATTAAATAGGCACTGACGCCAACTTCTCTTTACACCTTCACCTTTCTTTGCTTTCACCGGTCAGCCTGGTCACACTCCCCATTATGCTCACGAGTGACACTTATTCTGATAACACAATTACTGTTTCTTGCCACCCAAATGTTGAACATGGAATTGCATTATCACTTTTGATTCAAGTATCTCCTTGCTTAAATTCCAGGCATTGGAGTTGCAGACCAATATGCATTCACTCTGGGCATGTCTGTCTTGTGCTGAGGAAGGATTAAGTGCATGCTACAATATTCTCTGGGTATGACTACATTTTTGACACTGTGCTCTAGAATATATTTTCAGGTTAATGAAAGGCATTGGCTGGAATAAAACATGTATTTGACTAACGATGTGTCTGAGCAAGAACACCTCTACCACTGCTGCAGTATGTAAAGCAGTAATGCTACTGCTCTGACCTCCCTTTGAGATGCTGGCCTTTGTTGATGTGGGTCAGACCTGCTATTTTAATAGAATTCTGATGTGCAGTATAACAGTATTACTGGAGCCTCATGTGATGCCCTTCCTCAGCAGATCATTACTGTGTGTGGTTACTAAAATTTACCCTGTTTGCAGCTGGGTTGCTGCACAGAAAGAGGTGAATTGCCTGGCCAAGGCTGCCTGTAGAGCAGTGGTGGATGCAGGGTTATCTATCTTCTGTCTCTGGAGTCCAGCTCCCATTCTCCGTATTTCGCAGTCTTTTAAAGCTAAAAAATGGCCAAGCCTTTTGGAATATACCTAAAGACCACTTAACCTATTAGAAAAACAGTCTGCTTTATTCAGTTATCCCAATTGCGCTCATCTGCAACTAATTAAAAGCAGACTAAAAGTGAGGGTTTTATTCACGACTTCATTTTTCTTCCCAGCTTTGTTTGTTTGCCTGCTTATGTGCCTGGGAACTCATTAGACAAAGTCCTGGGAATGGAGGATTTACAGGAAAAACAAATAAAAATGCCCCATTCCTTCACAGATCACCTTCTGGTATCACACATGTTGGGAAATGCAACAGTTACTCATTGCCACACCTCCATTGCAGGCATCAGCACAATATTCCGGGACCAGAAGGCTCCACTTCTGTTATCTGTGTGGCAATAAACTCATTGAACAATGTGGCACAGCAGCAGGATCTGACCCTTTTGAAGTTGCAGTATTAATTACGAAGTAAAGGACCTATAGGTTTCTAAGTAGCACATGAGTCCTGCATAGTCTTTCATTGCGGACAGAGGCAGACTCATTGTCAATATGTGGCGTGGAGCACGACAGCCCTCTAGTCTAATTAATTTCTTACAGGCTGAAAACATCTACATTCCAGTGGTAATAGGGCTTTTTATTATTATTGTTTAGCAATGAGCATAACTTTGAGCTTCATTAAAACCAAATGTTTAATTGCTTTCATGGATATCAGATTTATTGATTTACTTAACTTTCTCCTAGCACTGCAGCAGAATAATCTATCACGGTTTCATGTAATGCTGTCCTAGCCAAGTTTTACTTCAGCATCACAATTTCTCAGACAAGTATGCATTGATGGTTTATGTTGGCTGGGCCTTTGCTTCTGCTGACAAGTTGGGAAAGAAAAATCCCATTTATATTTTGAGATTTCCTAAAGCCTGCTGATTTATGAAATACAACTGGCCTTGCGTTAGGTTTTGTTTTGGTTTGGGTTTTTTTTCCTACTTTTTAAGAGGGGAAAAAAAATATCCCATTTGCTTTTATTGCTGATTTAAGTAGAGGATTTATTCCATCAAATTACATTTCCCTAAATGAGGTATTCTTTGCAAGGTAAGCAGCACTTAATAACATGTTAGTTACTGAAGGTATGTTTTAATTTCTTTTGCCTTGAGACGGAGTGAGAGCTCCCGTCATAACCCATCCCCACGTGTCTATTTGTCGAATAATGGCATGTAATAGGCAAATACCAATGAGTAGTTCATAATTTGAGCTGATTTGCAGCAGTGAGGATGTGGTTTGTTTGGTGCTGAGCCCCAGACATGAGCAGGGCTCAAACCCTGCTCAGAGGCAGAGTGAAATATCAGCTTGGGCTCAAGATTGCACTGAAGCTGCTTCCAGTTGGCTTGAAGCCCATGAACTATGTCTGGACATGCTGCACGATGTAGATTTTATTTTTCCCCCACTCTGCTACCGGTGGTATGCCCGTTTGTTTTAGATGGGAGCTGAATTGACTCATCTTTCCTGCTCAACTGTTTTTGAAGATCTTTCTGAGTTTTCAGTATCACTATCGTATGAGACTGGAGCAAACGCAGATACCACGGGTTAGATATCTGGTGACCCAAAAATCATATTTTATATTGCATTTTTCCACCAATATTTATAAGTTTGGAAATTCTGGTCATCGTTTGTTGAGGTAATGATAGAAATCTCACAGATTTCTGAGGAATTGGTCTTCTGTCTGCTCACAGCTGCCTCTCAAGCATACACGGAGTTGCTGGAATACCTTTGGGGTTCCTCGTGTTGCTTTTGACTGGGATTTTCTAGTTCAGTATACTGTGTTTGTTTCTTCTGAGAAGCATCGCATTATTCAGTGTTAATGCCTCCTGAGAAGAGGAGGTTGGTCATTGGGGAGCATGGGCTAACTCAGGAGCATAGGAGAACCACTGAAACAGAGGCTTCTTTGAAAGAGGAAAATATAAGGAAAAAAGTAATTACTGGTTTTTTTTTCAATTGAAATCAAGTTCTCCATAATGAAAGACTGGTAAGTATCCTTTATCAGATCTTGCCACACCAAAAAAGAAAGAAACCAACTTTTTTTTTGGCTAGTTACAGTTGTAAGTGCTGTGCTTGGCAATGAAAATGTGATTATAGGAAAAGAAAATTAGCAAAAAACAGAGCTGGCCAAGAGAATTCATACTTGATATTTGTTGTCTTATTACAGATGGTCACAAGCTGGGTGCAGGTGTCCCACAGGCAGTACTCAAAGGAAAAACATGCATTAAATTAAAGCTATTCTTTCCTTCATGCCAAAACTGCAGATTTCTTTTTTACCATGGGATTGCTTCATGTGCAAAGGATGGCACTGTTCTTAAAGGAATGGGAGTTTTGGTGGCAAGTTGAATAGGCTGTCCTAGCACTTATTTGCTTTGGTGTCTGTTTATGTGTCTGTATGCCCTCCAATGAGAGAAAACGAAGGGGTTATGAGTTACTTTAGACAGTACCTGAGTTTACAAAGGATGTGTTGGAAACCCAGCAATCATGGGAGGAGGGGAAGAAAATAAAGGGGTGAGTAAGCTTGATCCAGAAAAAGGATGCTATTAAGTCCCTCCGTCTTCAATATAAATAAAGAAAATTACATGTGTATATATATTTTTTAAATTAAGGTTCTAGGTGGAGTGAAGTTTAACATTAAAAATAAAACCTTCATAGTTGTTTGGGAGTTGTTAATAAAGGGAGATGGTCAGGCTGGCCCATTTCAAACAGTGACTAATGGACTTCTGCCTCCACTGCTGGTTCCAGAAGCCTCCAGAATTGAATGATTTATGGCACAAGGGAAAAACAACGACCCTTACTTGATTATGCTGATTACAGAGTTGCTGATTATTGGAGTAAAGAGAATATGTTGTCCTAGTTTCCTAAATCCTTCAAGGAATAAGGCAGATCTTAAAATAATTTCTTACAACTGCAGATTGTAAGGTTAGTGAATCACAGCACAACCTGCTTGGAGGTCCCCATATGTCATTCGTGCTATCGTGTATCCTAGCTATTGCTACAAGGGTCTCTATAATACATCAGTCTTGCTTTTCCAGCTCTCATCCATCACACACAGCATGCCTGTGTGATGGGTAAATCATACATCTTACCCGATTTGCCAAGGGTACTAAGAAAGCTGCAGATGGATTAGCAGAGCCTGACTCCTGGCTCAAATCAGTACAGCACTCTCCTTTTGTTGGAGGTGTTACTGTGAATGCTTTTGCACAGCCTTTTTAATATCGTGGATTACCAGTCTTGCTTTACCTTGGACATCTAGATATCGTAGTTCACATGAAATGGGTGTTTGTTGGCTTGGGTGAACCAATGCTGAGGGTGTTTGGTAACAAATGGACTGTCGGCTTGAAACCAAAGTTTCAGTTAATTGATTGGGACTTTCTTCATCATGTCTTTCTAAGATTAGAATAGCTAGGACAGCTTTTTCCAAATAACTTCACTTTTTATTTTTATATCTTTACCATGTCATTAACCTACTTCTGGCTCCTTCCACCACGTTTTTCCTTTTTTAAACCTTCTGTATAACCTTCTGTATAGAGACATGTGCTGGTCTTACAATGCTTGTAGTATTTCACCTTTGTTGTAGTACAGACAGAGGAGCAGACACCTATATTCATCTCCTAGAGATGAATATAGCATAGCCAGCTTTAATCTGAAAGTAATAGTGGTTTAATAGTGTATAGCGGAAGTGTAGAGTGTCATAGAGGAGGAAGTGGGGAAGAACACTTTGGCCAACCAAAATTTTCAGAGGAATTTTAGGTTGATTGTAGTATTTCTGCTGAAACACTGCCAGTGTTGAGGGATTAATGCATTCATAATGTAAGGACATTGGAAACGACACTATTCAGTGTAGTGTCTAAATGATAAACACTATACTGTTTGTCAATATTTTATGAAAAATACAAAAAGTTAAAAGGATTTTAAAGGATGCCTTTTTTTGGTCACGTAATTGCTCAAGAAAACTCAATATTCAGTTTGATGCAGGAACAAAGACCATCTTGAGTTGACAATATGTGTTCAGGATACAAGTTAGACAATTCTTAGTCAGACTTTGAATACTAAACGCCTTCCTCTTGCAGCCAGGACTCAAATAGTGATGACCGTAAAGCTAGCCTATGCCTTCCTATGGTATTATGCCATCCTGATGTCCTCTTTGCACACTGCAGCTGACAGTAATACGATAGGAGTGCATTTCTCAATAGAAGACCTTTGGGTTCCTCAGACAACAGATGGTATTGTGGTAAAAATTACATTTTTGGAAAGTAAGTTATTTTAAACAGGAATCCTGTAGTTAATATTTCTGAACTTCGTTTTACTGCCCCACGGTGCAGCGTTTAATAACCCATTTTCATACTCTAGTGCCTCTTTCATCTGGCAGGTTTGATGCTTGCATCAGCGTTTGGTTTAAAAGGTATCTGCAGATCATAACAACTTCTTTCGCTCTGTCCCTTCTCTTATAAAACCATTTCACCACACTTTCTGTTTGCAGCAGGTCCTCAGAAGCACGCGCGTCGTTACTCTAGTCAGCAATGGCAGTGCATCACTGGGAGAATGGAAAACACATAAAACACAAATGTAATTTTGTTCTACAGCACGGCACTTCAGAAGAGGAAAATTTTCTTTGAGCCATAGCTTCTCGCAAGGTGTAGTGTGCTGTAATGACAAATATACAGCTTTGATGTTTCCTGCTCCACCCAACCATGATATTGTAAATCAGCGTTTTGCTTTTTCGTTTTCCTTTGTTATTAAAGCTTGTTTGTAACCTTGTTGAAGACAAACATAGGTTTGTTCTTGAAAGCAGCGCATCTTACTCTGCTGTCTTACGTAACAGGGGAATTATTGTGTTTGAAAACAAAAGCTACGTTGTGGAGCCGTTAGAAGGTGCTACAAGTGAACACAAGATCTACCGAGCAGAGAACTTGGAAATAATTCCCGGGTCTTGTGGCCACCAGCTGGACGTCTCTGCCATGAGGGCTGCTGACACGTCACACCGCTCTCAAGCCGGCAGGGTAGGAGCATGCTGTGGTTTTATGTTTCTGGTTTGCTAAGAACCTTCCTGTAGCATCTCCATAACGCTGTCTGCCATAGCTCTCTTTCCCAGACTCATTTCCTATAGCCCTACTGAGCAGACTACTAAACCACACAGTCAGCTTCTGTTGATGACACACACTTAAGAACATGCCTAAAGCTGAGCATATGCTTACAAGATTTGCTTAAGCTTCATTACTTTTTCTCGCTCCCTTATTGCTTTTTCTCATTTTTTTTTGGTAATGAGATAGCTCAGGATAAGTTTCATACTACCATGGTAATATATTCTGGTTCATGTATGATTATAGCAACAATTTAGGACCCCATAAGAACACTGAGCAATGTCTGGAAAAGTTCTTGGCCAGCCGAGGTGGAAAAGAACACGAGAGCTGTGATGCTTTGAGAATAGTGTTTTAAAACCAAAATGAACCTATACATTATTACAGGAAAGTATCCTGTGCAGACAAAACAAATTCTCACAATATTATCTTACAGATGTATTATTGCAGTTGTTTTTGTGTAAGGAGTGCACTTAATGTGAAATGCATCTCGCTAATGGAAAGAGTAGAAGATGAACTGAGAACCGGGGAGAAGAAATACTGTAACAAATTAATGTGCTGTTTGGATGGGGGTTGTAGAAAAGACTGTTTTAGGTGTCCAGAAATCATACAGTGATACAATTCTGGCCTCATAATTCATTAAATGTCACATTGTGTGTTATATAGTTACAGGTACTCCTAAGCCCATGTATCAAGTTAATTGTGAAAGAAAGCAACCTAAATGGCATTACCAGATTTCAGTTACGAAGTGGAATTGAATTATTTTATATTTTAGGAATATCAAGCATTATCTGTCCAAGTTTCTTTTTGTTCAAATATATATACATAAATTTGAACAAGCTGTTAATGCAACTTTATGGGCTAAGCATTTTTTCTGAAAAGGTGTGAAGTTTGTAGGTTGAAAGTGTTGACGTTAATCTGCGCAAGCTTTGTTTATGATTTCTTCTTAAATACTCCCTATCAATGCTCTTTAATGTCATTAATATACCTGTGACATGAGCTTTGTGCTCCTTCTGGGAAACACAAGATAGCAGAACAAAGCCATGGCCTTCCAGCCTGCCTTTCTATAAGTGCAGCTCTACCAAAACGGGCTTCCTTACAATGAAGCTTCAAATATAGGTTCCTACGCTAAGCTAGGGTGTTTCACACCCTAAAAACTGTATTTTCAAATTATTTAATGTGCGTGGAAATGCATTTTTTGCATCTTTAAGGTTTCCCCAAAATGTTTGGGACGCACAAGTGAAGTTTGCGGAGGCAATCAGCGGAACGCCAGGCAACTGAAGTGAGAAGTATACATATAACTGTCTGATACATTCAAAACAGTTTCACCGTTACCCTCGTGGCTCTCCCATTCTGTTGATGGCTTCAACTGCGTGTTAGAATTCACCTTACATATCTGAAAGATACTGTTGCGATGGTTCGCTGGACATAAATATGAAACCTGTCACCAACCACATCACAGAGTTGGGTAGAACGGTTGTAATGAGTATGCTGGATGCGCTTTTAATGTATGAATTTTGGAAGTTGTCAAATGTAATATGCGGACTGAATTTTCACATTTCCGTGTTGTCATCAACTAAGCAGACTGTCAGGATACACCGAATGTGATGAATTGCAAATTATTGAGACATAAGGCTGCTCCACATTATACTGGGTCACGGAAGTAAGCGCAAATCCAGTGTCGGGTTTAGGGCATAATGAAAATTTCAGGTTTCTTGGCAGGCTTGAGGTAGTTTTTAGTTTATTCCGCTGACCTTTCACACATCTGCATACACTAAATGCGTATTGAGCAGAGCTGAAATGTTAGATCAATGTAGCACAAATTTAGACTAGCCTTTGGGTTAGATTTACGTACGAATAAATGAGGGAGAAAACAATAGACTCAGCTTCCCAGATCCAAATGTGAGGTTTGATAGATCAAGTCAGATGGTACAGCAGGTGTGGGCAGGCACATTTTTCTCCATCAGGGCTGTGTATCTATAAATTTTGAGTCATTTCATATTGCAGGGGGCTCTCAAACTGAAGCAGAGAGTGCGCCATCCAGATAAGCTCCATCGGTATAGGATCCTACAGAAAGCAATCCCTGCATGTAATATGGTCCTTATAGTATGGCTTTTCTCTGTAGCCACACAAAATAGCCATTTCAGCGGTCCTGGTGGATCACAGATTAGCTGATCTGGGGAGTTGGATCACAGAGAAAGAGTGAGGCTGCAACATTGCACTGTGAATCCAAGCTAAGCCATTTCCCAGGCGGGGAAGCACTGAAAATATATGGTGTTATAGGACAGCAGTTTTGCAGTAAGATCAGGTATTGAAGAAGCAGGGGAGCAGGACAGCAATCAGCTGAAAAAAGTATCTTGTCTCCCCTCGTGTATTTCTGTCACGGCTGTATTATTGACTCTTCATTTTAATTCTGAGTGATTAAATCAGGCAGTGAATTGTGTGTTGATGCAGTTGGCTGCAGAAAGCAGAGTGAAAGAAGCGATAATTAGGTACATCTTATAAATAAATATCATATCCAAGGAATACACATAGCCTTTGGGCAAATTGCAGGGATGGATTCGTTATGCAAATCAGTTATCAGAGGCTCATATGATTATACCCTGCTAGCCAATTTCTCTCAGGCTAACTCTCTTCAGTCCGAATAATTTTACTTTTGGTGAAAAATGAATGGCTTACTGACTGGGGTAGCGGGGCCCTTCTTGTATCTTTGCACCTGGGTGACATCTCAGTTTTCACTCTTCATTTAGAAGAAGACCAGAGGTGTCTTAGGGGTATGTCTCTAATCAGGACTGCGTAATAACTTTTGGGTTTATATTAGGTATTCAGTGTCTGAGGGACCAGCTTTGTCACAAACAAAACCCACATAAGTCGTTTGCCTTCCATAAGATCTCACTCATGTCTGATGTGTAGTGGAGAGGTGAATCAAGTTCTACTGAGACCCTTCACGCCCCATTTGCTGCTGGTACAGGAGCTGCAGAGGGGATGTGCTGGCTCCTGGGTGTCCTGCTGCCTGATGATCTGCATGGCAGAGGAAGCACCAGGTCCGTGCACACATCATGCCTTCATTATGGTGACAGTTGTGTGCAGCAGAGCAAAAGAAGATGGCAGAGAACCCTGCCATCCAAGAGAAGTTATGAGAATATCTACGTGTGCTTATTTGACATACCCACAGTAAGTCTAACCCCATGAAGTGCAGCTGATTTGTAGTTCGTTAACGAGAACTGCCAGTGCTTTCTCTAAATGGAAATGAGTATTTTCCAGTTATTGTAGCTTGAAGGCTGTGGAGCGCTATTAAATATGAGTTTTTTTAGCATTTTTTTTAGCATTAGTTTTTTTTAGCATTTAGTTTTTTTAGCATTAGAATGCTAGAATTGCTGAGAGTTACATCTTTTACTTTCCTCTAGCTATTCAAAATCAATCTGCAGGTAGCAGGAAGAAACATTTTGGGCACATCAAGAAAACTTTGTGAAATTTGGCAGAATGGTGACATCCAGTACTGGCAGAGTTTTAAAGGGGATTGTGCAGTTTGCCTGGAAAGACCATTTGCTTTGAAAAGTTCCATTGTGTTTTAGGTTAAGGAGCATCACGGCCAATAGAAGGTCATGCAACTGCTGAAGTTGCTTAAATTCTGGCACGGAGATTGGGCGTGCTGCTGGGACCTCTGTTCCCTAACTGTCTTATTTCAGGGACATGGGAGAAATAATACAACAGATGCTCAGCTGGTGTAAATCACAGGACTTCTTTGGCCTTTAGTATGGCTGTTAAATTAGGGTAACAAAGGAGTTCTGTGATTAGTAATATTGCAATATCTTGTCTTTTTGAGCTAAGCATGGTACTTCAGACCTGCATTTAGAACTGCAGGTAACATGACCAGCTCTTCTACGTGCATATACAGATACAAATTAAAAGTAAGCCATCTGTTTTTTTGAGCTTTATAGTTTTCTACTCCAGACACTGACGGTTCATTTTGATAGATTTGTTTTTCTGCAGTTTTGGTCTTATTTTATTTTTATTTAATTATTATTTTTTATTTTTTTCTACATAATTGCTCATTTGACCACTTGATCTCTCCTTTGCTTGACTCAGTATCCCTTCATCGCTCATTTTCCCTAGTATAGAATCATAGAATCACCAAGGTTGGAAAAGACCTACACGATCATCCAGTCCAACCGTTCACCTATCACCAATAGCTCCCACTAAACCATGTCCCTCGACACAACATCCAATCGTTCCTTGAACACCCCCAGGGTCGGTGACTCCACCACCTCCCTGGGCAGTCCATTCCAGTGCCTGACCACCCTTTCTGAGAAGTAATATTTCCTAATGTCCAGCCTGAATCTCCCCTGCCGCAGCTTGAAACCATTGCCTCTAGTCCTATCACTAATGACACGAGAGAAGAGAAGTTATAGAGAGCAATAAGGTCTCCCCTGAGCCTCCTCTTCTCCAGGCTGAACATTCCCAGCTCCTTCAGCCTCTCCTCGTATGGCCTGTGCTCCAGACTCCTCACCAGCTTTGTTGCCCTTCTTTGAACACGTTCCAGGGCGTCAATGTCTTTCTTGCAGTTAGGGGCAATGTTTGTGCGGAATGTTTATATAAAGTCAATTCATCATTTCTTTAAGTGTACTTAAGAAGTTCTTTCCACTGGAGACGATATTCTCCTGTAAGGAAAGGGAACTCAAAGATTGCAACTGCAGCAACCCAAAGGGTTGATCAATCTTTTGCATCATTTTTCTCCTTGTGATCCAGTCTCACGAGTTGTTTGGTTTTAAGTTTTGTGGTTTTTTTCTACGAGCACCACATAGACTATTTCTGTTGTGGTAGATAAGAGGAAGGCCAGAAATCTGAGATGTTTTGAATCTTCTCTTACAAGCACTGTGTTGAACTGGGGAAGAGCTGATTCCGAGGGTTGCTTATTACAAAACCAAAAATCCAACAGAATACTGTTTTCATCTTTTTTGACAGTACAAGAGGGAGACTCTGAAGACAACAAAGTATGTGGAACTTGTTATTGTGGCGGATAATCGTGAGGTAAGGGACTTAAAAGGACATGGGAAACATGGGTGGGAAGTGGGCAGCTATTTTGGTTTCTATGGAATTACAAGGAATGCGCTTCCGATAAAAATATCGGGGCTTTCACATGTCATGCTTCTACAGAGCTAAGCAATGGAAGGCCCTTGAAGGTAGGGCAACGCTGATAGTTCTTTGTACATCTCTCATGCAATATTTCATAAGGAATGTGACACCCACAGGTAATTGGGGTATCTGTTGGTAATTCAGGATGTGACAAAAGAAAATTCACAGCCCATGACCTGGTTGTACCTTCACTGCATTCTGTGACAGCCCTTGGTGGGACTGTCACTGTTTGGAGGATCCTGCATTTCCCTTTGAAGTAGTGCTTTACCATCGCATTGCTTGAAGCCTTCCTGACAGTTTGGAAACAGAGCTTCAGAGCGAGGAGCCAGGACAGGCTGTGGAAATGTTCCAATCAGTTGAATGGCAACCAAAGATGTGAAGTCTTGGATTGAATTATTTTGCTACTTGCATTTGATTTTCGCTTGCAAATGTGATGGTCTCTCACTCTCCTTGAACACAGCTAGTTAGGGAATAACAACTGCTCTGCTGCCAAAGCAGCGTGCAGGAAAGCCTTTTCATTTGCACAAAACATCAGCCCCAGACAGATTGCAGTATAAGACTTAGGGATTTTAAAGTCCTTATGTGAAAATCAAAATCCCATTCCATAGCCTGTGCGTATTCTGAGGCACATCCTGGTCGTCCCATGAAATCCAACAGGAACATGCCAGTGGCCCTTGGCTCTGTAATCCCCAGACATTGCTAATAATGGAGTGGCTGCTGTGGGAAAACACTACCCAGTTTGTGCTGCTAGAACATTAATCTTTTATGTTCCAAGTTTCAGAGGCAAGGCAAGGATGTGGAAAAAATTAAGCAGAGGCTGATAGAAATTGCAAACTATGTCGATAAGGTAAGAACATGAGAATGATTTCTCTTTTTTGGAAAACATTGCACTTTCTGAAGGAAAAGTTCATCTCCAGCACTTGTTGGAAAATCTTTGTCTGTATTCACCCAGAGGGTGGTGATGCACTGGCACAGGTTGCCCAAGGAGGTTGTGGATGCCCCATCCCTGCAGGCATTCAAGGCCAGGCTGGATGTGGCTCTGGGCAGTCTGGTCTGCTGGTTGGCGACCCTGCACATAGCAGGGGGTTGGAACTGGATGAGCATTGTGGTCCTTTTCAACCCAGGCCATTCTATGATTCTATGATTTGTACAAATTAAGCTTCTAAAACTTGCTTTTGTACCTTATATGAAAAGAAAAAGAGCTTGAACCTAAAGTTTATGGGTAAGAACAAGTCATGCTTTTCTACCCCTTCCTTCCTACAGTGGTTGTTGTCCCCATCCCATGCTCCCCATGTGCTGGTAGTGAAATAATGACAGAGGAAGTGTAATTTAGACCAGAACTTAAGAAGTTCTCAAGGATACTAACTCAAGGAGAAGCATTTGTGATTAAAAACAAGCTGCTGAAGACACCTCCACCTCTTCCATAATTGTCTGGCTGACTTATTACTGCAGGACAGGCGTTTATATGTTACCTGCTCAAAATTAATTTTGCATGTTATGATGTATTTATGTTTCTGAGCTTAATTTATGCTCAGAAAATGGCAGCGTTATCCAAATGGCTGCAATGCATATAAACAAGACAAAGATCTAGTATATGCTTTTCTCAGATTGTCAGCCAAATCCTGACTTGATTGATTCCGGAGTCCTTCTCCACTTTATTCCTACCTTAGAATTGCTGTCTGCTCCATCCCTAAAGCTGCACCTGCTCCCCCCTTGTGGCAGCTCCAGTATTATTTTTTTATATATATATATATATATATATATATATATATATATATATAATATATGCATATTATATCACAGTACTGCTGTGATAACAGTATCCAACAGTGCAACAATTGTTTCTGTTTTCTCTTTAGTTCTATAGGCCACTGAACATTCGAGTAGCCCTGGTCGGAGTGGAAGTGTGGAACGACATGGATAAGTGCTCTATTTCTCAAGACCCTTTCACCAGCCTCCATGAGTTTCTGGACTGGAGAAAGCTAAAACTACTACCTCGTAAACCCCATGACAATGCACAGCTAATAAGGTAGAGTTTACACCGTGAATAACATTGGCTGGGATTTCAGCAATTCCCCTTAGGTTTTCTAAGCTGTCAGGATGGCCACTTGTGCTCCCTCAGGGCTGTCTTTCCTCTCTGCAATCAGGAAAGTGTTTTGCAGGGCTCTTCAGATGCTCCAGACAAATCTGCTTCCTCAGCTCTGCAATAACAATTAGTTCTAGAGCTTTCGTGGATGCAGCAGGCACGGAAGTCTGGATTCATAATCAGCCAATAAGTATTTCAGGTGTGAATTTACAGTCAGTTTAAGATGATCTCAGTGTAAACTGTTACTGAAGAAGGCAGTTCTGCCCTCCCGCTACAGCAGAGCTGAGGGGATATTATTGTCAAGATGGTATAGACATCTCAGGGTTGGGTTGAATGGAGCTTTGGGCAACCTGATCTGGTGGAAGTGTCCCTAACCATGGCAGCAGGGCTGTACCAGGTGATCATAAAGGTCCATTCCAACCCAAACCATTCTGTTATTCTGTCAGCTGAATCTTGTTCCTTAGTGGAATGACCTCAGTAAAAATTCAGAATGCATTCTGGATAGGGTAATTGATTTCCATTTGTGACTTAATGTTTAAATCGTCTTTCACTTGGCTGCTCAAGAGTAGAAGCCCTCTTTTTTTAAAAAAAAAAGCAAAAAAAAAAGCCCAAAACATGAGTAGGAGAAGCACCTCTGTCTTGAATCTATCTTGATCCAGGTATCATTTCAACCAATGGACCTCTCTGCTATAAGCAGACTTAGTAGTTAAAAGGAACTTTCTTTACTCTTTACTCATTGCATCTATATTCTGACATTATGCAAACTGCCACAAATCATTTGGTTACTGTGTATGTGTATTAATACTTGGCTTGCAAAAACTAAATTCTCTGCTGTGTATTACAGCAAGTAGCATATAAACTTCCCGCTGCATTAAAGTAACCCTTCCTTGAGTGAGAGACAGTACTTTTATGTTTGCGTTTCTATTCCCAACTTCAATCAAGGGGGAAAAAAGGAAGAAAGGGTCACATTACAGAACTAAATCCAAAGGACGGTGATCAAATGGATCTTTCTCATAGCAGGGATTCTGTCGCTGTCAGTTTAGCAAGTTGGCAAAGCTAATCTGCACATTTCATTGTTTTCAACCTGCATATGCCTGGAGCTGACACATTTGAAATGGGATACTTGAGACTGGCAGAAACACAAGACTTAAAATAATAAGGGTGATGTCTTGGCACTGAGTGGTGATTCTGCAATTCTCCTTTTCCTTTTCCTCCCTCCTGCAGCGGGGTGTACTTCCAGGGGACAACCATTGGCATGGCGCCCATCATGAGCATGTGCACTGCGGAGCAGTCTGGAGGGGTTGTCATGGTAAGTGGCAAAAGCACAGCGCTGGAACCTGTCCCAGCTGCTGCAATGTGATCTCAAGTGTTGTAGTGCTGCGTTCCGTACGTCAGCTTCTTTTAGTCACATTATCAGTCTCAATAATATCCGTATCAACAAGCAGCTTGAGTGTAAGTATTTTAACTCATAGTTTGCATAGTGGAAAATGTAAAACTGAAATATGGCATTAAAACATAGCATGACCTCCTTTCAAGAATCCTCGCTTCTGGTCATCATTAAGTCAGATGAAGAGGTGCTACGAAGGAAGAGAACCAGAGGATCTATTTGTTATGCACCGGAGTATACTAGTGTTACAGGCAACGACGGTCTGTCCTGAATCTTTTATTATATTGATTTTATTCTGTATTTACAGAGCTCATTATGTGAGGTATTACTTTCCATCTTTGTAGCACAGTGTTTTTGTTATGTTGCCAGATGAGTATAAACAATAGCAGCACTTATTCCACCTAAATCTCTCTTAAAGAGATTACAGGTAGTGTTGTTAGATGCTAGATGTGACGAACAAACAAGCAACCATCCTAGCCAATATCTGCTAGTAGTTCTGGGATATTTTCTTTGTGGGGGAAAAAAAGAAATGTAAAAGAATGGTTTGAATTTTGAGCAGCGTTTTGTGCAAGGGAGGGGAAAGCAGTTTTGAATTAACTAAGCTTTTCAGTGCAAATACTTGAAATGAAATTAGATGTGTACTCGAAAGCTTGCAGGCCACTAATAGGCTCTGTTGGTAGCCACAGCTCAACTCTAGAGCTGAAAGCCAGGAAGCCCTAAAAACCTCAAAGATATTCTCTAATTTTGAGTTCAGGCTGGAAGCGCCTGAAAACCTTTGGGTTTTTTCTGTGTTTTAGTCTAGACTTCCCTCACGTTATTTGATTTAGTCATTGTCTCCTGCATCAGTGAGGTGGGAGCTGAGGAATGCACTATGCGCTGAGTTGCATGGTCTCAAACCTCCATGTTCTTCAGGTTGGCATGGTGGGGCCAACCTGCAGCCCGAGACACCAAGCTCTTTGCCTCAGGACAATCCACACAGCGGAGTGGCCCTAGAAATACGGCCCCTTGAAGCCTCTGCATTTCTTCTTAGCTAGCATCCAGGCTGAGCCTGGCCCTTAATGCAGGGCTCCTTTGTGGTGTCTGAGAGGATTTATGAGGTGAGTAGGAAAGATTGGGGTGTGCAAGAACTTCTTTACGGTGAGGGTGACAGAGCACTGGAACAGGCTGCCCAGGGGATTGTGGAGTCCCCTTCTCTGGAGATATTCAAGACCTGCCTGGACTCCTACCTGCGCAACCTGATGTAGGGAACCTGCTTTGGCAGGGGGGTTGGACTCCATGATCTCTGGAGGTCCCTTCCAACCCCTGTGATTCTGTGAAAACAATCAAATCAGGTGGAGAAAGTCACATCAAACTTGTAGAAAATACAAAGGCTTCAGTCTCTTGTTGGCTTTAGAAACCAAGTCTCTAGTTTGTGTTTGTTCCAGCTTTTTGTTGCGTATCTTGGGGCTAAGTATGAGAGGAAAAGAAGGCAGAGAGGAGGGGGAAGCTGCTGGAGTCTCCAGATGCACTTCCAACTCTTGGCAAAGGCATATATGAGCCACCCGGTCCCATTTTCCCCATTCCTCCCTCAGGCTAGAGGTCACTGCTTTGGCTTTGTCTGCAGTCGGTCATACTCTTAACAATGACTGGTTGTTCTTTTAATTTATAGCATAAACTTGAAAATACACTGCAGTATTTTACAGCAAATCCCGTCCTCCTCACTCTGGAAACTGATGTTTAAACAAAAACAAAACAGGAAAAAAAAACACCCCACCATTTCGTTCCTGTAACTGAAAAAAGAGGAGTTAGTATTTCTTTAAAGTGTTCCCAGGGCTCTGACAGAGAAGAGACTGATTCATATGTCCAGGAGAAACCCGGGGTCTGTGGGGAAATGGTAACCAGGCTGCAGCTTCAGTGGAACGCGTTGTTTCCCAGAGACTCCCACCCTGGTGAATTGAAATGTTTGAGGTGCAAATGAACCTGAGGCTTGCACAGCATAGCTAGGGTTGTTTTCCTTCTTCAAGCAAGTCGTCAATAAGGAGCCGAATCCAAACCGAGCAAATTCTCACCCTAAGACCCAGGTGGGCAGCTTCCAACCTTATCCTGCCCGATGAACAAAGGTTGATTCAGGTGTGCACAGAAAAGTCTTGATGCATACATACAGACAAAAAGCTCTAAGTCTGGAAGATGTGCAAATGAAATAGCTTTTAACGCGAGAGGCTATGGTGTCATGAGCAGCCGTGATAATTTGATATTACCCATTCCACCCCAAACGTCCAACCTCAGAGAGTTCCCAGCTTTGAAAACAGTTCAGAAAGAAAAGATGTAGGTGCACGAGAAACCGAATGAGAAGCTTTTGAATGTAAATTTGGGGAGAACAGACTACGCATGGTCTGATTGTCCCGACCCTTTTTGCAGTTACCCAGGTCTACCATAAGATCTAAATTCCACTGGAATTCCATACCCAATTTCTATGGACCTTAGCAAGCAATTAAGCTAAACAAGTGTGGAACAGAGGCAGTGAATGGCTTAAATGAAATTAAAGCTGTGTTTTTGAAAACTTACGCTCTTACAATGGAGTGAACTTGCATGGAAAGTACAGGGATTGGGGCACAAAACTGTTCTAGCTGCAGGTGACAGTATTTTATTACTGAGGTTTCAACTGAATCCCACTGCAATGAAGTAGAGTTCAGCTGAAAGCAGCTGCGTGTTTTATGCAACATCTTTTAATGTCTTAGCAATGGTTGTGAAACTGCTTGGTAATGACTTTTACTACTCAAGTTAGCTTTAAAAGAACTTGGTGGGATAAGTCAGTCACATTGCTATTCATTTCTTTAGCAGTTGCAATACTTAAGTGGTCTCAGTATCAAGTGGGGGACATGTTACTGTTTGTTTTGATAGTCTCCATTTATGCTGTCTTCAAATAACCTCCGTTGCTGAGACATCACATTCCTTGCTTTAAAAACCCACTCCAGAAACTGATAAAATTGCATTCCAAGTGGATCTGAGCTAGTAATGAGAACCGCATGGGATGTAATAATTGTTTGATTATTCAAGTCCCAAATTACATTTCAGATCATTTAGTGCTGTAGTTCTGAAGTGGACCACGTGAGCTCTTATTTTTATTTTTAATTGCCAGCGCTGGAGGTGCTCAGATGAGCAGAGTCCCTTTGCAGTATGCAGAACAGAGCCTAGCAGAAAGGCGAGCTGATCTCAGTTTGTTGTCTGTGCAGTTGGTTCACAGCTCAGAGGAATTTCTAAGGCTGGACAACACAGCAGTAATTTCAAGGCATCCATCCATTGCTTCGCCAGTAAATGACATGGAATTATGTAATTGTTTTCTTAATCTTCAGTCCTGGATTGTTTTCCAGTTGTGTGAGAGGTTGTGTTCTTTTTAGGACACCAGATTCAATTGAACTGAATTCCCTAAGTATTTCATGAGTTACTGTAAGAACAAAGATACATCAATCTGTATGTGACTAGTATCTAGATAAGACACCTCCATATGTAGGCATTGTGCAGTATATATTTTCCTGATTATTACAGATTATTTTGCTGCATATATTTCCATTCCGATCCTTTTCCTAGGTCATGTGGTGCAGCTCCTTTCCTCAAACAAACGTTTTAAAAGTTAATTGCACGCAAGCTGACTGTTGTGTTGGTCGCGACATTTTGATGCTGTTATTTCTTCTAATTCGAGAAAAACTAAAACAGGATCCTTTTGTTGAAAGATAGGATTGTTTGGAGTTTATTCCAGCTGGAGAAGTAGTTCCTTGTTGTCGGAATTCAATTCTGTTCTCTTTTTTTTATTCTGTTTTCCATATAAGAATTGATTTACTAAAAATATTAGCACAACCAGATGGAAGGAGAAGCTCTCGAGTCATGGAATCATAGAATGGCTTAGGTTGGAGGGGATCATCTTGTTCCAACCCCCTGCCACGGGCAGGGCTGCCAACCACCAGGCCATACCCCAAGTCATATATTAAGAGCTTCATTTGTATATAGCTGATGTCATAGACGCTTCTACCTTTCACTTCTTTTTAGTCTGAAGATTGACTTAGATGATACCGAGAGTTATTTAAACTGAATATATTCATATATGCTTTTAGAGCGGGCAGCTGTACACAGTAATTCCATTTACTGACTGATAAATAGTGGATCATGCATTTATATTACATGTTTATGCCTTTGGGGAAAGATTTTATGAGAGTACAGTGGATATTTTTTCCCTCAAGGAGAGTGATCGATGTGGAAATGTCTCTTACTTGTGGTTCAGCCAAAATATCAGTCTGATCAGCAGCCTTTAATCAGGCTGTGCAGGGAATTTCTCAGAAGTAGTTGTCCAAAAAATCCAGCATTTCAACAGGGATTAAGGTTAATATTTCCGTCTTGACACTTGCAGCATTTTGAATATTCATAGGTGTTAACTGAAGGGCATTGAAGAGTTCATCTTGCTTTGTTCTTTAATTAAAAACAAGAAAACTGGTTTTAAGGGTCCTCTGTCTTTCCTACAAGGCTTGAAAATTCGTCTTGGACTTTCTGGCATTAAAGAAACAGTATGATGAAGATTGAACAGACCAGGGGAAATCTCTTGCTTCCTTTGTAATTTACCTCCTGACAGGATGGATCTTCTTGGTTTTCCCTCATCACACTCATCCTCTCCTATAAATGATTGCTCTTTCCCATGTTCCACATCTAAGTTACTGTTTTCTGCCACTGCCATGTCTGAGCAGGGGAACGTAAAGCCCTCAATAAAGATATGGCCCATATGCTCAAAGCTGCCCGATGGCCTTTGAATATCTGATGTGTTGAGAAAGCCGGGTGGCCAGGACGGATAGGCTGCTCTGAAAATCCCAGTCTGCTTCTGATAGACATGAATGGGTTTTAAATTGTGTGCATTTAACAGTAGTGTTACCACAGCTGGTAAGCTCACAAAGCATTATGAGGAATAGGCAATAGGACCTTGGAATGTGTGTTTTTAGTTGCTTTCATACCTTGACCACTATTTTTTTTTTTACTATTATTTGTTTAAGGATCATTCAGAAAACCCTCTTGGTGCAGCAGTCACCCTGGCTCATGAGCTGGGCCACAATTTTGGGATGAACCACGATACGCTGGAGAGGGGCTGCAACTGCAAAGCATCTACTGACAAAGGGGGTTGCATCATGAATCCTTCTACGGGGTAAGTGTGAGGGTGTGCTGTTGCACTTAAGGTTGAAAACAGTTTGGTTTTGTGTCTCAGGTACTTTTAAAGGAAAAATGAAAAACTTCAAGACCTGTCAAATCTCTTTGCAGTTATCCCCCTCAAGCTGAAGCAATTATGTGTGTTCTCAGTGCAAGACATGTACCCTTGTACTTTTCTATTTCCATATTACCAGTGTGAGAGACAAAAATGCTATAAGCAGCTGGTTAAGCTTTTTTTGAAAACCAAACTGCATTGCAAGTGATGAATCAGAATTTCAGCCTCTCTCTTCTTGCCAACAGATTATCAGAGTCGTAATAGGAAATGAACGATGTCTCAAGGCCAAGACTAAGATGACTGTTGTAGGAAATAAAGCAATGCAGGAAGTATATTATTATTATTAGACTCTCTGTAAAGTCTTTGTGTTGTGCTGAGAAGGTTTTTAGTTTTGCACAAACTTTGGCATTTTGACCCTTTGTTGATAGGCGGTGGTATTAACGTATGAGCAGATATGTCGACAGAGAAGTTTGGTGTTTTGGTAGACATGAAAAGCACAGGCGCCATAAGCAGGTAACTAAATTACAGCTTGCTCCTCTGCATTTTAAAATACTACTTGAAACTGAGCAGTATAACGAATGAGTTACGTCCACATTCAGACAAGAACCGGTAACATTAAATTGAAGTAACAAAGATGAGGTTTACCAAAGCTTTCTGCTGGAAGGTGACATGCTGGACTGGATAGCCCACAGAAATGTCTCTGTCCGTGATAGGAAGCTGGCAAGAACCAGTCAGGCAAATATCTGTCAGCAGCATCTGGTAGGTACAGCTAGTTTTGCCATGGGGTGATTGGATGGTCTAGATTGGTCTTCTGGTGTGTCTTCCAGCTTCAACACTCTCTGTGTGTGCTTAAACTTTATATATACATTGCTTAAAAAACCTCTTCTGCGATTTTTTGATCAGCTCAGCTTGCTTGGATACACTGCATGTTTCTGGGACAGGAGGAGAGCTATATGGGAGAGGGCAGGGAGTGTTGGGCAGGATTGCTCCCTGCTGGTCAGCCAAACAACAGCTTTGGCACTTCTTCAAAGGCAAGCTGTCACTCTCCTTCAAGGCAGAAAAAGGGATTCTGGCCAGAGGCCAAACACAGCAAGTTAAGAGACAAACAATGAAAAGAGAGTTGTGTGCTTAGAGGAGAATGAGAGTGGTTTGGGAGAGAAAAATAGCTTGGCTCTCCTGAAACAATAGGTAGTAAATATCCCTACGGAACTGCATTCTGCAGCAAGTCAGGGCTATTAAACACACTGTGAAAACGAACTGAAGGTGGCTCTGAAGTGGGGTGATGTGATGGTGGGTGTGCAGTGGGCTGGCAAGTCTGGGCTCTAAGCTCCAGAAAGAGGCATGCAAGATTTTGTCATCTCAGCTGAGCTGCTAGCTGGGCATACAGCTGCTTTGCTTTGGGGAATAACTACTGGATGCAATCAGGACAGAAGTTTCTAGGTGGTTTCTGAATTCAGTCTGTGGACATATCTCTAACACGGGGTCAGCTAGCTTTTCCGCGGTTCTGCTTTCAGCACCACAAAATCATAGAATCACAGAATGGCCTGGGTTGAAAAGGACCACAACGCTCATCCCGTTCCAACCCCCTGCTATGTGCAGGGTCGCCAACCAGCAGACCAGGCTGCCCAGAGCCACGTCCAGCCTGGCCTTGAATGCCTGCAGGGATGGGGCATCCACAACCTCCTTGGGCAACCTGTTTCCACCACAGCCCAGTGGGTTTATCAGAAGGTGTGCTTGGTGTGCCAGTCCAGTCGCTTGGCTCTGGGCACGAGAGGAGCAAAGTTGTACCTGCTCACTGTGTTCCTCCAAGCAACTCATCTCACTTTATCCCAGGGTTTCAGCAGCACCCTGGTGGGTTACCAGCTGTGCTACCTTAGCAGTGCCATACCCAACACCAGCACTTCATAGGTATGGGCAGCTCTGGGAGGTGAACCATAAGGTGCACCAAAGCTTTGTTGCACTCTCTGGATTTTCACCAAACTTTTCTACAACTTAAGCCCAAGGAAGAGTTGTGACATTCAGAGAAAAGAGTTGACTGGTGTGTTTGCAGTGATTATTGAATTATAAATGGAAATTTTAACATTGGGTTTGTAGCCTTAGGCTTTACCTTCATGCTGCGCTGTCGATATGTAATAAGTATTCTAGGAGAATACTTTATGCCTTAAGCCAAACTGCATTTTACCAATTTAAAATTAACACTTTCAGTATTTACCCAACATCTGACCAACAGTAGTATTCCTCTGAGCACCATTATTCAAGGAACATCGAACAGTTCTCAACTCTTCAAGCATCAGTTAAGAGAAGGTCAAATTAATATTCAGGCATTTTTGTCAGTGGTACAGCTGGTGTGATTGAATGCACCTCCAGCAAGTCTGCAGAGGACAGTAAGCCGCAGGGTTTGGTGCATGCAACACACGGGAGGGATGGGATGCCATCCAGGGGGAACCTGTGAGGGCAAACCTCTTGAAGCTCATCAAGGCCAAGTTGCAGGGGCCTTGCACTTTGGTCAGGGCACTCTCAAGCACAAACACAGGCTGGGCAGAAAATGGAATGAGAGTGGCCCTGAGGAGGACTCGGGGTTTTGGTTGATGACAGCTCAGTGTGAACCAGCACTTTCAGTCCAGAAATCCAATTGTATCCTGGGCTGCATCAAAAGAGAGGGGGTGGTAGCAGGGCAAGGGAGGTGATTGTCCCCCTCTGTTTTCCGCTTGTGAGAACCCAGATGGAGACCTACACCTGGGTCTGGGGCCCCCAGCATAAGAGGATATGAACCTGTAGGGGTGAGTCCAGAGAAAGCTTTGAAGATGATCAGAGTGCTGGAGCACTTCTCCTGTGAAGAAGGGTCGAGGGAACTGGGCTTGTTCAGCCTGGAGATGAGAATGCTTTGGGTATGCCCCACTGAAACCTTCCAGAGCCTGTAGGGGGACATCAAGAAAGGTGGAGAGGGACTTTTTTCAAGGGCGGGTAGTAACCAGACAAGAAGTGATGGCTTTAAACAAAAAAGAAGATAGATTTAAATTTGGCATAATGAAGAAAATCTTCGTGGTGAGGGTGTTGAGGCACCAGAACAGGTTGCCCAGCGATGCTGTGGAGGGCCCCATCCCTGGAAATGTTCAAAGCTGGGTTTGAGCAACCTAATCTAGTGGGTGGCAACCCTGTGCACCTCAGGGATTGGAACCAGGTGGTTTTTAAGGTCTCTTCTGCACCCCCACCAAAACCATTCTGATTTTCTATGAATGTATGATATTCCCTACCTGAAAAACATCAAAACACAGAACATGTCAGGAAAGTTAAATACATTTGGAGAGAAGTTTGTTCTCCCGGTGTACTCACTGGCACTCGTGCAGTGCCCTTCCAATTTCTGTTGGTTTAAGCTAAATGTAATAAGTAAAAGAAAAGGGGGAAAAAAATAATCCTTGGGCTGAAGTAAAAAGTATGAGCCGCTGAGAAGTCCTTATCTAATCTCTAAAAAGGGTAGGAAATATCTGGGCTATAACAAAAATGCCTCTGCAGACTTGACTTTAGAGTCATTGGCGTGGTTCTGCAGCAAAAGGGAATGTTTGAAGACTTTTTACTTAAAAGTGATTTCATTAATTATTGCCATCTTCTTTCGGTTCTTATGTTTCAGTCTTTGAAGAGGTTAGCATTAAAAAGTCATCTTGGAAATTACTTCTTGGTGGAAAAAATCTCCAGGGATCAGTGTGGAATTTAAACTCTGTTGGATCTATCCTTTAATGAGTTTCTTAAAGCTTTAAGGAGTGAAAGATACCAGCAAGATGTGTACCTCTGTTATGTGAGCAACAAATGCCTTAAGGACCCAATACTTCAGCAGAATATATTTTGTGTGGCGTAGAATTAAGCGTATGAAACCAAGCCAGAATTTGTGGCACTCCAGATCTTTTTGAGGCTCAAATATCTCCTATGGAAACCACAAAAATCCCATTGCAGAATTGTGTGGGTTTTTGCTGCAAAAATAGCATCAACAAGGAAATGTTTAATGTTATCGCATTGTTCCCTTTTTATGTGTATGTTTTAATGGTATTCTTTCATTTCTCTTAGTTGCTTTGACCATGAACTGTTTCAAGTGAAAAGAAGGTGATGAGTCTTAAAGAGATTTGCAAATCTTTTTATTGTGATCGCTGTATCTGAAAACAAAGGGGCTGCGCTGAGTCAGCAAGGCCATCTCACCATTCTGCTCGTTTTCCAAGTATCTCCCTAAATTTTCCACTCTTAGGAATGCAGATATTCTTCCTGACAGCTACATAAAACCAGGAGAGTTATAGTGAAATCTGAAGCGTTACTCCAGATTTATATCACTGCAACTAAACAGAATTTATCACGAACAGCGGAGCAAAATTATGCCAACTAACTGTGATAAGTTCTTTAATAATTTTGAAAATGTACCCTCTATGTGCTGCCTCATCAAAATGATGCACAGTTATCTCCCTGGTGGTTGAAACCAGGTGAGTTTCCCCAAATTAGTTGAAAGCTTCATATACATTTGAAACTTCTAGCCCAGCCTTAAGGGGAGCCGAACGTTTTTAGCTATCCATCTTCCCTCCAATAAACCTAATGGTTTATGCTTCACCTCACCCATGCCTGGATCCTTGCCGAGACCGTGCTCTTCTAATTTATATGGTGGACTTACACAGCTGACTACTCTTCAGGGCAAATGAGTGTACTGTAAATTTGATCTTCATTACTGTTAACAGGAAGTATTCCTTGATGCTTCTCCATGTTTCTCCTGTAGCTTAGGTGTTAACGAGAGCCCAGGAATCCACAAAGAATAACTAAGCACATTCAGATGCTGATCCTACTGTAGTTTCCAACCCTTCCCAGAGCCCCGTGACAAGGAAAGCTGCTTTCCTTGGCATCTCCCAGAGATGTGTTGCTCTTATCAGGATCAGGAGAATTCTTGTTGCTGTTTCATCTCAACCAAAGGTAATTGAAATGACGGGCAGGCTGCTAGGGTAGAGCAGTTCGTTTCATCTCTTTTTGAGCTTCCCCATACAGTAGTAGGTTTTCACCATGCAGACAGGAAAGGGGATGACTGGAGAAGGGCTGCTCTGCTCCCCTCCAGCCCCCTTTGCATCTCACTAGGGGAATGTTGTGCCTTTGAACACAGGGATCAAGAAACAGCACTGTGTGTCCAGCCTCCCAGGTCCTACCAAGCATACCAAGCATAGCCTGGCAGCAGGTCATGTAAGTCTACTCTGACTTTTGTTTACACCTTGGCTCTGTGCTGCTTCTCTTCAGTGACCGTGATGAAGAGATGAAATGCAAAATAACTGAAAATAGCAAAACATTAGGAAAATAAAAATACTGTATTGTTAGAACAGTTTTTTCAAGACACAGATTCAAGTTTGTGTCCTTCAGGAATTGCAAAACCCAAAGTGTTGAGAGAGGGCTTGGCCATTACTGTTTGCCTGACAGACTTTTAAATAAAAGAGTATCTCTTCATCAACATTCGTCTCAATCTAAGCTCCTCAGCGGTCCTGTTTTTCCTCTGTTCTAATAATTGCCTTGTCCGGGACGTGTGCTGGTTTGCATCCCAGTAATGACATGTATGTAGGGATGGGGAGACATTTGGTGCCACGCAGGAAGGTCTGCACCAGTAACGTAAACAGAGAAGCAGCTTCTCTGTGATAACTCCTCTGCACAGCAACTCCACTCTGTCATGTTCCTTTTAGTGTGATGTTGCTTTAGAAAAATCAAAGAATGAGATGAACCCCTCTATGTCTGGCTCTTTTTTCCAGTTCTTATCTTGGATCTTGTGTTACCATTTCCATTTTCGCAGCTAGAATTTAAAGGCAGTATATCTTTCCGATTTGGTCAGGTTTTAAATTCAATTTGCTCAGATAAATATGACTGTGTTTGTTACAGGGAAGTGGAGCTCAGACTGTGACAGTGCTGGTGGAAATGCCCGTGTTTTGCCTTTGCTGCAGGATGCCTTGGGGCTCTACTGCAGCCGGGGACCAAGGTTTTGTGTTGTGATCATAAGGGAGGGAGAAGGAGAAATGTAATTTCAATCAATTCTTTAACCTCTCAGATATCGGTCAGAACTTTAGAGGATTTTTGTGGAACTGTGGCTTTCAGTTGAAAAGAAAAACTATTTTTGAGTAATTGCTTTTCAGTGCACGATTTCACATTAATTATTGAGCTTTGGAGGCAGGGTCTGGGGGAGGAGGACAGTCAAGAGCACATAGTAGTAGTTGAACTGGGGAGGTAGAAAAATAGTGGTTTGTTTACTGTAGGAATTTGGAGAAGACTTTCTTTTAACAGATCCAAAACGCACACACTGTTACACCAGTATGTTTTTAGGTAAAATTTTTACCTTTATGGTTAGAAGTAAAATAAAAACCGGCAAAGAAGGTACAGATTTGTGAATGGGATTGAGAGCAAAACATGATTTATTAAGAATGGTTGGAGTGACGTTCACAAATTGAGCTGATTGAAGTATTGCTGAGGAGAGATGGAGAAAAGTTAAAGATAGGAAGGACCATCAGGAGAGTTTCTTTCAGATACTAGTGAAGAAGAGCATCAGTACATACAATATTTAATTCCCCCTGGGAACAATTAGATACTCTGCACTGAACACTGAGTATATTAGCTATAATCAAGGCTAAATGAAATATTTAAGTGCAAACGTAGTGTTCTTCCCTTAGTAATAGTACCAGATGTCTGCCACTTCGTGATTGACTAAAAGGTGATACCAAGCAAGACCTTAAGTAGCACAGAAGATGCCATAAATGAAAGTGTTCTCACTTGCCCCTGGTGATAAGTTGGTCCATGGGTTTGCTGTGCAAGTGCTCTAAGCACCCAAGCATTAGGTTAGGAAGCGTTTGTTCTCTGATGTATGCTTTAAGCCATTTCCCAGCTGTTTTGAAACTGTAGCTCTATATGATCCGGGAGATGCAGCTATCCTTGAAAAGCAGCTTTCTTGCGAGTGAGAAACTAACAGTAACATTTCATGCTTTATTTTTGTGCATAAACTTTTGGTGCGGATTCTTACGTGTTCAGACCTCCAAGGATTTTCCAGAGTTTGCTATCTGCGTAAGGGCAGAATTTTCTGTGTGTAACTGGATCTTAAGGAGTTCCAGCCATCACTTTGCATCTTCTTCCCCAAGCTATGAGGGTCCAAGGGTGCTCTGGAAGTGCTCCCCAGAGCCACTGAAGTGTCAAAGCTTGGGCTGATGGGGCTGGATGTTAAAGTAAATCTTAGATCATGGGTGTGTGGATTATGGAGTTTGCATATGGGTTCTGTGTACATAAGCCATAGATACTTCTGATTGTCAAATTATACCCACAGCAAACACGGTGAGATAGTGGTTTGGGCAATATGGCCTGTGGATCTAAGCACCAACCTGTCTTATTCCTGTGTGATGGTTTATTTCTACCTCTGGTCGACTGGACTAGAGCTTTGTGGGGCTATGTGGTTATTCAGGTCATGGAAGCCATCCAAGTTAAATGCAGGCCTTGTCAGGGCAGAAGAGTGATGACTATTATGTAGTGATCTGTTTGGTATCTGAGGCACGCGGTTATTCTGGTGTAGCTGGGATAGCTGTGAACAGCAGGATCGGGGCAGGATCAGGATATTCTCAGCAGCTTCTTCATCTCCCTTCACCACCAAGGGACCAGCACCCTATCTCTAAAGCGTGTTGTTGTGCAGTTCCTGTCCTTTGATGATGCTGAAGGTCTATTCTTCCCTCGTGTATCACCCATTACCATTAATGAGACTTAGGACTGCACATCAAAAGAAGGCTAGTGACAGTAATGATGGTTTTATAGTGCATAAATATATATTTGCATGATAGATAGGTGGTTGGTGTCTCTTGGAGAGCCATTCTGCCCAGAACATTCCACTCTCAAAGGCTTTTGTGGGGAATTTGTATTTTGTCATCTGCTTTTCTTTGTTCTTTTCAAATGAGCGTACAACAAAATGTATTTAACTACATTACAAGTATAAATACATAAAAGAAGAAGTTAAAATTTACTAAGGACATCATAGGAAAGAACTAACCATACGCATAGTCTACTACATTCGGTATTAGTTTCAATTGCAGTTCTTTTATGAAAAATCACCTGAAGAAAGCAGGATGATGGCTTCCCTTGATTTTCACTGCTGAAACACAGTTTCTGGAGTATATAGAGCTGTACATGAAAATGTACACTCTTGGGAGATCCGTAGTAGCTTCAGGAGCCAGCCAGGCATGCCATGAACTCAGCATCTTGGCTTTGGTGCCAAACACAACTTGAAACGAAAAGCATTGACTCCAACAGAGTCAATGTACACACATAGTTGAAGCGCTAAAAAAAAAATGAGAAGGCAGCCGGTCATGTGATGAATGGGATGGAGACCAGAAATACAGTGTGGGAAAGGACTTTAATTTACTGACTGGTGCTCTTTTGTCCTTGCTCGGCATCTCACAGTACCTTGTTAAGCATTAGCTAATCAAACCGTCATTAGTTGCACAGTATTTCCTGACCCCTCTCGGTTTGTTTGCAGTTGTTTGCAGACCTTACTTTGCATTTTTCAGTCTGGCAGCTTGGAGACTTCAATCTGTGGAGTCAGCAGAACTATCTGCAATTACCTCTGTTGCAAGCTGAAGAAAATGAAATTATCTTTAAGATATAAACAGTTTCTAATTAAACTCTGAGGCGGCTTATGTTTCCAAACTGGTCTGAGCTCAGCCTGAGTAATTTAGCAGATTGCATTCTGGTCCTTCCTTTAGTAGGAAACAGCCGCAAGATTGCAAACCAGATTTATGTCAGTCCTTCCCTTAACTCCAAGTAGCCTCATGTCTGCAGCCCATTTGGCATCCCTTTCTGGTTAATAATTTCCATACATTACACGTATATTTAATTGTTTTAGTAAATAAGATCTGTGCATTAGTAGCATGGCTTAAAATTCTTTGCCTGTTTCTTAGTCCTCTGCAGGAGAGGATCGCTGTTAGCAATTAGCACACAGAGCTACAGGGCAGCTCCTTAAAAAAATTAAAAAAAAGAAAAAAAAAAGCTTTTGCTTTTTAGTTTAGCTTCGTCTCTCACATCTCGGGAGATGTGCTCTTAGAAATGAAAATATTGTTCTTTTTTGGTGTATTCTAGAGGAGGACTCATAGAGATTTACAGCATGCATTTTCTGTAAGTGAAGCTGACAAGGAGAGAGGTTACTTCTCAAATGAAAATACATTTTACTTCTGGTCTGATTATTTATAGCAGATACTTAAGGACAAGTCATGTTTTCTACCCTGAGATGTATCCAGAATGGGCACAGCTTTACTGGCTTGGATGCTGGCGTGTGAGAGTTCAGCCGCATTTTGTCTTGTCAGTGTAATATCCATACAAAATATAGCTCTGTAAGGGACATTTGTCTTCTGTACTGCTTCTGTTGCCGTGACCCATAAGAAGAAATCATGTAAGGACATTTTGCTTTATCTTGGCTTTCTCTTTCAAGAAAAAAACAAAACAACAAAACACCACATATCAGACTGCAAGGATAAACCAGTAGTGCGGTGCATGGAGAATTAAGTGTGCAATGTCCAGTTGTAATTGGTGTTAATGAATTCCAAATTCCCAGCGTATAAATGGAAACATACCTTAAAGGGCATATTCTTAAGGTCACATTAATGTTTTTTGGGTTGGTTTTTTTTTTTTTTTGAACATGTGTTGTATGCCCCGAAGTGCTGTAAGGAATTGATGTTGATTTGGAAGTCTGAATCACTGTAATTAAATGATGCCTACAGCTGCATTTGCCACAGTTGTCATGGGAATCACAGAGTCTTTTTTGTCTGGGATAGATGTGCAAAAAGTTTAGCATTCAGAGAATGAAGATGTCTGTTTTACCCCAACAATGACTCTTCAGAACTGAATGCTGTAGTCACAGTGGTGGGAGGGAGATAAGCAACAACCAGTTTTAATGGGGAGTCACAGAAAATAGATGTGAAATAACTCGGGTTCCTAAGGAGCCTTTCAGGCTTATTCTAAAGCATCCTGGAATTTGTGTTTGTCTTCATCACTGACGTTCTCCTGGCAGCCAGTCGGCTTTAGATGTGAAATCCAGGCTCCATCAAAGATGACAGGAAAGCTTCTATAGACTTCAGCATGCTCTGGATTTCATCAGGATCCTATGGATCCCTTCAGATTTTTTCACTTGCTTGCTTAAGGATCCCTAAGGCACAAATCACAAGTAGATCTATTCTTTTCTGTTGGTTTGATATAATGATTACGTGCAATGCTTATACTACTTAGCTTATTTTCACTTCTGTTTGCCTGATGCGATATAGGCGATGTGGGAAAAAAGCTGCTTTTTCCTCAGCTCTTATCTTGCAGAATGCACACTAGGAAGGTGGAAATGCTTGGAGATTGTAGCCTGATTCCTGGCCTTGTTAATGCCTCACTTATCTTTCCTCTGGATCTTCAACAAGAGAAAAAATTGAGGCAAGGTGCTTGCAAGTCAGATACTCCTGTCTTGGAGTCCTGATTTATTAAGAGGCTGGGTAGTCTGGCCATTAGGTGAAATCAATGCCAGTCTGTCCCCCAGGTATATATTCATTCTAGTGTTTTGCAGAGCTCAGCTGTTTTTCTCTAGGACCCTTGCCTGTCTAGCTGGAATTTCTGTAAGATTCTTTCTGCTAATGCTTCTGCTGCTGCTTTTCCCAGTGAGCTGCTTCCTGGCGAGTTTTGTTCAGAGATGCTTCTCAAATCTCTTCTTCTTGGCCTGGTTTCCTCCTCCTGAGGGTTTTGTGCTTCTCTGAGTCTTCTTCCCTTAACCTGCTGTCATTTGAATCTACACCTGATGTGAGGGCTTATCCTAGCCCAAATCCATCTGTTGAAGCCAGGTTGGTACCCAAGTATATCAGGTCTTTAAATCAAAGAATCATGGAATCATTAAATTTGGAAGAGACCGTTACGATCAAGTCTAACTGCCAGCCTACCCCTACCATGCCCCCTAAGCCATGTCAATAAGGGCTACACCTCCATGGTTCTTGAAAACCTCCTTGGGCGGTCAGACTGTCCCAGCACCACCTGGGAGGATAACTGTGCTTCTTTTGTTCTTCTGAGCGTGATGCATCGTGAGTTCTGTTTAGGTACATGTTGGCAGAACAGGAGCTTAGAAAGGTGAAATGGGTAAATGTACATAAATAAGTATCGTGGGTTGATTTTCCTCTATTAGCACTTTGGTTTGCTGCTTCCTTTGGTTTGGTTTGGCTTGCTTTTTGAAAAATGATTTTGTTCTGTTCCTTCACCTGAACATATGCTCTATGAAGTGATCCTCTCAAACCCCTGTTCCCAATGTCAGATCTATATATATATATATGTATTTTTTTTTTGTCAGCTGCTCCTGACCTATTTAAAAACAATTCCAAGGTTTTTCAAAGGACAAAAATCAGAATATAACTGCCTACAACAAAAGCTGATTATAAATCACATTGGGATATATGAAATGCCACCAGGACACGGGTGCTGTCCTTAGCATTTCAAGCAGGGTCAAACAGTGCCTTTTATCCAACCAGAAATCGTTGGGAAGGTGACCTTCACAGCAAGGTATTTTGAGCCGTGTGATGGACCGTTTATCTTTATTTGCTTATCACATGCTGAGGATGCTGTGTTTTCTGTGACGAACACCAATGCAGGGTGGTGGAGCTTCTTACCTCCAGTTTCCTTCAGGGCTGGCAGAGGTTGGAGGCACGGGATGCCTGCTGCCCTGCTTTCCTTTAGCCTGGGACCAGACCCGACCTGGCCTTTTTACCCCTCCCTCCGTTATTCGTTGCATTGGATTAACCTCAAATTCTAAGCAGTAGATTGTGAAACCTGAACTCTCAGCAATCCAGCAAATTTTTATTAATGATGCAGAGGTCTAAAAGGAAACAGAGCAAAAGATGAGCCAGAGGCAAATTCAGACTGATTATAGCTACTTTCCTTGGCTGTCTGGTTTCCAACAGGAAGAACAGCTGTCTGAGTTCAATTCCCATAGAGCTTTAGCAATGCAGATAACTCCGGCGTATCGTCAGAGTACTGTCAAGATTGATAAATCGGTTTGGTATTGCTTCACCCCAGAACAGAAATGAAAGTCACAACAGGCCTCTCAACGAGAAAAAACTCCCCTCTCTGTACATTCATCAAAGTAAAAGTAACTGCTAATAATGTTTTATTTGGCAGTTTTGTGGCTGCAGAAATATCAGGCCATGACAGTGTATACTGTATAAAACCATTAAGTTTTGTTCCTTTGGAGAAAGTGTTTTTTTTCTGGACCATTCAGCCATTTGTTTCATCACTGCCTTCTGCCCTGAAGTCCCACATTCAATACTATAAATCTGCCTTTCCAAGTATTTCAGGGAGTTAAATTTTCACCTTCAGTTTAATGGGAGAGGTCAAATCTCAGCTGGGGCCGTGACAGTCCTGTCTGGGCACCTGAAGTAATATTGCTTGATTGAAGTCTGGAAATCTGCATTATTCCCAAGGCTAAATGACAATGAGCCGAAAGCATTTGTGAGTGAAGTTTAAACATTTATTTGGAAAGACTTTATTTCAATAACCAAGGCAATTTCATTGCAGCACAACAGGCAATTGCCACTACATATCAATTAATTTAATCACTGGTGTGACGTTCGTGGTTATTTATTGGAAGTGTAAAAACTACCGTAGAGTGAACATGACAGAAGCTGTGGGAGAGATCCAGGCTTGCTTTTAAATCACTGACCATGAACTCAGACAGCAAGAGCTTTGATGTCATGTATAACTACATGGCCCAATTCTTTGCTCTACTTTATTGATGCTTTAGGGATTAAAACTATAAAAGAGGAGCTATATAGTGAAAAATAGGCTAGAAAAAAAGAAGCATGAGTTGCCAGACATCTAATTTCTTTTGAAGCAAACTTCCTACTTCAGTACCTTATGTAGATTAAAATAAAATTGCTTTTTGCAGAATTCTTTTTTTCAGGGAGGGAATCTGCAGCTACCGTTAGGATCTCGTTTTACTTCAATGTGCTCGTGAGATCTACTTTAAAACTATGTGTCTTTCTCCCTCAAAAGTACTTACAAACGAAGCCACTATTTAAATAATAGATTAACACGACCTCCATTCTGTGGCAGTTGCCTGATTTTAAACAATTGCAACTGAAACATGAGGGGTATGAAATAACGGGTAGTGACAGAACTTTATACACTAAGAGAGCTATAGCATTTGAAAACCTATTTCAATATCAAAGGAAACGGGATTTATCTCTTGCTCAATACCCTGTTCAGCGAGGTTCTCTATGATTACTAATTCATTAACGTAAGACACAGCATAGAACAGCTGAAGCGTCTAAAAATGTCGTCTAATAGCAAATTCCGTTTTGTTCTACTAGGCTCATCTCTCTTAGGAGACCTGAAAAGTTGTTTTCGAGAGATGGAGAGCAATAATTATGTCTAGAAGGTTAAAACCAAAGACGATGCCTTTATGTGAGAAACAATTATGTCAATTAGATCGGGAGATGGAGGAGGCTGGCAAATTGTCATGGCTCCTTGAAATCAACACTTCAGTGGGTCTGAAACCACTATTTTCTCTTGAGTTCCTGCCTTCCTAGAGTGTTACTTTTGTTTTACTCTCTCTATTGCTGACAGCGTGTCAGTACAAAAAATCACGTGTCCATGAATTAACAAAAGCAAAACTATCTCTGTATTTTAAGTTTAAAAAGTTGGGTTTAGGTTCATAGGTAAGACTGGGATTTGCAATAGGAAACTGATACGTTGGTTCTGAACTCATTCTGTGGAGTATGAACAAGAGGGAGCTCAAACTTTCATCTTCTACCTCCAAAAGTAGGACCTGAGTTGCTCTCCTCCTTTCCGGTTGAAAGTGAGCCACTCTGCAGCCAAAACTCAACAGTTTTTGCTGACTAAAGAGAGTAAGTAAAGACATGTATGGCTACCCAAGACATCCTGCAGTTCTCTGATTCTATGGTTTGCTTAAGAACACATTCTAAAGAGCAAACTCCTGTTACCATTGGCAACTTTTTACATTAAAAATTCACTGGATAGAATTAAAAGGCAGTTTGGAGTGCAGCATTAACACCCCGATCTTTTCTTCCAAGAAAGTGTCTTTACACATAGGCTACTCTGACAAATAAAAAATAACATATCCTCTTTTTCTTTGTCTTCTATTCCACCCAGTGGTTTGTAATAGGAAGGTGAAAGCTTCCCCCTGCTCGACTGAACATTGCTGTTGGTGTGGGCCTTTGCTTAAGAGAAATAACGGGGTCATGGCATCTGTTTATCTCAAGGAGTCCTGGAGCTGATGGGAGACATAGAGGTGTTCTTTTAAGACATGGAGTTATGAAGAGTGTTGGAAATTCAGATTCTTGGGTAGCGAAATTTCTGTCTCAGGGCTGGGGCTGAGCCCTGCTCTTGTCTTTGAGCACCTTCATGCTCACGAAAACATTGCTGGTGCCTGAGCTGTTCTGTGTAGAGCCTCTCAGGATGATTTTTCCAGCATTCTGGACAAATCCAGGTCCCATTTTTCTTCACCTTTGGACATTAGTGAGTCAACAGTGATTTCAAGAGGCATGTGCGGGAAAATCAAAATGCCCTTTTAAAATTAATATAATCTCCAATTATCATATTACCTCAGGGAAGAAGGGCCCAGTGGTACTTAATAGAGCTCTTTGGGGCTGTTGTGCATTTTAATTGAGTGAATAATTGTAAAACACTTCAGGGCCTTAGGTAAAAGGTTCTGTATAAACATTGCTATAATGCTGAATAATCAGATTGTGCTATGAACTGGAATGAATGAACCCTATAAATAGATGTATAATGTATGCATTTGTATAATGTATGTGTGTATGTATATATACCAACATTTTGGAGAGAAGAAGTCAGTTACTTTATAAATGCCCTACTGTTCTTGAATAAGAAAATCATCTGAGATTGGATAGGATAACAATATTCATAGTAATCATCACATTCATTTCCAAGACATAGTGAGCCCACAGCTGTGCAATACACAGAGAATTGCCAGAAGTATTGATGGAGATGCTGCTTCAGTGGTTCTTGAGAAACAGCAAAATGTGGCTCAAAGGGAGTCTTTTCTTTCATGGCAGAGGAACGTGGAGGTGGCAGACCCAAGGAGCGAAATGTTCAGGCACCAGTAGGTGTAGATGGACATCTAGAAGTTTAGGAGAGCAAAGGGAGTTCCACTTCTGATGGCTTTCCCGAGGTTTTTCTGCAATCCTGTGGTGGGATTTTTTGGTTGGAGCAGGAATGTCCTGCGGCCTGAGTCAGTGCCACTCCTGTTGCGTTCAAGCTAGAGATTGGAATGACATTGACAGCGATGGCAAACACTGCTCTTCAGCAGGACCTGTGCTAGGGCTGTAGCTGACCTACTGTGCTACCATGCATCAATCAGCAGCCACTGTCTTCCTCCTGAATGCTGCGGCTGTCTTATCTCTGAAAACTGTAATTTTCTGGGGCAGTGATTCTGTCTTTTTCTGCGCTTGTACTCTCTTGTTCTTCAGTCCATTAGGAGGGGGAATGCCTCTGAAAGGGAGATGATGGAGATGAACTTTTAGAGTTCATGCAAAAAAGAAACTGTGCTGGGCAATGCAGTGCTAATACAAAGAATTCTCTTTTCTTAAAAGGGACTTGACACTTCCCGTGATGATGCCGCTTCACTTAGTTAATGAAAGGAGCCATCTAATACAGGCTAAATACAAAAGTAGATAGAGGAAACTGGCATTTGAATGGCTTGAGTGCTCAAAATATAAATGAGTGGGACAAGACCAGACTCTGTTTACAAAGGAATCAATTACCAGCCGTCATTTTACGACTGTGAATCTCTCATTTGCAGGAGCAGTCAGAGCTGTTTTTGCTGGAAACTAGGACAGACATTGCTTGACATTACACGCATCTTTGAAGCACTGAGGAGACAGTGAGGAATGCTGCAGGTTCAAGAGGGGTAGAAAGACTCTGCAGTGATTTTTCTTACTGTAAACCCACTGAAAAGACTGAGATAGTGCCAGGCACAACCTGAGTTCTGCAGAGTTGTACCCACAGCCAGAACAGTTCAACAAAAAATGATCCATTGTGTATTAGATGTACAGATTCAAACGGTGTAGCCAGTGTGTGGGCTATTCAGGATGCTGGAGTAGGAATAGGTTGGACTAAATTGCTATTTAATTTCTGTTCAGAGAGGTAATATGGGTCTGTAAAAGGAAGTGTTGTGAGTGATAATGGTATATAGTGAATGCTAATGATTTTTTTAATGCTTTGGTTTTTTTTTTTACTTCTGGAGGGTTCTTCAGTGGCCAGTACAAGCTGGTATCTAAGGGCTATTCCAAAAGAAGTAATGCATGGAGTACCACATATGGCCAAGCAAGGATAGTTACGTTCTATCACTGAAATCACAGAGAGAGGTGAAGGACTGACTTTGCTTTGGAAACTCCACTGCCTTTTCCCACCTAAGGACAGTCCTTCCAGATGAGGTCTGAAGTTTATTCATAGGGTTGCGTGGGGAAACTTGCTGCACTTTTTAGAGGATGAATGTCCTTCATGTGATTATTCATTATTTTTCATAAGCTCTAGATTCATTTAAATGGCACACCTAACACTACCAACATCTGATAACCCTTCCCCTCTGCCAGAATTTGCAGGCTTCTGATGAACCAGCTTAAAAAAAGAATGGTTGCAAATCATAATGTCATGGTATTAAATACCAATTATGTTTCCAGTGAAATACCAACTGGCATCAGTTGATGTGGTATCTTGTCTTGCACTGTATTTACCCTTTACTGACCCTCTGTTTCCACTTGTTGGGTTCCTCTCTGTTTTTACATTGTTTTATTTTAATCTTACTCAGTAAAGAAAAGATATTCAGAAAATTCCATCAAATAACATGTGCTGCACTGATGTCAGCTGAGGAAATCAGTGTCAAGAGCAGGAAAAGCCAGAAGATGAATGGATCTCTTAGTTCAAAATAGGAAACAGCTTGAAGTTCCTTTGAGGGGAAACAGAAACCTCATTCATTAACAATGACATTATTTCACCTCTGGTTAAGAGTAGGGATTCTGTTCCCTCCTGATGGACAGGCACATCTCACATTCATGCAAATGACCCTGAACATTCATGGATACAAAGGAGCAGCCCTAAAATATTGATAGTTTTGACCAGCAAGCTGTTCTCGTGAACTGCATGCGGCTCAGACATCTGGCACAGGGCAAAATGCATTATTTGTATTCCTGAATTGACTTCAGACAGTGTAAGGTCTGTATGTCTCCCTGCGTTCATCTCTGGATATCAAAGTAAATCTGTGCCGCTGAGGTGAAGGAAGTTGTCTGGATGATGCAATATTCATTTGTTCTCACTTTGATATGAGGATCGTGTCTGATGAAGCACTTGTATGCTTTGTTTGGGATCAATCACTTAGGCACGTTGGTGGTTCTTGAGTTTTTGTTGGTGTTTGACAGTAGTGTGCATCCATCTACGTGTTCACAGTGATGCACGCAGAACTGTGTGCCCTTTTTCCAATTGAACTAAGAGTGGGGGAGGAGGTCCTGGTGTCCAGCTAAGATCGCCTCCAGTTGTGCAGTATAGAAAAAGTCGGTAGAAAGTTTTGCTCCTCTTTGTACCTTCTCATTTCCCCTTGGGGCTGGGGCTGCAGCTAGGAGCCCGACTCTTGCTATTCTGAAGTTTATTTGTCTTTAATCCCAAGCATCGTAAGCTGTATCACGCCTGAAAATGTCAAGCATTTGTTTTTGTAACAGGAATTATCCCTTTTTAATAGCTATCAGCATCACCATCCACAAAGCAAGCGTTTCATTTCGGATTATTAGAAATAACAGTTGATTCATCGAAGTCTGAAGTTCAGCAGTGCAGAACTTCCATCTGTTATCTGGCTTGTTGGCAAGGCTTATGCCCTGTCCTTAATAATACATGATTGATACAAAACGTTTAGTGAATAAAGTCCAGTCATTAGCAGGTTGTCTCCCTGTGCTGCTGTAATGTTAAATTACTGCTTGGCTCTGGAGCAGCAGTGAGGAAGGTCTCGGGTCTTAGGGGAGATAAGGCAGCTTGAAAGCTGTTTTTCTGCTTGGTGGTGATCCAGATCCAGTGTAATTGTGTGCACAGCTCAGTGCAGAGAGGGCATGGCAGATTTCTTTAGGATATGATATTGATGGCTGGACCCAGGTGCTACTTGTCTCATTTCCTTGAGTCCAACTGCAAGCGTTCACAAATGAGGATGGAGTAAAGTTCTCCAGCAGAACAATGCAGAATATTTGGAGACGTTTGTACTACACTGAATCATTTTGCAAATGGTCCGCGTGACTTTCAAAATAAATCACAGGCTCTATGTGCCTGGACAGCAGGGCCAAATTCTGCTCCCAGCAATGTGAATTCAAAACATGAGTATTTTCAGTAGTCTTTAGAGTCGTCCAGATTGAAAGTGAGAACTGCATTTGCTTTAATGGCGTGGTTTCTAAACTGGACTTACAGATGCAGGTTCTTATCAAATAACATGATGTTTTCCCTGTTTTGTTTTCTTCTTCCTGAAAAAGCACAGGAAGTTTGCCATGCTGCCAAGAGAGGTGAATGAATACGCCATCTGATGTCAAATTTTCCAAGAAAGCTTAGGATGTTTTGCAGTCCTCTGAATGCTAGAATCCATCTTGCAAACCCAGCATTCCTTTAGGATCTCGATCAGATTTTGCTCTGTAACTACACGTGCAGAAGTGGGAGAAGGAATCCCAAATGTGAAAGCTCCCAGTCCTTACCAGTCATTTCCTTACAGTCAGAAATTGCTATCGACGTGCAGTGCAATGCTATGTCTCAGTGTCATGTTAAAGTGTTAAAAATTTGAATGCCATCTTCTTGTTTGTGCACAGTTGTGCCGAAAGGTCACCCGTTTGAGAAGAGATGTTTTCATCTGATGGTACTTCTTTTTTATAATTCTTTTCATGTATTTTTCTTCCAGCTATCCGTTTCCCATGGTGTTCAGCAGCTGCAGTAGAAAGGACCTGGAAAACAGCCTGGAGAAAGGAGTGGGGATGTGTCTGTTTAACTTGCCTGAAGTCAAGGAGTCCTTTGGTGGACAGAAGTGTGGGAATGGCTACGTGGAAGATGGAGAGGAGTGCGACTGTGGGGAGCCCGATGTAAGACACTGCCTGAGAATTACTACTCACCTCCCGTCTGTGGGGTTTTAACAGTAGAGAAGTTCCAGAGTTGGTTTGATGTGTTTAAGGCCATTTGGTGTGAAACAGAACTTCCCCTTCTCTGCTTTCTATCTTGTCTATCAGCTTAAGCCTCAGCAATGCAGGGAGTTTCTGTTTGACTATTTCTTGCTGAAGGTCAGACAGGGCGTTAATTTAAGTGTGTGCTCAATTTGCCATTGGGGAACAAAGTCTCTTACGGTCTGTCCAGCAGACCAGCCATGGCCAACTGTCATGTTCCTAACAACAGAAATGCCATTACGTACTAGCTAATAAGATAAATCCAAAATAAATGTGTTAATATTGCTTAGTTTTCTCAGGATACCGTGCGTTAATGGAAGTTTTGCTTCTGTAAGTGGGAAGCCACTTAATTAACATTGCTTAGGTGTTCTTTTGTTGCAGTTAGCTTCAGGTTTTAGGTACAATACCATTCCTTTTTCTGCTATGAGATTTTTCTTCTCTGCTAGCCAATTACCCCACTAACAAAATAGCCTTAGTGTCTCCCAGAAAGATTGCTACTACTTCAAAGATCATTTTATTTAGTGAGTGTGTCAGACAGCTGCTCAGGTCAGGAGGAGATAGGCAAAATCTGGGGGTCAAATAATACATAAGCATGCATTCATATGCCTTTGGCTTCCCACATTCATTGGCTCTATTGAACTTCTCCCAGATTATCTGAATTAAATACATCAGTAGATGAGGGATTTGTTTCCTGTGATAAATATGGCTCTGCAGACTAAATAGATTGGGGCAGTTAAAACAGCGAGATATTGCTGTATCCTGTCTATACAGTGTATTGGATTTACACAAGCCATAAGGATTTCCTGACAGTTCACTCATTCTTCAGGGTAACAAGGTTGGAGGAAACAGGCTTATCTTCTAGTTTAAAGTCAATAGAGTGCAAGCAGCTTGCAAATGTCTTTCTAACCCAGTTATCTTTCTCATTTTCAGTTTTGAATGATAGCGATACCTTTCCAAGTCAAAGTCAGTTAATGTCAGCAAGCACTGACTTGATTTGCCTCTTCTTTCTGTGATTTTCTTTCTTAGTTATATTGGAAAACTGCACCTAGAGCCCAATTAAATTAATTTGGATTTTACTGCTATAAATTGAGTTGTGCCGAAAAACCACCAGAGCGTTTAATAATTCACTATCCGGTCATTTATATCAGCTGAGTTTTGTCAACAGTGGTGCAGTACTTATGGCATGGAAAGCTGTACAATGACATATGGTAGCTGTGTTTTCTCATTGCTCAGAATTAAGTGTATCTGAATATGTAGATGTAGGTGGTTGGTAAGGATATTTCCCAAAGGATGTTTTACCCTTGGGATTTCGGTGAGGTGTCGAAGTGTGTTACTTGCCAAGCAAACAACAGCTTTGCTATATTCCCTAGGCAAAACATCAGCCTTATGTTGAGGTTCCTCAGCAGGACAGCAGTGTACTCATAAGGGCGGAGAGCCATGACCGTAGCACACCTCCCACCCTTTGGACAACCCTGGAAATGCTGTAGGGATTGTCTGGCCACCTCTACCCACGCTGTGGCCTCATGCATCAGATGCTGATGCAACTGATTATACTCAGCAGTCATCTTGTTGAGTATATAATGGGTGTCAGCATGCCTGCCACCAGGCCAAGCGTCTTGACCAAGGGATGATGTTCCCAACCTAGCTTTGGATTATATTACCAAAAACATCCAGTGTGCTACAGTGGAAGGAGAATTAATGTGGATTATGATTGCAAAGATAGAGGAAGGCAAATATCTGTATCTGCCTATCTTTATATGCACCTATATCCTTGGTCCCTAAGAAATCAGAGGTGACAAATGTGGCTAATTTTATAACAAGCTGCAAGGGACATCAGGAAACTACAAATCTGTAAATGAGAAGTCAGTTCCAAACAAATTACTGGCAAATGTAATAAAGAGCTGCTGTCTGAGTAGCTGTGACATGCCAGGGAAAAGTCAACAGAGCTTTTGTGCCAGGATGTCCTGCCTTACAAACTTATCACAGTGCTCTGAATAACTTAACGAGTTGGTGAGAAGGGAAGATCCAGCTATTACAGCCTGCTGGAACTTCAAAGGGGCTTTAGACCAAAGCCTCATTGGAAGACTAAGCGTCAGTAGGATTTGGACAAAAATGGGTTAAAAGGAAGGAAATATTGGGCACATATAAATAATCAATTTCGGCAGTTGAAGGAGATCTACAGTGATGTGTCCATGAGATGTGTCCTGGAAGATTACACAATTTGGCATACGGGTAAACAGCTTGGGAAGAGGAATGGCCTTGAACTCGCTGATGATATTAGCAAGGATGGTAGAGCTGAGAGATGGCTGTGAAGAAGTGCAGGAGAACCTTCTGAGACAGCTTGACTGGGCATTACGGTGACAAATGGGATTCAGTGCAGAGTGATGCGTAATCCGAACATCACATATAGGATGATGGACTCTGAACTGACTCTGACAATAGAGGAACAAGACTTCTTATTGCAATAAATAGTCTCATGAAAATGTCAGCTCAGTGCTCACGAGCAGTCTGAAGGGTAAATAGGCTGTTAGAAATTACTAGGGAAGAAATAGGAAAGCAAAACAAAGCACCTATAGGCCGCTATAAATCTGCAGCATGTTGTGGCTGAAACTGCACGTACAGTTTTTTCCTACCTCTCCGTGCTTTCAAGAAGGATAAAGCAGAATGAAAAGACTGAAAGAAAACCAACAAAGATGTTCAAATTTTTGGAGGCAGTCTGGCTGGAGAGGTAGAAAATAAAGGGATATTCGACAGAAGCTGATAAAATCATGAATGAATTGGAAAGAATGAATAGGGAGCAATCGCCTCTGGCAACAACTGTGCAAATGAAGTTAGCAAATGTCAGGTTGCAAACAAGCAGAAGGAGCTGCTCCCCGGACTGCGTCACCTACTTGTGAGTTCCTTTCCACCAAATGCTGCAGGTGCTAAAAATGCGCGGGGATCAAAGCAAACCCAGGAGATGGGGGAGGTATCACACATCTGTGTTTATATCGTTGTCTGTAGGCATTTTCTGGTGGCTGTTGTCAGGGGATGACAAAGTCTGGCCTAAGGTGGTCTACTTTGTGTTCTTAGAAAAGTGGGGGTGAAACCAAGATGTCCGGTCCAAAGCCGCTGTAGAGGATGCCAGGATAGTTGTTGGTTTTGTCTGTTTGAGGTGCTCTGATGAGCCCAGGAGACCTACACCAAGAAACCCACCTCCCCTCACTGCTGCTGTTACTAACAGTGACTGATAATAATGCACTACTTGAGGGCAGTAGTTTCAAATTGTGGCCTCCCATTTCTCTTCCAGCCTCCAAAAACCTCCTGAACTTTTTCTGTTTGTTTATGTTAAAACCATCCCTGACAATTTAATAGCCTAGGCACAAAAACTATTTACCAAGCTCATCCCCTGCAATAAGTGAGAGAGCAATTGGAAATCTGAAAGGCTGCAGTAACATCGTTGAAAGAAACAGTGTCTTTATCCCACAGTGTCTGTGGAATGCCAATTGCTTTCCTTGGGCTGCTCTGTGGACGGCCTGATGATGGGGTGCAGGAGCTGACTCTTTCAGAAGCACTTTAATTGGATTGACGTTGCTTTCCTCCACTCTGCTTTTCTCAGATTGCCGTTGAGATGAATTTATAAGATGTGCTTCTGTGCAGAGGAACATTCCTTCTGAAATACAGCAGCTGCACAGAAATATTTGCGTAGCCTGCTGCCTTCCAGCATGATCAAAAATAGGTGCAGGAAGTTGTTCTGCTTCAGAGCAGCGCAGATATCTTTGTATATTCAGGCAGAAAACAGGGAAAGGCTGGGAGTTATTTCACTGGTTATTTGGGAGTGCAGCAGTAGCCCTGTCTTCCAGTTGGAAAGCTTTACAAAAGTCAAGAAAATACTTGATCTGTGAACATCATTCTCACCCATTTATTTTTTCTTGCGTTCCTTGCATTGTTAGTGATCCCTTGTTAAGTCAAACCGACTTAACACAGCTGAAGAGCAATTTTATCTGCTGCTATTTTTGTTAGAGAGCTGAGATTCCAGCACAGCTGATGCAACTTGCGGCTTGTGAGTATCAGCTTGGAAAAGCAGTTCCATTATTGTCTGGAACTTCTTATTAGGTCGTTCTACTGAGAATAAGGTTCGTAAAAGCCCACGTGCAACTGCCTAATCCATAAGTGTGAAATTGGGATGTAACAGTAATAATGGAATTCATATTTTTCTCCAAGCTCTGTTACTGGAATCCCCCAAGAGAAGATTACGTGGAGTGGTGTTATTGTCTTTCTTTGTGGCAGACATCAGCTTCCACTCAAGACAAGAAATGTGCCGAGCAAACAGAACAGAGCAGAGAGCTGCAGTGGTGATGCTCGGTAACTGCAGCTTGGGATCCTCAGCTGGGGTTAACCCCACTGCAGGCAATGAATTCATTCCACTGGTTTCCTGGAAATAAAATGCCATATTATTGCACGGAGATTGGTAGCAGAATACTTGTGTTGTTCGTGATATTTGGGACTAGATCCATAGCTAGGATAAACCAGGCTTCCTCAATGGCTTCTCTGGTTTTACTACAATTACTGCAGTTGTAGGATCTAAGGACAGGCAATGCCTCTTGGATCTGGTTATTGGACTTTATGCATAATTCATGAATTCATGGCTAACTTTTCTTGGCAGGGCTATAGCACCTCTCAGAGATAAGCAGCCTCTCTTGATTTACAGCTCATTGCATCTGAAAGTTGTCTGCTTTCAATTTATCCCCATCCAGGAATGTACAAACCGGTGCTGCAATGCAACTACCTGCACTTTGAGGCCAGGAGCAGTGTGTGCACATGGACTTTGCTGCGAAGACTGCAAGGTGAGCTGATGGAAATGGTCACTGGTGTGGGGCAGGCAAAATGTCATAATCTTCTCAACTGCTCACTAGTAAGCAAGGGTGCAGAACCAACAAATTACGCCATTAACCATTAAGACATTTGTATTTCTTGTGAGCAGTTTAAAAAACATGTCAAACTCTTACAGTTACTGAAAGGGCAGAGCAACAGACTTCTCTAAGGAGGCCTGTGCTACTTGTGGTCACCTCTTTTTCATAAACTTCTGTACTTCAGTGTTTTTCATGCTTACATGGGTGTTGGTCTCTGTGAGCTGGGGCTGGGGAGGTTTGGTGCTGCTGTATGGATGGGGAATCGCAGAATGGCTTAGGTTGGAAGCGACCTTAAATATCTGTTCCAACCTGGCCTTGGGCACCTCCAGGGACGGGGCACACAGCTTCTTTGGGCAACCTGTCCAGTAATCTTTACACTGTCCACTACAGTTAGCTGATGCAGAGCCAATGGCTACGTGGGTTACACCACCGCACAGCTCCTATTGATTGACATGACAGCAGCCAAGATTTTGTTTGTTTTGCAGTTAAAACCAGCGGGGATTTCTTGCAGAGAGTCAAGCAATTCCTGCGACCTGCCAGAGTTCTGCACAGGAGCCAGCCCTCACTGCCCAGCTAACGTCTACCTGCACGATGGACACGCATGCCACGGGGTGGACGGCTACTGCTACAACGGCATCTGCCAGACCCACGAGCAGCAGTGCATTACCCTCTGGGGCCAGGGTGAGTCTGAGCACCAGGAGTGCTGTTCATCAGGCAGACTCGAGGAAAAGTTGTATGTGATTACGAATGGATTTGGGGGAATTTGATACAGAACCAATCTGTGCCTATTCTTCTCTGAAACAGAGCACCGAACAATGAGGGAATCAGTTTGTGATTCGTTTTCCCCTTGATTTGCAGTCGTGTTCATTCTTTGCAGCAGGAGGTAGAGAGAGGCAGTAAGTAGGTTCATTTTGCAGCACCGGCAGGTGTGGCCAGGTGAGCTGAGGCAAATCATTCAGTACTGACTTTGACATGCCCTTGTCTCACCCTCTGAAGTGCTGAATGCTCCTGACACGGGTGGAAACCACATCCCTTCTCAGACCAGTAGGTAAGCTTCTACCTGTGCTCTCAATTGCTCCATCTGTAGAACATACGTGTCTGTTGACCTCCTAAAATAGAGTTCAGCTCTTAACATTAACACAAGATTCTTGTGGCACTGAGTGCACACTGTTGGTGTCATCCTGTAAACCTAGCCCCCAACAGTTCTCTTAGCAGAGGATGGTCTGAAGCAGGAGGTCTCATCTGCCATGGAATTCTACTCACTTCTTGCACAAATCTAATTAGGGTTATCCTGAGGCGGTAACCAGGAAAGCTCTTCACCTTCTCACATTCTTCTTCTGTCCTGACACATCAGTATTAACTCTGCTCTTTGCTGCCGCCTCGCTGGGGACAAGTCACACCTTCAGTGTCTCACTGAGCCCCTCTCAAATGGAAGAAGCTCTCTGAACTCCCCTAAAGAGGAGTGCTCTTTAGTGCTTGATTCTTTTAAAGTAGTGTTTTCCACTCCTTTAACCTCTTTCAATTCGGCATCTTGCTGCCTTTTGCTCTATTTCAAAACTCAAGTGTCAGTCTAATTAATGACACACAGATGTTTCCCTCGGTCAGAGCCCCCATCAGAAGTCCACTAAGGATTTATTTGTTATCTGTGTAAGAGCTCAGACAATTTCCAAACTCGTAAAAGGGCGTTACAGCATCTCAGGAGATGATGCCATAGATAAGGAAAGCAGGAGAGATACAAAGCATTCTTGTACCCACATGAGCACGCTAGCAAGAGTTCCAGCTTTTAACTAAACTGCCTACGTGGAGCAAACTGTGCATCTGATGTACTCCTCCGAATCCCACTCGTGTCACAGAGGTAATAAGAGCTGATACAGGCATGTACAGTTATAGCCTCCAGCCTGAGTCATGCTGGGATTTGTAATCCCCCAGATACGGAGACGTTTTCTCTTGTATAAAGCAAAACCTCCTTGTGAACCACTTTCCCATGCCATGGAAAGTTCCTCAGTTGGACTGTTAGTAATTTCAGCCGCTGAGAAAAATCCAGCTAAAGGTCAGAAGCTGAATTACTGCAGCTCCCTTGCCAGGTCCGTTTCCTAACAAAGCACGTCCTCCAGCACCCCCGGGCTCCCCCAGATCTTTCTTGTCTTCCTTCTCAGGACTACTGAGCAGGCACTGCTGTGCCTGGAGCCTCAGCAGACACGGCTGTGGGGGTCTCCTTATGAGAAAAATGACTTTATTATGAGCAGACCTCAAATGGTCACAACAGACTTTTAACTGGAATGCCTGAACCTAAACTAAAAGTCTTATTTCTGACCTCAGTGGTGCAGGTATAAATTAGAAACCATGTCAGTAAACCTTCCAACCTCAAGCAAGCTAGATTATACATGAAAAAACAAGGCCTGTGTTCTGAATATCTGTGAATATCCCCACCTGCTCACACTTGTGGCTAGCTGGAGCATGGACTGGCTGATAAAGAGTGAGAAAAGGGGGAGATGGGCTGCATGAGCCATGTGGCTGGAAAACAGAGATTCCAAATCTCACCTGCCTGAATGGTCAGATAAGAGAAGTGTTTCTTTCCAGCTTGCTTGCTAAAGAAGCGACTTGACAGACTGAGATGTTCTCTTTGGGCTTTGTATGAAAAAGTTCCATTTGAACCTTTTACTAGACTCCTATAATTGCTTAAAATTTGTTTTTAACAACTGCGTGTGTTGGAGGTTGGATAAAAGAGCAGTTGTGTGTTCTTAAAGGAAAAGTTTATACCATAAAGAGAAAGCATTAATTCTCTTTTTCTTCTTCTCAGCAGGAGAAAGCCATGCAGGACAAAATACAGTAACTTTTCTTAAAACTATATTCAGCACATTGAATTCCTTATCAGTGTGTTCTCTTATTTATCTTTCTTTATTCATAGGCTTACAGATGCCCAATGATACATGTCAACCTTGATATTTTTAGCACTGGAGAAAAGTAATGAGCTTTGTTGGAGCTCGCACGTTAGGCTGAGCAGCAGGGATCTGCTTCTAGAGCGGAGTACTTGCGTTTCATCGAGTTTTTCTGTTACTTTCAGAAGATAATTTCAGTTCAAATGGAGGGAAACTTCTTACTGATCCCTGTCTGTAATAGGCTGAAAAGCCCAGGATAGGCCCTGAAAACTTGCAACCTTTCCTGTTTCCCGTTCAAAATGTTGGCATTGCAGTGATCTGACCTGTTGATAGCAGCGTAACTGAGCAACGCATCAACAGGAATGCATTTCCGTAATGTCTGGTAGTCCACTGGCATTTTCTGGGATCAAACAGCAACGCAGATGAAGCTCTTTAAGAGAGAGAAATTATTGACTACCAAGAAGTAGGAGATTATCAGCGTTAAACTCTTGGCATTTTCTCAATTGAAAGTGATTGCTGGGGAAAGAAGACGAAAGGTTTGTCCGTGTGTTTTCCTGCTTTTCTCCACGAGGGAAAAAAGGCAATGATTTGGGGCAGCCAATGGCAGACATTGACTTAATAATTAGAACATGCTTAAATTTGTTGTGTGGACATGGCCATTTGTTTAGGCAGAAACAATCTTAATTTTGTTGTCAATATTTGTTACAAAGGCCTGTCAACGATTCATTTTTTTCCAAGTACAGCCCTATAAGCAGAACAGATGGGTTCCCCATCCCACTTAACTGACCAACCTGTGGCTGTTTTTTTTGCAAGAATGCAAATTCACTTAACGAGATTCAGATTTTACAGTGTTTTAGTACAACCAAACTGTTTGGATCATCACAGACTTATGGCAACGCATTTGCTTGCTTGTAGAGGTGGGACAGGCATTAAATCATATTCTCAGAGCTAGTGAGAGCTCGCGTCCTCCTTAAATGCAAAAATAACTGCTCAGCCCCATCTCACTCTTTGCAGACTTAACAGCAGGGATCACAAAGATGAAGAGAAAGGCCGAGGGGAGCTTGAGGAAGTTTGCTTTGCGTCATTGGTGCGGTTAAACAGACTTAATGAGATATAGAATCCAGGTGCAAACCGCATGACACACCAGAGCTGTGTTTTTATGCTTGTATTTATTTATACAGTTGGTCACGGTGCTCGTGAGTAACAAAGCTTCCATCTGAGTGAGGTTTTCTTTCCCTCCTCACCTATACGCACCGTATAATTTGTTTTTTAATAAGACAATGTTGGCACCTGAGTCTGCATCTCGGTTTCCACTTACAGCCTGGTAAATGGTGTTTCTCCATTCTTGCAATCAGCACCACAGGATTTTCTCTCTTCTCTTCTGAGAGATGATGTTGGCTCCTTGCAGCAGGTCCTGCACTGATCTGAAATGACAGAGCATTTCTGCACAGCTTCTGAGAGAGCAGAACACCTCTGTTTATGGAATCTGATGGTGGACAGAGTGCACTCATCAATACACACGTTTGGAGGAAAAAAAGTCTCCAGGATGACAGTTGAGGTGCCGAGCTCTGACCCGCTGCAGTTTCAAATGGCTGATTTAATCCCCTGAATAAGGCTTGGTGTGCAAAGGCCGACAGAACCTTCATTACCGAGTGGTGATATTGTAATTATCAGCTGCAAAGTGAAATAAACTCTGCTCATCAAGTTCAAGGCGCTTAATATCCACTGGAAATCTTTCGCAAACCATTTTGTCTTTGCCCATAGAGGCAGTGAAATAGAGAAAGACAGGACTTTCTGCTGCAGTTTATGTGCTGCAATCATGATAAATGGGTTTCCTGCAGAAACACAACATTACAATTTTCTTCCTTAAGCACCCTCTGAAATTCTCCTTTTAGCTTGGTAGCTCCATCTGTTCAGTTTCTTATAGTCTATGTTTTCATTTATAAAAACGTCCAAATATTGTGAGAAACCAGTCAGGAGAAGGAGCAGCCGTCTGAGTCCCGAGCTACCATGTGTTTTGGTTTGATAGAGATGAAAATGAATTGAAGCTAGACTTCTGTTTCCAGGCCCCAGCTGATCATTGGGTACCAGGTGTTTCATACCCAGACTGTTCTCAGCCTGGCAGGGGAGCGTTTCCTTGTGCTCCATGAAGCCCATTTCCTTGTCAAGTAATATTGGTTGGAGTTAAAGCTCGCCGGCTGAGCCCTGCAAGGATGCTGCAGATGTGTTGTTCCTGTGGGCTGTGTTCCATCGCGCGTAACGTGCTTGACTTCTACAGTCAAAAAATATGATGTTTTGCCAGGTAAAAGAGAAGGCAAATACCTTAAAATCTCAATACTTCAGCCATTTTTAATAAGTATTTTATTAGTCCGTTACAGTCAAAAAGCAGGATTGTGAGCATGCATTTTGCTTTTGGAAGCGTGTGGGTCATGCCAGCCAAGAAAAAGGAGACCCGCAGCACTCGTGGTAGATGAGTGGTTTACTCCTTTGGTGAGGTGAGGTGGGTCTGAGGAGGTCAATCATTGCAGATGTTGGAGGAAAAAGCAATTTGTTTTACTTGGGCTTTCACTTACAGCATGTTTTTCTTTCCTTCCTTCCCTTTGCATTCTGAAGCTGGCGTTGTGTATGCACATGTTAATGTTCGCATCGTGCTGAATAGTTAATGTGCCTGCCCTGGAAAGATGAGGAGGGATCTACATGCTGAAAATGTAAATTTCACTGTTGCTTTTTGCACAGTGCCTTGCCTGGATGCTTTTGTTGATTTTTTTTTTGATTATTGCTTGTGGTCTAATGAAAAGAAGTGAAAGAATCCTCTGCGAGTCCCTTTAGCAGTTCCAGATTTGAGAAAAATTCTGAACTCAGCAAGCTTGATAATAATCTTCTGAGGAATTTCAGGCTCTTGTCCTTCTCTCCAGGGAACCAGCAGCTCACATTCTGTTCCTTCTGTGCCCTCCTTTTGGGGTTTTCCAGTTTCAGTATGTCCAAAACTCAAAACTGAAAAGAGGGTGCCATCTTAAGCCTCTCCACATTTTAATATCTTGTCCTTAATAGCATTAGATTGCTGCTTGGCAGTGTGGAGCATTAGTCAAGCTTCTGAGTGTGAAATGCAGATAATTAATTGAGGCTTTAATCTCCAAGTTATTAGAGAAGAGAGCCACACTAACTGGGAGTTTTACAACCACATTTGTACGTTGTTCAGGAATCGGACCCCCTTTTCTTTTTAAGCTTCCTTCTTCTTTGGATGTTTGTAACGAAACCTTCAGGACGCTTTAAGTGGATTATATATTGCATCTTCAGTTACAGGCACACGCAACTGCAGGTGGCTCATAACGTCTGAAAAATTGAACATTAATTCTGCCCCTGTTAAAGATTGGGGAGCACTGTGAAAATGGTATGCTCTCAGCCTTCGGGCTATCACAGAATTTGCTGCCAGTTCTTGTTTCAGTTTGGCTGATCTATCAAAAATACAAAATGTACCCAGCAGATAAATGCTAAGATTTTTAGCCAATATATGTACATCCTCGCCACTTTGACTCCTCAGAAGAAATCTGTGCATTGAAGTAGATGAAATGTTGGCAATTGTTGGCAAGGACCCAGTTGTGCTATGAATTATTTCATGGATAGAAAATATGGGGTAGTCAAGGGCCCTAGAGAAGGGCCCTTTAATCTATCAAAGAGCAGCAATTATTTGCTGGAAATAAAAGCTACCATTCACATTAAAAATAAAGGAATGAAATTCTAATGCGGGGACTAATTAAACACTGCACAGTCAAAGCATGAACATAGATCCTCCGCATCTTAGACATTTCAGGTACATGAATGGATGCTTCCCTAGAAGATATCCCATAGCTGGTGATAATCTGGGGGGGGGGTGGGGGAGGAAAAAACGGACAGGAGAATCTCTGCTTAGGAGATTAGAGCGCGTGTTCTAATAGGCACCTTTTGACTTCTGAAATGTAGGGATGAGTAATCTGTCTGCACAAACATTTCCAGTACTACTCCCATCAGGGAAGTTCCTTTGCTGCTTGGATATGTCTCCGTTACAAAAGGCTGCAGTAGATAAGAACCAGATGCTGCCTGTCTTCCCAAATTCCTAGTTCCACCACCATGGCAGGAAGGATCCTCCCTTCAGGTCGATCTTTCCTCTCAGGCATGGATTCCTTCCTCCCCCCAGCACGTCAGCTCTAGCTGGCATGTCAAGCATCATGGTTTTATGGCCATACAGCCCATATAGCACTCTTGTTAGCATCTAGATTTTTTTTTCTGATTTCTTGTTGTTCTGAGCTGCGGTTAAAAAGGCTTTTCTTGACAACTATTTCCATTGGCCTCAGCTCCTGGGCTGTTGCTTGAATCACACGGACTCCTGTAAAATGGAGGGAGTTCACTTACCAGCTGGCCTGTGTCTTTCTTCACTAGATTTGGCATTTGCTGAAAGTTTTTGTGTCCTAGGAGGATTCGCTAGAGGGCCATCATCTAGAAACTCGGGAAGAGAATGAGACCTGCATTGTGTGCTGCTCAGCACTGCCAAGTGAGACAAAGAACTGTGGAAAAGACGCGTGTCCGGGCCCTTCCATTAGCATGCTGATCCAGCACAAGGGCTCTGCTGCTCTTCATCAGCATGCAGATCACGTTCTGCCTTCCCCTAAAACGTCGGTGGAGCTCAAAGAAAATTATTAAAAACACCTCATATGAGATGAAAGTTCTGATTAGGTTTTGTTTCAGGTGCCAAACCCGCTCCTGGGATCTGCTTTGAGAGAGTCAATTCTGCAGGTGATCCATACGGCAACTGTGGCAAAGACTCCAAGAGCAGCTTTGCCAAGTGTGAGCCCAGGTAGGGCCTCTCCTCACCAGCACAGGAACTGGTGTGATGGTGGTGGGAATGGGTTCGTGCCATGTACAGATACTGAACTCATGTTTGGTTTTGTCTGTTTCCTTCAGAGATGCTAAATGTGGAAAAATTCAGTGTCAAGGAGGAGCCAATCGACCTGTAATTGGTACCAATGCTGTTTCCATAGAAACCAACATCCCGCTTCAGGAAGGTGGAAAGATCCTGTGTCGTGGCACCCACGTGTATCTGGGGGATGACATGCCTGACCCTGGTCTCGTGCTGTCAGGAACCAAGTGTGAAGATGGAAAAGTAAGGACCTGAAATACTCTTGGACAAGGAGAACATCACTGCCCTCGTGACGCAAAGTATTCTGTGCTAAATTGATAGGGTTTTGCTTTGGGATTTTGTTTTAATTTTTCTTTTCCACAAAAGAATTGGTGGGCTCTTCTTGTTTCTCCCGTTCTCACTCACTTACACTCTTTTTCTGGCTGCCCTTCTGGATTATAGATTTACAGATGCATTGCAAGTTGCTTAAGTTTACAACTGTTTTTCTTTGAGACAGCCCCGAGTATCTGTCCAGTTAGGTTAGAGGTTCCTTGCAAAATAAGCTAAGAAATTCAGAGGAGCTCTTGATATTCACCTTGGACGTACTACAGCTAAGCTACGACTTTCATGGTTTCTTTTCTACCAATGATGCCAACTTTCTTAATGTCTGTGGCATTGCTGAGTTGTCATTAACGTCACTTCAGGCTTCAACTCTGCTGATTAGCCTCCCCTCCCCGCCACCCCTTTTTGGATGAAAATCTGCCTCTGTACGCTCTATTTTAAAAGTGTTAATGCATTTTTTGTTCAGCCTTCAAAACTGATTTTTTGCAATCGTATTCTGCAAGCATTGTGAGTTACCTGGTGTGGACGCAGGCCAAATTTCATATGGCACATTCACGGGGTTTACTTGTAGAGAAAAGGAACAGAGAAACAACCCAAACCGTTCTATGACAAACAACCCTTACACAACATTTCTAAGTCAGTTTGTTACAGAACTTATTTTCAAAGCAAATTCAGTGCTGGGAAAGCACCCCATTATGTTTAACTAATGAGTATTTAATCTTTCTAATCTATCTAATCATACACATACACACCATAGAAAGCACAGGCTAATACTTACGAAATTGTATGTTTTACTCCGAGGACATTAGTGCGTTTGTATTACGGATTAAGAATATGAATTTAAATATTCTTGAGTTTTCTAAGCTGAAGATGCACCATTTGCAATGCAGCCATTTTTATGTGATCAGAATTCTGTGTGCTGCTGCACTCTGAATACTTGAATGGTGAATGCTGCTGTAATCAGCCCATATTCTCTCCATGCCTTCATGTTGATGCCAATTCACTCTAATTTCTTTTCCATTTTTTCCTTCTCCCCAGGGGATAAGTGCCCTGATTAAGCATCCCTGTCGTCTCCTTCAACACTTTTCCCTGCTTAATGCTAATTATCGTGACTGACTTTTAGTACTACTGAACCGAGCTGCAGTTTAAAGAGGAACAGAACTGTGAAGTGGTTTTTATTTTAAGTTTTTTTTTTTTTTTACTTTTAGTCGATATGGGATAGTAGCAGTCATTCCAGTCCTAATTTCTTCTTTGTTTACAGTTTTAAGTAGGATAACTTCTCATTACTGACATCCTCATCAGTCATCCGACTGCTCAATGGTGTTCTTTGGTGATGCTCATCTTGCTTTGCCCCAGTTTTCATCCGTATTGACAGAGTAACATTTTCCAGATTGGAAAACAAAAAATGGTGCATCTGAATACTTTACGCACACTATTTGTTTACTTCTGTTTCCTAGGAGGTTGTTATTATACTTCATGTATGGCTGTTTTATATTTGACACCAAAGGTTGTTTGGCTTGGGAAAACTGTCAGAAAGGCCTCAGTTTTGCTGAAGAACAGTAATGAGCCCATATGTATCAATGAGATCAGGTGGATATTCAGGCAGTCCTGGGTCCACATTCTGCACTGGCATATATGAGTACTGTGCCATTGGTATAAACAGAGCTATGCAGTTTTACACCACAAGGGGACCTGAATCAAATCCTACTTAACGCATTCACATTCGTAGTCAAAAAAAAAAGAAAGGCAAATAGCTGGAGGTTTTTAATTGGTGTTGAAAGAAAACCGAATGTGAGCTATGATGTCAAAACTCAGTATTGGCCAGGGTGCTAACTAAGAGTAATATACACATTTCACAGATTTTGACCCAGTGGGCTTAGAAAGGCTTATAGCGAAGAAAATACCTAAGGTTGATGTCCTTACCTTTTCATCGATGGAATGCTGTCAGTACAGCATGTGTGTGGGGAAACCTTTGTAAGTGCTAAAGCAGCCATTGGCAGATGAACGGATATATAGAGCTGGAGAGGGACGCAGTGCACAGATTAGATCAGATATTAGGAAAAATTTCTTCTCAGAAAGTGTGGTGATGCAGTGGCACAGCTGCCCAGGGAGTGGTGGGGTCACCATCTCTGGAGGTGTTCCTGAACAGAACAGGGATGTGGCACTGAGGGATGTGGGCAGTGGGCATGGTAGGGTGGGCTGGGGTTGGGTTTGAGGATCCTAGTGGTCTTTTCCAGCCTTAAGGTTTCTTTGATGACCACCAGCAGGTTCTGCTCCTCGTAAAATTCCTCTTCTCTTGCTTTGCAGATTTGCCTTAATCGCCGGTGCCAGAATACAAGTGTTTTTGGTGTGCATAAGTGTGCAACAAAGTGCCATGGACGTGGAGTAAGCATTCTAAGAAACCCCCCCCCCATTTTTATTTATTTTTATTTTTTAATGAACACTGGACAAGAAATGATTTTATGTAATGCCTTTGAGATCTATGATTCTTTGTAATTATAGAATAGAATCATAGAGTCCTTAGAGTTGGAAGGGACCTTTAAAGGTCATCTAGTCCAGCTCCCCTGCAATGAACAGGGACACCCACAGCTAGATCAGGATGCCCAGGTCTTATCCAGCCTTGCCTTGAGAGCCTCCAGGGAATAATAATACATCAGCCAAAGTCACTGCAGTACTTTTTTCTTACGTATTTCAATTTTCAGTGTCCCTTATATGAACTAATAGAAGTGAAATTATTTTTATTTAACAAAGGAATATTTATCAGTTAGTAATTATCTTGCTCTTAATTAACAGTCTGTGATAAAAAAGGAATTTTGTCATCTTCAAAGAAATTTTGTCTAACCTTCCTTCATGAAGAGTTTCCATTAACATTTCAAAAAAGACAGCTTCTGTGTGGGCCCAGCAAAGCTAAAATATGCATTTGAATTAAGATATTTGAGAAAAGTATTTCTGAAAGTACAGAAGTAAAAACATACTGATGAGTTGAATGGTGTGGTGACAGAGAATGAAAAATCAACTAGTAAGAGCGAAGGCTTCTGAAAGCTAGTTTATGTTGTGAAAATGTTAACCATGTCAAGATATGCCTTATTAAGCTTGATTTTCTAATGATCTGTTTGTTTCTGCGAAAAGCTCTGGAAATTCTCTGTCTTCTCCTGTGAAGGGGTTTTAATTTACTGTAACTTATCATTCTGAATTCATAAAACTGCAGTATTGATGGTGCTGCATCTTACCATTGTGCTGGGGTAACCATCAGCTTATGGGGGCACCTTTATGCCCGCATCATGGAGAGCCTATGGGGACTCCCAGGTAGCCAGAGAGGACCTCATGGAACTGGGGAGGGGAACGTCTGTAAATCTGTAATTAAAAAAAAAAACAAAAAAACTCAACAAATGATATTTTCAACCATCTTGCTGTGTTTGAAAAGTGAATCATTTCTTTTCTCATTTTACATGACCGTAGCAAAGCTAAGCTATGTGAATGATGGTTTAATACTCTGCAGATGCAGCCAGTATGGTCTTTCTGACAGCTTGCCAGCTGACCTTGCCAGAAAATGCATATCTGTGAACTCCCATGAACTAATTGGTGTCTTATAAATCTGTCTGTTGACCTGTTGTGTTTTCCCCATGGTGGTGGCAGATCATAAGGGCCATAAAGAAGGAAGGGCACAGGCCCTGTAGCAGGGTCTGTTGTGACAGGACAAGGAGAAATGGTTTCAAACTAAAGAAGGGGAGATTTAGATTGGATATAAGGAAGAAGTTTTGTACAGTAATGATGGTGAGGCACTGCACAGGCTGCTCAGAGAGGTGGAGGTGCCCATCCCTGCAGACACCCAAGGTCAGAGGATGGACTCTGAACACACGATGGAGCTGTGGGTTCCCCCATTAATTGCAGGCCTTTAGAGGTCCCTTCCAACTCCAATCGTTCTGCGATTCTGTGTGTCTGTATAGGTCATGCAAATGTGATACCAAAGGGAGGGTTTCCTCTGCCCTGCATCGGTTTTCACATGTTATTCCAGCACCTGCTGCATCTCAGAGCTGGGGTCTGAGCAGTGGAGAAATAAGCATGTGGTCTGACATGAGACCTTGATGGATAGGAGAGATCAAGTGAGCTGACAAAGCTTTATGGTGTTAACAACACGGAGCAGCTCCTCTTCCTGAGAAGGCAGAAGGAACAGAAGTTAGAAAACAGATAATGCTGCTGCTGGAGGCACAGAGAGAATAAGATTTAAGAGGTGTCTGATTATCCTTATTGTGGTTATTGAAGTTGTCAGCTGATGCAACTCAAACTATTACCTGCTACATAAATAATAACGCTTTTTTTTTCCTTCCCCTTGTATTTGGAGTTGCTTTGTGCCATCCTAGTTGTGACAAGGAGCAAAAACCAGTACGTCCTTTTTGTGACATGAGCTTTATTTCGCTCAGATGTGTCACCAGCTGATTAAGAGGCACTGTTGGCCAGTGCTGTCCACAGTTATACAGCAGAATCCTTTTCATGTTAGGCCGTCTGTCTTTTCTTTTGAAGGTTTGCAACAACAAAAAGAACTGTCACTGTGAGGCTGACTGGGCCCCCCCATACTGCGACAAGCCGGGCTTTGGTGGCAGCGTGGACAGCGGGCCCATCAGGCAAGCAGGTGGGTAATAATTCATGCTTTACCTCTTGCTTCCACGATAAAGAATGAAAATGCGAAATGTCACCTTGTGAGCAGTGAGCAATGGGAAGTCAGGAAAACAGCTTATTCTAAATGCATTGGTACCAACTTGCAAAGCAAAAGCCAGCTGAGTGCATCGCTCTTCTTGCTTAACTAATGGCACAGTATCCTGGTGAGTCGTCTCATCTTTTTTTTTTCAAGATATGCAATCAAGTTGAGTTAGATCATAGAATCCTAGAATGGCCTGGGTTGAAAAGGAGCACGATGCTCATCCAGTTCCAACCCCCTGCTGTGTGCAGGGTCGCCAACCAGCAGACCAGGCTGCCCAGAGCCACATCCAGCCTGGCCTTGAATACCTGAAGGGATGGGGCATCCACAGCCTCCTTGGGCAACCTGTTCCAGTGGGTTCACCACCCTCTGGGCAAAAAACTTCCGCCTAATATCCAACCTAAACCTCCCCTGCCTCAGTTTAAAACCATTCCCCCTTGTCCTATCACTGTCCACCCTTGTAAGCAGCCGTTCCCCCTCCTGTTTATATGCCCCCTTCAAGTACTGGAAGGCCACTATGAGGTCTCCCTGGAGTCTTCTTTTCTCCAAGCTATACAAGCCCAGTTCCCTCCACCTTTCCTCACAGGAGAGGTGTTGCAGCCCTCTGACCATCTTTGTGGTCCTCCTCTGGACCCGCTCTAAGAGTTCTTCCAGTACTGGAGGCCCCAGTGTGAGGAAGAAATTCTTTACTCAAAGGGCACAGGCTGCCCAGAGAAGCATGCGTGCCTTTAATATGCCTTCCAACCAAAGCCATTCTATGATTCCATGACTTAGTAGCTCCCTGAAATGAGCAGGACACGGCACTGGCCTAAGCCGAGGGCAGGGAGCTGGAGCCCTGTTGTCGTGGTTGGGGAACTGTTGTGCTCTGGGTTCACCCACAGCTGTGCCCTGCTCTGGTACATTCCCCTGAGAGCATCAGGATAGAACAGCCTGACTGCATGCACCGCTGTGGTTTGTGCCTACAAACAGCTGCACGCCGCAAAGATGAGACATGCAACATTTCTGTGCATGGAAAAATCAGAAGTATCTCTGATACTGTGCTTCTAGAAGGATTTCATTATTGTTTTTATATTTCTGCTCTGTGGAACAAAGATGATTTGTGATTGTATCGAATCTTAATTACATTTTGTAGAAAGCTTCTGCGGGTTAAGCAGAAATTCCCTTCCCATATGATAGCAACAGGACAAGTGATTTTTCTGTAATTTGTATTTCAGCTTCCCCTCGTTCAGTCTGCAGAACATTGGCGTTAGTATCTCCTTCCATCTCTGGCCAGCCTTAGAAGGAATTATTTCTACACGTAGTGCAATTTTATAGGATTTGATAATCATCACTCGCCAATTTTTCTCCACAGTACTGTAACTTTAGTGACTTCCACAGAGATATTTCTGATTTATGTCCGAGCAAGTGACAGGGCCAGCAGCCTGCTCACATATCCGTATATAACCTCAAACTTGCTGGAAAGCGATCTGCCCATTTTCACATGAATAATGCCGTCCGAAACCAAAATGGATTGTATTCTCTCCACGCCAGATCCTGCACTGAATTGCAATGTTGGATTTATGACATCACTGTCATTTCCATGACAAAGCAGCACATTGTGATTCCTCTGCTGAAAGGTGTTTTTTTTAATACCTACCAGCTGGTAAGATAGCAAAGGAGTGGTGCTCAGGTACTGAACAAGTGTGACTACCCATGTGTTAGATGTTCTTCTGCTGAGATTTGCTCTAAAGCATTATATTCCCTTTTCAGCTTATCTCGTATCAAAGTATCTAGGGAGCTACAAATATATTATAATAACGTGCTGCATAGGCAATGCTAACTGAAGACAAATGCAGGTTATCTTTTACAATTCTTGCAGTTTGTGTTTCAGAAGCTAATGCTTCAATTTAACAGGAAGCTGTTTGCACAGCGTGGTATTCTGACCATTTTTCTCCAAAGACAGCACTGCATTTAATAACACGGGAATAAACAAATACGGAAATTGCTAGAGGACCTAATTCTCTATCCTTGACATTTGGATTTCAATATGAGCTCTTGACAGGGTGGTTGGGATGATCTGAGTAGTTTGCACATCTCTAAATCAAATTACTGAAGAATTAGCTCAATAAAATGCATTTATCTTCGTCAAACATAGCACGTGGTCTCATTAGCATGTAGTAACTGATTTCTCCCAGCTGACTCGGAGTAAACCCAGGTGTTTGACCGTGTATTTTTCTTATTGAGAAGTCTTAAATATTTAATTGCTAAGTAGAGAAGTTAATTAATTTAAATTACATAATCTAAATGTAATAATTTTATCCGTCTTCTAGAAATGGTGGGGGATGCATTGCTCTGCAGCACTTCACACCCATCAGGTCCCACGTTGTTGCTGCCCGTGTTCCCCTGCCCTGGTGCAGGGTGAGAGCCAGCTGGCTGAAATTCCACCAGGATAAGGCTGAGACAGTGATGACTGCTTACCAGAGCAAAGTTTAAAGACGCATCTCATCTCTTGCTGTGGGAGGGTGCACTTTTAGGTCAGCAGTCCTGCAGAACCACAACATCCCCTCCTCCGGGCGATGATCCTATCACATAGCCATAAGTATCAGAGCTGCTGCTTACCTCTTCCTAAAAATAAGGCTTGCTTCCAGCTGGAAGTCACCCAGCCAGGGCTTGCATCTCTGCTGAGCCTCACTTAAGTCCCAGCAATGCACTTCACAGCTTAAAGCACTCTGGAACACCAGTCACCGGGGCTGGGCCGCAGCAGTACAGGGCACGTTTTGATACAGATGACTCTTGGTAGAAGTTAACTGGCTGTGTTTTGTTGCAGATAATAAGAGTTTAACTGTAGGAGTGTTGATCACCATTCTGTGCCTTACCTTTGCTGGGTCAGTCATGTATCTGAAAAGAAAGACTCTCATGAGAATGCTGTTTACAAGTAAGAAGACGACAATAGAGAAATTAAGGTATGATTGGTTTCTGTAATTATGCTCCCTATTATTATTATTATTATCTACCTTTAAAGATATGAGTAGCAAATAACTGTGAACACAGCAAATCTCATCTCGGCATTCATCTCAGAATGGTCTGTCTGTGCTTTACACAGATCCAGCCTTACAAATATTCACCCAGTGTTATCAGCAGTGTTTTTCTGATTCGGTTAAACGTCACTGATTGTCAGTAATAATGTGGGGTTTGGTTTGGCTGCGTACCTCTTTTTTGTGATTAAAAAAAATCTGGAACTGAAGGAAGCCTTACTTTTATTTTCATTTGCATCAAACAGTTTCATTACATCGCGTGGCCTTTTATCTACATTCAGTCGAGCGAGCCGATACTTTCCTATTTGAGGTCATTACTGTTTAAATGCTAGATTCATTAGAAGAGTCTCTTGGGCGTTACAAAGCTGCATTGCCACAGATTGCAGAAGCTAATTTAACAGACTGCTGGTTTCCAAAAAATCAATATTTATTTTTATTCTTGCAGGAGCACTAGAGAATCTTTACTTTCCTTGTTTACTGTAAAAAGTCAGCCAGTCCTTGTGAAATCTCATTCTGAAAAGAAAGAAATTACTGTTTAAAAAAAATGCCACGAAGCAGACTGTTGTGTTCAGTACGTGTACGCTCGTATTGCAGGTCTGTGAGCCCAGCGAGATCTTCTAGATCATCTAAGCCCAATCACGTTCGTACCACATCTCTCAGTAAAAATCTCATCATGAAGCCACAGAATACAAACATGCAAAAAGTAAGTCTTCTTTAAGTAAGCGCTTAAATGAGATTCGTAACTTTTAAGTCACATATATAATAAATAGCACAGATTTTTAGAGCTGTAGTTCTCGTATCTGCTCCCGAAGTTTACAACTAACTGTTGGTTGTTTCCTCAGAGAGATGGCCCAAGGCGCCCGCTGCCCTATCAGATCGTTGACATCAGTGACCCAGTGAAGACACACCATGTGCCACAGCTGAAGACCCCACAGCGTGTCCTGCCGCCCCTTCCCCAGCCACCCTGCCACCAAGCTGGGCCTGAAAGGCCCCTTCCTGCCAACCCCACGCTCAGGCTGTCCCAGGTAACCACGGAGTTCCTTTCAGTGTGAATATCCACGCATAATGAATAGTAATGAAGTGGTTTTCTCATCTTTTCCATTTGCCTTTAGCCATAGTCTATTCTTTGTACTTTTTTGCACTGTAGGAAATAAGAGTGTAGATAACAGCGATGCCTTAAGATCCCATTGTACTCAGGAGGGCAATATTGGTTTCTGCCAATGGAGGCGCCAATCCCAACGTTTCACCACTCAGAAGACACAGCAATACAAACAAGTTCCACGTCATGGCCAGACCCGGGCTTGCCCTGTCTAACCAGAGGGGAAGCTACAGGGGCTGTTAGGAAGGTGACTAAAGTAATAATATAGTTGAACAAGTCAAATTACAAGTATCTTGTCCAGGAACAAAACATACATATATAAGCTTGCAGTTCAGTTCTTCTAAATGGTATGTGATTTGTTGGGTTACTACAGAGCACAGGTCACAAAAGAAGAACTTCTGATTGTCCACACTTGTTTCATGTAGGCCTACCTTTCTTTCCAATGTTTAAGTAGAGCTGGTTTGTAATAAGATGTATCTCAAGGCAGTGTTCGGGGTACATGGAGCTGTCTTTGCAGTTGTCTATATTACACTGCCCTTTTCTTGTCACTAACAGCTTCTCTCTTTTGGTCACATTTGTAGCATGACTGATTCTTAGGAAAGGAATCGGGCATCCAGCTAGTTCTGTTTTGTAGACATTATGCTGTTGTGGATAAACTACAAGATTAAAGTGTAGTGTATGTCATTATCACCAAGCTATCTTAAATAAGCAGCATGTTGGTCTGTGTGCACTTCAAATCTGTACTCAGACAGCTCAAGTACTCAGTACTCTGTATTCAGACCTCAAGCTGTGGCTTGAGGGACTGGGCCTGCTAGAAAGCTGGCTAGGATGGCCAAGGACAGTGCCTTCTTCATGCAGCAACCTTGTGAGCTGGTCCCAAGGCAATTTCTCAGGGGTTAGTAGGTGGATTTGGAAGCACTTTGGAAGTTGGGTTCAAAATGAGCAAAGAAGTAAAAAGGAACAAGACAATGCTGAGCTGCCATGCCACTCTGCTTAGATATTATGGCAGTAGAAAGAGTGTAGAAGGTTTTCATTTTGGATGTCTGAACATTTAATCACTTAGGTTCGATCAGCTTTTAAAAGCAGAGACGGTTTATTAATCTTTTTCAAAGTATTCAAGTTTTTCTTCTTCCTTTTTCCATCCTGCTAGTCATTTATTTTTCTGTTCAAGGGAATGGGAAATATTGATTATTTCAAAAAAGGGTTTTATGGGAGATCTGGACTGGTACTGGTTGGTGTTGCTTTTGTCTTTAGCTCTGACGGTTTCACTTTTTGCTTCCTTGCATTTCTTAGAACAGCACATATTCACATTGTTCAAAATTAGTATTTTAAGTACAAGTGCTTTTCTATTCCTTAATCAAATGGTTCACTAAATAAAAGCTCATCTAGCACTGTAGAAGCCAGCCCTCGCTAGCAGAGGACAGATGGAGAAAGGGCTTTCCAAGGAAAAGGAACTGGTTCTCAGTGTGACCGGAACATCTGCCCCAGCCACAGCAAATGCAATCACTAAATTCCTCTTCCTATGTACATGCCAACTCCTTCACATGCCACAAAGCAGAATACCAGCTCTCTAGCACCATCATTACCAAAGTCTAACAAAGCTGAAGCTGCAAAAGCAGCTTTTCAGCTTAGCAGCTGAAATTAATCGCAACTCCATCAAGCAAAATAACGATGTTTTCAATTTTCAGTTGCTGTATGAAACAGAAGCAAGACAAACATGGAATCAACTCAAGGCAACTTAGAGAACGAGCAAGAGTGCATTCTTTCAAAATTATAATTCAAGATTGTCAGAAATAACTGCTTTTTATACTCTAGAGGATGCAGAAATGACTGCATGGGAAGAAAACATTTTCCTCCCAAGTTGGTTATTTACCTCCTCAGAGTTTTGAGGATGTAAATTAGCTTTAGAATAGTTTGGGTCTAATTTATGTAGATGCTACCTGAAGTATTGCATCTGCACCAATTGCTTGGAACTGCATCCAGCAGGGCAAGAGGAAACACTTTAAAAATCATTGCTACACCATTTATATCAATTGTCCAGGTGCTCACTGTTGCAATATACTGCTGAAGAAGAGTACCCCAAACCATTCGCTGTTTCTGTTGCTTCTGTCTGCCTTGTTCAGCTTCTCTCCTCTGAGAGGTGTGTTTGCACACGAGCTCCTTTCCTGCTGCCTCTGGCTGAGAGCAGTGGGTAGATAAGGCACAACGTACAAGGTGAGCTGTAACACAAGTCTCTTCTCTTCCCTTCTAGTGGCCATTGAGAGAGGTTTACTTTGTAGTAAAATTCCCTTTAAGATTTAATTGAAATAGTTTTTAAAAATAATAATAAATAAACAAAAGAAGCAGCAAATGAACTGTTGCCAAGTTTAATATTTAACAATATTTAACATTTAACTAAACTAATAAGCAGCTGCTTCTTTCAGGTGCTTTCACAACACAAACATACTTAATCAAGGGGCCAGATTCACAGTCAGTATTAATCTCCTAGCCCCATTAGGGGGCCAGGAAATGAATTATTGGTCAGGAAATGAAATCAGGTGTTCGACTCAGAGAGCCAAAAGAATTCACTTGGGTAAGGCTTTCAAGGTTACCTTTATGCTTAGCCACAGAAGATGCTCACCCCATGGCTATGTCCAGCCAGCAAGCTGTCCAAACTCAGTACACGTGGGTTAGCCATTCCAGCCAGCTTTCTTCCAAAGAAAATGGTTGAAAAAGAAGCACCCGATGTGGCACTGGCTCAGTGGGAAGGGCAGTGATGGGTCACTGGTTGGACTACATGATCTTTGTGATCTTTTCCAACCTTAACGATTCTGTGATGGAGTCCCATTAGTCCTTGGCTGCTCTGTGCTGCTCGGAAAGTTCTATCCCCTGCTTTCTTTTGTTTTAACCTATTCTTAGAATGCCTACTGATAGTCACCCTCTGTTTCCTTTCTGAAAGAGTAAAACATTTGTCACAAAAAGTAACAAAACAAAGGGATGTTCAAAACGAATGGTGAAAACTGGTGTTTTATTCATGAGTATTTAATTCATGCCTCTAGGGATCTGTTTTGATTACATTTTCCAAGGGATCTTTAAATTGTGCCTGTTAGCTCTTGTTTCTTCTTGGTCAACCTTACCAGTTACAGCAAACTAACAAACAGTGAAGAGTAAAATTACTCTGTGCAATGTTTTTAGAGAAAGCATGGTGAGATCCATAGCAGCTGGATCTGGAGATTTGGGGTATGTTGGAGAGTCTTTGTGTGACCTGAGCAAGTCAGTTAATCTGTCCCAGTTCTTCTTAATGAAGACCACAAGTAGACACCCTGCCCTGTTTGCAGGGCTTCAGGGACCACACAGAAGAGACATGAGCTCATGTCTGCCAGCAGATGACTTCTGTTCCCTATTAATGAATCATGTAATTCCACTGAATGGAAAGCACAGCAGCATCTCTAAACAACAACAACAAAAAAATCACAAATGTTCCCAGTTCAAACTGGAATTGAGCAGTTTGCTTCTATGCTCATCTAAATCTGTATTTTAATATCACTGCTAGTTCTGCCACTTTCCTCTATATCTTCTTTTACAGCTGTATGTATTCAATCTACATTGTTCTTCCTTCACCACCAAATAATCTGAAATTCTAATCTCGATGCACACAGTATCTTTAAAATAAATAATTAAAAAAAAAAACCCAAATCCCTAAAATAGAAAACTTCCTTTTAAAGCACAGATGCCTGCTTATTAGAAATACGTTACAATATGCTCACCTAAATGTGTCTACGACTATGCTGAACTTAACAACCACCAAGCTAGAACAAGGATATGATAAATCTGTAACACCAGCTTTGAAGACCAATATGATGAGTTTCTGTTTTGTTATAGGAAAACCACAAGCCAAGCCCTCCTCGGAAGCCTCTACCAGCAGATCCCCTGAACAAAGCTCGTTACAACAGCGTGTGCACCCCAGGGCTTGGACACACAAAAGCGCTGCCTCACATTGCTCCTGCAAGGTTGGTTCTCCTCCTCAACATGGCTTGACTTGTAGCACAGCACTGACAGGTCTGAAATAGCTTAGAGCAGATCCTCTATGCTCTGGAGGAGCTGTAACTGGTGCTGAACGATACACAGAAAACATCTTCTGTTTGCTCATAGGAAAACCAGGGATTGGGTCTGACTTCCACCCAGAGTATGTTGGCACTGACTTCCACAGGACTAAGAGCATTTATGATACATATGGAGGTCTGACTGCCCAATTTCTACTTGCTATTCCTTGTAAGAGAATGTAGTCAGTAAGTACCAATTTCTAGAAGAAATAACCTCTTGCAGAAGAGTCTTATTCAGCCATCCCAGCCTACAGAATGAGGCTGAGAACCGAACGTTGCTCTTAAAGTCAGACACCAATAAAAGCAATTTTCTCTTTGCACATTTTACAGCAGAACACTACATCATCCAAAAATAGTATCCCAAATATTCACCAGAAGCTTTATATGCATCCAAAACCTGGCATTTAAAAAAACAAAAATCAATCTAGAAGTGAAACGATTATCCCTACCAGAGCTGCAGGGGGAAAAAAAAGTATAATCAAGATTTAAAGGCTCAGCGATGCATGCAAGTTTGCAAGTTTTGTATATGGATTATTTCACTAAATCAAAAATATTTTACAGGCAGGCACTGCTTGTAAAGAGGTTTTGTTATTCTTTTATATTTCACGGCTATCAGAAGGTAATCCATTCCATAATGGTAATGAAGTGTAGAATCACTCAAGATGAAAGGATGAGAAGTGCGGGAGGTTCCATTATCCAGGAAAGAGCATATTGGTATATTTACAAATATATAAGTATACATGTAAATAAAAGGACACGTAGTCAGTAAAAGTGGATAGGAAGCCAAGAAAAAAGGCAAGGAGTTGCAGCAGAGATTTTCAATTGTACTATGTCATAAAGGAAAAACAAAAAATTCTGGCTGCTTTTTTTATTTATAAAAACTGAAATTTTAACACCTAGACAAAAGAATGCTGTCAGGCAGAGCAGTTTAGACTCTTTGCCTGGTAAAACCACACGACAAGATTATTTTTAATCCATGCATAGCCCCTAAAGAAATATATGCAAGAGGCAGCTTAGTTGTAGGCAAAGTGCAATAAGTCAAACCATCTGAGCAGCACAGAAAGCTTTAACAATCCCATCCTATTTCTCCTAGAATATGCTTTCCTATTCCCAGCTGTCCAAAGTTATCGTACAATGATACTGTGCCACAGTATTGCTCTATGAGGAAGACACAATTACCACATTATCTGACCATCATCTAGTAACACTTTTACAGTTTTTCCTCCAACCTGAGATTATTCACCACCTTCTAACTGAGTATTTCATGTATCAAGGTTGTTTTTTTTTTAAGTATCTCCATTCTCTCCATCTCTCAAAATCAATACATAGGCATGGATGGCTTCCTCTTAGAGCTTGTATACAAGTCATCTGTACCCAGAATTTCTGACTTTGCTGCTGCTAACTGTTGTTTATACAACAATTCCAATTGCTTTTGGAAAAAAATAAAAGTAATTGTTACTTCCTTATCCCAAATTCTTCATATTCCTACAAATACTTGTGGTTGGACTAGATGATCTCCAGAGGTCCCTCCCAACCCCTACAGGTCTGTGACCTCCTGTGTGATTCCGTGACTTGTAGGGAAGATAAAAGTACTATTTTAAGCCATAGGAATTCTGAGGCATTTAACATTGGTCAGAAAAGAGAGTCAAGTTAGATGTCTAATTGACGAGAACCCAAAAAAACAAAGGACAGTGCCTGAAACACTGAGCTTATCCCCTGGCCAGGCAGCAATTAACGCTTGTGCGCGGAGGAGGAGGCTACTGTGGCACTTTCGTGGCACTTTCGTGGCACTTTCGTGGCACTTTCGTGGCACTTTCGTGGCACTTTCGTGGCACTTTCGTGGCACTTTCGTGGCACTTTCGTGGCACTTTCGTGGCACTTTCGTGGCACTTTCGTGGCACTTTCGTGGCACTTTCGTGGCACTTTCGTGGCACTTTCGTGGCACTTTCGTGGCACTTTCGTGGCACTTTCGTGGCACTTTCGTGGCACTTTCGTGGCACTTTCGTGGCACTTTCGTGGCACTTTCGTGGCACTTTCGTGGCACTTTCGTGGCACTTTCGTGGCACTTTCGTGGCACTTTCGTGGCACTTTCGTGGCACTTTCGTGGCACTTTCGTGGCACTTTCGTGGCACTTTCGTGGCACTTTCGTGGCACTTTCGTGGCACTTTCGTGGCACTTTCGTGGCACTTTCGTGGCACTTTCGTGGCACTTTCGTGGCACTTTCGTGGCACTTTCGTGGCACTTTCGTGGCACTTTCGTGGCACTTTCGTGGCACTTTCGTGGCACTTTCGTGGCACTTTCGTGGCACTTTCGTGGCACTTTCGTGGCACTTTCGTGGCACTTTCGTGGCACTTTCGTGGCACTTTCGTGGCACTTTCGTGGCACTTTCGTGGCACTTTCGTGGCACTTTCGTGGCACTTTCGTGGCACTTTCGTGGCACTTTCGTGGCACTTTCGTGGCACTTTCGTGGCACTTTCGTGGCACTTTCGTGGCACTTTCGTGGCACTTTCGTGGCACTTTCGTGGCACTTTCGTGGCACTTTCGTGGCACTTTCGTGGCACTTTCGTGGCACTTTCGTGGCACTTTCGTGGCACTTTCGTGGCACTTTCGTGGCACTTTCGTGGCACTTTCGTGGCACTTTCGTGGCACTTTCGTGGCACTTTCGTGGCACTTTCGTGGCACTTTCGTGGCACTTTCGTGGCACTTTCGTGGCACTTTCGTGGCACTTTCGTGGCACTTTCGTGGCACTTTCGTGGCACTTTCGTGGCACTTTCGTGGCACTTTCGTGGCACTTTCGTGGCACTTTCGTGGCACTTTCGTGGCACTTTCGTGGCACTTTCGTGGCACTTTCGTGGCACTTTCGTGGCACTTTCGTGGCACTTTCGTGGCACTTTCGTGGCACTTTCGTGGCACTTTCGTGGCACTTTCGTGGCACTTTCGTGGCACTTTCGTGGCACTTTCGTGGCACTTTCGTGGCACTTTCGTGGCACTTTCGTGGCACTTTCGTGGCACTTTCGTGGCACTTTCGTGGCACTTTCGTGGCACTTTCGTGGCACTTTCGTGGCACTTTCGTGGCACTTTCGTGGCACTTTCGTGGCACTTTCGTGGCACTTTCGTGGCACTTCCGTGGCACTTCCGTGGCACTTCCGTTTTTTTTTTGTTCTTCATGACTCAAGCACGGTGCTGGCACTGACACCTAACAAAAGGTTATATAACAATTGCTGTTCTCTTTCCCACAGACCTGCTCCCAAGCATCCACCGCCGGTTCCCAGGTCCAGCAACGCTGCTGCTGATGTGAAATGATGAGGAAATCGGACAGCTTTATTTTAAAAAGTGAAGACAGAAGTTGCACTATCTTTCAACTCCAGCTGGAGTTCATTTTTATGACAATACTTAGACTTTTTAATGTTTAAAACAGCATTATTTTTTAAGGGTTCTGAGCTACTGCCTTTGGTGCTGTGCTGTGCTATGGTGCTCTGTATACTTGCTCAGGTACTTGTAAATTATTAATTTATGTTGAATATTTATTACAGTGCAGTGCACTGTAGTAGATATTTTTACCATAGCTGAGTTTTCCTAAAAAGGAAGCCTTTTTTTTTGTAATATTTCAGTGAACTTGAATAATTCCTCTCTTATCAGTCCTATATAGGGTATTTAGTTTTGATCTATAAGGAGTGCTGATTCTCATAGATAAATCAAATGTATAGAAAATGCAATCTCAGTAGTTCATAGCAAACTCTTGACTACGTATGTCAGGGGGAACCACCTGGAACATGGTGAAATGCCTGATATCTGCACCCAGTGCTATTTACCAAAGTGTCTCTCAGCGTTAGCAGTCGTACTGTAATTTCAGTTTTCACGTTACTGTTTGAAATCGTCGAGAAATCTGTGCTGAAAGAGGATGTCTTTCTTTTGGACAAGTTCTCTTCGTGAAGAAGTACTGTATATATCTCAAAACTGTGTTTTTGACCTCGTCTTCCTCAGACACAGTGATGTGGCTAGCACATACCGATGCAGATATCAGGCCTTCCAGTGTCATTATCTTTTTGATTAATTAATTCAACCTATGCCATGTAAGGTAGTACCATCTCACTATGCTGCGTACCTGTACTGCTTAGACTGAAGACTTACACTACATGTAAGGGGTGGGGGAAGCCAAGCATGAAAAAGAATTAACATATTTTTTTTTAAATCAACTATTATACTTATTTTGTTTTGCCTCATCGCTCTGCTTATCAACTGTATTTTCCATATTTACTACTGTTATGTATTTAACTTCTAAAATGTTGCTCTGGGTTTCTTAACTTTGAAATCATAATACGTATTTTAGACCATTGCCTTTGGTTAGCTTAAGACATGGAGACAGAATTTCATCTCTTTGGTACCTTCTCAGTAGCACTGCTGAACACCGTTGTTTCACGTACGCTGTAATAGAAACAACATTCAAATACCAGTTGGAACAGAGGAAGAAGCTCTTACCTTACATAGGCTAATTTCCTCATTATTGCCTGGAGTTGTTTTGGTTTTTTTTAAAGCAAAAATAAAAGCATTAATAGAAACTTGGATAACATTCCAGTAATGGTATTTAATTTTCCCACTTGTTCCCAATTTCAGCAACGTAGCACCTGTGCTTACAGATAAACTAAATAAACAAAAATAAACCATGGTTAATCTGTTACGGAATAGCAAAATAAAGCATGAGAGAACACAAGTAGCCACACCATTGCCACAGGTGCTCTGTAGATGGAGAGCTGCTACAACAGGAGGATGTCAGCTGATCCTAGGCTTGGAAATGCAGTTGAAAACAAAATTTCCAGGTAATATGGAGAACATTTAGATCAAGATTTTTAAGTAGTTGAGATATTTTGTATTTAAAATGCTTTGACTCAATTCCCAGCAACAGTAATGTGTGCATGTAACGGGAAGGGATGCTTGCAGCAGACGTATGACCTGAATTCCCTTGTTTGAACACTCCATTTTTTACAATAGCAAGTGATTGTGCTGCATCAAAGCCTTTCTGATAACCACTTGAAAGGTGAAACTGTAAATAGTCAAAGGTAATGACTTAATTAAATGACTGAAAATCACTTAGTAGCTATTTGCACCAGGAATTCATAAGTTTAATGGCACCACTTAGCGTGTGTACGTTAGAGTAATAATTAGGAATCTGTGAAGTGCAGCCTATGGCGTTATAGTGTAAAGAAAAAAAATAAAGCATATGCAGGGAAACGGTCACAAGATTTTACTACAATTAGAATATGTTCTGTGTTTGCAATAGCAATATTATTAGCTGATGCAGCAGAAGAAACTGCTTGTACAAAGAAAGGTACGTGCCATTATGCCGCAACTGAGATGTTATAGTAGAGCATTCAGGTAATATTTTTCTAGAGGAAGCCTAGCGTGAGTTGCAGAAATATGCTTTTGTTTTTGTATTATTTCCCATTGCAGTGTGTATTGTGAGGGATGTTATTTAAGTAACGCACTGGATAAAAAAAAAGCTGAACGGAAATCATTTGATTTCTAAGAAAAGCCTTCTGAAAAGTGATATTCCAGCAGTCTCATATCAAAAATGTTTTCCGCTTTAAAACACAGACTGACACATTACATACCCCCAACGCTTCAGCGTATGGGGGAAAACAGCGTTTGTTGATCTCATTACTGACCCGATACCGAAGATTTCCAAAAATAAGAAGCTTAGAAGAGTGAAAGCTTTAAAGCCAACCTGAAACTTGAGTTTTAAACTCCTATGCAGTCCTACAGGTGCAGGATTGGAAGTGTCCATACGTGCATCCTATAATTGCAAGCAGCCATCTCATCTCTGAATCCAACACAGAGCACAGCTCACAGGTTTCTCTGGGGATGCCGCAAACAAGTTGGATCTTGGAGTCTCTTCCCCACTAAAGAAACAACAAACACTGTTCCAGACATGGAGGAAGACAAGGGGACTGACACAGAGAACATTGCTAGGTGGCCCCAGGACCAGCAGCAGTATGGTTTTTAGGTTAAAATGCCCGGATGTTCTCACTGACTTGTGTCCCATACCTGTGCTCCATTCCTGAGTCAATGGAGAGCAGAACACACCCAGCCCAATGCCACCTCTGCTGCGGGAAGGAGATGGCAAAGGTCATCCATTGGCTGTGGGTCAGCTCCTGCAGCAGAGCTGCCCAGGGGCACCCGGGCATCGGTGACCAAAAATGCCCCCTGCTTTCTTTAATACTTGATATTTCTCAAAGAAATAGCAATCCAAAAAAGTAAATGCATTTAAACGTGCTGCAAATTAGCTACTAAAGGCTGATCACCACCTAGAAAGTATCTGTCCAATTTTTTTTTAACTGTCAGTGCTTTTCTAAAATAAGCTTAGATATTCAGTTAACAGTGTATGATTACATGTACATATTATCTAAAGGAATTACTGTCTTTCTTATGTTATACATGGCCAACACTTGGGAGTTCTGATTTTTGGGAAGAGAAATCCCAGTTTTCTGTTTGAAATGCAAACAAAACCAAACAAAGAACCACCGTGCACAGGTAGTTACTGACACAATGCAAGGTGATTTTCTAAGAGTAAAAGTGAGGAGAAGGAACATATAAAGCAGCAGTATAATCTGGAATCCTTTCAAGTAGCAGATAGATATGCAATTATATCTATGCATATTCAAGCACAAAATACTACAGGCCAAAAAGAAAGAAAGCAAAGCCAAGCTATCGAAACGTCTCCTTTGTTAGGTGCAGATTTTGCCATAGGATGTGAGCAGGAGCTGACTGGCATCTTTTCATACTAAATGAGTGTCTTCCTGATGAGACACACAGATGTACAACTCTGCTGTGAAAACCAGATGAACGGTTTCACATTCTTACAGGCAGTGCAAGCAAACAAATCACCACAGATGAACCAATACGGGCTATTCAACATTTGCTGCTCTGTGATGGCCGCTCAGAATGTGGACCCATAGCATCTGGTTTCTAGCGCAGTCAGCACAGGCTTTAAGCCCTGTTGTAATGCATTCATCTATCCCTGTGCTCAGTAAACTTCTTCCATTTTTCCTATTACCTTCAAAAACAACAACATCCTCCAAGCCCACAGGTTTTTGAGGTGATCCATTCCTCATTTTGGGCAAGAGCTGAACAGAGCAAGCCGATGTCTCCTCATCCATAGGCATATTTCAGCCTCCTCCATGCCCAGCAGGAGACACAGAGTTCCTGATCCAGACAGTCCCTGTTCCAGAGAACACAATGTGCTGTCCCTAAAGCAGCACACAACAATGCTGCCATTATGCTAATGAATAGAACAGTAAGTACAAAACACCACAACAGAAAAATGAATAAAGACGCAGCAAACAAAAAGAAAATTGCATGTTTACCCTCTTCCTCCCCATCAAATCTCTTGGTTTTAGTATTCATAGATTTTTTTTAACGCTATCAATTATCACAGCAGCAAGATTTTTTCCAATTCCACAGTATATTTCAAGAGCTTTTCCAAACAGAAATGTGGTTTTTTGCTTAGTTTCAATTTTGACCTCTTCTGATCATTTGAGTACACGGCATTAATTACTTTTGAATAGCTTCCAATCAAATAGCAGCACTCTTTAATTTAACAGCTTACCTTGCAGCAGTAAAGAAATTCGTTTTCTGAAATGCAGTTTTACAAACAGGAACACTAACACAGCCCATTCTTCCAGATAAGTGTACCACACCCTATGCAGAGATGCAAGCTGTCCCAAGCATCACATGCAGCTTCCCCTTTCAACAGAACCCCTTCAGAGAGAAGTACTAAAATAAAGAAAGCACGCTGACATCAAGTTTTGAGCTCTTTGAATTTAGCTGGATCAGAAGTAGAATTCCCAATGGCATTCTCGCAATAAAGATTTGTTCCGTTTCCAGCATCTTCTCTTTTTCCTCCCCCTTTAGAAGAAAAAACAAATAGGGACACCTGAAGTCAGAATACCATTCTATTTGCAAAAGAGTTTGTCTGAAAACACAGAGCGTCCTTTCGTTTGAACAGGCGCAGTTTTAAGAACTGCAAATAACTTTAATGTTCAATATGCCATGGCTCCGTGGGAATGCCAGCATGCTGCCCCTCTGAGCCATTTGTTTACAGCAAACCCTTCAGCCAACCTTAGTTGGCTTCTCACCATCTTTGCTCTGGTTTTACCAATGTTGTGTGTTTTAACTAAGGTACACGTTTCTTGTGGGATCTTCCAGCTGAAGTTACTTCAAGCAAACACAACCTGAGAATTCAATAGCTGAGCTGTCTGCTTATTATTAAGCATTCTCTCTCCAGAAGCACATTCTTAATTATATTTGGTGCTTTGCCTACATAATTGCCCATATAGTTAAGAAAATGCAAGAGTTTTCTCAACAAGAATACAACATGCTAAGAGAAAAGAGCATCTTTTTTTCGTGTAAGGTCTCACTGCTTCAAGTTCACCTACCAAACTAAAAAAAAATGCAACAGATTGCCTTTGCTTTCACATGCTTTACACTGGCACGTCGCTGCTGTTCGTATATGCAGATACTGCAAGAGCATCTTCCTTCTGTTTAACAGAACTGGAAAAGGGTGTGCTAAGTGCAACATCAACTAAACCAATGCAAACACCTCATTCAGAAAGCCACTGGCTGCACTGACTGTCCTGCAAACACAGGCAGAGCTGAGAACAAACAAAGAACACGTTGTGGCAACACAGAGTATTAAGCATTATTTTCTGCTATAGCATGAAGGAAACCCTCAAATACATAGTGGTGCTTTAGATGAGTCAGCTCAATATTTAGACGTCCTGTTACCAAAGCTTCGTGTCCTTCTATGACCTTCTAAGCTGCCTTCCCACTGTGCAAATTTAATGCAATTTGATAATGACTCAACTACTTTTCATCTGTAACAGTTATTCACCGTTTCTCTATTTCCATGCAATCAATATGGCCTGCTATTAAGATTGTCTCAACATAACAATATTATTCCCTCTATTTAATGAGTTGCCTTATGAGTTAGAATGAGTGTGCTACACAGAAATATTCTACATACAACAGTACAATATTTTAAAGTAAATTAAGATATCATTTAATACTAGGCTAAGCTAAAAGAAAAGAAATAATGTTTTCACTTTAAAATGAACAGTGCCTTTTTCTGAGTAGAATTCAGTAGCGGGAACTCATTTCACCTCCCCATCAGTGTCACTGGCAGACAGAGCAAAGTGACATTTTGCCTTGAATGACCCCAGGTAATTTATATCCAATTGTTTTTCTGATAAAGTTGCAAATGACTTTTTCCATTCTGAAAGCCAAAAAGATGAACGCATTTTTTTCCCCCCCAAAGATAAATCAAGTTAATTGGAGTCTACTTATGCTTTTCTGAAGCAATACTCGATGCCCTGATACCTTACCTTGGATATCCTTCGCTACTACAGCGAAACACATTGCTGCGCCAGAATTGTGCTCATGATTTGAGCTGAAGAAATGACTCCCTGAAAAACCTGAAGATGAGCATTAATGCCGTGTTGGATAAAAAAAAAAATGCTGACTTTGGTTTGCTGGAGGGACAACCATGAATGAAAAAAAAAAGTCCCAAAGATCAGAGCAAAGTGACAGAGAAGAAGAACGCGGCATTTCATCCCTAGCAGCTTAAATACAGTTTGCAGTACTCTCAAGGGAATGCCAAATCTCCAAAGAACAGAGATTTTGATTGACACCTACACTATTACAACACTTCCCAAATCCATATTATCCCAACTACTTAAGAAAGCAGTTGGGCAAAATTTAAGCTTATCCAACACACTCTGTGTTCTCTTGCCCTGTGCTCTGCCTGCACTCCTGCAGAAGCTTCTATCAATCGGATTTTTTCTTCATCTAAGCTTGCTTTACAGGTCATCAATTTAATTTCTCAGTGCTTTACGTTCTCTACTATTCCCAATTATAATAACATTATGTCCATCAATCCTTATCTCCGAATCTTCAGCTTTTCATTTAGCCTCCCAGCAGTCTCAATCAGAGCTTTTCAGCACCTTATCAACTGCAACCACGCTGATTAAATTGTGCCACCCATTTGCTAATATTTATTGAGCCATTACTAAATATGTCCAATTTCGTTCACTTATGCATGTTTGTGTCTCTAATGTTAAACCAAAACAAGGCAATTCTGCCCGTCTCTTGTTTCACAGATGCCCACAGGTAAAAGAAAATATACTTTTATAGCTCCAGTTTTAGGCCCCCTCTCAAGTCCCTTTATCGACTACTAATATGACAAATTCCCTTATCCCCCGTTCCCTATTAAATAACTATTATTTTCTCATTAACGAAATACAGCTAAAGAGGAGAGGTCTAATTACAGAACGACTGCAGTGAAGGGCATCGCTGTCTTAGAGGTTATTCTATTTGTTCCTATAATATTAGCGGGGTTTCACACAAATCCCCATTTTTCAGACATTTTTACTGTTCTTTAGCTTTCTGAAATCACATCACTGTCACTGTTCCTTCGGGCAAGTAAGCATCCAATAAGCAGCAACACCACTTTATCCAGAGGATTCAGAGACATACCATTGCAGGACATTCAAGGCCAGGCTGGATGTGGCTCTGGGCAGCCTGGTCTAGAAGTTGGTGACCCTGCCAGTGACAGGGGGGTTGAAACCAAATGATCCTTGAGATCCTTTTCAACTCGGGCCTTTCTGTGATTCTAACACAAATGTAGAAGACTAACCTCTTTGCATTCAGGACAACGCAAAATGTGTAGATAACACCTACCTTACAGCCACCATTAATTATCCATTCAGTAACGTCCTCCATCTGCAGCCAGCGGGAACCACAGGACCTGTAGACCTCCAGCTTCCTGAGGAGAACCTTGTGATCTCAGGGACTTAGCTACCACGAGGCTGAAACATCAGAAACACAGAAGAAAAAGAAATCAGCCTGCTGCAAACCCAGGACATCACTGTCACTGCTCAGAAAATTTTAAATGTATTCGCTACCGTGTAAACTTCTGACGAGTAAAAATGTACCAGTGGCAGCCTGATGGCAGTATGTGTGAGATATGAAGATAACTGACATTGAAAAGACAGGGAATAACACTGTGAATATATTTCAAAAGCTTGATGTACTGCTCACAGCTTTCTGAAATCCCTCAGAGGGTCACCTCGCTTCAAAGGACAGAAAGACGAGCGATAACAGCACAAAAACAAATGCCAAGAGATCCATGCTCAGCTCTTGACTCTTCCACTGCCTTAACTACCCAGCAGTTCCAGAAGGGGATGTTATTACAACACCCAAATTTACACCAGACACCAGCCTTCTTCCCACTGAATTCTCATCTCCTGATCTGGTGCAAGGACGTTATGTCTCCAGATGTCAGCTGGAAACTATCGAAACCTTAAGGACCCGGAGTTAGATCTCAAAAGAGACAAACCGTGGCTCTGAAAATAGGTTTCTTTCTACTTGGGCACATTCTTAAAACACCCCTTACATACTTAAATAGCAAACGTATTTAAGATGTTTTTGCTCTCCAGGGGCTTGTTCCGGCGTCTCTGTACCGCCTATTGCTGGAGGTTAGTGGCACTAAAATAAAACCAGCAGATGGGATTCCGTGATAGTTCTTTGCTTGCCTCAATATAGTCAAGAGTGTGCACGTGGAACAGCTCTCACCAGCTGTTCAGTGTCTCCATCAGCTCTCCAATCAAGCATTATCTCAAGCACAAGGTCTTAAACTCTGTGCTGTTTCTTCAGTGAATATCTAGAAGTGCCTCAATCACCAAATCATAGAGACATCAAAATTGGCAGGGACCCAAAGAGGCCTGCAGCCCAGCTCCTGCTCAGTGCAGCATTAACCCTGCAGTCAGATGGTGTTCCTCAGGGATGTGCCTCCTTTGGCCTTTGACACCTCCAAAGATGGAGATGAGCCACAGCCCCACTAGGCTGCCCGTCACGCCACTCAGCCGTGTCACAGCACGGAGCTTCTCCTCAGCTCCAGATTCCACCAATCCTCCTTGCATTCCAGTCTGTGGCCTTGAAGCACCAACCCTGGAGGTACTCAGGAAACGTTTAGATAGAATCATAGAATCACTCAGGTTGGAAGGGACCTCAAAGATCGTCAAGTCCAACCGCAGCCTAACCATAGTGCCCTAACCCTAACGACCCTCTGCTAAATCATACCTCCAAGCACCACATCCAAACGGCTCTTAAACACATCCAGGGACGGTGACTCAACCACCTCCCTGGGGAGCCTATTCCAATGTTTAACCACCCTTTCTGTAAAGAAGTGTTTCCAACGTCCAACCTAAACCTACCTTGGCGCAACTTGAGGCCATTTCCCCTCATCTTGTCACCTGCCACCAGTGAGAAGAGACCAGCCCTGCTCTCTCTGTAAGCACCTTTCAGGTACTGGAAGAGAGTAATAAGGTCTCCCCTCAGCCGCCTCTTCCCCAGACTAAACAGCAGCAACTCCCTCAGCCTCTCCTCATAGGGCTGATTTTCCAAGCCCTTCACAATCCTCGTTGCCCTTCTCTGGACCTGCTCCACTACCTCCACATCCTTTCTGTATTGAGGTGCCCAAAACTGAACACAGTACTCAAGATGAGGTCTCACCAATGCCGAGTACAGGGGCAGGATGACTTCCCTAGTCCTGCTTACCACACCATTCCTGATACAAGCCAGGATGCCATTGGCCTTCTTGGCCACAACATGCTTTAGTGGGAAAATTGGTGATAGGTGAACAGCTGGACTGGATGATCTTGGAGTTTTTTTTTTCCAGCCTTGGTGATTCTATAAAGCAGTAGACTATCCTGCATTTTGATTATCATCCTTTTAGCGTGCATCAGGGGCTCTCAACAACACCATTAACTCTACCAGTCACACTGGTGCTCCTTGTATCTTCCACTCCTTGATTCAGTCTGAAATCATTCTGGTTCTTAAAACTTTAATCAAATCTGTATCAGGAAAGGGAAATATGTAAAATAATTTTTGATTGGAGTAATAAAAATACTGTGCAAGATAACCATATATTATTTATATTATATAAAATATTATACGTTCTCTATTCAATACATATATATAACGTAACCTATATTAATAGTATTAACATTAAAGTTTTAACATATAGTATAAAATAGAATGTTAATAGTTTTAATATACTGATATCATATTAATATGATATTAATAATAATGTATAAGATTATATATATTATTAATATAATAATGCTAAGGAAATACCCAAGAGTATTCTATTTCTTATTTTCTTAAGTAGGAAAATATCAGATATTGTGTTAACTTAAGCTACTATCACCCTTTATTCCACTGCACCTTTCACATGATACTGTATGTTCATAGATATGTATATACATACACGCATGTATATGGAAAATTAACGAATTCCTGACTTAAAGTGAACTTCAAGTTCATCACGTCCCACCTCCTGCTATTACAGGCAACATTTTGATGCCTTTCTAGCGCGGGGTCCTCAATTTAATTGGAATTTTTCTCCTACTACCTGAATAGCTGTTCCAAAAACCTCACTACGTTGATGCAGAAACCCTTCTTTTTTCCCCCAGATACGTATCTTTTCTGGTTCTGTGTGTTATAGTCAAACCCAAAGCTGATTGGTGCTTGATTATCTGCAGTTATTTCTCAGAGGTTACAATTAACAAAACAGTAGGACTTTCTCAACTAATGAGTCTTCAATGCCCTGCTTGGACAAACAAAATCCCTGTGTCAATCACTTCAAAACCAAGCCCCAGTTACCAATAGCTGTAGTTTTCTGTTTACTTTTCAAATGAGAAATAATTTGTATTTATCACAGTGCTTTCCCCAGTGCGAGGGTATATTTATCCCACCAGGAAGCAGACCAACCGCCATGGAAATGAATATGCAAAGTGTCAGCTACATAACAGTTAAAATCCCATAAAAATGCTTGTTGTCTTGGATATACCAAAGCACAATGCAACTCAAAATACAATATCACACCAGCTTAGCCTGTCACTGATACAAATTATTCTGCACCAAATCAATACATATATGAAATACGAAGAAAATAGATAGAGGAAATTAAGCTGCAAGTGTGAGCGTTGTCCATCCTCCCCAGGTAGCTGGTCCTGCTGACCCCGTGGGGGAATGGGAAGTGGCGTGGAAGGCTTGCCATGCACTCTGCTCACCCATCCTGGCTGGATGGGTAAACAAGTCAGAATTCAGACACGTTGTCTGAAAACCATACTTTAGATAGCAAAAGTAGCTGTCCTGTGCTACGGTGGACTTAGAAAGCTTACAAGCTTTGGGGTAATTCGTGTAAGAAAGTGTTTATGATGAGCCCTGCCTGTTGCTGGAATATTGTAAGCAGTCCAAGAATGATGGGCACGAAAGAAACCTGAAAACACCATTCCTTCCTGCTCAATTTTTCAAAGTAACACACAGGGCAGCACAGAAACCTGTGGGGCGTGAAACTGCACAGTAAAACCACAGTGTTTACAAAAATACTGGACAAATCGACAGCAAGTAGTCAAAAGATGCATTCTCCAGTGGAAAGCCCTACAGAAGCTGAGCAGCAGTCCCACCACAATATGAGAGATGGGGACGGCACAAGAACATGAGAATGTTACTGAGAAGCACCAAGCTGCACAAAGGACAAATGACTCCTATGGATCAGCAGAGCCTCAGGGAAAAAAAAAAAAAAAGCCAAAATAGTAAAAAAAAGTAATCAGAAGGAATACAGGTTTAAAATACAGGCTATCAGGTTTGTCAGGCTCCCCACAGTCATCAGTTCTGTGATTGCCAGCCATTAGGGTTGAATAGATGTCAAACAATGCAGCAATCAGTATCTCTTCGCGTTTATAGAGTAAGAGACAACTGCAAACGCCAGAAGCTGAGAGTCTGCAGTTAAAGGCATAGGACCAGCACACCAATGCCATTTTATGTACAGGATGGTGATGGCCTTTGGTAATAGCCGAGAAACTGTTACAAAACCCCAGTTTCCTCCACAATAGAGACACGAAGCACAGGCACGCGATTTTCTGATGTACGTTTTCATTCCTCACCTACTCGCTACCTCTTGTCTGCCTGCAAATCACCGTCCTTCTCCCAAACAGCCTACAAGCCAATGCCAACCAACTTCACTGTCAGTTCGGGCAGCTCCAGCCAGGTTGGAGGGAACTAGAAGACCTGAAGCGGCATAAATATATATTTTAATACAGCTACTGATGTAATTCTATATATTTATGGCAATATTTATGTGTTGTATAGTCTCTATGCATCAAACAGGCATTATAAATGCAATCAGAATCATAGAACCACCAAGGTTGGAGAAGACCTACAAGATCATCCAGTCCAACCGTTCACCTATCACCAATAGCTCCCACTAAACCACGTCCCTCAATATACCTTTCCGCTCCCATTCTTCTGATGGACATCTGTTTGCTTTTCCTTCAGTGTTTTCACAAGTTGACAATAAAACTCATCTTTAAAAAACCCTCTTTATGTGTGACTTTTTCATTAAAACAGATATTGAAAATAATACTACGGATGTGCATATTCATCATGCATTGATAACCTTTTAGAACATTATGAAGCCACGTCACCTAGGGATTTCTTATTAAAAGTAAAAAGATTGTTGTGAATGTAACACTTAATAACCAAATAGCTATATTAGGTGTCATAGAGTACGGATTTTTCCCACTGTACCTTGATCTATATTTTTAATCCAAGTACAAGGGCAGAACAGTGGGAATTAAATCCCATTGGATAAGATGACAAAATGCAGAACCACTTATTGTGTCCTTTCTGAGAAGCAGGCACCAGAGAAGTAAAACACACTTTGTCAGGATGTGTATCTTCATGTGCACTCAATAAATAAATAAAAATGTGAATCAGCAGGAAAATACGTGCAGAGAAAACCTATTGTATAGAGATTTTAAATGCTCATCTGTTAATTTTTGTCTGCAGTGTCAGGGAAAACGATTACAGAGTATGTTTCAGATAAGTCTGCAGATAGCAGCTTAAGACGATAAAAATATACGGCCTCAGAGTATAATGATAAATTAAATTTGAAAGAGCACAGTAACATGTCATTTATAGTATTAAAACATTATCGTGGCAATTATAAAGTAAATAACAGATAGAGGCATTATATAATTATTAAAGCTGTAACGTTAACTGTAGTGCAAATAACATAAATTAACACTATCTATTTAACACTTACCTGCTACATTAGACCTGAGCATCTCCTGTCCTTTCTGCAAAACGTTCCAGGTTGCCAACTCATCATTCACACCAACAGCTGAAGGAGCTGCTCTCTAAAATACAGAACAAATATTTTTCTTTAAAAAAAAAAAATACTGTTGGGCAAATTCATTTCAGCAGCACAGCAATAACCTACCACTGCTAGCATGTCAGTCTTTGTATTTCACAATATAGTATTCTAATATCTTGTGGTTGCCAGATTCCTTACCCAAACAACAGGACCTATATCACAGTGATCACTCAGCAGTCCTTTATGTCATACAGCATTCATATTTGTGCTAAGGGCCCATACTACAAATATGAGGAAATACTTCACATATGGTCTTCTACAGTGACTTTGAAATGGCTTCAGCAACTCTTAAAAGTACTCTAAAAAGACAACAGATGATCAAATAAAGCACTTGCATCCTGGAAACTGACAATTACTTGTAACTTTGCTTTGCTGAACTACTATTGGTAATGGTTGGACTAGATGATCTTCTAGGTCTTTTCCAACCTTGATAATTCTGTGATTCTGTGGACTAAAGTAGACCCTATGCTTGGATTTTTCATTTTATAGTTATCCGTGTTTACTAGATAAACAACCCAAAGCAGGTACCTTTCAGCTAAATATCCAACACTGGCACGGTCCTGGAGACACCTGGAGAGGCCCACAACTGCCTCTCCTTGCTTGAAGTGGAGAAGTAAAGACAACAGAAAGACAAATAACAGCTGCAAATCTAAAATCTGAAGAACAAACCTGGAGGCAAGGGCAAACCAAAAATAAGAACGCAACAACAGAGCGCGGAGGAACTGCTTAGTGCTAAAACTACCTGCAATGGGAGCAAGACAAAAGGGAGGAAGACAAAAAGGATGGAACGAAGATGAAATTTTGCACAGTTGAATTGAGTCTTTGTATTTGACTTCGCTATACTTCCCCTGAAAATATGTCACAAGGATAAACAGTGGGTGTTTTTTTTTAACCTTTAAGCACCAACCCTCTTGAACTCTTCTATTTCATGTTTAGACATCTTCATCAGAGGCCAAGGGAGCGCTCCTGGGCAGCCCTCAGCACACAGCAGTCAGAAAGGGGCAGCAGGACAATGTCCCAGCCCAAAAGAGGAGCTGTCAATGGAAGTAACAGACAACCTGTGGGAAATAAATACAATGAGATAAAGAGCTATAGAGAAGAAAAGGCAGAAAAGGCTAAAGATGGAAAAGGCATGTGCTCATTGAATGGGACACAAAAGATTTGAAGGTGAAGACAGGGTCAGACAGATTACAGGTACAGAACACTTATATACCTTTTCCTTCTTGATTTCTAATATGAAAGGTGGCTGGTAACATGCCAAGTTAGTAGATGAACAAGTTGAACCAAACAAATTGCATTTTACAGTCTCAAATCACTGATAAACTGGCCAATCAAGCACAATGATCACCACCTACTTCTGCTCACTATTGTGATGTTCCTATTTATACTAAATTATCTGAGCTTAAAAATTGCTTTCAAGTCTAATATTTTCCTTGAAACATCTCTGAAGGACTTCCTTATAAAGGTCACCCAGGGAGCCATCTAGCTCCCAGAGCCACCAGTGTGGATTCATAAAGGCAATTCATTTCAAAACCCGAAGGAAAGGATGGATACACAACTGGTGATTAAAGACATCAGGGCTGAGAAAATAAATTAATGACAAGTACCTTGACATGCTGCACTGAGCCCTGTAGAGGATCACCAAGATTGCCAAGGGCCAGAGCAGACGGGACCTGGGCTTCTTGTGGGCAGAGAGGGTGATCTGTGGCATCTCCATCCTCAGAGAGCTTCAGAGGTGAAGGAAACAACTCTGAGCAACCTGCTCCACCTGGATGTGCTCTTGAGCAGAAGGCTGGGCTGTGTGGCCTGGAAGTCCCTTCCAATCCACATGGGCCCATGGTTCTACATGAGTAGCTTTTACAGTGGGAAAACTTCACAGCTTGGTATAATTATTACCAAGAAATTCAGCTTTCAGCTAGGGATATTAAATATGCTTTTCTCTTGGTTTCATAAAATCTGACCTTTCACAGGAAACTTGATCATTAGATGAAAACAATGAATCTGTGAGGGTGAAGGTCATGTAATTGTCTTTCGAAATAAATTCTCCACGTATTATCCGAGCTGCTTTGTTGCAAACGCACAAGCAGTCCCACAGCACAGCAATAGCACCTTTATTTACAGAATTTAAGGCTGCGCTGAAAGCAGCGAATAAATGATGAGTCCATTGGTGAAGACATTCAGTAATTAACAAGCAGCAGCTGTCTTTTTTTTTTTTTTTTAGGGTACAATTGATTAAAATTGCACGCTTCATTTAAACAGAATTCTCTTGTACTTCACCAAAGAGGGAGAGAAAACTTCCTTCAAACAGAGCAGTTGTTTTCTGATTTATCGGACCTCTTTCCAGCTGAATACGAACTAAATAAACCTACTGTTTTATTGTGTGCAATATTCGGACAATATTTTAAAAAACAGAGTTGAAATACTTTGAATGTCAATCAGAAACAAAGAAAAAAAATCCAACAGTTGGAGCAATATTTCAAGCTTGAATTATACTTCCTGTGCTATTTAGTTCTTACGTATATACATACATGTATATACATACATATATATACATGCATATGTATACACACAGAGAAACAAATACAAACACATATATACAGGCAGTCTATAGGTAGATATTAGTGGAAAATCTCATTTAGTACGAAGACTTTCTGGAAGTTAAACCAAGCAGAGGATTGCTATCAACTCGCATGGTGTAACCTGCGATGCAACCAACCTACAGCAAAACTACGCAAAGAGATTCTTGCTTTATGCTTCAAAGAAATTTAAATATGGCTAGAAAGAATCTAAACAGAGACTAAATAAGAGCTGAAGATACCCCCGTTCATTGTAGGGGCACTGGACCAGATGGCCTCCAAAGCCCCCTTCCAACTCAAACGATTCTCTCATTCTATGAGTCTACTCGTGATGAGATCTCAGCTCTTCAGTGCAGAAGACAAAGGCACAGTAAGATGCATAGGTTGGAAACAGAAGCTAATGAACTATGCACCAGAAACAAGGCGTGTGTTTTAACTAGAGCAATTAAGCTCCACAACAACATACCTGGTAGCATAGTAGCTACTCCGCAGTTATTCCAGCCCAGCCACGACCAAGAATTTGTAAGGAAAATCTGTTGCTTAGGTGATGTCAGGGGTTAGATGTTGTCTGTTATGAGCTGGACAAAGGGTACAACTTGTGCTGTAATACTTGGAAAGTAATTTATTTATTTACCTATTTAAAGCAATCTCTGGTTTCTTGGCGACATGCAGAATTAGAACTTCTGGAAAACTTGAAAATGAGTTGCCTGATTCCAAGCCTCACTCAAGCCTCGGAGCATTAATTAGAAAACTATTATTTTCATCGCTAATGAATTTAATATTATTCTCCTGATAGCTGAACATCTGCCAGTTGCAGAAGTTACTCTTGCTTCTACTAGTTTAACACTGCTTCTGTAGTTGGTGTCTTCCCACTGAGCACCTTTTCAACTGCATTTTTAACACTTCTCAAGTATGTGTCTGGGGTAAGGTTTTCATTGACCAGTGTCTTAGACACCTGAAAAGCGATAGAAATGCTTTCTAACAAAGTCCCAGGAAAGGGCATGCATGTCTGTATCTTTCATTGACAGAAACATTTCTGCTGTCATATTTAAATTCTTCTTCCAAACCATCTAAAACAGCTGCATGAAAAGTTCAGAGCTTCCTTTGCACCCACATCCCTTGAACTTCCAACATACCAAAACAATTAGGGAAAAAATAGAAGGGAAGGGAGGAGCAGAAACAAAAATCAAGTAACATTCTATTTTTCACCTTTAAAATTATGCTAGAGAGCCCTTTAGAGACTACTGTAATCTACACAATAATTATAGTCCATATTAGCTTATGAGTATTAAATAAAATTATGTGATTTCCATCACGTCTGCCTGGAAAAACCTTAAATTCTTTCAGCCTTCCTATTTTTTTTTAAATCTGCCTAAGGAATCCTTGAGTTAAGGATGTTCTTATAAATTAAAATCTGTACCATTCACCAGCAAGGAACACAGAGATAACAGGACAATAAGCGTAAGCTCCTTTAGTGACCTTAAATCAAACGCCATTGGACCTTCTTAGCTCACAGCCAACTACTACATGACACTTAGATGTCATCTAAAGTGGAAAAGAACATCTCATATGAACAACAGATACCCCAAACATTTCAGAAATCAGAAATACTTCTGCAAAGTTTTCAAAACATAACCATTCTTCTTCCAAATCACATGCCCTCAACTTCTGCACCACCGCTCCCATACCGACGCATCTGTCAAACCTATGTTGGAACACACTGATTTTTCTCAGTAGAAGCTAAGACATAAATTAAAGCCACAACATGTATATTACCATAGCCACCACCCCAGTCAGAGCAGGGCACGTTCACTTCTGCTCATGTCCCTCACAGAAGGGTTCGGCTAACGAGGCAGAAGCCATTCTCACACCAGAGCAGCAGCGACTATACCAGAGGTCATACTGGTACAAATAAGAAACCTCAACTTTCCTATGCACTAGACAATTTTGCATGAAAAATGGCAGTTAAGAGACATGAAGAGACATTTGTGCATATTAATGCCTTTGTAAATGTAGTTAAAACAATAGTTGATTATACATCTTCAGAAAATGCCAAAGAAGAACAAACATGTCTCCATTTAGAGGTCATCTACAAATCTGAGCACTGAAACGCTTCCAAAATGCAGAAGCAAAGAGCAGAGTAATCACAAATTCAAAGTGAAACATTACTCACACTTCTATAAACATACACCCAACAAGCTATACCTGCTATTCCACAAAATCACTCCTCCGAAAGAGCTGTGTTTATTAGAAATTGTTTTAAAATAGAGATATTTTTGAATGCTTGATACAGTCATAGAGACATTTATGGACTATAAAGAAGCCAAGCGGACAAATCATAAAAAAAATGGTACTACTAATACAGTCTAATTCTGCCACCTAGTGACAAATCCCCCCACATAAATTCTCTAAAAGACTCCCCTAAAGTCAATGCCGTATTCATGGGAAGAAAAGTCCCAATGGGCAGAAAGCACCAGAGAGACAGCCATACAATGCCACAGGCTTCAGTTCCTCTCCATTTCTGATGAGAATAGGGGGAATATTAAAGCACTGATATCTAAATCTCTCATCCTGATTCAGAGATTTTTTTTTCCCCCTTTACCACCGCAAACAACACCATAATTTCATATTTAGTCCAAAAGGAAACAGTGGCTACATCTTCCTGTGTATAAAGGAACATATACCTCCATCTATTGTGCTTTTGTTACCATATACATAACTTTACCTCTTCCCTTTAATGATTTGCTCTCATTGCAATATCATTTTCTTTAAGTGGAGAGAAAACAAGACTGGTTGGTAATATTTATCTAGATCTCTATCACTGGATACGCTTTAACAGTAGCAAATACTGTCCTGTAAGTAGTGCTGTGGTATATGTAAGACAATTTTAATACTAATTATGAAGCATTATTAAAGTCTGTAGAGCATTAGAAAAACTCTTGCCGTTTTGACCAAGGAAATCACATTTTCCACGGACCATGAAAGTCTCCCCACAATTTGCTGTACTTTAAACCCATTGACCAATAAGATGCATAGGAGAAAGAAGCCAATTTTCGACCTGGTACTCAGCTACTCCTCCTCTTTCAGACCTTTATCCCCCACATTCTGGGCACCCTCCTCAGCCTCTGCGAGCACAATTAAAATTTAACCCAGCTTTCCAAACTGAAGCAGAATGGATGCAGTGCTGAACTCATACATTAGGGGAGGCTGAAGGATGAGTATCTGGTTTGGTTTTATCCCAAATTAGAACATAATCTGGTCATTGCGTTCCCCACTCACATGCAGAGGCCAATGAGCATGGTTTTACAACTAGAGATAGCGTGCAGCACAATACCCCATGAATGATTCTCACCACATTTGGGTGGACTGGAGCAGATCCCCAGCAGCCATCACACACTACCAGGGCTGGGACTGTTGTTCTGCTTGCATAAGACTCCTCCATGATTTATTCAATACAGGACACAACTGAAAGTAACTGAGAAGAGTGTAGAAATAACAATTAAGTAAACATAGATATTCAATAGTTCATCGAGTGTGTGTAATTTGTAAAAATAAGCAACAGTTTAGTCCATGCAATGTTTTTCTGATCTCTAAAACAAGATGCTACCTTTTATGCACATACAGTGCAGACATACTAAATTCACCTCTTGTTTCAGAGGTTCTAAAAAATTTAATTGGAGTAATTATAATGGTAATAGATACTGGATTTTATTGCCACAATCATATCTTCCTTCCTAACACACCGCAAAACAGTTCCAAAAGCTGCAGTCTGCTTCACCACTATCAAAGGAAAAGAGCTTAAGTTACCCTTCTGGAAACTTTCAAAGTTAAGGTGAAATAAAAGACGTGAAATTATCTCAGTAGGAGCAACAGTCAATGAGAACATAGGAAAAGTAATAAAGCAGTTATTTCTCTTAATCAACATGTAAAATTGCATTTGCTTTCTTCAACAGAGGCAAACAGAAATTCGGGATCAAGAGATCACTCATTATCTAACATTTACTCTTCTGCTTGCCTCTGGAAACCGTAAGCAGGTCTGACCCCACAGGAGGGGTTACTCTGCTTTTGGAAAACAAGCTATTTTCATAATTCTTTCAACCACGGATGTCTCACAGATATATTATCAACATTTCCGGGAAGAAAATTTGGCTTGCTTGATATCAATGGCAAAACTCCCATTAAATTCAAAGGCCAAGCATTTAGTTCTGCATCTGTAATGAAGCTGACATTCACAGTAAATATTATCTATATGTGCAGTAACAAGGAGCCTTGATTTGGCAGACCATAGCCACACCAACCCACACGGCCTTCCCTAACATTTTGGCTCCAATAGTGGCTGCCGGGCAAAAGCCAAAGAACGAAGCCTGACCCCACTTAAGTTTGTAACAAAACTCCCATTGACCTGATTAGGGTAAAAACAAAAATTGCAACAGCTTGGGCAAAATGGCAGCCAAAGCAGAGAAATGGGATTTCCTGGGTCTCAGCAGATGACCGCAACGTGACAACAGCTCTGTAACAAAGAACGACCGCGACGGTGACCAAATGCAGCCCAGAGGCGCTGAGCCAAAGTGGTGTCACATGAGTGAGGCCTCCTAATGCCAAAACAAAACAAATTTCTCTTTTCAGAGCACACGGACCCCCGCCAGCTCCCCGTGACAGCGTCTGTCTGAGCAGAGGAAAAAGAGCCACGTCAACAGCAGCCCAGACAAAGCTCAGCCTCAGCTCATGAGCTGCGTTCCCATCACCGGGCCTCACTTTTTTCATTGGCAGCATCGTGTTTGGTGGCACTGCAGCATGTGTTTACCAGAAAACATCTTCAACGTGCAACATTTATGTTTTCACCTCTCGTGCTGCATTCGCCAGGTTTATTAAGCTGTAAGCTCAAAGCTTTTGAAAGGTAAGCAAGTACAAATAAATGAACGTTTTTGGAGTTCCTGTGAAGAAAATCAATCAAATTTGTCCTCACAAAAAAAAAAAAAAAAAAAAAAAAGTAGGTATGAAATATTTTTATATTAGGAAGTAAATTAGATTAACATTATACACACTCTTTCCACTCTGCTGGATCTAAGACTTCAGTAATCCATAACCACAGAGTAACGAATAAACCTCTGCACAGAAAAAGGTGAACACCTGTGGCATAAAAATGCTTGGAGAGGAGCTGACATTTTATTGGGGAAATATAAAAACAAACCCCTTCAACTGCATCCTAAAGAGGAGGCTGGAATATCTTAAAACACAGAAAATTAATTCTAAAGTCTTCTCTGTCTATCAGCCACCACGACAGCAATGGCCAGTCTGAAAGTTTCGTGTCCGCTGCCAAAAGTTGTAAAGAAAACTGAAATCGGTCTGCAAGCAGCTGCCAGCCCCGCTGCTCTGCTCCTCTCTGCAAACCTCTCTTCTGCAGCCCAAAGCATGGTTGGGTTTGAATTAGGCAACCAGGGAAACCTCTGTAGCTCCTCCTCAGACTTTTGGGTTAAATGATGCCCCAGCTTGATGGAATTCTGCCCACCGTGTGGTCCCTTCTCTGCCCATAAGCCCATCGCTGCTGCTATTTACCACAATCCATAAATGCAGGTGCCTTGCTGAATTTGTGTTTCACTGCATTTCACGCCTTCCCCTCTCACTGCTCCACATCCCCTCCACATGCTCCACTTTATCTCTCCAAAAGTCACATTCCAGGCCACGAACATATTTCAACCTTCACATTCAAAGAAAAACACAACCCTGCCACTACAGTGTTCACAACCAGTTCCCAGCTCACTCCAAGAGACTTTCCGAGGAGCATTTCCCAGTGGTGCACAAAACTGAAGCCCCATCAAGCAGCCTGGCGTTCTTACAGGCCCACCAGGTTTGTCACCACCATCAGATGGCCTGGCCCCTGCCCAGGCTCCTCTGTTGTTATTTGGAACAAACCGTGCTAACACTGCCTCGCTGACTCCTCATCTCAATTCAGTTCCAAGTGCAAAATACCCTTTATTCTCTTCCTGATGAATTATCTTTATTTCTTCCTCCTCCTCCTGCTGTTCCAGCTCTGGAAAGCGTGAAGCCTAAAAAACGCCTGGCTGTTATGCTAACAGCTTGAAAAGAAAACGCTGGCCTTGCTTTTTCTACAACATAAGGGGAATAGAAAGCAGATGAAGATATCCGATTACATAGAAAAACATTGATAAATTAGAATAAAATACCATTTAGACCTCCTATCATCGGTCTTCTTAAGATGCCCTGGTGTTTAAACAACACTTAGAGCCATTCTCTAAAATAGCTCAGGATAAAAAAGTACTTGCAAAAGATCAGCATAGCCACCAGCTTACATCTTATGCCAACAGTCAAACAAAGAGCAAACAAACAGCTCTGATGGCTGGCTGATAGCTCCGGGGGATAATGTCCTAACACAGCTATACTGCAAGTAATGAGATAGCCAAGGGTTCTACTAAGCACGCATTGGTAATACCTATGGTAACACACAAGAACGTTATGAACTTCCTTTCTCGTTCCAAAAGTTTGTGGCATTCAGGCTCTGTCTCATACCAAGCCAGTCCTCACGGTCCCATCTTAGAGGTGACACAGGGATGGGGTGGTTCTGGCAATGGCTTCCAGCCTCCCTCATCTTCTCTTTTTCCTGACTCCCAGGCATAGAAAGAAGCCTAGCTCCATACACTGGTCTCGTGGGACAGGGTCTACAAAAGCGTGCAGATTTTCTCCGATTAAAATTGCCCATGTTGCTGATTTGAGGTGAGGAGGGAAATAAATGATTAATAAACTACAGAATCTGTATATGTTCTCTTTCCAAAAATAAAATGTACTTCAAATGCATCTCACAATAACCTGCATTAAGACCTGAACTCACTATGACCCATTGGCAGAAATCAGCATTTATTCCCACAGCTGAGCTCAGCAAAGTCACTACATTGTACCAGAGTCTGCCCGAATGACAAAGCAGCCTCGGGCCATTAAGGACTACACGTGAAAAGAGAATGTTTTCTTGATTTGAATCTAATTCAAGTCAATAATTAACTTATTTGAGGTGGGGAGGAGAAAAACAACAATAATCACTTGTTGGGGGAAGTCAACTGAAGGAAGAAAACATAGGCAGAATTTAAATAGCATAATCTTGAAAGTCTTGTAGGATTATGCTAATCTAGAAACATCCACTCCAACTATGCTGTGATTTTTAATTGAATTCCCATCTCAATCCACAATCAGCAAACAAGAAAAACAAATAACAAGTATCTTTCACAGCTTTACCCTAGTAAACGTGCAAAGGAAGACTCGGAATTAAGCAAGTGTACTGCTTGTGCACGTAAATGGCAAAGTTCCAGTTCAAAAAACATAACGTTCTCATTCAAAACTGGGCAACCACTGAGCTAAAGGTTGGCTTTTAGGCTGCTGACTTGAAACACTTTGTTCTGAACCAATCCGTCAATATTTCAGGAGCAAAAACACAAAACTAATAATATTTTACCGGCCAACAATATCGTAAGTGGAAATTAAAACACAATAGAAGAGTAACTCAGAACTATTGGATAGGAGGGAAATGCTCTATTTTAGTTTTACAGCGTACTCAATAAACGGTAATACAGCATAAGCAAGGTTAAACGCTGCTGCCAGCAGGCCAACAGAAATGCTAACACTCTTCCAATGAGGGGGATCCTTTTCCACATTTGCTTGCTGTCTGTTGGCCAAACACCAAACTTTCATATTCATATGAGTATAAAAAGCAACCAAAAAAACTTTCCTGCAGAGACTATTAAAGTGTCGTTTTTAGTAATAGGACTCCATAAATCACAGTGATGTCCTCAATTCCAGGATCTACGAGCGCTTGGCACTGCTCCCCCTGCAATCAAATCCAGAGGGTTTGTGCGTACAGGTTCCACACGTGTTGTATACAAGGACACCCACCCTGTCCTGTCCCATTTTATTGTGGAAAAGCTCTGAAATGGGGATTTAATATTGTCTAAAATTTAATTCAAAGCCCCGTATTTAAATGACATTTTTGGGAAAGAAGTCACCTCCTTAAATTTCCATTACTGTTGTAAACTACTGCTGCCAAAACCAGGGAAGAGGAATGGGAGAAAGAAAGAGCATTGTATTACCACTGATACTACTAATTTGTATAATTTACGTGCAGAAAATCCTCCTCCTCTCAAAGACTTAATGGGAAAGCTCTGAAGAGTCCCTATATTAGCAAGGCTTTACTAAGGACAGAGAACATGCAACATGGTATTTACTGCTTTGCTACAACACATTATCATAAGCACTGAACACAACATGTAACTTAAACCAATAGCAAAGTTCTCATTGATGTCTTTGACGGCAGCTTATCCTCCCATTTACTACAAGCACTCATCTGCAGTGGGCGTTCCTGTTATTTATTAGAACTAACTGAATCCCACTGTATTATGGTAAAAAGTACATCTGACAAATCCCAAAGGGCCTGCTAGAATCACAGAATCATAAAGGTTGGAAAAGCTCTCAAAGATCCCCAAGCCCAACTCCAGCCCACCCCACCATACCTGCTGCTCAAGACCCTCAATGCCAAATCTCTGCTGTTCTGGAACATCTCCAGGGATGGTGACCTCACCATTCCCTGGGCAGCCTGTGCCAATAAAGACAGAATGGCAGCAATCTGAAGAGACATACAAGAAGCCCTCTCAGAAAACGGTGCAACACTCTATGAAGAAAAACAGACCTCACCCAACAGCAAAACCAAAGCCGGGAGCACACATGGTGGCCCTGAGGACACGTGAGGTGGACCTACAGGAGACGTTCAATGAGGAGGTTCAGAGCAGGTGGCACAGAGGGGCAACAGGGAGCAAGACAGGGCAGGTGGGCATCCTGAGGTCACTGTTAAGGACTAGAAACACAAGTTGAGAAGCTTGCTCTGGATTAAAACGGCTGAGTTGCAGCAATGAGGCACGCTGAGCAGCAAAGAGCTGCTGCTGCTGCTTGGATGCCTGAATTCATAAAGGCAATGCTCAATCATGCTCCCAGCCCAGCCCTTGGCTGTGTTCTTTGGCCTCCTCAGTTGCCAGGGACGCTGGCTGCAGAGAGCTGCTGGGCTGGTGCTACACGAAGAGGCTCAAAGTGCTCCATTGGTACCTGGCTGCAGATCAGGATAAAGCTTGTCCACAGCCCATTTCAGCACAGACAAATCATTTAAATCAGTTAACAACTTGTTCTACTGAAATCTGCACAGTCATGAGAAGAACGTTAGTTTCGTCGTATCTGGGTTCCAAATAGCAAAAATTCTTCCTGACTTGGCAACCTATTTAAGCTTTTTCCCTTCCATTACAGGTATGAAAAGCTAAACACAACAACAAAACAACACTTGAGGTACAATCAGAAATCCAAATTCGTTCAATCATAGAAATCATAGCAAAGAACGGCATGGGTTGCAAGTGACTTCAATGATCATTTAGCCCCAACCCCAGTGAGCAAAAAAATATCATCGCCCTCCTACGTTTTGAAGACAACAGGCCTATGCTGTAGCTGCAAAAATTAAAGAGAACATACTGCTACTGCAGATGAAAGAATGAGTAGCAAAAAGACATAGGATAATTGCAATTCACCTCTTCAACTTACATCATTTAAGCTGGGTTTTGAGGAGAAACAACCTCTAGGAATGCCCTGTTAGTTCCCTCAGAATATTTACGTGCTATTGACTGATTTCAACCACATTTGAGAGAGGTGGAGATCTCAACAGTAGCAAGTTCACAAGGATTTAATGCAATTAAACAGGGAAGGATGTAACAGAAAATCAGATACATCATCAGGTGCCCAGGGACCCACCAAGGCCACAGCGGGAAGAGAAGCTCCATCCCCAGCTGAACATGAACCTAACTTAGTGTCACCAAGCACGAAATGTAGACTCCTGTCACCTCCACGGGGATGGCCATCAATCAGCAGTGTCCCCACGGATTGCTCACCTGAGGCATGTTGTGCAGCACAGATCAATCACCTGTCCCTCTGCCTTCCAGGCTGTTCCTCCAGCTTGCATTTGGCTTTTGCCCTCACACTGGGCAGTCAGTCAGCCCTCACTGCCAGCCACGCTGAGTGCCAACAACAGCCTACTCCGGGAGCAGCATGTAACTCATCGCACTCAGACTGAGCTATTCCGGCTGCTGAACAAAGATATTTTCTCCTACTCTGTTGGTTCTCTATGCTGCTGTCGTAAAAGCAGCGTTAGCAGCACTGTATCCCAAAACAATGAAACAAAAATCTGTAAAAACAAACAAACAAACAAACAGAAAAAGGCAATAATTTCTATTGCATTACTTAATACAGAGAAATCTTGATATAGGAAAAGAACAAGGAGCATTGTGCTCACAGTGTATTTGTCAAGGCATTATCAATACGTCGTTCAACAAATGGCTTTCCTCTGCAACTAGAAGCATTGTTTAATATTTGTGTTACGGGGCAGACAGTCAAGATTAGGAGCCTCTGTTTTGTTACTTTTGAGTCCTAAGAGGCAGAGTGACCTTACATCAGTGCTTCCGTCACCTTTCCTGTATACTTGAAGTGTTACAATCAGCATCTTTCTGCATTATTTTTTTTTTTAATGCATTAAACACAGTTTAGATTTTTAATTACAGCCTTACAGGACTCCCAGAGTTAACACACTCAGGGCATGAAAAGACACTCTGCTGCTTTCTAAACCAACAAACCCGAGCTGGCTGTTCCCAGCAGTGCAATGCCAGCTCTGCTCGCAGGATGAAGCCTTTGTGCTGGGATTAGCAGCACTGAGCAGACCAGAGACAACAACACGTCCTGTCAGCTCCACCTTCCTTTCCTGTTATCCTGCAGCAGCAGAGATGCTGCCTGTGCTACTTGAAGAGGTTGCTTAAGCACAAGAAGTGCTACTGCTAGACATCTGCTGAGTCAATCGATGCTATTTTGAAGCTTGGAGTACATTTTGGATATGTTTTCGTGAGGTTTGGAGTGGTGTGATCAGAGAAGCTGGACCCCAAGGCGGAGAGTCAGGTGAATCTTCCAGCTGAAAAGCTGGGGAACACTGATCCTAAAGCAAGCAGGAATGGATTTCCCCAGGTTTACAGAGCCCGCGTGACCCATCAGTACAAAGTTCCTCCTCCACTGCTAATGTGGTTTTGCTGGCAGTAGCACAAGTAAGAAAAATGGAGTTTTTAAACACGTCTCCAGAGAGCCACTGCATTTCAGAGTTACTTGACAGCAGCGATGGTGAGGAAGAAGAGATACTGATGTATGGAGAAGACTTAGAGCTCAATCCTTTCGATGGCTTGCCTTACTCTTCCCGTTACTATAAGCTTATGAAAGAAAGGCAAGAACTGCCAGTATGGAAAGTGAGATGTGCCTTCATGGAAAGTTTGCTTCATCATCAAATCGTGATCGTGTCAGGAGATGCGAAGACTGGAAAGAGCTCCCAGGTGAGTATTAGAAAACGCTTTGCTGGGTTTTTACCTTTAGAACATTGACTATTGCACACTTCTCAGAGTTACTACTAAGTAGTCACACTGTTAAATAAATCTATTAATACTACTAGCGCAGATTTTTAAACAAAAAAAGAGATGCATTCAGCTTACTACTCACTGCTACCCTACACTGTTGCCCTTCATTTACACCAGGTACAACAACACCCAGGTTTATGTTATACTGGTGCCTGGTTTCGGATAGTAGTGAGCTGCTGCTATTCCAGAAGATGCAGTCACTCAAATATAAATGCAAAAACCTATATAAATGCACAATTAAATAACTTTTTGTGAGCACTTGTAAGCAATCCATGCTTACTTCTTTTGACCCCTTACAACCTGCTTTACTCACCCAATGTCCTTCAGGCTCCAGGGCATTGAAGATCAACACATTTCAGTCACTGACTGCCTACAGCAGTGTCATAAACAGAAACCTCAAAATGACAACTTCCTACATTCTAAACACTAAATTTCGAAACACTGAGCCCTTTCTAAACACCGACTGAGGAATGCTTGTACAAGATCCTGTCATATAAAGTTCAGAACCAAATATACAAACAACCTTGGGAAAATTAAGTATAAAATACTCTTATAAACATCACTACATGCACTGTAAAATTTTGTTTGTGGAATATATCACATCTCAACTTCAAAACCTATCAACTACACACACTCACTGTGCTAAAGAGCATGTCAGATATAACCCTTCCCTACTGAAGTTACAGTACATTTCCACTCTCTTCAGAGAGGCCAAAGCTAAAATACTTTAGGTCTTACTACTCAGCAATAAACCATTCCTTTGATGCTGGCTGCTATTCTGCTCAGCTAGAGAATTTTATCCTCCTTTGTATTGACTAAACTCACCACTTTATCCTTTTTTTTGTCCACTAGCACACTGAACTCTTAGTGGGAACGGTAAACTCTGTAGGACCTGTGCTGGATTCAGTGCATATTCTTACTTGGAAAGAATGGTTTTATTTTGATTAGTGCTACATCAGGAAAGACACAGAGAAGGTTTGCAGAAAGGGCACAAGAGAAGGTGGAGTTCTCGGGAAGGAGCTTTGCCCCCATGGTCCTTCTCTCACTCCAGCTAAGAGCAAATACTTCTGCAAGAATGCACAGTTTAAAGAACTAATGGTAAAATGCATCACTGGAGCCAATATCCAATAGAAGTATTCAATTCTACTGCCATAATAATACATCGTAGAATAGCCTGGGTTGAAAAGGACCATAATGATCATTTCATTTCAACCTCCCTGCTATGTGCAGGGTCACCAACCACCAGACCAGGCTGTCTAGAGCCCGGTCTATATGTAATAACTGAAACCTGTTACCCCAGATAGCAGAGAAGAATTTTCAAGAAAAAAAATCAGCCATGGAAAATGCACACAGGGCCTGAAGCCTGGGATATTTCTTGGAGTGAAGAGCCTCTGTCCCATGTAATGGACTGCAACTGAGATAAAACCAACAAACTACTTACTAACAAGTATCAGCTCTTTCAGCTGTCCTAAAAAGAGGCTAACAAGATGTAACACACATGTAAGCCTAGTATTTTACCCTAAAATGATACTTACCTGATGCTCAGGTGGGTTCCGCTCTCCCACGCTTCTCCTTTTGCATTTCAGTCCCCATTAGAGGTGTTAAGCACTGTCCTTGCCCACCGCAGGTCCCGCAGTGGTGTGCTGAGCACTGCCTGGCTGCTGGCTGCAGGCACGGTGCAGCAGTGTGCTCCCAGGCACACGGGCAGGTGGCGGTGAGGCTGGCCCTGCGTGCAGCTGATGAGATGGACGTCAACGTGGGCCACGAGGTGGGGTACTTCGTCCCCTTTGAGAGCTGCTGTACAACGGAAACCATCCTCAGGTTGGTGCGTTTCTCATGCCTAACGCTTACCCTCATTGTAGATCTGCAGAGTGGTTGGGTCGGAAGGGACCTCAAGGCCTATGCAGCTCCAACCTTCGTGACAGAGACTGAAAAAGGTGTTCCGTACTTAACTGTTGTAGAGATGTTAATGGGGTAATGCTAGCACCTGTGCAACACTTCATCATCTCGCAAACTCCATACCATTCTGTTCTTTCTTTCTCTATCTTCCAGTACTGGAGCGTTCATAGCCACAAGAGTAGGTAAAGCTGGAATTTAAAAGCAATCAAAGCATTGGCTAATTGAAAAGGATTAAAAAAAAAAAATCACAGCAAGAAAGGAGTGTATTCAGTAATGAGAAAACGCATTAAAGATTTTTAGGGGACAAGAAACATACTTACTGTATTAAAAACAGGCAGATGATAGCAGCAGCACAGGGATTCAGATTCTGGGCCACTCTGAAAGTTCCTTAATGCGTCAGGAATGATCCACAAAATTCCAGCCACTTCTCAGCCACATAAGCATTTCCAGTACAAACCACAGCACTCACCACCTCCAAAAAAAAACCAACCCAGACAAGCTCAACCTCTCTTCCCTTTGCATGCCCTCTATGGGGACTGTGTGACCCTCACCCTGCACCACCTCCTCCTGAAGCTGATGGGAAAGGGAGATGAGCCCTATTCTCATTTAACATCCACATGTCAGAACCTTGATCAAGAAGATTCAAGGTCCTATTGAGCAACACAGCAAAAAAAAATAAAATAAAATAAAAATATATATATATATACTTGAAAACAAACAAAGAAACCTCTGAGCAGCAGGAATAGAATCACAGAATAGCACAGGTTGGCAGGGACCTGGAAGGTCTCCTAGTCCCACCTCCCTAAATAGTCATAGGAATAGAAGTGGGGAGGACTTTACGGTATGAATCAATCCCTCATCTTCATTCTGGCACTGCCCTGTGTGTGTGTGCATACCCTCATTCCCTTATCTGAAAGTACTACTTTACAGCACAAGGATTTGTTATGGTGTGTAATATGCTTAGAAAGTTTGGAAGATGAAAAGAAAGGTAAGTTATGATCTTAGGGGGGAATTATTTCTTGTTTTGCCTTGAGCATCCTGTCCTTTCAACTATAATGCCATTTAGCATCTCTGACTTTCACTGAGTTCTCAGACACTTAAAAAAGAACTTGGGTTGTTGAGGCTGAGGTAGTCTACAAAACAGATGGTATCTGTTCTTGTCAAATCTTTCTTAGAACGGAAAGAGCAAAGCTGTCCTCAAGACCCTGAATTAATTTTGTACAGTCAAACCTGAGTATTCCGTGAAACTGCACAGTTTTCCATTTGTATGGCACAGATACTGCACAGATGATATGCTGCAGAGGGAAATGATGTCTGCTCCTCTTCTGAACTCTTATGGAGTTATCATTCTGGATGACGTGCATGAAAGAACCGTTCCCACTGATGTGCTGCTTGGTATTCTCAAACATGTCTTGAGAGCGAGACCAGCCCTGAGGCTGGTGATACTCACTGCCCCCCACCTGTCCAGCAAGCTGCAGGACTTCTGCGGCAGCGTGCCCCTTATCCGGGTGGAAAATGAGCACCAGGCAGAGGTGGTGTACACCTGCAGCATGCCAAAGGACCATTTTCTGTCTGCACTGAGGCTGCTCTTTGAGCTGCACCATACAAAGGAGAAGGGTGACATCGTCATCTTCCTGGCATGCGAACAAGTGAGTGATTGACCGGCTCCAGTATTTATAGTTTCAATTAAGAAATGATTCTCATCTGTCTTTTCATATAACCTATAAATAACTTGTTGCAACCCAAGCAAGAGCTCTACCCAAGCACTGTGCCCAGAGGCAGCCACCCCTGGGGACACAGCCACATCCACAGCTCTGGGTCCAGCTGGAAAGGGGACATCAGAGGGGCACTGGAGTATCTGCTACAGAACTCCCAGGCCTGCACACATGGCAACTTTTTAGCAAACAACCCTCCTCTATAGACCTAAATTATGAGTGTGGATGCATCCTACATGTCCCATATACATAAAGTTTAAGGGCCATTTCATAACTTCTCATCCTCAGTGTTCCCATATTATACTGATGCACATCTGTCTTCCCCTGGAGGTTGGTTTGGATACGATTAAATCTAGACATAAGCGTTTAGAAAATAGCACAGGAAAAAGCACAGATATTCCCTGCTCTGCAGTTGGTACAGTTGTCAGATTCCCACACGTAGTTATGATCAGTTTTGGCTTTATGCTATAATAGCTATTCTTGTAAGATTCAAATGTTATAGTTTGATACGTGGTTCAAGTTGATTTTAGAAATGAGTGCTTCATAATTAAACAATCATATTTTTCCTATTAACGAGTAAAAAAATTAAATCTTTCTCTTGGTTACAGGACATTGAGAAAGCCTACCAAATGATCAGACAGGAACAGTCTAATTCAAATCCTGACCTCGGAGAGCTCATCCCAGTTCCTTTATACCCCACAAGAAACAACTTTATTCCCAAACCAAACCAAGACAAACAGAAATGCTACCAGAAATACAGAAGAAAAGTGCTGCTTACCACAAGCTTTGGAGAATCATTGATTCAGATTAAGAACGTAACGTTTGTCATTGATGTTGGTATGGAAAGAAGAAAGGTCGGTAACACTGAGCAAAACCAGGATACCTCAAAACAAGCCGTGTAACAAATTCATGTTTCTCAGGGAAAGGTGCAGATTGGTGCAAATAGCTTCTAAAGAATCACGTATTTCCATACTCTCATGAGCCAGATTCTATAATTTTTTAAGTGTTTCAGTTACCAAAATTTAAATAGCTTTGATAGTGTGTCTTCAGTATCTTACACATGGAGCAAAATACCATCATTTCTCATCTCCCCGTTGGTTTGGGAGATTAACCTCACTCCTTGTTTCATTAATTTCTGCACCAGCAGTGTAATTCCACAGATCACATAGCACACAAGGATGCTCAGACGGAACCATGTCTTTTTAAAGCTGCCTCTGCTCCTTCAACATATCTGCTTCCCTCCAAGTATCTCAAAAATGCTGCAATTTACTGAACAAATGAATTCATTCTGTGTCCTCAGTTCTTGTTTTCTACCCTATTATGGGAAGAACTGGTGCAGCTGCAAAACCGGAGTTTATTTATTTCATTTATTAAAAAAAACTGATATGGAGCCCTACAGAACAAGCAGCTACACAGGAATAAATCACCTTGTGTTTTGGAAAGCTGCACTTTGGCTTTGTAGCTGCCTTAACATGTCCTGCTGGGCAAATCAGATATCTCAATAATAGGCCAAAGGAAGAAGATCAGGGTATCTTTAAAGAATCCACTACTGAATCGCCCAAATCAAACTTAAGTGTTCCTACCATCTTCAAGCAGGGATTGTTAATTCTCAGGAGTCTTGAGGGTTAGTTCAGGTGTGGGAACTAACACCACCTCTCATCATCACTGCAAAAAAAAAAAAAGCAAGTCTAACACTGACATTTTAAAGGCTCTCATTCGGGGGTTATAAAATAACTCAGCCTTAAGTCAAGGGAAAAAAAAACTGTCACGTTTCTGTAGGGAAGGAACAAAGGCTGAAATGCAGTTTTCAATTAGGTTGTGCATAACGCAGTCATTTCTGAAACTACAGCTGTTGTTCCAGGTGATGACTGAAACGAATCTCGCTTCCACTTTGGTCTGAAGCCTGAAGCAGAATCCACAGATTGGGATGGGAACAAATCAGTTTCAGCACAGCCCTGATGGCTGTCACATTACCTTTATCAATTACACCATTTTTACCCCTACAACTCAATTACTTTGTCATAACAGCAGAGGCCCAGTCCTCTAATATTCATTTCTCAGCAAATCCAACTTGCATTCAATCCGCATGGCTGGAAGTCAGCTCAATGCAGGCAAAGTTTTGTGCAGAAGGAAATCCCACTGAAGTCTGGTGGGTGGGAGGGATGATGAACACACCCAGCAGAAGATAGATTTGTCCCTTGCACTGAAACACATTTTCTCTTTTTGATTAAAATTCTGCTTAAAGCAGGCAAGATCGAATTAGATGACTTGATTAGAAAAGTGCCTTAACCAGCCATTATCTGTACAGAAGCTTCCGGCCATCACCTGGTGGCTGGAAAAGAGAAGGAATCAGCTCCCTAGTTCCACCAAAATAAAAGAACAAGAGCAACAAGGGAAAAAACAGAACGGGCCTCGTATGCCTTGATGACAATCCTTGCGTCCTGGGCTTCAGTATAAAGACAAAACTCCAGAATTATGGTACAAAATGTTATCAGATTGAGCTGGGATTCTGTCACTGGAAGAAATAAATAAGCTTTTCTGATGCTTTTCTTGGTGATACCATTAGATACATGTCTTATGCTTTCCTAGGGTACATTTCTTCAGAAAGAACACCTATCTTGAGATTACATCCACAGAGCTACTGCAAAACTTAAACATCTGTCAATTTATTGGAGTGTTCACTGCTCTTATTTCCACACTGGTGAAATATGCACTATAAGGAGAAATGGAACAGTTACTACACACTGTGTACAACAACCTAGACAAAAATTCAGTCCAGACCATTAATACATTTGTAGCCCTCACCCATCTGATGCTCAATGTCTCTTTCATTTAAAGGTGTACAATCCCAGAATCAGAGCAGACTCTGTTACAATGCAGCCAATCAGCAAAGCCCAAGCAGAGATGCACAAACAAATTCTGAGCGCGTCCCCATCAGGTACAGTTATCAGCACTACGTTGCAACCCATCAGCCTAAACTATTAACGGAATTAATGGGACAATGCTAGAAATGAAAAAAAGTAACATTCCTAAAAACTCTTCCAGGGAAACTCTTCTGTTTGTATCCTGAAGAATTTACATACAGAGAAATGAAACCAGATTTCCCAGCCAAAATACAGGAATCCAACCTAACCAGCATGGTTCTCTTCCTGAAGAGGATGGATATAGCTGGCTTCAGACACTGCGAGTTCCTGAGCAGGCCAGGTAACGGTGCATTGATTTTCTAGATAGTTGACATTTCCTTTCTGGTTATTTCAGGATTAATTTTGCCCTGTTATTCACAGGACATTTCTTACTGAAGTTCTTGCAATATCCCTGCCACTGCTTTTACCACTCACTGCTGGGATGGCTCATAGCGCAATAGCTGCCCTTTAAAAACACTTCCCAGAATGAACCACATGCTCTGAAAAAGACCATAATGTATCTGAATGGAATTGGAATTTTCTGTTTTCTTTAAATCAATATTCCAAATACCTTCTCACCCAGGTTTCATGCTATTTTCCTGAAGCCCACAAAGAAAATTTGTGTCCTGTTGTGCAAGTCATCATACAGACACCACACAAAATATATTCCTTTAATCAAGAGTTTACAACCCAATAAACCACCATCGCTACCTCAGAGATACATTCAGAGGAAATCAGCCTTTATCCTCCAGCACCTCCCACCGCAGATTCCCAATAAGCCATTGCTAAAGCACATTATTGATAAAACAAACCCAAGTAAACTTCCCATACTAGACAGGGAACACTCAATTTCGAGGCCAGACTGCAAGGAAAGCAGTTGCTGATTTTCTCTTTTATTGTACTGACTTCACATTTTGGGTCCTTTTCCCACAGAAGGGTATTCTCCATTCTGACCTACTGATATAATTGCTTTGGGGATCACACAACCTGTTGCTTCCTCATTTATGGTCGTTTTCTAGTGCCAATAGGAATTCCTAAACTGTTCTCCCCTTCCTCATACACACGTAGAATTAGAACCACCACATGTCCTTCACACGTTGTGCACCCTAATTAATCACAGCAAAGCTCAATTCCCAACATTTGGGCATAGTGCTACATTGTAAGTGGAATTCTCAATTGGATTTTTTTTCCAGCTTCTCTTTTTTTGAGAGAAAGAAACAGGACTACACACCTAAGGATATTTGCAAGGAGATTCAGCTGCTTTATGACATCAGCTGACACAGCTCAAGTAGATGTCATGCACCTGCGGTCAACAAATTAAAAGGGACTTCTGCAGAAAAGGTGAAGGGAATGGCCACCTAAGATGCAAAGCGTGGTTTCTTGTGCAACAGCTTCCAGCTTCCCCAGGAGGCTTTGTTACCTTCGCAGCAGTTCATTTGGGTTCATAGAACCCAATGGATTCTACTAGTTTGCCCACCCTCAGCTAAATGTGGCGTAAGATCAACTGGAAAAACACAACAAACAAAAGGACAGGGCAGTATTTCAGCACGCTCTTATTTGTCTCAGCTGAGCCAAGTTCAGAGCAGACAGAGACTAAGACAGACTAGCCATCCTACTGCTCCCCAGCATGGTTTGTCCTGGGGTTGACTACTCTATGACTCTTCAGAGCCTCAGTTTCCTTCATGCATGTGATTTAGCTTTCAGCAAAAGGAGCAAATGCATTGCAGCCATTCACTCCCATAGAAACAAGATACACACTTCCCATACACCAGTTCTGTTCAGTCAACCTACTCAAGTTTTGCTTGTAGTGGAGATAGGAGGGGAGAGGTGGAATCCTGTCAACCAAGGGTGAATTTTTCCTCATACAAATGATGCTTTCAATGAGGCAAGATACTATCGTACAGCCATGAACTGGTGAACAGAAAAATCAAAAATACACTGAAATTCAGTTTTTAAAACAATGAAAAACAGAAAAAAAAAACTCAAAACCCACCAAGATGCACAAAGAATTTAAAGAGCAGCACTTCTCCAGTCCATTCCCTGCATGTGGAGCAGAGAACACGAAGCAGATAAGCAAAGAAATGACATCAGTAAAACATTTTATTCCTGTTCAACAACAACGTGCACAAGATTATTATTTTTTTTTCTCCTGCTCTTCCAGGAAAAATAAAAGCTGGGATTAACTCTGACTCATTACTGCATTATGAGAGCAACAAACATGTCAGGCTTACAGCTGCTGCGTTTAATTCATGCTATAATCGAGATGAGCAAATGCAGCAGGCTCGTTACCTTTCTTAGGATTCATGAGCCACACGAAAATGTATTTGGCAGTGCAGTTCTGAAGTGCATTACATGAGTTCCTGTGCCACTGTAAGTGATGTCCATGCATTTTTACCAGTTAATCAGATCTTGCCGATTATGGCATTATAGAATGGAAGAAAAGATCTCTTTCCCCATAGATTGCTGCTTTATTTCGTGTTTTCCCACATCACTGGAAAATCCTTATTGAAACCGTGGAAATCAATATAAAGGCTAAGCTATGTAACATTTCCATGTGAAAGGTGTTCAAGGAACATTCAGACGTGGTACTGAAGGTGCAGTGGGGAAATACTGTCGGTAGGTGCACGGTTGGACTGGATGATTGGGAGGTCTTTTCCAACCTTGGTGATTCTATGAAATCGAGGTGAAAGCAGTTTGCAGATTCTGCATTAGCACAGCATCATCAGCAACTTTCATGTTAAAATACTTGATGGCCATGGGTGCCTTGACATTTGAGAGCCGTGCATTATAACTCCAAGAAGGTATATCTAGAACATCCATAATACTGAGCGTTGTATAAACGTGGCTAATCTCATCTTGTTTCAGAGACAAAATGCGTTGCTTCCATTAGAAATAGTCTAACACAGTTTTTAAAGACAAACCATGAAAGTTAAGAGAGCACTTTGTGGCAGATTCACAACCCCTCCGTTCAGTTCTTGATTCTTTGATGCTTTAACTTCGGCACTTGATGGATTAAATAGCATTATATATTGAATAATGAAAAGCTTGCTGATCCCTGTGCTGGCTGTCCTGCAGGGACCATCACCAGCCCGTGTGCTGGGACAAAAAGAGCAGAAGGGGAAAATGGAACACCTACAAGCCATGAGTTTGGAAAAAGGGATTTTAATGACCAATTGTAACGTAAAGAAAACCACTATGGAATTGATGGCTTAAGAGTGTCTCAGTCTGAGCTCCAACTACCTACCAGTTACCCTAGCACCCATTTCAGCTTTAACTTCCTAACAGTTACTTCTCCGGAAATAAAGACCTATCAAGAAACCCGTAATGCGATGGAAAGTACAGCAGGAAAAGCAGAGTGGCACAATTCTAGGCTGCAGCAAATGAGAACAAACCGCAGTGCAGCAGCCATGGACACAGAAACAAAGGAAGAAAAACTGCTTACCTTTAGATATCCTCAAATACACAGGGAACTCCAGTGAGATGCCCTCACCTCCATTGCCAACCCTTAAATGAGGTCTGGGAGGGGGTGGACCCTGGCTCCAGCCCTTCCAATCACTCAGCTGCACCTGAGCCCCCCTGGGTTGGCCCTGCCTTCCACCAGGTGCTCAATCAAGGCCATGACTCAGCATTTCTACTACAAAACTCCCATCTTAAATTCTCTCAATATTCATTCTTTGTAGAACTTTGAGCAAATTGGTTGATCAGCCACTTCCTGGTGCATCAAGAGTAATACTTTTGTATTCATTTTCTCACACAGTTAGGGCTTCAGGCTCTGACCTGCAGGATGAGATACAGCAAAGACCAAAGCTGCAGCTGCCTTTAGAAACAATTCTGCTCATGTTAAAGTTGTGAAAAGCCTGAGGCACTGAGACCATTGGTTACAGTCAGCTTGGAACCCTAGATGAACAATTCCAATGTTGTCCATAATATTCAGCTACTTATTTGCTTTGTAAAGCCCAAGTATGAGGAGGAGCAGGTGTGTAATTAATAAAACGAGCCCAGATTCCTCGAGACAAGCCCTGAGCAGTCCAACCTTAAGCAGCCAAAGAACACAGGCAAGGGAGAGAAAACAAGGGATAAGGAAACACCTGTCTCACTCGCAGGGCTGGGCGGCTGCTTATGTGCTGGATCAGCAAAGGCAGCAGCTGGGGAAGCCTCTTGGCCTTGATGGCAGCAACAGCCCTAAAAACGACGATGCCTGCTGCTCTGATGCCATTGTAAGTCAATGCAGGCATCCATCCTTTAAAGGACGACCCTCCATATTTAAACATTTATACTAATTTTATCTATTTAGCTTGCATTTTGCTAAACTACGCATCACAGCAGGAGGAACTTTCAGGCAAGCTTTCGCTGCCTTTATGATGGTTTTTTTATTGATTGAGAGTGTGCCTCAAAACGCAGACTAAGCTCCACTCCATTATGCACTTTATTACTGTTCCTTCACCTGCTTTATCTACCTTTACTATCTCGTCCTTTCCGGCACAATAAAACCCAGGAGTTATTTATTTATTTTTAAAACACTGATAGCAAAATTGGGAAGTAATTTGTGCTTCCGCATCTCAAGGCAGCTAATTCTTGGGCATAAAAATGCAGATTACTGATGCTATCAGGGGATCGAAATTGACTGCCGTGTAACCGTACACTTCATAACCTATGGCACAAACTGCTTTGTTGACTTCTGGAAATGGGTTTCCCATGATTTCCCAGTAATTACCCTATGTCTGAAGGGTGACTTTAATCTCCCTGTATTTTCAGTCACTGATAACTGTTTTCTGCCACTTACTCTGCATCAGATGCAACTTCTCATTTCTTTTCTCTTTTTGCCACCACCTTCACTGGGACCGGGGTTTAACTTCACAAAACAGTAGGGAAAAACACCAAACAGCTCTTAAACTGGAATAATGGGAAAGCATCTGCAGCAATAGGAGGGGGAGCTGTAAATCAAACCAAACCAGCGCCCATAAGAAATACTGATATTTACTACTGTAAGATCTGGAATAGAAATCTACCTCTGAAAAGAGCCGTGAGTCATACTGCCCAAGTGCACACATTTCCACCTAAGTCTCTGATGCTCCAGCAAGTACTTTTTGGAGGTTTGGCAAATTCTGCTTGGCTCTCAGGCTCACTTTCTCAACCCTAACCCTGCTGTTATGACCACAAGCAGCCATTCCCGACATAACCCACCTCCACTGTAGCTGCCTAGCAAGCTCTCCTGTGTCTGTCTGGTCAGAGGAACCTGCCTTCAGCAGCAGATTTCCCACACATCTTCCCAAGTTCTTACTCTAATGACTGTTTTGTTCAGATATGCTCACAGATATGTTTTCTTACCATCGTGGTTGCGAGGGTCTGAATTCCAGTTCTTCCAGTCAAACTATTTGCTGCTGAAAAAAACACCCAGAAGCGATGGAAAACAGTGGAGGGGGGAAAAAAAAAAAAAAAAAAGAGATAAACTTGGTAGATACTTAATGAAAAAGGAGATTCTCTGTCAGTGTCCTGTGCTGGATCCTGCCACGCAGCCGAGAGATTCAGAAGAGCTATTGCAAATGCCATCTTTTTGTCTCTCGAGGAATGTAACTGATGAAATGTAATGGGAACTGATGAAAAGGGATATTTGTGTCTGTGCCTATCAGCCATTTTCTCTATCTGCTGATCTTGTGGGCTGTTGATTTCGTTCACCCTCATGCATATGAGGAAGATACAGCTACGACTTGGAGGGGTGCTCACACTCAGAGCGAGCTTTGTAAGCCACTGACCAAAACTGATGGAGCTGATCCTCCAGCAGTCTCATACACCTGCTCCCTTCTCACTGCATGGCCCAAATTCACCCAACTGCCACTTCTGTCTTTTTCTCTCAGTTTATCTAATTATGTTGCCAAACTTATTTTTTTCAGTCTCTCCACTCTCGCTTCTCATGTAGGTTATAAGGGAGTTACAACCTACGGTAGGGTAAAAATGAGTATTCCCTGTCGTGTGAACAGTAAGAAAGGTGCAGCCATTTGCCAGGGGAAAAAAGGAAAAGCAGATATTCCAAATACCTGCACCTTCTGCCCCAACCATTAAAAACAGCACACGCAAAATAAATGTGTGTATTCTCTGAGCAATTTTGGATGACTTGCAAAACATCAGTCAGCAGTCAGTATTGACTTTTGATAAGAACTGCTCTGATAGACAAAAGATAAACCTATTTCTGGCCCAATAATCATTACCCGCTATCAAATGATGGAGGCTGAGTTCTAGGAAACATACAACTGAAACATTATAATGAGAAATAAAGCTTCGCATAAAAAACATACAACTGAAATAATATTTAATCCATTCTCAAGCATTTGAATTATCTTTTCTTTTTTATTAGCTCCTGAAAGCCTGATGCAAGCTTTGGAGGACCTTGATTACCTAGCAGCCCTGGATAACGATGGAAACCTCTCTGAATTTGGAATCATTATGTCAGAATTTCCCCTGGATCCACAGCTGTCAAAATCAATTCTGGCTTCTTGTGAATTTGAGTGTGTTGATGAAATGCTCACCATCGCAGCCATGGTAACAGGTACTCCCAACTCATGTCTTGCTGCATGGCTTCTGCCATCTCCAAATCCACACAGACTCTTCCCAAGGCTGTTCACAGGGGCAACCCAAAGGCAAACTTGTGTTATTCATATTCTACTTTTTCATCTGAATGAGTATCTTCAGCTGTTTAAGTCCAGACTTTGAGCATGCAATGAAACACAAATAACAGATTTGTCAGTAGCACTCCACTTCCATGCTTCAGATGTCCCATTAGCTTCCAGCCTTTTGTCAAAGAATCATAGAATGGCCTGGGTTGGAAAGGACAATAATGATCATCTGGTTTCAACCCCCTGTTATGTGCAGGGTCAACAACCACCAGCCCAGGCTGCCCAGAGCCACATCCAGCCTGGCCTTGAATGCCTCCAGGGATGGGGCATCCACAGCCTCCTTGGGCAACCTGCTCCAGAAAGCATACACACAGCATTCCTTCAAAACAAGCTTTATCTCGTTACATTCACACACATTTGTTACAGACTGGAGCTGCAGATTAGGGGGAATTTCTAACTATAACTATATAACTATATAGTTATATATAATATAACTATAAACAATATTGAACTGTTGACTGCCCACAGTGAATATCCTTGGCACAGGAAGGGGAGCAAAGCCTTACGCAGCAAGGAAATCATGAATGTACAGGAAACCAAGGTGCACTAATCCATCTCCTTGCAGCACAAACTGTTTTCCTGCCCCAGATGGTTTCATTTTTAGTGAGTGGGCCTTCATATGATACATTTTTTTTTAGTAAATAAAATCAATGGCTGAGCACAGACACAAAAAGTCAGCCACCTCAAAAGATGCAGTTAAGTAGCACAGTACCACAGCAGCAGTAAAACTTTAGCACAGGCAAACTCAGGCATTACATAAAAGCATCCACGTCCTTTCTAAGTTAAAACCACACAGATTGTGGATAGATTGGACCAGGCCATTACAAAGCAGTTTTGGCACCAGTGTGGGTGAAGATTGCTCACCTTTGGTGCTCACAGTGAAGATTTACTAAAGAAGAGATTGAAGGAAACGCCACATAAATATGAATGCAGCCCATTCAGCTCAGCAATAATCCAACACAGGAAACTAAGAAACACAAACACCAGTGCAGCTGCTGACTGGAGGGCCTTGTTGGTGCATGAGTTTTAATAACTGTTGGCTTTTGTGTTGTTTTTTCCTAAGCTCCCAATTGCTTCCTGCGTGCACCTTCTGGAACAGAAGAGATTGCTCTTACTTGCTGGAGAAAATTCTCACACCCTGCAGGAGATCACTTCACTCTTATCAATGTCTTCAATGCCTTCAGGGAAGCCAGCACAAACTCTGCAGGCCAGTGTAAGTGCACCCATTTCAGACCAAACAAAGCACACCGGTAACGGTTTGTTTTTAATGGAACAGTCATTGCTGGCAGTTGGATCATGAGCACTTTTTGAATGATCCTTTCTAGAACTGTCAGTTTGCAAGAAGAGTCACCTAAGATAGCTGCCACTGCAAAAACAACACTGGTTTACTGAATAATTAGAAGTAACCTAGGACAGCCTACCTTATCCAACATGGATATGTAAGCAGCTGATTACACTTGTCATTTGATGTGCCACTGTACAAAACCAGAAAGATGCTTCCTTTTCCAAGTGCACATAACCCAGGTTTAAGGCACGACACGACACAAACCCAGCCCTGACTTCCCAGCAGCCTAACAATCACTAGGTTTTATACCTAATGAATAAAGAAAGGCTTAAGGGAAGGAATTAAAAGTACAGCAGACAGGTGGTCTTCAGAACATTTACCTGTGCTCATGTATCTTGGTCAGGTTCACTCAGCTTAGGCACTGGAGTGGTAGATTTGCGTATACTAAATAAAAACTGAAGATAATGAGACCCATACTGTCAGGCCAGTTCATCTACCAACTGCCTGTAAGCATGAGAAAATGCTATATATGAAAAAAAAAAAAGGTTGTCAGGGACTCTTCAAGAGAAGGAAGTACAGCTTCTCTGCTCACAGTGCCTTTGTGATGCAGGACATGGGACTGCTCTGTGGTCAGTAATGCTGAATGCTGGAGAGGTCCAAGAGAAACCGTCCTTTAACAGCAAAGGATGATCGGCAGCAATACCAATCTGATTTCAGATCCGTGTCCTGGCCTGAAACCAGAAAAACAGAAAATACAGTTGCTATTCATTCCGTGCCAAACTATTACTTTCTACAGACCAAGTAAGAGATTTTTATGTCTTGATTCAGAAAGAGAGTTAGAATCTGCTATTACGTAAGGATACCACGTATTGCCCACTCACTTCACAAACAAGGGCAATGAGCCTAAGCGGTCCATATGGCTCTCGATAACAGCATCTTGGACAGCTCTGACAGAGCCACTCGCTCCAAAATGCTTTTAATCCACTGCACCAGTCACTGAGCGTTTTACAGAGCAATCTCTCTGTTAGCAGCACCTATCAGGACTGTGCTTTAAGCCCAAATACTGTTCTTCCCTCCACAGACTGCGGTAATGAAAAATGGTGTCGTAATTATTTTCTAAGCTGTTCTGCACTGAGGATGGCAGAAATCATCAGAGCTGAACTAGTAGAGATTATGAAGCGCATTGAACTTCCCATTTCAGAACCGGACTTTGGATCACCAGAAAATATACTGAGCATTAAGAAAGCTCTCTTATCTGGTTACTTTATGCAAGTAAGGAAATACGCCGTGCTATTATCTTACTGCATTGTTAACCCATGATAGAATTGTTAGCTTATGTAGAATCATTTCACGGAACTATCTGATGCAGATGGTTTCCCTTCAAACACACCGACTGACGTTCCCTCAGCAGTCCCCAGCTGCCCACAGAAATTTGGGAAGAGGTTTGGCTTTCCCCATGCAGTTACCTGAATACAAGTTTAATTTCTATGCATCCTGTACATTCCATTAAGTAACGGATAACTCTTTGTGTTTTCAGATTGCTCGTGATGTAGACGGCTCGGGTAACTACTTAATGCTAACACACAGACAAGTAGCCCAGCTTCATCCTTTTTCATCATATTATAACACCAGGAGGAGTCCCGAGTGGGTTTTATTCCACGAGTTCAGTATCTCAGAAGACAATTCCATCAGAGTGGTCTCTGAAATATCACCCCGTCTGTAAGTTAACAAAGGTGAAACCATTTCTTCACTCATCTCTCTGCCAGAAAAGCTGTACTTAAGTCATAAACAGGGTAAGGAAGCACGTGCATATTGAGAGCAATGCTTGGAGAAGCCAACTTGCGTCTTCTCCTCTCCCTTTCCCTCGTTATAAAAACAGCCATCTCCTAGTTCTGCTGAGAAATCATCCCTTGCATAACTGATTCTCTCTGAGTAATAAAAACGAAATAAGATTTTAAATCAGGATAAGAGAGAAGGACGATCTTCATACACAGTCAAACAGGAGGAGCTGGCATCACTGAAGTGGTGAAGAAAGCGCTGTTTGTCTTCGTACAAACTAGTAAATATACGTGGAATACATTTTCTTTCTTCCTTGCCAGTATTCTTCTGTCACTGTTTACTGTTGCTTCATTCCTTCGCTTTTATTCAGAGCACTGACTGCATTAGAGCTGAAAGTTACTAAAAAAGGAAGAACTGCACCCCTCCCCATCCTTGTTACCCTTTTAATGCAAAATTAAACATTTCTTAACCAGTCTTCTGTTTTTCCCAACGCGAGCCAATCTGCTGAGGTACTGAGCGAGTCTCAGTGGCTGCTTCTGTAACTGTTATCAACTCATCCATTAAAAAAACAAAAGAACACCATACCAGACGCAGAAGTTGCTTAAAAGGTAAAACAGAGAGCAAAAACCAAGCAGAAGTTAACGCATTCGTGTACTTATAGGTTAATTTAGTTGGGAAGTTTTGTTCCCTGAAAGCTATTTCCCCGCAAATCTTCTTTCTCGCCACGTTAACACACCCAGACAGCCAAATCATTCCTTACCAAGTGCTTACAAATTCAGAACAAGACTACAGTCTTTCATCTGCAAAAACCTATTTGTACCGAGAATACACATTCCGCTGTCCTTGCTATTCTATTTCTAATGGTTATAAGAAAGCCTTTTTCCTACTCGTATCAAACCAAAAACATGTTCAGATCCAGAAAAATTACTACTTAATGCGATCTGCAGCACTGGGAGCTGAACTACAAGTAGTTCACCTGAAATATAATAAGAGGACAACAGGTCCAACAATCCTACTGCCAACATAAATCACTACTACATCTTGTAGATGGTTTTTGGTTTTGAGTTGAAATATCCATTCTGCAGCTGCATACTGCATGTCGCTGGTCTTTTCTTTTGTGCAAGCCTGATAAAAGCTATACAAGGATTTCAAAATTCAATTAAAAACATAATAATGTTTTCTCTTACTTCCTCAACAGGTTCGTGGAGCTGGCACCTCAGTATTACTTTAGCAATCTTCCTCCTAGTGAAAGTAAGGATATTCTGCAGGAAGCGATCGATCGCCTGTCACCTGTCCCAGCCATCAAGGAGAAACAGAAAACTAACAGTGACAACAAAGAAAATGAAAAATCCCCCCGAACTCCCACTGAGCAGAGATGTATTATTCAGTGATTTTAGACTGAAATGTCATATATTCGATAACTACGAACAGAAACAGTTCGTGCCGTATGCATTCCCACCTTAACTCAGGTAATTACTTTGAACTTCCAGAATAAATACTTAACATACGGAGTAATTTTTCAAGTTTTCTTGTAACGCTGGATTTTTATTGACTGCTTAACGATGATACCAAAGTATGCTAAAATACAACGTATTAAAACAGCCATCTGATAGATATTTTTAGTTGAGTCATCTACTCGTCTTTTAAGCGTACAGAGGAAGCGTCTGAGCAGTACAAAACCATTAACTCCATGGTAGTCTTCTGAAAATATATAGCACTGTATGTCTGCTTTGGAAAAGCACCGTTTCAGGGAAAGTTCACAACGAGAGATAGTCTTTGAGTTTATCCATAATTACATTCATTCCATCAGCTGGAACTACCATGACAGTCCGCCAAGGTTTCATTGGTACATCATCAAAGGACCATCTGCCACCCAAGCAGGTGTCACTTTCCTCTTGCACAGAGTAGCTGAACTTCAGAAGAGCATTCTAAGCAACAGAAATAAATGCGTTAGGATTAAGCATTTTGATTTGCATAAAGATAATACGTAATCTAAACAAAGCAAAAACAATGGAATCTTATTAGGAAGAAAGTTATTTTCTTCCATGCAAGAGGCCCACCCAAACAACCTACAATTAAACCAACTGTTAAACCAAAACAACCAACTACTAAGTGCCTTAAACTATTTGCTTCTCATCTGATTTGTAAAATTCACATTAAATACTAAAATGATTGCCATTGTTACAGCTCAATGGCATCAGAATAAAAAGCAAAAAGAGAAACCAGAGCCCCTCTGACTCGTTTTGAAACAGCACCTCATTTTGTGTTATTGCATTCAGAAATGCTGATCTTCAGAAGCTTCTGTGCCTAGAGGTGGTAGGCAACAGCATTACAAGTTTCACCCCAGAACAAGAGCAAGCCTCTGGATGCTTCTTCAAGTAAGCTGGAGCCTGTAATGTTTATTATTCATCTTTCCACTGGCAGCCACTACACAGAGATAGAACAGTTGCTTTTTATTAGCTTTCCCAGACAAAACGGTGACGGGCAGGAAAAATTTACTTAAGAAATGTTTCTAGTTCTCACGTGAGCCAGTTTAAGAAACGTGAGCTGAACTCTTAACTATAAGAAACAACATCTTCCCTTTGTAGGGAAAGTTAAGTTCCTGTCTCTCTGTAGATTCGCTGTTTACTAGCAGAATATCCAGTCTGCAAATTGAATTTTGGAAAAAGCATCAAATGAATTGAGTGGCTTTGCTCAAGAACTCACAATTTGAGCAATGGAGGCCCTAAACCTTCACACAGCTCCAAGTCTGTTGTAACAGAACTGCTCTTCAGCTGCCTCAGTAACCTTTTAAGGACCAGAATAAAGCACAGCCAATGACAAGCTCAAGAAGGCACCTGCCCTGACTTTGGCTGGACGAGTATTGATTTCCTTCCTACTACTTGGTATGGTTCTGTTTTGGATGACAATAACGTTGATAACACACTGATGGTTCAGTTGCTGCTGAGCGATGCTTACACTAAGTTAAGAACTTTTCAGGTTCTCATACTGACCTGCCAGCAAGGAGTCTGGGGGTGCTCCCAACCCATCTCCATTGCACTGAGGAAAGTGAGAAAACAGCTCTGGGGCACTGAGCTGCCCGTTGGGTGAAACCACAATAGCATCTCCCTGCTTGAATTGGCTCTCAGGTTTCTGCCTCGCTGCACTTAATAACATTTTATGGCAAACTAATTAATGTTATGTGTGACTGGGGAGGACATACGCTTCAACACTAATTTGTTTAGCACGTATACATTATTAAGTTCAGACACTCTCTTCATCTAATATCTTTCATAGGAACGGGCTGCCCATGAAGATGGTGGAGCTGCCATCCTTGCAGGTGTTTAAGTGCTGTGTAGATGTGGCACTTAAGGATACGGTTTAGTGGTGGACTTGGTAGCATTAACTCAAGTCCAACTAATGGCTGGACTAGATCTTAAGAGTCTTTTCCAACCACAGCGATTCTGTTCCTACATCCACCTCTCAATGGTTCACGAATGACAAAAGGAGTTGTGTTCAATATAAAAAGAAGCTTGCTTGTAAGATGGATTTAATTAAAGATATGCAGCTATCTTTGCAAAAATACCCCTTGAAGTTTGTGAGCATCGCAATGAAAAATAAACATTTTAAAGTAACAGAATCATGTATGTTACCTCATAAAAGAACTCCTCCTCTGCATTTGCAAACATTAATTCCTCCTTCTGCTGATTTCTCCCTTCCTTCTTCTTAGAATTCTTTGTGGCTTCTGTAAAGGTCTTGCTGATAAGAAGGTAATAGTGACACTTCCCACAAGGTTTGTTTGTTCTCTGTGCCTCCTTTAATTCTTTCCTGAAGATAAATAAATGTTTAGGTGTACCACTTCATCATAAGTGTCCACAATTAAAAGCCTCAGCAAGTGTAAATCTCACAATGCATTAGTTCAGAAAGCACATTGGTACTACACCCTATTTAGTTTCTGGTGACTTAAAAATATAAGCTTTGCATATGCATTCCCAGTACTTAAACACACTACTTGCACTTTAAAACAGTAAAAATAAGGATGTCTTTTCCTCTGCCATCATTAACTCTCTTCTCCAGAATCTTGTTCACGGCCAACAAAAAAAAAAAATCTATCAAAAGTGCAGCTCTCCTGGAAATAAATCACATTATCACTTCCACATGGAGCTACTACGAACAGACAGAGCACACACTTGCCCACTCTTGTGTTAGATGAGTTGCCACTGCAATGCTCCAAAAGCATTAAGACAAAGAGGCTGAGACCTGAACTTGAGTTGTGACAGCTGTACTCCTAGCACTAAACGTCAAGGTCAGGCCTTGAAGCTCTTGAGGGGAAATAAGCCACCTGCATCCAATCACTGCAGCTCCGTAACCAACACAACCGGGGTTTCCAGTGGGGCACTGAACTGGTATAACATCATATATATTGTACAACCTATTTACTTACTCTCACCCCATCTATGATGTAAATCTATGAATTCAGAAAAGATCAGCTAGCCCCCCTAATCCACTTCACTTATTTATCTGGAGATAATCAAAATACAGCATATGGTTTTCATGGGCCAGAACTCATCCACATAAAAGCCCACCCCTCAAGCCAAGTTTTCCATTCCTGAGCCAGACATTAACACATAAGCAGAAATAACCCAGTTGCTTAATATAAGCTTGCTATAAAGAAGTTACCATTTTCAACTTTTCCTTGGTGAAAGTGAAACCAGACTGTAATACAAAGTTAAACCATAACATAGCTTAGAGAATCATACATATCAGACATACTTTAGAGAAAATCAGCTAAGACAGTATGACAGCACATATTTGTAAGAGTACAGTTTGAAAGCCCAAGGGCATTTAAAAAAATTAAAGAAACCACAGACTTCATAGATGAAAATCATCTTTTCACTTTTAAGCCTTACAGTATCAGTTCTCTTAACACAGCACTATACAAGAATTCTGAAGAGAGATGAAGTATTGTTCACCTTCACGTTAAACACAAAATAAAACATGAAATAAAACACAATGAAAAGCACTTACTGAAGCTGCTGGTGCATGGGCAAAGCAATCTGCGGTGGTACATTAATGAATCTTTCACTCAGCAGCAGACCCACAGGCTTAGTATCATCTTTCAGGAACTTATCCAGCTGTTCAACTACACGCTGTTCACAGCTTTTCTCACACCGACTTAGAATCAGCTCTTTGATTTGTTCAGCACATTGGGTACCCTAGAATCGAAAGGTACACTTCCTTTACGTTACACAACAATTGTTTACATAAGAAAATCACCAGCTTCAAGGAAGCGTCCAACAGTCCTACAGACAATTTCCTGAAGCGGCCCCTAAAGCACACTGCAATTCCTCTGATATTTACCAGCCCTGAAGCTGAGAGCAAACTGAAGTTTTCAACTGACAGGAATGCAGCGAGGAGCTATGCCACCAGGACATTTAATAGCAAAACTCAACAGCTGCTCAAGATGGAAGTGCAGAAATGTAAGAGGCTGGCAGCTCAGCTGCCCTGGAAATACTGGTCAGGCCAGTCTTAATTCTCTGTTTCAAATCTGACCTTCAGCAAGTTATGCAGGACTAGATCCAAAAGAAAACTAAGTGATGCAGAACTTCTAAGACCATAATCCTCCACAGCAGGATTCAGAATCCCGATCCAACTATTTCAGCACGCTGTTCCAGGTAGAAAAGCAGAACAATGCCCTGCACTTACATCAGCCTAGAAGTTAATCAGGAATACCAACCTTCCTTTCAGTTAAGTTCAGGAAGCTTATAAAACCAAAGACTTCATCATCATCAACATCGTCATCATCACTGCTGTCTTCTTGTACTTCTGCTTGCTGTTTGATGAAAGAAAGAGAAGTAATTCACACTGACATTCTATTTCCACTCCTTGCACCGAAATACGTTTGTTTGTTTGTTCTCCAGAAGATGCTCTTTAGATGACAACTAACATAGTTACACAGGCAACCCGTGCCAACACACAACCTACAAATTCTGGTTATGGTTACGAAAATGCCACAACATTGAACGGCTTGATGTATTTAGAGCCAGGTGTACACAGAGCCAGGTCATGTACCTTCTACACCACTATCTTTAGAAAGGCACTAACATTTGACTGTTCACATTTAATAAGGAGCATCTTGGTACAAAGGATAGCACTATCTAATGCAAAACCAATTTTCTTCAGTTTCTAATGCAGGGAGATACACCTGCAAAGTCTAAAAATGTAGACCTTTAATAGAGAGTGTAAGAACAAGCACAGCAACCCCCCACAGAAAACACTTGGCCAAAGAACAGAGGCTATCATGCATTTGTTATCCAAGAATCATATTAACGCTGGGCAGAAAAAATAAGGACTCACTTCAGGGTCCTTTCCTAAGCCCACAGAACTCTGCAGAGTGCTGAGGAAACCACAAAATGAAAATGGAGGCTGTGGATGCCCCATTCCTGGAGGCATTCAAGGCCAGGCTGGATGTGGCTCTGGGCAGCCTGGTCTGGTGGCTGCTGACCCTGCACATAGAGGGGGGTTGAAACGAGATGAGCATTGTGGTCCTTTCTAACCCAGGCCGTTCTATGACTCTATAAATTACATATGGGGTATTTTTCATCTACATCTATTTCCTGATATTACAGGGAAATTACATTGCACTGCTTCTTACTGAGATAATAACAGAGAAACTCCTCCATGGTCTTCTCATCGTAACTGCTCTACCACTCCAAAGCTCAAGAAGAAAACTGAAGAGGATTCGTATGTGAAAAGAAAGCAACCAAAACACTAAACCAACTTCACTGTTTGGCTTAAATCTGGCATGGAAAACATCAGGTCCAACAGGAGAATGAGTCACCAAACAAAGGAACAAGCAAGTTACAAACAGCACTGAAGACAAGATTCGCTTCCAGAAGTGCACTGCTGCATTTCAAAGCAAGAAGCGTTGTACTTAATTTACAAAAGCCATTTCTGTCTTACCTTGATAATACTTCCAATATGATTCTGTTGTATTAAGATATCGGTTAACTCAGCAGTGTTAACGGGAGCTTTTAGAAACAACTGGAAAATAAAAAGCAAGGATTAGGATGCTTTAGACCTGGCGTTACATACAGATGGTGTGAGCTGATGACTCCTTGCAGCTCTGTTTATCCATGGAAGCACCAACCCTGCTAACATAAAACCACAGTACCTGCTGCAGCAGCTTCTTTATCCCACTGTAGTCATTGTCCGATATTGAATGAGCTTCAAATTCAACATTCACCTCCTACAAAAAAGCACAATACAGAAAATTAAGCAAAACAGAGCCAGGCTATAAGGAACTGGAAGGCTTGCCACAACCAGACTGTCACTGCACAGCGAACAGCCCTGCGTGCGAGCCTGCAAACTCCCCCACCCCCTCTTTTGTAGGGAAATTTCTCCTAACAGCCAAACGGAACCCCCTGCTCACCTCATCGACCTGCTCGTCCTCCTCGGACTCTGAGTCGCCCGGTTCCGACCTCGAGTCCGAATCCGATTCCGAATCCCGCTCCGGGGCTGCAGGCCGCTGCCGTGCCCTACGCTTGGCCGGCGTGGCCATGCTGCCGCTGTGCGCATGCGCGGCGGAGCCGGAAGGCCGCGAGGAGGGAGGGGCGGAGCCGGGCCGGGGCCGGGGCGGCCGGGAGCGGCGCGGGGCAGGTGAGCGGTGCCGGGGGGGGGGGGGCAACGCTGTGGGGAGCTGTGCGGGGGGAGGAGGGGCTGCTGTCCGCTCCCACAGGCTGCATGGAACTGTGGGTTACAGCGCAATGTGAATACGAGCTAAGTACGTCTATATGTATAGGGAAAATGCATTGAAAAAGCCCTAAGCGCTAAAAAGTCCGTAAGTGTCATTGATGTTTGAGCCTCCTTCGTGAGCACCGTGTTCCATTTAAAGCCCTGTGTCTCGTTAATGAGGGGGGATGAGTGCTAATGAAGTTGCTAGGAGACGCCTGAGCCAAGCTGCAGTGCGGGCATGGGGGGGGGGGGGGGGATGTCAGCTCTGCGTGTGCCACGTGGATGGGGGCTGCCGTCCTTTGGGAGGGTCAGGTTGGGCGGGTTGGGTTGGATTGGGGCAGGTTGGGTTGGGTCATGTTGGGTTGGTTGGGTTGGATTGGATCAGGTTGGCTTGGGTCATGTTGGGTTGGTTGGGTTGATTCAGGTTGTGTCGGTTGGGTTAGGTTGGGTCACATCAGGTTGGCTTGGGTCATGTTGGGTTGGTTGGGTTGATTCAGGTTAGGTCAGTTGGGTTCAGTCACGTTGGGTTGGTTGGATTGGGTTGGGTTGGGTTGGGTTGGGTCAGTTTGGGTTGATATGGTTCAGGTTGGGCTGAGGGATCTGAGAGGTCATTTCCAGTCTGAATGAGTCTATAAAAGGTCTGAGTCCTGCAGCCCCAGGGGATTGCCAGGTCAGGGAACCAGTTTTGCAGTTGGTTTTTGGGATGTAGGCACCTGAATGACAGGAATTATTATTTAGAAAAGTTGCTTGTGTTTAATGGTGTGCATACAGTGTTATCGGTGAGTTTGGTAGAATTTTGAAACAGAAGTCATGGCGGCTTCACAGGTGATCTTTCTTTCCTTCTCTGGTTATTAAACCCAGCTATTTGCTAGGAAAGAATATTGGTAAGAAATACACAGCATCAAAAATCCAGCCCAGGGTTTTTCAGAGTTGTTCTTTTCTTTAATATTTTTTAGCATATGTCGATAGTGTCTTGTAATTCATCCCCATTTCAGTGTATGACATTCCCGTTACGCTTGGCAATCAGTCCTCGCTGTGTGACCCGTGCAGTTTCTTGCAATAAAAGAGGAGTTGGAGTTATATTAAAATTTGATGTATTTTGCAGCTCTCAGTGTCACTTAGAAGCAGAAACAGAAGGACCCATTTCTTTCTTTCTGGAAGCCACCCTCCCTCATAGAAATAGTTTGCAATTAGTTTGGGGACAACTTTTCAGATGGAAGAGAGTGGGGAACTGGAGATAGGCACTGTGATCAGCTTTCTATTTTAATTGAAGGCACAGCGATGGTGAATTTCACTGTTTAATGCTGTGAATGGGAAGCATTTCAGTTACATCTGTAAGCATTAATATTGTTGTGAATGCACAAGGTGACCCAAAATTACCCTTCTCCTGACTTAGGTAATGTGGGCTAAGAGAAACAGCACCAAACTGGTTGTACCTTTGGCCACAAAGGAATGCCTTGGCAACTCTGCTTGCTCCCATGGTTTGTTATCAGAGCTAATTGGATGCTTCCCAGACCCCAGAATGGCTCATACGAGGGAGATGTATTTTTCTTCATCTCTGTGTGTGTTTGTGCTCAAGTCAGAAAATCTGCAGCCCTCTTATTAGCTGTTTGCAAGCCTGATGGGTTCTAAATGGTATTCTCTTAACAGCTGAAGAGCAATCATCACAGGGCAGTTATTGGCACGCCTGCAAACAATGTGCTTGTTTAGTGAGCCAAAAAGTGGGAGGCCGACATCATCCTGTAAACTTGGCAGTGTAAAACTTAATTCAGGTTATTCGCAGCACGTTCTCATTTGCAGATGCAAACTGAGCACCGCTGGACTCTGCTCAGTCCGTTCACTGTTCAATATGGAAACATCTTCTGGCTCTCCAGAAGTTTGTGCATTCCTCTCATGATTAAATATAATAACACCTAAAATATGTTCCCGTTCTGCTAGTACTTCAAAATACACCATCAGTTACTGAAGGTGCCACATGCCTTGTGTGCTTTCTCTTAATGATTCAGTAGAAATGCTTGTCGGGGTTCTTGACCCCTTAAGTGTGTTGAGCTGCAGGCTGCTGTTGGTAAGGTGTTGTGTTGGACAGCCATAGGTGTTCCTTAGTAACACACTTGGCGCTGCTGCCTGAGCCTGCTTTGGTGCAAAGCTGCCTTTTCTCTTTGGAGAAAAAATGTTTAAAAATGCTGTGGTGACATTTACCCAAACAGCCTTTTGGCCTTCGGTGAAACTTTGAGGATTTCAATGCATTTGGTGCAAACAAACCGATGATATTTGAGTACTCGTTTGTGTTCTTTTTAAGGATAATTGGCTGGTGTGTAAATATCAAAAAGGAACACGTGAGTAATTAGGGTTAGTGTGCAATTAGAGATTTCTGTTTGTTTGTGTTCAGCCACTTGTTTGTTTTGCTGCTGGTTGTATTTGCCCAAGTGTTGGAATCGGTCATTGAATTCAGCACCAGTCAGCATCTAAGGAACGAAGACCATCCTTCCCTTCTGTGTATGGGCAACAGGTGTGAGCCTGGCCCAGGGCAGGGTAGAGCAGCATGGGATAAAGCTGTTAGAGCCAGAAGCACGTTACACTGCTGAACATGACTGCCTTGTAGGGGTTGTTCCTTCTTTTGCAGCGTTCTCCTTGATGACTTTCCTTGTCGCATCTCCCTTAAGCAGCCTTATCTGGAGCCAGCATGTTATTTGCTGCTCTTATCAGGGTGGGTATTCATTCCCAGAGAACGTGTGTTAGCTGCTTACTCATTGTACAGGGAGCCCTGCTCCGACTCAGGCTGAGCTATTAAGGGCACTGCTCAGCAAAAAGGCTTCTAGATCTAATTTAGATACATTCTTTTATTGTATTTCAGAGTTCTTCTGCAATTATTTGATAAACGATGAAGGTTCTGTTACTGAAGGACCCCAAAGACAAAGAGTCGGGACCAGATCCATATGTTAAAGTGAGTAAACTCAAAAAAGTACATGGTTGTGTCGTTTTGCTATTAAATAACAGTATTGTTCTGTTCAGTGAGGTGGGTGAACCTAACCAGATTCACTAATGAAATCAAGTAAGATGCCCTTGCATTTTAGCTTAGGAAAAATATACTTGTTCTGACCCCGTCGTTTCTTTGAAATAAAAAATGCTGGAAGTGTATTTCAGGAATTATGATTTATTTATTTTTTCCATAGGAATTAGGATTGTATGGATTTGAAGCAACTTTGATTCCAGTTTTGTCCTTTGAATTTGTGTCTCTTGAAGCCTTGTTTGAAAAGGTACGTTTGGAGGGATTCCAGTTGCCTGATTTTCAGCAGGGTTGAGGCCATGGTAGCCAAGGTGCAGCGTCTTACACTGAGTTAATAATACTGCTGCCCTTTCTCGTACCTCGTGTTGTTTTTCCACAAGCAGAAGTTTGTCCTGTGATGTTGCATACAATGAGAGGGATGCAGTCTGCACTCCCTAACCACATAGGGTGGTTAGATAGGATGATAAAGCTTACAAGCAGTGGTCACAGGCCTCGTAGCAAAAAAAAAAGACTGTTGTACCAACTAAAGCCTACCTGAGATGCACCCTTCCATTGCACCAAAGTTGTGTGTCTCATCTCCTAGGGTCAAACTGTGTAATGGCTGTTCCCATTCTTTCCTCAGCTGTTTATTTAGTTCTCCCATGCTGGAAAGCTTTTGTGTGGGAGCCTACCTTGAGCTGCCCATCTCCAGCAGCATTTCTCTTTAGTAGGTCTTGCAGTGTATCACAGCGTTTACAGTTGACCTGGGAACACTTGTGGGGTTTTTTTTAACCAGTCTATTAGAGCATGTTTGTGTTCTCATCTGTTTTCTGAGCGGGCCTGGGACGAGCAGCAAGCAACCCATTGTGTTACTGCTTGAAATAGCAGTTGCTTTTTCCAACGTGAATGTGGAGTATCTCATATGTCATTCATCCATCCCTCAGCTCATGGCAGTGACAGGAAGCCTTACCTATTCCTGCAGTTTCAGCATTAATATCACACAGGCAAATATCCAGTAGTTGTTATACATTCCTCTTATAAACAATCTGGCTACTGATTTTTACTGATAATTTCCCATTTCAGTTTTCTGCTGGTGCTGCTTTGTTGTTCACGAGGCTATAAGGAATTGATTGACTTATTTTTCTAAGACATTTGCTCGATTCTTAATGTGCTTCCTACATTTCCTATTTCCAAGCAGCTTTCTCATCCAGAGCATTACGGAGGCCTCGTTTTTACCAGTCCAAGAGCATTAGAAGCCATCAAGATATGTTTAAGAGACAATAGTAAAAATGAAGGTAAGTGCCCATTCATATTCCTTGGTTTTTCTCTTTCGGTGTTTTATGATGTTTGTCGTTTTATTTCACCCATCAGCAGTGTTTGGAAAATGCCTTTCAAAACAAAAAAATATATATATTTACCTCTTTTGACATCCATTGGCCTCATGCTGAATGGAGCTTCCAGGGGTCTGGCTTTTCTGTGCTTTATGCTGCCCTTACAAAGGAAAGGAAAAAGCTCTTGGTGCCAGTTACTAATCAGCGTGGGTTTGTTTCTGCAGTCAGTTGTAGTTACATTTGCCGATCCTAAGAATCATAGAGTAGAATTATAGAACAACGGAATAGCTTGGGTTGGAAGGGACTTCAAGCATCATGAAGCTCCAACCCCTGTGCCGCATGCAGGGCCGCCAACCTCCACATTTAGTCCTAGAGCAGGCTGCCCAGGGCCCCATCCAACCTGGCCTTGAGCACCTCCAGGGATGGGGCGTCCACAGCCTCTCCGGGCAGCTGTGCCAGCACCTCACCACTCTGAAGTAGTGAGGTGAATTAGCCATCCCAGCATTGATTTCCTGGTGTTATTTCTGTACACGTAACTCTTGTGACTTTACCTGCTCTGTTTTTGGGCCGTAGCCGTAGCAGTCAGCACGCAGTGAGTTAACCTCAGTCTGAGCGCTGAATGCACTGAGGCTGTTCACTTCTTTCAGCCACAGAGGGCTATACTTTTGGGTCAAATGTGGTGCCTTTTGTACAGACTTCCTCCTCAGTGTTGATTAGGGCTTTTGGGAGTTGCTGAAGTATATGTTATAATCAGTAATACAAGCATTCAGTTCCAACACAGATTCCTGTTAAAGCTAAACAGTCCTCATCTTCTCTATTTTCCCCATTTAGAATGGTTCCCTGTGATTCTATTTTTATTTTCTGCTGTTGTAGATTCTCTTTTTTCTTCCAAGAAGAGAACTCAGTGTCCTGTGCTGTGCTGCTCTAATAAGACTTGCAGCGTCTATTGACCCATTCAGATTTCAGACATAAGGATAAAGCAGTGGGATCCAAAAAGTGGAGAATAACCATTTTCCAGTAATTTTGTTTTGCTCTCTGTTGCATTTTACTTCAGAGCTGAGAACGTATTTAACGCATGTGTGTTTAACGTACCATCAGGTCTACTTTTCTCCCACGTGAGTTTCTTTGTAGAGTACTGAAGTGAGCACCGATAGGTTTTACCCCCTTATTGATGACCACAGGTTTTCTTTGTCCTTTGGCTGAGCCTCCGATTGTAACCCTGCACCTGCAGCTGCTGGTTGTAATGTTCGGTGTGAAATTCCTCACTTTGTGTGTTGAGGTCTTTGCAGTGTACTCTTCTTCCCTAGAAGCTTTGCTGCTGTTTAAACTTCTAAAGTAATGCCAAAGTAGAAGTGAACGTTGTAAGCTGCATACGATGTGACATAAGGTGACGCGTGCATTAAGAACACCATTTAACAAAAGCAGCTGAGAACTGTTTACTCAAATCAAGTTTTTGAACACATGTTTTTGGCTGCTATTTACACGATGAAAAATACATTAAAAATTCATTCTGGAAATCCAGATTTGCTGAAATGTGTCCTGCTGTATTAGTTGTTGGCATTTGCTGTATCCGTAGATTTACACACAAGTCCAAATGCTCATTTAGCATTCATACTTTGTTGCCACGTGCTTAAACTTAATTTAATGTTTTACAGCGTGGTCAAAATCTCTCAAACAACACTGGAATACCAAACCAACATACGTGGTAGGAAAGGCTACAGCTTCTCTTGGTAAGCTTCAGTTTAAGGTGGATCAAGTTGGGACTCCCATTTCAGCTCATGTTTCTGTGACTCTGAACTGTTCTTGAATTCAATGGAGTTTTCTTACTGCCTTTGCTTATAGTGGAAGAAATTGGCCTTTCTCCACAAGGAGAAAAGAGTGGAAATGCTGAAAAATTAGCTGAATATATTTGCTCGAGTAAGTATCTGAAATCTTCTACTTACATTAAGCTCGTGTACCTTGTTTCTTACATACACAGTCGAGTGTATGCTGAAGCAGAGCAGTATATGTGGTTTGTGTCATCTTATATCTCTGGATTCAGATTCTGGGAATACCAGAGGTAGCTCTAAAAGGCCATAAACAATGTTTTGAAATTCCTATACAGGATATTAATTCACCTGACATCTTAGACTCTGCAGCTGGATACTAAATGACCCAGCAGACAAATGGTGTTGTGGTGTTTTTTTTTTAATTAAAGGTCAGAGCTGTAACAATTTGAAATTGCTGCTGGGTCATAACATGGAGCTGCTTCTGTTTGTGAGCGTGCAGACTGTCAGCGAGCATGGGATGACCTGACCTCCCTTGCTTCAGTGCAGCTGGTGCTGGAGATGTCTCACTATCATGGAACTCAGAGCGGATGAGGGGAACCAACACGTGGTTTCAGAGGATTCTGTTTTTCTTCACCCAAAGAGAGTGGTTTGGAAGAAGCAGCAGCTTCTGATAGCCACCAACGGGGAAGAAAATTGTATGTTTCACAGCCTTCTACATAGAATACGTTACGCCGAGGGCGGTTTCATGCCAGAACACCAGCAGGCTATTTAAATTAACACAGAGCTGTAGCACTGCCATTATCCTTGCGAGAATGACTGCCTTTGAATACCCTTCAGTTTTAATAACCATCCAGCACATTTCAATCATTGGAGACTGCTTGTTGATAGATGTAATCACACTCGGTGATTTATTGGAGGCTGCGTAGCGATGCTCTTGGCCTTTGCCAAGTGGTTTGTAAGAACCTCTGTCTTTTTTTATTATTATTTATTTTAACACGGTAGGCAAATGAAAGGAGCAGCTCTGAGTTTTTCTATCATTAGAATTTGTTGTCAGAATACAAATAAAATCTGCAGCAGCGATACTCCTTTTGTTGCTCAGTTGCTTTAATACCACCTGAAGTGCAATTAAAAATAAAGGAATTTGCTTCCTAATTAAGCAGCCACATCGTGTTTCTTTACAAGGCAAGTAATTTTGAATTTATTGCAATGTAATATTTGTGCCAATTGCTAATATGTCCGTGTTGACTCCAAGTGAGGTCTTCCCATTTCGTCTGTGCTGTTCTTCTCTTTGCTTTTCTTCTTTTCATCTGAACATTTTCTCTGCATTTCCCTTATTTGCAGAAAAGGCAAACTGCACACGTTAAGTTCCTGTCCAAAAACATCTGAGCTTCTGGCTGTATTTAGTGCTGAAGGATTATTGATAATATGGGTTTCAGTTTACATTGAAGTACATTTTCAGTTTCATTCATTTCTCATCAAAGCGGTCTTTACATTAAATATCTTAATATGATGAGCATTAAACACTTTAAGTTAATACACTTAAAGCAGTCACTGTACGAGCATCTGACTTTACTAGTGGCAGTAGCTGCAGAGAGCTTTTTTTCTAAGAACAGTGGTCAGATAATGGTGTTTGTTACCTCAGATACTGCTTAAAAGCTGAGGTCACAAACCAAAAAGGTCCTTCTTCCCAGATGGGCAAGGAGCATTCACATGCAGGCGGTCTAACAGCAACTGAGGTTGGTAGCCAGTTCCTTTTGAAAGGGTATGAGGATGTGTGGACGCCCACTTCCAGTCCCACTCCCAGCCTTGGAACCTTTTTTCCTTGGACAAGCAAGAAAACACACATGTAGATAGCCTGAAACTTCCAGCAGAGTATTTCTGTCCTCTTCTCTGTCTGCCTTTGCCTGAATGTTCTTTCCCTTAAGAGAGAGCTGTTGTGTACAGAGCGGACCTGAAGTATTAAATATAAAAATTGAGGAAGATTGTGCTTCTGAGAAGGAAGAGAGAACTTGCACAGTCCTTGTTTTTCTTTGTAGAACGGCACAGGGAATAGAAATGCAGTTTATCTTTCATGAGATCTTTTTATTCGATGCATTTGTATTACAGTTCTGGAATATTTTTTAATTTACATGCCAAGTAGCTCTATGCTAGGAATTGGGGATGCAGTTGCCTTGTGAGTGCTTTCAGTTACCTCAGGGCTGTGTTGGGGTAGAAGCATGCAGCACTTGCAGCAGCGTTCAGCATTTGGTACCTTTAAAGTGGATTAAATGCATCGTTTGCTCTTTATTAAAAACATGAAGTTAATGACAAGTTTTTGTCTGTGTATTTACAGGAGAGAAACCTCATTCATCATCTCTTCTTTTTCCTTGCGGAGCCCTGAAAAGAGAAGTACTTCCTACAGCACTTAAAGAAAAAGGTTGAACCTCCCTTAGAGCCTCAATTATACTCAGTCTGTTAGGAGACAAGTTGTACCTAACCGTTTTGAACCAAATTTGAATGAAAATGGAATTTGCTGTGATGTCAGTTGGAGGACAGGAGTGCAATGGCCTCCACAGAATGGCCTGGGTTGAAAAGGACCACAATGCTCATCCAGTTCCAACGCCCTGCTATGTGCAGGGTCACCAGCCACCAGACCAGGCTGCCCAGAGCCACATCCAGCCTGGCCTTGAATGCCTCCAGGGATGGGGCATCCACAGCCTCCCTGGGCAATCTCTGAGGTTGGGATGCTGCTCACAGCTCCAGGACTTGGTGTAGCGCAGCTCGAGCGAGGTTACTTGCTTTTGTTCATCACCTTTGTTGTCATCCATGAGGAGGAAGAGAACTTACTCACAGAAGTGCTGTGAGACATGACAGTTGTCCTAACGTGCTTCAAGGTCCTCCAGTTAGAAAAGTTCTATTAGATCTTGTGTAATACACATAGAAAGAATAAATAATGTATGAATCCTTCCTGTCCTTTTTCCTGTATCTTTTCGCACTGCAATAGTACTTTAAAGTGCAAGTGGTACGATAAGAACGTTTTCCTGAAATAATAGAAATCAATGAAATCCTGCTTGGTTCTGAATGCCTCTTGTGATCCCAGGCATACAGCTGGAGAGCCTGACTGTGTACCAGACTGCCCAACACGAGCATCTCCAGCAGTCACTGAGCAGCTATTTCTCACAGCAGGTATTGGGCGCAATTGGAATTTCAGAATTTTTGAGGTCTGTGTTGTAACCTAACAAAATATACCTTTCTCTTCCCTTCCCGAGGATATTTATTAAACAGCTTTAATTATTGTTGTCATTGTAATGTCTCTGGGCAACTTTGCTGTATCTTATGAGTCAGAGTCCAGTGGTAGTTTTCTGCCCTCCACAGTCTCAGCATTCCTCCTCTGATTATCCATCGTTCTGCTTTCCAGGGGCTCAGGCCAGCTTCCAAGTCATGCACGGTAACACAACAGCAAATGTGCTTTGGGTACATCTCATGCAGGGTATTTTTCTGCTCAAACAGGAAATCATGATAAAAAAAGGCACATGCTTTGGGTCTGGATCTTGCAGAACTGCCTTTTGGCTCTCTTAAGGCCTTATTGCACAAGAGAAAGCCCTCTCTGTGATCTGCAGCTGTAAGGCATCACCTCATCTTTGTCACAGCATCTCAGGGTGGGTAGAACTTAGCGTAAACCACGTGAGCTGGGAAACTGAACACAGCCACAACTGACATAGATGGGAACGGATTTAGCAAAATAACTTGCTGAGCTTTCTCGCTAAACAGGGAAATGAGAAAAATTGCAGGGTGTTTATCACCAGATGGGTACGTGACAAAGTATTTGGTTAAAGCCGCACCTGAATTTCGGCACTGTGTGGAGGTTTGGCAGACTGCACCACAGGGAGCCCTCTGTTGGCTTAGCATCTGTTTCTCGTTAAAAAAAAAACACCACTTTGTGTCCATACAGCCATTTAAAGGGGTTGCTGAGAAAGAACTGATGTGCTGCTGGAACTGAGAAACCTCTGCCAACCTCTGCTTACTTTCACACAGGGAATTCCAGCCAGCATCGCGTTCTTCAGTCCATCTGGCGTCAAGTTCTGCCTCCAGCACATTCAGAAGCTTTCCAGTGATTCTGCCAACCACGTAAAGGTACCTGTTCTTTTAAAATGGTGAAATGCAATAGGGAGTAAGCCTAGGTTGGGAGACCAATGGAGAGAAAAGCTGTTATACCTTTTCCAGACTTCCATTTTCTAGTGGGAATGCCAGGCTCTTCGTGCTTATTTCTCTGAACAAAACACGTTAGCCAGTATCCACTGCAAAGTTCTGCAGTCTTGATTTGAGTAGCCAGTTATTCATGATTATGAATATATAACCATGTTTTTTCACTGCAACATAAAGAGGAAGAAAAATGGCTTGTAGAGGATTTCTGAATTTCCTGTTTACATAAGAAACAATAATCCCTGTGTGATGAAAAAGAAGAACATTAAGGTTTGCAGATTTGAATTCAAATTCACTGAGCTGGTGCTGGCGGCTACTGGTCTTCCAATTGAGGTTTGCTGGGGAAAAAGGCTGATTTTGGTACAGGGAAGGTAAAGCTGTCTCTCCTGCAGACATACAGCACTTCTGTCTGCAGCAGCACAGCAGCTTGCAGTGCAGTTCTCGTGTCTTCGGCACAGCCATCAGCGAGCTCTGACTAGCACTCATCAGGCTGTTCGCACTGTATTCCTGTAACCTCTACTTGTTCTGATTTCTCATTTATACATTCTCTTTATATATAGCTGAGGAAAAAAAGGAGTCATTTACAGTTAGAGCTCTTTCCCCCCCCCCACACTTGCTCAGCCTTCATTAAGTAAAGGCTGTATTTTCTCTCAGTGATGCGAAGGTGTGAATACATGTTGTTTGAGTCAGCAATCGCAGGCTGAAGCATACTGAAATCCCTCTCACTTTTTCTGTTCTTGGAAGTACAAGCTTTAACAGTTTGTAATGGTGAGGGAAACGGTAATCTTTCTTAAGTAGTTTGTAAACAGCCCCACTGGTAGCTGACTTGTAGTACTGAAGGTCTTCAGTGCGAAATGGCACAACTCGGTGAGCTCAGACATGCAAAATGATTTCTCACTGTGTTAGCAAAGGAAGTAACTAGTAAGAGCGCATCCCATACCTGCTCACAGTAATTCCAGCTGTAAACAATGTCATTACAGTTTGCTGCCATTGGTCCAACAACTGCTGAAGCCATGGAAGCAGCAGGAATCCCAGTAAGCTGCACTGCAGAGAGTCCCACTCCTCAAGACCTCGCTGCTGGGATCCGAAAAGCACTGCGCCCACAGAACTGCATTTTATCTGAGTGAGAGCACAGCACTTGTTTGAGGCCGAGCGGTTCTCTACAGAAGGCTTGTCCATTTTGCAGACCTGTTGTCCTGCAATGAAGTATTGTTTGGGAATACGCAATGCTCTCCTGGCAGCAGCTTGTGTGAGCTGCTGGCATGTAAGCATCTAAGGAATCTAGAATTTGTCCAGCACGTCCTGAAGCCCCTTTTTCTTACATGTGCATTGTAAATATTTTACCTGGGCATTCCCAGGAAACAAACTGTGAGAGTAATATATTGCCATTTCGTGTTCCATGTGTCACCTCAGGTACCCCTCCTAGTGCACAGGGTGAGGTTTCCACTTCTCTGTGTATACTCAGTTTCTACATGCACATCTTCTGTTGTAAAAGAAGATCGTACGTATGTTGAAGTATTTTCTGTTGCAAAGCTTATTCGTTGTTCTCCTTCTGAAATATTTATATTAAGATGATGATTGTAGATTCTCAGTGGAGCAGGATAATCCTTGTACTGTTGCACCGAGCAAAGCTAACAGCAGGTCAGTTATTGACACATCCTTGCAGCGTGGAGTCTTAAAACAAATAGGTTTTCATTTCTATTTCCGTAGAGAAGGATTCATAAACAGAGAAATAAACTGGCTTATCATTAATAATGGTGTTAGAGCTGTTTGTTTTGGATGTGGTCTATACTTTAATTGTTTATCTGTGAAAGGAGAAGTAATCCTATTTAGCACTCATGCTACCTTCAGCCAATGCTGTGAAATTCATAGAAGATTTGAATCATAATACGCTCGGTTATAATCCTTATGCAAGTCACTCATGTTGTTAGTATAGCACTAAGGTTCATGGAATAACACAGAAACCCTCCTTTGCTGTAAGTTTCTATTAGCTTAATTCTGAGTGTATGACCCGAATTTCCAATTAGGTAAGAAGCTTTGTACCTAGGATAAGAGTTAATCTGAACCCAATTATGTTAATATAAACGGAAATAGCTTCAAGTCGTATATGTGGATTCATCAGTCAGACCAGGCACAGTAACACAACCATTGTGCTTTATGGAGCAGTTCTATTTCTTGAGATGAAACAGGATCTCAGAAGCCTACTAATTGCTGGAAGATAGTGCTAAGCAGTGGGAGGAATATTTCATCATTAAAAAAAAAACAAAAACACCTGCTGAAGGCTACTGGAATCACTATGGTAACTGGATGTAGCTGCAGGACTCTGCATGGATGTGCTCCCAAGGAGAGAAGGAAGAGAATGAATAAGAAGCCATTGTTGACTTTCTCTGCCACTATTTTTTCCCCCCCTTTAAGGATAACTGAAGTTAGGCTGTTAAACATTCAGACAGAGCTGGGCAGTATCATTATAATAGTGGGCAGTACTGTTCATCTCTGCATTCACAAATAAATCCACAGTTCAGGTCCCCTGCAGGACTGCCCACACCTCCCTCAGCTGAGAGAGAAGGCAGCTGGAGAAGATCTGCATGAGCTAATGCCTAGGGGCAGGGAAGAAGGGGAGATGGGGTCTGTAAGAGGAAAGAACAAGGACTGGAAGCTGAAGGCATCCATGTGAGCTCGTGCTCCCACACGTTACATGGCAAATTCTTTTGTTATCTTAAGTCACATCTAATTATTTGTCTAATTCCTCAGTCCAGGCCTATTTCTGTAGGTGTCTCCACAAGAAACTATCAGCTTCCATCACCTCCATGTAATATGTACTTACCACATTTAATGGGACATGGAGGCCATGCAAACTGTTGTGTGGCTCGGGCACCATCATGGCTGGATTTTGGATTCAGACATATTCACCATGTCTTAACAAATAAAAAATATGAGCTCTATAGCTTGGTTCACTGTGCAGCACTTAGTAATATATTTCATTAAAAAGGGAATAGAATTGTAGCAACGGAGTGGCTTTTTATTCCTGTCCAGTCAGATAAGCTGATGTACAAGCCTGGCTTAGTTTTACCCAAGGAACACTTTCACAGCTGAAACAATCCTTCCCTCAGAGCTCACATGTCCCTGAGCTCTCCCCTGCTTGGGGCTTAGGAATTCATCTTCTTGGAAGGCCTAGATTTCCTGCTGGAAAAAGCACCGCATTTGAGCATGGATCTGTGTGGTACAACACCAATAAAACACAAAGCCTCCTCTGAAACAGCCCATTTCATCACCTGTCTCAGTTGCAGAGCAACCAGAGACTATAAGTCTTACACTGTTCACTGGGACAAACCTTTCAGACTTGTCCTCTGGAAGTGAAAATTGCATTGGGATAGCCTGCTGCATCAGATCCAATCAGTGAGTTTCAGCAGGACTTCCCCTTAGCAGCAGGAACCTGTCAGGGACAGCTCTACAGGAAATCCTCTGGCCAAAGACATCTCTCTCTGTTCTCCGTACCCAAGACTCACTGATCTCAGTAAGTCTTGCTTAGTTACCCCTCAGCTCTGAAGAAAAGATCATCATGAACACACTTCTCACACCTCTCCACCACTGTCAAGTTTCCTGACAATATCAATTTCAAGCACAGTGCTTTTTTATTACCTTGCCTCAGAAACCTGCTGTTCAATTCCCTGCAGCTTTCAGCTCTGGAGAAGCAAGGACAGCACAAGGGGTGGTAGATATAGTCAGGCCCCAGGTGAAAAGCAGGCAAAGACACCAGAACACAAGCACCTGCTGTGCACCACTTCATACAACTCACTCATTCTAAAGCAGAAACAGCAGAAACCAGGGATACACTACGCCTCTCATTTTCCACCCCTGCACAAGGCGTACTTCCTCCTCTCAGGTGAGGCAGGTTTTGTGCTGCATCTGAAAGTTCAGCTTCCTCCTAAAAACAGACTTAAAGATACAGATGTAAAACCACACCAATATTGTTAGGCTAAAGGTTTCTGTAAACTTTTTTCCCCTGGGTGAAAACAACATGCCCCATAGAAAGCCACCAAAACCCTCATCTTGCACGTGACACTGTGCCATCAAGAATCACTGCCTCCAAACAAACAGCTTAAATATTTAATTCGGTCTGAGTGGGGGAGGGGGCGCTTGCAAACAACACACACAAAAACTGGTAGTATGTTTAAATGACAATTAAGCACGATTTCTACCACCTCCTAGGAGCTATACTTCTCATTTACAAGAGGAAAAAAAAAAAATGCAGCCATTTATAGTTTTTTCTAATTCCCAGAGCTTTTCAAATGGTTTTAGTTCTGCTGAGCCGTTTACCTTACTGATGGAAGCACAACAAACAGTACAATTCACAGGTTTATTTAATAAATATTTATTTAAAAATATGCTTTTATTCACAGTTTCAAGTCTGAAAAAGATAACACTATTCCGGATCAATTCCAACACAGCTAAGATCATTCAACCTCCTGTTGCAAATGAAATACCAGCAATGGCAAATGCAAGAACCTTGCATCAAAGCAAGGAAGGCACACATTTTGTGCAGAACAGAGACTGTAATGAGAGAAATGTATCCACACATTCAACAGAAATCTCCTTGCACCGCTTGGTTTCCTGTTACTGGTTGAAGTATTCCAATAAAGCTTTGCTTACAAAGTCTACCTCATTCAATATCAAACACAGCAACTGTGAGGTTATATTTCTATGCAAAACGCTTGCATTGCTGCAAAGCCCATTACCTTTAAGAGAAACATTGTGCTTTTCTCCAAGATAATTAAAAATAAAGAAAAAACACGTTCAGTTTGTATCCAGAACCCCAACTTTGCATTTCAAACAAAGAAACGCTAATAACCAAACCATGCCAGCGTCATCACAGCTTCACAGGGAATTCCTACTCTTCCCCAGGTGTCCTGTGTTAACCATGCAGGCAGTATGCTTATCACATGGGAAAAAATACCACTGATCCCATGCATTCACAAGGCACTGTGTCTGCTCTTTTGCAGCATTTAAGTCACTGAATTCCACCATTACTGGCTTCACTATTCTGAGACAGCTGCTCCAGCAGGTTTAAGATCACCTCTATTCTTTCTAGCAGGGTCATACTTTTGTTAGCAGTTGCACGCAATAGAAGAGAGTAAACTTGCTTGTTCGTCTTAAGAGTGACCTCTTCTTCGTTAACACCCCTAAAAAAAGAAACAGATAATAAAAGTTATTAACCTGACCACAATCTTTTACTCTACAAATTATCACAACGATTATCAAACAATAACATCATTTCTTTGAAACCACACAGCTGATGCTTTGATTTGTTAAGTCTTACTTCCTTGCTCCCATTTCCTGGCATTTCACTGCACTGCAGTCAGAGCCTCTGTTCCTACTGCAGGAAGGATAAAGAGTTCCAAATTTCTTCAACTCCAGTCTGGCCATTTTATTAACTTCACGTTGTAAACCCTCCAGTCGGTGTCTCTGTGCCAAATCCCTGTACTTCTGTCTCATCTGATCAGGCCAAAAGCCAGCAGACACCGGACCTTTCCTGCAATGCTATTTGCTCCTGGGCAGTTGCCTGCTGCTGTATTTGTCACAGCCCAGCCCTGCTTACCCACTATGGACGTTTTCCTGTTCAAGTCTAAAAGCCATGACTTTACCATCCTTTTCTTAAGTTCCAGACATCTAAATTATTTCTGTATTTTAAAGACTTATCCACACCCAATAGCTTTACACAGAAGAGCTTTTTGCCAGTCTACAGTTTAATGTCCCATCGATTTTCTCCATTTGAGAGACATCACTGAAAATAATTTATCAAACAAGAGCTGGCCTATTACTTCAGCACTGCCACCCCACATTTAACATCCAAGACTGATAAATAAGTGACTTGAATCAGAAAAAAAAAACACTGCCATTAGCATTACAACTAAATGAAGTGCGCATGCATGCAAGCAGCAGTCAGTTTAATTGTGAATACTCAGGGAGTTACAAAAAAGGTAAAGCAAATTAAATTTATGACATTTGGCAGAAATCAGATTTAATTATAGAACAGAACAGGTAGTCAATAAAAAGTCACTGAAATGCCAAGTATTTCCAGGATAACCGACAAGAATTCCCAGAGCAAAGTATTAATTTCAATTACTTTTCCCCCTGATTTACACAGCCCAGTTCAGTTGCACTTATGCATTTAACTTCTGGAAGGTAAAACTGATTTCATTCAGTTTCATTGCTGGTCTGCAAGTTTCACTATCAACCGTCAGTTTTTCCATATGTTCTGTTCTCTGCCAAAGCACATCTAAGGCCCTGCAATAGCATCCGTGGGTGCTCATTTCCTCCCTTTTCAGTTTGCCTGTTATTAAAACAGAAGACAGACATTTGCTCTTTCTGTAAAGCAGAGCTAAGGAAACACACACAATCTGCACAAGGTATCAGAAAGGTTCAACAAAAGGTTAAACAAATGACAGTGCTAAGCTGAGCCTCAATCCACCATTGCTTAAGGAAGTTTAAGATGGTACAGCAGCACTCCCATTTCACCTTACTGTAACCTGTTCCCTATATGAAATCTTCAGCAGGAAACCTCATTCATGAGAGACTCCGTGAGAAGCACAGGAGAAGAGTTTGTTACACAACACTAATCCGGATCACAAAGTGATGAGAAAAGCTGAGTCAGCTACTTGGGACAGCTGCATGGTTACATACAAGTTGTACTTCAATCCTCTGCATTTTACATACTCAGACTGCCACCTTGTGGAAACTATTCTGTAAGTGAACACACCTAACAAGGCACTTAAGTCTCATCATTTCCCCACTTACTAGGCTCCTACCAGCAAGCAACTTACTGTGCAAGATTATTCCAGCTCGCAACTTTCTATAGCAAAACAGCAGTTAGCATCAGCACTGTTTCAAAGTGACAAACAATTAACAACTCCAAAATTCTCTAATCCCCCATTTCCATAAATTAACTTTGTTACAGTAGAAATAACTGTATGCCACTGTAACTTCTACAATCAAACATATCTGTTACAAAGGGAGGGGTACGGGGGGGGGTGTTCTCTGGATCCTAAAAACACCAATAAACACATCTGTATTTAACCAGTGGAAAGAACAGCAATTTAAGGAATAAGACTACCACAGCAGATCACTGCAGTAGCAAGACAGACGACTGCTTTGTAGCTCACTCCATCAAGCATTAGAAAGCTAATGCCAACAGGCATCTTCCCCATTTACATCCTTCTGTTTACAGCACCACTGGTCTGCTTACGTTTATACTGAAGAACTACGTGTGCTTACCTATGCTGTCACTGGTACATTTTATTATCAAGATAGATCTAATCACCAGTAGTACACAGCAGTTCTTCCCTTCACTAACTTTCAAGTGTCCTGCCACAGATGAAGACTGATGGCCAGTAAGACAAAGGACCCCTAATGTAGTGAACAAGTAATGACATTTTAAGTAAGCGCATAAATAGAGTCAGGATGGCAACAAGTATGACAGCTGGTTACAGCAGTTCAAGTCAAGCCGTTCTGTTCAATTTATGCCCATGAAAATATATCCTATGAAGGATAAGAGAGATATCACATGAATCATGGATGCTTTATCATGCTCTAACTGTATTGTGCTTCTCAGATAGCTATTACAAGCTTATTTCTTATTTGAAAAGAATTAGTCCACTTTTGTCCGCTCAGTCCTGGAATCCTGTCAGAAAACGAGAGAGAAAAAACCTGCCACAAAGTGAAGGTCACTCCCTCAATTACACCTAAAAACCACCAGCTTCAGACAACCAATGGACACCCCAACTCCTTCTCCACATGGAAGTCTGCTCCAGAAAGGAATAAACATCACACACCCTGCATCAGTAAGAGTATAGTTCGTACAGATGTATGTATCCAAATCACATTCATGTATGCTCATCAAGGTTTAGCTTACCCAGTTTTCTTTTTCGTCGAAGTTAACAATTTAATAGATTGGAGGAGAAGGAATGACATTCTAGACTCAAAAATACTAAGCAGTTTCATTACTTCTTCCTTGTTAAGGGCAGTGGAGGACTCATTAGGTGATATACTCTCAGCATTACTCTCACCCTTGCTTATCTACAAAAAGAGAAACAGAGAAAAACACATCACTCGACTCCACAATCAGAAGAATGGTACTCAGGTCAGATGACCATACTTTGCAGGTTAACTTACACTTTACAGGAGTGGCACCAACATCACAATTACTATGACTCGATGGTTACGAGACCTCAGTAATTACTTTGTAGTCACACTGCACACAAGTTATGACAAGTGCTTTTGCTAAATCTACATACTGTAGTATTTAATTACGAAACTACCAGGAAAATACAGATGTCAACAGTCAATCTGTTGCTCAAACTGTCAGTAAAGGATTGGTACATCAGCAAATACAATTAGTTATTTAGGCATCAAGAACAGTGGCTGCAGACATCCTTCCACACTTCAGTACTGAAATACTAAAAGGGAGTTCTCTCTGTAGTTGTTTATGTTGTACATATCTTTAAGAACAATGTATTTAAGGGGTAATACAGTTACACACAATTCCATTCACTTAAAGACTGAGTCTGTACAGGGCCATATACAGGCGTGTTTTAATCCATCCAGCACCTCAAGAAATATCTAGAACATCTTATAAATTTCAGCAGCATTATTCAAAGCACTTCTTAATGAAGAGGGGCAAAAAGGCTCTGAATCCAGAGTTCTGTGCATAAAAAAAAAAAATAAAAGGAAGACAATTCTTGGAGAAATTTCTAGTTCTGAAGTGCTGGGGGAAGACGTGGAACTTTTGACACTGCTCAGAGAAAGGCAAGTTCTAGATTATGTTTTTTCATGCATTTCCACATAAAGGCTGGAAGTGAATTGCAGAAGGTTCCATTTCTGTTCAGTTTAACAAAGTTGACTGAGAAGTAGACAAGCAATAGCTTAATTGCCATTAACCACTTATATATGAACGCACAAGATTTGTGGGAACAATCAGATAACTTGATTTTCATTTACCTGCTCACCCTCCGCTGCGAGCTCTTTTCTGATAAGCTGGAACGCACACTTGGTTTTAGCCATTATATCTAGGGCCCCAAACAATGTCTTTAACTTCCCAGCACTGCTGTTCTGACCTGAAGAGGGAAAACAAAAAAATAATAATCAAGGACGCTATTAACAACTCATTCTGGATTGCACTTTTATCTCCACCCAATGATTTCAGGAGTTCACGTGAAGCGTACACCAACCTAGGCAACTGAGGAACAGTATGATAAAAATGCCTTTCTTCCTAAGCGGACTGTATCCTGAGAAGCGTGTTACTCCTACTCCGAGTTATTTAGAAAGGAAATAAAACAGTTAACAGCATTTTAGAAGACTACTGTAGAATGACGGACTTACTTGCCATCTGGAATTCTGCAAATGCCACTCTTTCCAATTGCACACGAAGGAGTTCGCAGGGTGCATCCTTCAAGAGCTGAAAGAGTCTTACTGCTTTACTGTAATGAAGATCAGCAAGTACACGATGTTGTTTCCTCAAATGCTCATCACCAACCTGTGCTCAGAGTAGGGAACATATTAACTGTCTGGCATTTACTGTGTTCTGAATGCATCCATTTGAAAAACACTTATGGAAAACAAGAGTTACAAACAATGGTTCCTCATCTCACTTCACAATAGTACAACTAAACTCAACCAGCACATTTACAGAATCCATCACTACCCTAGCTATGAAAATACAGTAACTTCAACAATTAACAAATTCATATTAAGTAGAACCAAGTTATTCATAAGGAATAATTATAAAACCACCACCCTCCAACACACCCCAAGAAGCAACGTGCAAGTCTACACTCAAGCATTAATTAATCATTAGCAGATAGCCTCCTAATAGAATGTTAGCAGAATTATCAGGAGAGTCACTTAGAAGCAAAATCAAACTGAAAATATTTACCATTCATATGAGTATGTGAACCATAAAGCTGAAACACTCTGTAAAGGACAAGGCTGATGCACAAGAATGGCACAAAGCTGCACCATGGAGGTTCCGACTAGATTCTAGGAAGATAATCCTTACCTTGAAGGTGGACAAACACAAAAAAAAAAGCTTCCTAGAGAGGTGGTCGATGCTCTGTGCCTACCCGTGTTCAAGAAACATTCGGACCGTGCCCTTAACAGTCACACCTAGCCCTGAAGTGCTCAGGCAGTTGGAGTGGATCTCTGAAGGTCCCTTCCAAATGAAGTATTCTTTTGGAAAGTAGCTGAACTTCACACTGACTTAAATTTAAGTCAGCTCACATTTCCCCAGTTAAGTCACTTTAATTAAACATATTCCAGCTACAGTTAAGAGGATAAATATCAGCCTTTGCAAATATTTCGTGTTCAACATGGAATCTATACAGAAAAACCAAACAGTTGGTGCTAGTACCTGGTTTCTGAGGCAACTGTGGTACATTGAAGCAAGCCTGTGGTGGATGGTTGCAGCACGATACTGGCAGAGAGGCTGCCGTGGAGACACCGTATCAACATCACAGTACTTCAAAGACTTCATCATGGCTTCACTGACCTCCTTCTCTATCTACAAGAAGAAAACAAACCACGGAGTTGTGCTCCAGTTTGAAAGTAATCGCATTACATGGACTTCTAAGGGTCAAACGTGTTTTTACAACACAAAACTGAAAATCTCTATATAACTAACCATTTGCAATAGCTACTTCAAACTTTTATTAGATTACAAAGCCTTTATACAAGCTATTCCAGTATCAACTTGTCTTGCTGTTCTGTTGTTCAAGAAAATAACTTCTTTCAGTAGATGCCACAAATCCACTCCATTACCTGTTCCTGAGCCTTCCTGGATAACGGAGCGTAATCCTGCTGTAGAGTTGCCATAGTGAAATAAGTGGTAGACAGCTCCCAGTTCACAGAATCCCAAACAGCTGGATGCATCTCTCTCTTGCCAAGAGATCTTAATGCTTTCAGATAGTAGTCAATAGCCTACAGATTATAAAATAAATATAAGCAGTAACTACACATTCATAACAACTAAAAATTCATTTATTGTCACTCGTGTTGAAAGGAAGCATTTCAAAATACCATTGCTCCTTCACCAATATTTTTCTTATACTCATTCTGATCACAACTTTAGTCCTGACTTACCCATCAGAATAAAACAAAGTTACTTCCAAAGGATACACTGGCCCCAGGAAACTTTTTATACCCCATACGCAATAACAGAAGAAATCACTGATTCTATCTGCTTTATCCTACACAATGAACATGACTGGAAACCATTATCTTGGGGCAAAAGTCCAGTGCTAGCTACTTTGCTTCTTCTACACACAAAAGGAAACATTCAGGTATGCAGTACTTCCCACTACATTTAACTAACACAAAGCGAGAACTTGGCTACCCCTTATCAACCTTGCCAATTCCTGTATCTAGATAAGTCACCAACTTCTCCATCCCAACACCTCCATTATTTAAATGATTCTAAGCTGTTTATGTAATCTCTGTATTATTAGGTAGAATAGGCCATTGTAAAAGTAGAGTGTTACCTTATTATAATAAAGGGCCTCTTCTGGAGAAAATTCTCTTTTGAAGTCACCTTCAGTTGCACAGTGAGCTTGAGCACAAATTCGCATGAGCCTTCCTGTGTTGCACAGCAGGAGAGCAGCGTTGGTGGCATCATCAATTGACTCAAAGTTCTGAATGCCTTTTTCAAAGCAAGAGAAGCTTTTCTTCCAGAGTTGCTGCTCCGTTGTTGATACGTTCTTACTCACTGAAATTAAAACACAAGCCTTTCCATTAACGCAAATTCTTCAAGGACAAACTAACATTTGTTCACTGCGCCAGTTTTGCCTCACAGATTTCTAAAGATGCCCTTTTAGTATTTTAATGTGGTAAAATATTCTCAGCACCCAAATTCATGGAAAACAGTAGCAAAACAAATGAAAATCTGTTAATACCTGAAGCACGCTATTGCACATAGCATACATGAGAAAGAACTGTGGTAACATCAGGCACACATACAAAGGAAATTACGAGTACAATTAAGTGCTTTCCCCCCCTTCCTGGTAGTGCTCACGATATCATGTTACTTCTATGGACTTGCAGAATGAAACAAAAAGTGATTTTCCACAGACAAGCAAAATTCAGCATTAAGGCTTCTATTCTGCCTCCATAGCAGTCCTACAAAAACATGGAAACGAGGAACAGCCACCAAACTAAAAATCTAACCCATAATTCTCCAACCATTTCCCCTTGTCCTGCTGTTATCTACCCTTTCTAAGAGTTGATACTTACTACAGAGTTATTTAAGTGACATCTTAATCAGAAATGGTCAAGATTCCCTTCACAATTAGTGAACGATCACTTTTTCAATGGAACGGCATACAGTAAGAAGCAAAACAAGAATGCTTACCCACTCTCTCAGTCTGCACTGCAGCAGCCTGATTCATGTAAAATACTCCAATTTCATTCCTGATATTACCCATCCTCTTCAGCACCTGTACATGCTGCTCAGGATTTTGCTTCTTTAAGTTACTGAAAAGTAAGATTTCATAAGCTGCCTCGTAACATTTGCAGCTGATTGAAAGTTGGCATTCCAAGTCTGTAGATAAGTCAGTAGCCCAGGCAAACACTAAAAAAAAAAAAGAAAGAAATTAATGTCTCCATGTCAAATAGCATTTCCAAGTAAATCCAAGCCTCTGACAGTACAAAGAAAAATCACCCAGTAAGATGACTGAGGATAAGACCCGGGTCAGAATGATCACACACACAAGAAGAATCTACTCAGGACACAAACAACTAATGCCTTCAGCCCATTCACAACTTCAGGCACGTCATACAATATTTTGATAACTTATTGTGTCTGCCATAAGAAAAGGTGCCTTCTCTGACTAAAACAGAGTAAGGCATAACGAACTCTCCTCTGGAAGTGATACTGCTGCATGGATTAGAAGAAGCACAGTGAAGTGACTTACGTCTGCCACACAGACAAATTACAACAGTTATCTTATACCTGTGCCATACCTTGGCAGCTGGATTCTCTATGAAGACTGTGCAGTATTTCCTGGTCTTCCTTTGTCTGGTAGTTGTATTCTTCAAGGTATGCTGCTCTGTTGTTTGCATTTTGAGCGAGCATTAATTGGATATCACCACAAAGCGTTAAGCACTGACAAAGAAATACTAACACCTCAGGGAGCATGCTGGCAGAGAGACAGCAGTAGGTATCTGAAAGAAAAAAATCCCATGGGTGAAGGAGAAGGAAGGAGAGAATCACAATTCTTAAGTTTTAACACAGACTGACAGCGTAATTGGTTTTATGTTACTTCCCACATTTATTCCCTGTATCCAGACAACACATGCTCTTCAGAGAGTAACTAACCTGTTTTAAAATCACACTTATTCTACACAGCTGAGGAGTAGTTACTACTTTCTTGAATACGTGCATCAACTCTGATGATTACAAATGTTATTCTCAGATTTTAAACTTCAACCAGGGAAAACTGCATTTCAGGATTAACTTGAGTCAGTTATAGTCTGAAACGAATTTTCAAGCAGTGCAGTTTAAATTTAAAGCCCTTCCAGGACTGCAAATTTACATATACTGATGCTTTGCGTTGAGATCAAGCATTCTTGCTTTGTAAGCGTTTTACCACCCCATCACCTCACATCCTACAAACATGGAAGCAAAAAAGCAGTGCTAAAGCTCTAAGTGTACACCATTTTCTGATTACTTGATACCCTAAACAGTCCAATTCTCTCTCCTCCACCCCCGTCACATTCCTTGGATCTAATTCATTTTAGAGGCACATATATTTAATTCAGCTGATACTTTGGGTGAACATTTAAATGAAAAGGGAACCACCAGGTGTTTCCAGAGAATCAACAACTGCTTGCAGTGCCAGTACTAAGAATACAGGTTACCTCTGTGCTGCTACTAGGACTGAATGCTCCCAGCTTCAGTGCTCAGAAGTTTCAAGTCTAGGGTCTAAGTCTTCCTACCGCATCAAAATGGTAGTACCCTTCAACCCAAATGGTGATGAGCAAGTCATTCTTACCACCTCCTTCTCTCCAGAAGGATGAGCTAGACACTTAGTTTAACTAAACACATAGGCATATGATTTGTCACTGCATGCCACTAAGGTAAATCATGCATACAAGTATTTGACATTGTGAGATGTGTCAATATAGAGATGACAACTTACCATGGCACTGTAAAGCCAACTTGATGTATCGTAATGCTCTCCCGTATTTCTGTAGAATCATAGCAGCATCAGACAGGACATAATAAGCCTTTGATGACTTCAGAATGAGCTGGAGTTTCATTTTATACTGCCACGATCCAGGAATCATTCCTGACTGACTGGAATGCTTATCCTTCTGAAATGAGCCCACTGTAACAAACAGAACCTCCTCAGTAAATCTCATTTCCATAAAATACACCAGAGGTCTGACCCTACCTCAGCATACAGACAGAACGTAAATTGCCACATTACAGCTCTGCACACTAGAGTATGCCACTTTGCACAGTATTCTGTTTTTCATCTACAAAATGGACCCCAACATTTGGAACCTTTCCGCTTACTTCACCTGAAAGCCTTGTACCTGAATACAAAGAGTACAGTGCCAACGCAGCTGAACTCCAACATTCTCAAACCTTTTGAAATGCTGGTGCAATGACCAAGACTACTCCTTTTGGTAGCAGGCAAGATTTGTGATCAGTTCTGCCAAATCCTTATGATATTTGCTTTATTTCTGTATTAACTGCCTCAAACTAAGTAATCGTCCAGCACTATAGGAAGCGGATAATTTAATCATTCCTGCAAATAAGACTAAAGACTTTCTCACACCAGTTCCAAGATAATCATTGGGCATAAGATCATGGTTCTGCCTTCGATGTTGCTGTGATTATGGAAGCACAAAGCAGCAGATAGGGAATTCAAGCAGTCAAGAAGTTCTGATGCTAAAGGACTGAATTTTGTTGTCCTGACCAGGAGGGCTGAAGTAGAATAAGCAGCATACACTACGAGAAGCACACAGAATTAAGGCTTTTGCTTACAGTTGGACCTACAAGACCTGACTTGCAAACTGACAATCCTTACTGAGTGCTAGAAAAACCTGCATGCTTTTTAAGATAAATGGAATTAAAGGCACAGAATACTCATATACTGAATGCATGTAATATTCAGAAGTGGTTCTTTTCAAATTAACAATTCAGAAACAAAGGATACTTGTCTTTTCAATATGTAAACGTACATCAGAGAAACTCCATAATTTGCATGACAAAAAACACCACAAAAAAAAAAAAAAAAACATATTTGGGAAACTAGAATTTCTCCCTTAAGCTTGAGTTACTTTTCTCTAGGTTGGGTTCTATCACTATGACCCAAATGAGTAGCACCACTGCTATTTCAGGGAAGAACTCCAGTGCAGATCCAGAAATCAAGTGAAGTCTCTTTTGAGATCTGTGCAATATTTATCTCCCACACTTTCCAAGAAACTCATGCTTCTAAATAAAAAAGCAAGCAGCTGCAATGTGTCACCAGCTCCGAAGAGCAAAAGCAGAAGATAGAGCCTGGATGCAATACAGCTGAAATCAGCACACTGTTCTTGTAGAGCTGACCTCAGTACAATTTTGCAGTAGATCTCCATACAAACAAATCACACAATCCATATTAGCAGCACTGTGCAGAACATCTGGGAGCTCAACACAATGCAAATTTCTAATAAAGACATTATATTATGTGGTCAAGTATCTGATAACAGGATAGTATTACTGTATCTCCAGTTCACTAACATTCATGAGAATCATAGAAGTGGAAGACAATCATTTAACTGCTCTGATGCTTAACTCAAAACTGATTTTGCTTATTTAAGGATTTAAATGAGAAAAGGAGAAAACAGGAAAGATTAAGGAATCAAAAGCATACTCCAACTTCTTTCTGACATTTACACAAAGTCCTACAAAGGACTTCTCACCCTGCAGGCAGAACACTGCCACTTTCAGAATAGGAGTCCTTCCCATTCCCTTTTATGAGGCTCCAGAGCAACATGAAGTAGACCAAGTTCTGGACTTCAAATATCTAAACACAGTAAAAACACCTGTCTCTTCTGCTTCCTTCCACCATTTAGAGCTACAGGAAAAAATTAAGACTGAAATCCTGTTTAACTTTATAGTCCATGTGACCTATAACTAATGCATTTGTTAACGTAATATCCAGCAGTAAACATGAGGGGCAATCTGGCAGAAGTGGAAAGCTCTTTCACAAAGCTTCCCAATCACACACACACAAAAAGAGACTGCAAAACTATATAAACTACAAAACTGGATAAATTAAAAAAACCCCACACAATAACAGCAAAAACACAACACACCCCCACAAACAACTCATGGAGCTCCTTACACCACATCCAAAGCACAAACTACCAAGCTCTTGTGGAAATGATGTGAAAGGCACAACTAAATAAGGTACAGTAGCATTATGGGTTTAAAATAAAAGCTGCTCTGATATGCAAAATATCCCAAACACATTATTCATATTTAAAGAGGAACAGACTATCATTGCCAGTTTTGTTTTTATGCTGTGTATTTTTCTCTTGCTTATACAACAGAGAAATTAGCAACACATAAGTACACTGTTTTGTCAGCCAAAATGAAGTGGCAGCAGTTTGTTGGTACTGGAACAGTCTTGTTTGCACGACAATACAACTTACTTTTGTCTAAAAATAAGGCCATCTGTTTTTCCAGACACTCGGGACCACCACTGGTGGATTCATCCTCATATTTCAATGGGATTGGTGTGCTGGGGTCAGCAGCAGGAAGGTCACTCTCTTTTTTAACACTGCTGTCAACAGACTTCAAGCCCTGCAAGAAGAATTGCCTTAATTCACTTTGAAATCAATACTTCACAAACACACAACACATGAAGAACTGTACACTAACTGAAGTACCGTTACAAATCTGGTTGTGAACTCACCTCCAGGACGTAGCTAAGCACAAGCCTGCAACGTTCTTCAGCACCATGGCAGACAGGAAATGCACAACTAGGCTTGATTGAGGGCATAGCAGGGAAAAATAACAAAAAAACAGAAGAAAGAGAAGTTCAAATTACAAAATATCAACACTACTGGCCATAAGAAACAAAACATAGCATGAAAAAAAGCTTGATAAAACATACGATCTCCACATTGAAAAGCATCACGGTATTTCTTTCTGTTGTTTCTGTCAGCAATTCATACCTGGTCATCACTACAGGATTTAATTTAACATCTACACTTGGTTAATTTAACATCTATACTTTAAGTCAGCTTAAAGAGAAGGAGAAAAAACAGATATTTCTGTATCATAATGGTAATTGCAGAAGCGCACACGGACTGTTTGCAAATGGAGACCCACAATGCAAAAGCTATTTAGTCAACCTTTAAGTCAAAGCAGCACTTCATCTTCGAAGGGGCTCAACAGCCCAGGGCTAGGTTTATGTTTGTGGTCATTCAGTTCTTAAACATAGCTACAGTGGACATACTTATTCCTGTCACAGCAACGTATGTATTTTTTTTGTAGAGGACCTCAAATTCTATGAGCAGCTAATGAAAAAGCTAAGTGAAGCATGAGGCAGATGAAAAAAAGCAAACTAAAGAAATGAAAAACTGCAACTAAAGAAAAGAAAACACACGATGACATCTTACGACAAAACTAACAGGTAACTGAATTTTGCAGTATCAATTGAAGCTTTCACAAAATTCCTTAAACAAAACCCACAACTTTACTTACACGTATTCGATGAACTGACTTGTATTTTTCTGGTACTGATAACTCTCCCACAGATTTTATTATAGCCACTGCTTTGTTGTCATCTGGTGGATCCGAACTGTTACTGTAAGAACCGTTTTCATCACTGTCTGGCATTTCTTCCTCTTCTTCACTGTAACTTTCATCAGAATTTCCGTTTATAGGGAAGTCTGTATTGTCTTCTTTTTTAGGCTCATCCAACTGAAAGAGCTCTGACAGCATGTAGTTTGCTGAAGCAATAATCTTTTCAAACAAGGAAGAAAGAAAAACCAGCGATTCATTTCCATGTAAAAATTCTCTTTTGAAAGGCAACAGCAATATACTTTCACTTAGTAATGAGGAGTAAATAATACATACAAATAGGTATTTGATAATCTGCAAGTGCAGCCTGTATTCTCACCTTGCCTGAGCATTGAGTGTTTAAACATTTAAGAAACAAGTCAACCATTGTATGTGCAATCTCCTTTATCTGGCTAACAAAGCAGGCAGTCAAGCTCACCCACATTTGCTTCTACCCACCTTACAGATGCAAATGAATTATAAACCTCTCCAAACTTCTAGAAAGCAACCTGTCCTTATACCTTCCACCAATCTAAAAATCGTTTTGGGAGACAGCCCTTTCAGGGCCTCAGCCTCTGGTTTTGCAGAAGAAGACAAAGGTAAGAATTAGGAAATAGGGCCACCCTGTCCCATACCTTTCTTTCATTCATAATGAAGGGACCCTCTTGATCACCCTTTTCCTTCAAGTGTCATTTTAACAACCTTTTTTCCACATCTTGCCAGTTTTAGCTATAATTTGGAAGAAAACGTCATCTGCCTTCCAGAGTAGCTCCCACCTTCACTTCCCCCCGCTCCGCTCCAGCGGAGTAAAGCGTTCAGAGGTCTGCTTATTTCTTCCTGCTGCTTTGGTTTATTCATTTGCATGCTTTAATATTATCAATGTATTTTGACACTCTGACCATGTATAGTCACGAAATAGTAAATAATGGGCACTTAAAAGCTATTCTATAGCAGCAGCAAGATTCAGCTACATAGCACATCAGCAGAAATCCAAGACACACTGGTGATGATATAAGATTCTATGATCTAAAACTAGCACTGCTTCCTCACCCTTAGGTTTATTTATACACAAAAATAACTCATTTCTTCCTTAAGTGTGCCACAGTACTCAGGTCTGCATACTTCATAACCTCCTACCTCTCCCCACAAGACAGAGATAAATGAACACCTGAAACACAATGTGGTCAAGACTGCTTCACTGAACTTCTCTGCAAGGACACCTAAGATTAATACAGCAAGATGAGAAACATACTCATTCTATATAAACATTTTCTCCTCCCACTTTAAGCAGTTTTCGCAGAAAGGCTTATTAACAGACAAACATACCCAATAATTATGCCAGCAAAAATAATATTCCTTACATCAAGATGTAGGATTTCTACCTCAAGTTTACTCAAAGCCTGAAATCTTGCTCAGAAAGCAGTCACATTCCTATCACAAGAGGAACTGTGAGACTCAGGGATGAGTCATCCTGCATCAAATCTGCTAGGAAATTTGGGTCAGATCCAGTGAAAAACAAACTAAAACAGACTGCATACTGCATTAAAGTGACCTGCTTTTAGGCATCTGGCTCTTGAACTGGAATCAGGAGTTTTAAGTCAGAACTAGTTGGAACTCATCTATGGAACTAGATGATCCTAAAGATCCCCTCCAATCCAATCCATTCTATGTTGAGTGTTAATGCTCCACTTTAAATGACTGACTCCACATGTCTCTATGATTATAGAGACACTAAGTAGTAGCTTTAAGGCTTCAAATTTTGGATTTAGGTGCTTAAGTAGGAAGGGTTCTGACCACCAAGAAAACTTCTCCATTGTCTTTACACAAAGATACAAGAACATAATGCACTTACTTGAGGATGTCTGCCATTGTCCAGTAACTTAAGACAATTCAGAAGCAATGTTCTGATGGTACCATAGTGTTTCTTGTTCTGGTTTTTCTTCAGCATCATATTGCAAGCAACTCTAAGAGGAAAAAGTAAAAAAAAAAAAAAAAAAGCTAGTGATTTCTCAGAAAAAAAGCTTTAAGCAAGATCACTACAAATGTAGGCTTTCCAAATGTTTTAACAGGTCTACAAGACTTAGTGAGAACACAGTTTATGCAAAGAAATAACAGAAGTTACAACAGAAGTTATTTGAAAACTCACTTGTATAGAAGAATTGCCACTGGCATTGTAAAAGGGTTTTGGTATTTGTCTTCTGTTTCTTCACAAAGGGTTGTTAGGTCATAGAGTTTTACTATATCACTCCCACTTGCTGAAAGGCAAGACTTCTTATTAAGCAGCATGACATAAACTGAGAAAAGATTCGCGTTAATCTAAGTTTACTTACCCTTAAATAACCAGTATGTATGGCCTTCTTTGGTGCAATTTGATTTCAAAAATGATAAGATATTTTGAGCAATATCTTTTATCACTTTGGTAGAGAAATTAGAGTTCTCCAAATTGGGAATATCTTCAGTCTTGATCATTTCATATTTCTGGAAGGAATATGTTTTAAAACAAGATTAGAAGGGTGGTTTTTTTGCCACTACCACACCAATCTACAGGTCAGAATCTCTATTATCTGCTTAAAGAAACCATCCACCATTACAACAGTGTCGTGTCAAAATTCAGTTATTTCTACGATCTAGTTTAAAATTTTTATTGAGTAATGTTATCAAATTATGCTTGCTTTTAAAAAAGATCCACTACTAAGAGAAACTTACAACTGAGTAAATAGAGAACAAAAGGTGAAAAAGCAGCAGAGCAACATCTACCTACAATACCAGTGAAACTTAGTCAGCAACCGTACGCTGCCAAGTGCAACTGATAAACCCAGCTGGTATCTGCAGGCTCTTGAACTGTTTCTTAATTGAAACAATTAAGACGCATGCACCACAGATGTTAAGATGCAAGAAACTGGTGCATTTCTGCAGCCATATTCTTTCATTTTTTGTCCTGGTACATCTGAGAAAATGGAAATCTTGCATGCAAGGAAAGAAGAAAAAGAACAGGTTTTTAGATGACTCTTGCAAGCTGTGTAGATATTTCTCATTTTGCAAAGAAGATTTCATAATCTTTTTGTCAGAACAGTAAGATTTGAAAGAGCTGCTACAGCTGCAACAGTTTCAGAAACAGAGCGATTGATGGACTAGGCACAAACAGTCAGGCTTACCTGAACAATTCCATTAACATGAAAGCACATCACAAGCTCTGGTACGTTGCATATTAAGTTGTCCAGCCAATAGTCAATTCCTGTTAACACATTTATTGGCTTGTTGTTATCCCTAGAAACAGATATTCCTAGTGTTATTTAAATCCTTGTTTACTCTCCAGAAAATAAGTGATGTTTACTAACGGGATTTAGACTTAAGTCACCTTAGTGGATGGCACTGAAACACTTACTTGCTAACTGCTGTGTTTTGTAGAGGCAAACAATGGAAGACATCCACATTCCCTCAGCAGTTTGAGTTTTTGCCTACGCTGACACCGAAACTTGCACAAGATTCACACGTCATGCTATTACCAAAATAGTAAGTGCTGTTCTACAGGAATATTCTGAAGTTCTAAAGGAATGGCAGCACCTAATTATAGCACAAGCCTTCTCCCAGTCTTTCCAAAACTCCTTTCAAAGCAAAGCACTTTTGACTTCCAGATGCATCTAAAGATGACAAATATGTCAAACAAGTTGCAAGTTTTTGCTCATTCTCTGCCAGTGCATAGGCAGGAACAGAGAGACCAGTAACCAAGTAATCAGCAAAGTACTACCGAACAGAAAACAGCACAGAATTTCTATAGAAATAAGTTTTAAGTACTTATGCAGTGCCTAACAAGCAGTTAGTGAAATTCAAAATTCCATTAAGTGAAATACAACTGCCATCCTTTAATAGAAATACAGAAAAGTTACAAACTAAATTAATAGTATCTTAACACTTAAACGCACATTAAAGACTCGTGAAAGGCTGCAGACAGCCACTGTTTTCAAGTCAAGATTCAGACAGATAGAAAAAGCAGCAGAACATCTCAAGTTCCAGTGCAGGACTACGGGACTTAGCTATGGGACTTCTTGAATTCCAGGATTATATAATGCCATTACCACTTAAGCCTGACGCACGAATTTGATTGTTTAACCTGCATGTAAGTATTAAGAGTCAACCAAAAACTTGCAGATAGCTAAACAGGAAAGCAAAGCAACAAGTCAAAGACTGGCACACGCAACCAATTCACCTGAGACGTAAGCTCACAGCAGGGTATCTCCCACCTCCAAATATAGGCATATTTGATCCTACTAACATGTGAATATCTTCAAAGGTCCACAAGATGTTACGAACAAAGTCATTTTTAAGTCCCTTCATTAAGAGAAAAACACCGGTCAATAAATCAGTTATAAACACATTTCTCTTTGACTATCTGCAGAATTACAAGAAAGCAAGATGCAAAAGCGGCAAATAAAAGACAGCACAAGATGAACTACGCTATGCATTCGTGTTAACTTAAAGGACCGAGATCACAGATGCCACAAAAACTACTTCTACAGGAGATTTAAGTTTTTCTCATGGCTCCAATTTAGACCAAATTTTGAAGTATCTGATTAAATTGGGGAAGCTGTGTTTGAGCTCAAATTTGACATATAGCATACCTGACTGTTTTCCCCGTCACTGAACAAAGTAGTCAGGTTTTGTTCTTTGGGGGCTGAGGCCACATGCCCCACTATATATGAGGGTTCAAGAGGCACACTTCCCTGTGAAGAGCACAAGGATAAGGAGTGATTCCACTGCTGAAGTAACTTAGGCCACAGAAAAAAAGTTGAATGTTTATATTCTGAATGACAAAAGCACAGAAGACAAGAACTTATACCCTCATCATATTAAAATATACATATAAAAATACAAAAGCCTCCAGTCAGTGACTAGAATGTTTCTTCTGCTACAGCTAGTTCCAAAAATTTTGTACTTCATTTCTTATATCCTCATAATCTTCAGGAAGAAAGATTTCCCAGGAACACGTTATTCCCCACGAATCAGGACCAGACTATCAACCTCCAGAGCATGAATCTACTATCTCCATGTCTTATTTCATTTATAAATAAGAAAAAAACAACACCTTAACAAACGCACAACAGCTTCTTTGCAGTGTGATTTGGCAGTAATTCCTCAAGAAAGTGAGAAAGGAGTACTTTTTCTAAGAGCTTTCAAGTTCTGAATCATCCCTCCACTTTAAAATGTTACTGTATCAGAACACATGAAGTTACAATTTCATGGTCAACATAGGTAAAAACCATCGTAAGTTCAGTATTCAAGGAATTTGGCATACTAATTACAACCACTGTTTAGCATAATAAAGATAATCCAGACTGTATGAACACAGTTTCTTTCATCCTCTCAGAAACTTCATCAATTCCTGTACTGCATTACTTCAAGACCACCAGGATTAATATTCATAAACAAGACTAACCACACAGAAACCCTGGCTTAGAGCCTAACACTAATAGCAGCTTGTCGTATAATTAACATCACTCCCTTTTATTTGTGTTACCCCAAAGCAAGCATTTGTACACATTACTTAATCATTTTACAAACATTTTCATAGATTCTTATCTCCCTCTTCACCAATAAATTCAAGGCCACGATGGAACTTTCATGGTAATTGAAAAAAGCAGCTCAAAGCCATGAGCTTCTCGCACACCAGCCAAATATCAAGTTTGCCTACAGGTGAAGTCACTGATAGCTACTCTTAGCCAGAAGTTTTCTCTCTCAAAAAAATGTATGCACATTCAGTATTACAGAGACCAAAAATCAGAAAGTTTCTTTCAAAGTTCTGAGCATGGAAACACTGGCATGAGCTAACATGCACATACTGCCAAGTTGCTATAATTCATGTCTTTCTGACATAATGAGTATTATGTCAGCACCTTTGAAAACCTAATGCATACAACATTTGGGATACATATACTCCCTACAAAAACTAATGTGCCATTTAAATACACTAACCTGGTTAGAGGCACCTGGATCTTCAGATAACGAAGAAGGCATTTCAAAAGGAGCTGGCCAGGAGGCCCTTCCTGCTTCATCGCTCTCACCTGGAACAGCACCCTCCTCATGCTGTTTTGAACTGGAAGGAACAGGCTGAGCAGCTCCATCACCATTAATGCTGACAAAAACATTAAGAAGTTTACAATATAGAATCCTCTATAGAATTTTTAAGTTTGTTTTAATGCATCAGACTCAGAGAACAGCTTTGCTAATACGCTAGAAGAATGCTATAAAGACAAGTTTTACTGTATTGTGGGAGGCACCGCTATACTTTGCGCATAACTGAAATCCATTTTTGAGAAGGAATACTGAGACAAGTTAAGCCATGCTACTTAATTTTATACTTTCACATACCACAACTCGTAACAAGAACACATGTTATTTCATTATGTCATCTCTCAGATTCCTCCATGTAAGGATAAAGCAGCAAATAAGATGAACAAATTCTAACATTCACTCCAAACTAATAAACTGGTCAGAAGCTGGTGCAGAACTCATGCAGACATAAGGTTACCTGTAGTACAAAAATTTGGAAAGGATGGCCTTCTGGTACCAGTGCTCTTTACTCTTCTTTTTCCTTTGCCACTTCTGATCAATTAGTCTTTGATAAAACTCTTTCAGCCACGTCCAGTCCCCTGTCTAGTCAATACAATACGAAATTAACATCAAGATGCACTTGCAAACTAAGCAAAGTACCTCATTACTTTATGAATATCAACTACAATATCCAAAATCAACTCCAGTGCTAAACCCTTGGTTACTTATCGAGAAAGTATCACCTAAAAGAAGCTAGATTTCAACAAAGTCAACTTCTCATTAAAGAAAGTCACGTACATGGTAAGAGGCCGCACAGTAACAATAAATTAATAAATTAATAAAGTTGCTTAGCAATATGGAGGCAATTACAGAAAAAAAAAAACAGATATAGAATTTTAATCCTACAATACCATGAATATAAGGACATCAGATTCTGTCACAGTTTGTAATTAAACCAATTGCTGCAGCATATGCTTCACGCAGATTATCTGTACTAGCACATGGGTCTCAGGAACTTCGATATATACTTTCTTACTGGCTACACTACGGTCAAAATAATGCATTTTGACCATATGGTATATGTCACTAAAAGAAAGTTAACCTGAGATGATCTCATGAAGAGTTCTTGAATATCTAGTTCATCCAACAAGAGCGTCCTCCCAATGCGATGTACTGCCATGCTCACATGTGACTTGCTGTAAGGTATCTTCAGAAGTTTTTTAATATTCTTACAGGAGAAAAGAGAACAGAGATTACCTTCCATGTAATTATACATCACTGTAAGACAGAACTCTTGGGAAACTGGACACAAAGGATACATTCTTAACGTTGGAGGGGCATGGCCAGAAAAAAAATCTCTGCCTTTATAAGGTTTTAAGACCACCTCTCAAGAAGCTGCATTTGCTGAGGTCAGGTATGAGAATGTGAACAACAACAAAATCAATAGCAAGCGATGGTGTTGTCAGTATAAACTGCGTGCAGCATTTAAACATTATCTCTTGGATCATCATAACAAGTACCACCAGAAATGACTAAAAAAAATAGGAAGTTTATGGTTTAGAGTTGAAAGTTTTATCTCTGTCAAAGAAATAACAATTTGTCAGGTACCCAAAGGACACCTGGACAGAGTTCTAAGTTGAAGCAGTCATCTGTCCAAGATAAACACATAAGAAAATATGCATACATTAATATCTTAATGCATGTATTAATATCTTCCTTCCGCTGAATCATCTTATCTGAAATTACGCAGAGCTGTTTCAGCAGATCTTAGCTTTTCCTCAATAAACTCAAAGATGACAAAAGACAGGACAGTAATTTATGATAAGGTTTATATAAGGCATAAGTTCGAATGATAAAAGTTACACAAACCTCTGAATCAGACACAACATCCACATCATTTCCAATGGAGTCAATGAAGTCATACGCCATTCCAAAGCTATAAACAGAACAGTTCAAGTCATTAAGCATAGAGGGACATCAAAGACCTTGCTCTGCAAAGAAAGAAAAGCTTTCTCAAGCTTTCTCAGAATAAAAAAAAAAACGGACTCTAGATAAATGTTAGATATAATGAGACCTAAGGCGAGTTAACAGAACAGTTTTGACAGGCCACGACTTTTCCAAAGGTATTACTGGAAAAGCTTAGATCCAAGTTCAAAATACACTAAAAAGCAGTTTGTGTTTTGTTGAAATAAAAAAAAGAAACCATAAGAATTAAACAAGTTGTGCTACTCAAATACGTTTATCACCTAAAATTTGACCATGAGGATTTAAACAAAAAGCCTCTGCAAACTGCTACATTCCACTAGCTAGCTGATTTACTGTGAATTTGGTTGCTCAACAGAGAATTTACAACCCTTATTTCTAAACATCCTGAACTCACCTCATTCAACTATTTCGCAAGCATCCATGCATAAAAGTAACACCACTTTCTGGGCTCGGCCCTAGTTTTTCCTTTCTGTGTTCACTTTTGACATGGCTGCAAAGCTTTTTTCTGCTATTAGTTAGCCAGTTCCAATTTATAAAGAACCAAAACAGCCATAAGTTTGCTCCATAACTGCCCAATGAAACCACACTTGTTCCATTTTCACCCTCTACCAAAAGCAGAGTGGCTAGCTCAAGCAGACTAGTTTAATTTTGAACAACTGACAATAGCCAACTTGAGAGGGACATGAGAACATGAAGTCAGCATCATGGTGTCATGGAAGCTGTCATTACACACTTGAAAAAAATAAAATCCATCAGCATTGGGGGCATCATTAATCATTTACAAAGGAGACGGCATAAAGGCAGAAACTGAGGATGGAAAAGCAGGAGCGATACCTCACTAGAAAAAACTTAGTGAACTTCGACCTTTTATTGGTCTTAGATGTGGAAAAAAGAATAAGAACAGAGCCTGCTGCACATACCTTGAGAATGGTGTGCTCTTCTTGTTGTTGCCAAGAACAGTTGTGCCTGCAGGTCCCAGCTTGGCACTTTCACGTAACCAATTTGCAGGCGGCAGCTTCAGATCCGTCTTCTCCTGCAGCCAGGCAAAGGCTGCTTGTGGTGGAGCTGAGGAGTACTTCACCACAGCGCTGCTCTTCACCTCATTGCCTCCAAGGAACAGCACCGAGCCCTGGTTTCCAAAGGAAAATCAGTCGGCGTTTCTGCAGCTTTAAAGGCAAAGGGCGAGTCGTCCTGCTAAGCCCTTTCATGGTGAGCGACACAAGCAGCAAAACGCGCCGCTACAGTTACACGGAGAGCTTTGAACTGACACACTTAAAAGGAGAAACGGGTTCACGGCATAGCATTTAGGTAATTAAAACGCAGCGCGCTGCACTTAAATCTAAGGACGAGAACACTGCCTGCAATTACAGCTTAATCATAATGAGTGCGTTCCTGCCACTCGCCAGGCCGGCAGCGGCACTCCCTCCCTTACGCAGCTGTAAGCAGCGCTACACTTGTACGGGAACCCTAGAAGGGAACCCCCGGGCCGCGCTCACACCGCGCCGTGCCGCAGCTCGCCCCAGCCGGCCCCCCGCGCCAAACCGCACCCCCGCCGTCACCTGCTTGGGCTCCTCCGCGTCTCCCCTCAGAGAGGCGGCGGCCCCGAGGCCGCAGAGCTCCGCCATCTTCCACCCGTCCCCGGCAGAGTCGCTCCCTGCGGCCGCAGCGGCGGGGGCACGGGGCTGCCAGCCCCCGCGGCGCCTCACGTGACGCTCTCACGTGACGCTCTCACGTGACGCTACGCGACGTCACGACAGCACCACCGCCTCTCGCGTGCTTTCCCGTGAAGCTCCAGGGGGCGCGAAAGGCGGGGAGGAAAGGAGTCGGCCAATGAGAGAGCGAGGGGGCGGGGCCTGCGGGCAGGGCGGGGCCGCGGCGCTGAGGGGCGGGGCGGGCGGCGGCTGAGGGCGGGCTGAGGGCTTGAGGAGCCGAGCGTTGGTCTGTAAGTTCGCGGCGTGGTTGTGCAAGTTTTGTTTCTCTGACAAACCGAGCTAACTTTGAAAGAGAAACCTCTCTAACTTTGCATATTTTTACTGGTACAAAGCACACCTCTTAGTAACAGTAATACGGTAAATTTGTGTGGAAATGCATGTGTATAATCTATTGTGGAGAGAACACCTTAATTGTTACATATCTTTAGAGTCTTTCTGTGGTTTTAGGGTGGGACCTTTCTAAGTTTCATCCTTAAACTTCCTGTTTTTGACTTTATCCATATCTCGCCGGAAAGCAGCAGTGAGAGCAAAACTGTTGCATACCTTCAGGAAAAAGAAAACAGCTCCCAAGAGGTGCTTAAAACCAAAGCGCTGTTTGTCTGAGCTTGCAGTAATGGGCCTGAAGTGACTGAATCTGGAGTGACGTGGAAAGGAGTGAGAACAAACTGCAGTTTTGTTCTCTGTTGGTCACATTCTTCATTACCCTTCTCATTTCTGTCACTGACTTCCTCAGTCTGGAAAGCAGCATGACTGATCTCTGCAGCTCCCCGAGCTGATGCTGGCACACGCAGACCTCAGTGCAGTTCATTACATTCAATGATGCTGTGGACGATGCAATCACCTGAGCCTTTCAAAAGACGTTGATCCCACAGTGTGCTTGCAGCTTCGGTTATTAGTTTTTTCCACCAAAATTGCATTATCTGGAACAGCTTATTTTTCATAAGCCAAGTTTACGTTAGCCTCTGTAAATCATCGTAGAAGTCGCTTGCTTTTGTGCTTAAAAGGAACTTACAGCGTGGCATCATTAATAATAGCATCCAAAGTATCGCTCTTATCTATTATCAAAACTTCAGTGGACACCTAGAGAGACAAAGTAGGTCATTTAGAAGAAAGCCTTGAGCAGTGGCAGCATGGCAGCTGGTATTCCCAAATAGCATTACATGTGTCTGACAGTAAGATGGAAAACTCGATTTCCTGCAGGAACTTTGTAATTTCCTTTAGAATAAATGGCTGTGACTGTCGGAATTGTTCATCCTTAAGCAACGCAAGTACCATAATTTCTCTCATTTCATTTGCCAGCTATAGCGTCTGATTCCCACCTATGTTAGCCTTCAATGTCAATATGCTGGAAAGCAGTGTGGTGCCAGAGCCATTTGAGTGTCATCTTCTTAACAGTCTCTCAAAGTCTGGGAGGCAAAGTCCTGCTTTGTGCTTAATTTTGTGAGTTTGGCCTTGGCTACAGCCCTTCCTTGAGGTAAGCAAGGCCTTAGTTTCTCTGCCTCAGTTTTTCTTTCTGTGAAAGAAGCCTTACATTTTGGCTTGTTCTCCACTTCTTCAAAAATATCTTAGAGAACCTTATGTGTACAAAAACATTTGCTACATTCAGCTTTGAGACTGTGTTGGGAACAGGAACTGGGACGTCTTAGGACAGCACATGGGTGCCTCTGTGCAGATTATCACCATGTTGCAAAGCCATTGCCACGCAGTATGGCACCTACATCTCAATCCTTTCACAGACCCATCCCTGCTGTTGTCCCTGACCTGTGCCCAGTGGTCCTGCTTCCTTCACAGACCCATCCCTACTCTTGTCCTCGACCCATGCCCAGCGGTGCAGAGCTGGCAATTATATAGTATAGATGTTTGCAAGTCAGTCCTCAGACTTGAAGGCAAAAAAAATCCCTCGAGTGTTACCAGCTTTTTTATAAGGAAACACAGTTTGGGTATTTAAGATATGCATATGTATAAAGCAGTATTGAAAAGAACATGACATTGCGTCTTAGAAATAACTCACACCTGGTGCCATGTGGTTTTTTCCTTTCTTCTGATACACCATTCACACTGTGTCATTGAAGTGACTGAAGAATTAATGAATCATTTTAAATCAAACTCTGTTTCTTTCTCATTTGAGGGCAGACTCAATGGTGCCCCTTGTTTTTCCAAGCACAGTGATCCAGTGAGAGCAGCATTTTCTTTGCTCATCTGTTGATCTTAATGAAACACCAGAACCACTTCACAGCAGTCTCACCAAAGGCAAAGGCAAAAGACTCAAAAGACAACTTTAATGAATTGCCACGAAATCTACTTGGATGCAGTTACTGAAAAAGCAGATGTTGCAATACAGAAAAACCAGCCACAGCAAAAATACTTGTAAAAAGCAAAATAACTGTTGTCAATCGACTTCTGAACTTTAGATACAACATCTCACAAGCTTTAGCCAGTGCAGAGGGTTTGCTACAAGGAGATGAAATCTCCAGTCACCTGCCAGTGGGCATCGGCATCTCCCCACTGCTTTGGGCAGAGCAGAACAGGATGGTGTGGAGCAGTGCTCAGAAGGTGTGAGCTTCTTCCTTGCACTGTCTGCAAGGAACTGCGGGGCCTCGGGGTGACACCTGTGTGAGGGAGACAAACACCCTCCATGGCAACCAGCGTTCTGGGGGGGAAAGGCTCAGAGCTGCCAGGGCTGGCAGCCGGCGCAGAGCCATGCCCAAGAGCAGGTGGCCAAACCGCAACACGGAGAGCGCCGGTGCCTGGGTAAGGGCTGGGAAGGGCAGCAGGAGGGGCTGCGGTGGGGCTGCTGGTCACACACAGGGATTCTTTATCCCTAATCCGTGGGAAAAGTGATGTGGTGAGGGTGAAGTTGCCCTTTAGTCAGAGAGGTCTCGGGCTGCCCTCAGCCACACCGGCATTTGCAGGGGAAGCGAGGCTTTGTGTTCCTGATGTTTGTAGGGGAAAAATGCCCTAGGTATTCACAGTTACAGTTTTCCAGCAATGCTAGTGATCTCTTCCTTAATATTTAGCCATGGTTGATTATCTTTGGCTGACGTTTCCTCCAGCTCCTGCCCTGCCAGCTCCATCAGCATCCCATATCCTGACTGGCTGTACTGCAGGGGTTCCTTCACCCAGGCCTAAAACTTGGCTGAGTCGTTCCCAAAAACCTTTATGCTTTTAAACCTACTGTTATACAGCCAGCACAGGAAAAAAGTGAAAAAAAGCTCTGTTTTTACTAAACATGATTCATGATAAACATATCACGATACAAACAATTCCCAGGAAGTTCTTGAAGAAGTGGTGTTTGTTGTATGTCGGAGGGTTGTGCTGTGCGTGGGATGCTCCCCGTGCTTCTTCCAAGGGCCGCTAGGGGCTGCTCCAATACAAATAATACAAACAACAACAACCGGGAAAATAGAATTTTGCCCATATTTCTGCTGGGATTGCTTTTTAACAACGATCGCCGTTGCCATTCTTTTGCAGTTTGCTCATGTTGGAGAATGCCAGGGCCAGCTGGAGTCCACCACGCACTCTGTGCAGAGGCAGGGCCGGGACCTGCAGGCAGCACAGAGCGCTGAGGATCGTCTGCCACCCATGTTCCGGGCAAGGGAACAGGTGGGTGGCTGTGCACACATGGCCTGTGACAGGCAGGCTGTTTGCAAGGCACCATTTGCTAAGTTATAAAGAAGAGACTTGTATTTGTGGTAGTTACAGCAGGCTGGCAGACTTTGTGCCTCAGGGGGTGAAATGATGGCCAGCTGTGCTAAGGAAGGAATGTATTTTGCTGTTACACGGTTATAATTTGGGATACTCAAAGTCCTGCCACTCTCCAGCATCGGTCCCTTTTCCCTTGCGTTAGCCATTATAGGTGCTTGAGACATGCTGTATGCCAGAAGGTATTGTGGCTGACTTCAGTCCAAAATCTGTGTGTAAGGTAGCCCTCTAAAAGCATTTCAGTAACATTTATCCGTTTGGATCTTTTCAGATTTTGTATTAAATTAAAACTTCCTCTTCTGTTTGGAAGTGAATATCACAGTAAGACAAATGAAAACCACGTTCCTCCATGTTAAAACTAAAAATCACTATAGCATTTAGAGAAAAAAAATCAGATTCCCAACATGACAGGAAAGTAATGTTTGAGGAAGGACAGGGGTCATCTGATGGCCCAGAAGGGTGTGTGTTTGGTGTTTCAGTTTTTAGCTCTTTTAAAAATATTGCAATTATACATAATAAACTTGAATAAATAAATATGTTAAATTTTGCATTTGTCCTTTTTTTTTTGGTTTGTTTGTTAATAAAAGTCGTTTCATTTTACAGTCTGGATGAACACTGTTAAAAAATGAGATTATAAATTAGTTATGTGATTAATACCTCTTCTATTTCCCCTGCAACAAGCAGTTTACATGACATTCAGTACATAAATCAGAGATTCATTCAGTTTTGACATCCCTTTTGTAGTTCATTTTTAATTAGCTTTGGGCTTGCTAGTAAATAAAACAAGGCAATCCTGATGTATCTCTTATAATTTGCTGTTTGTAGACAGTATGTAGCATTTCTCATTTGAAAACTCACACTTTTACAGTAATCATGTATATGTCCAACAAGTCCAGGGAACACAAATCCTCTTCATGATTTCATAAGAAATAATAGAACCTACAGGGGGTCTGGTCCATTTTGTCCCAATAAAATTATGTGCAAATTAAGATCTAACCTATGAGAATGACTTCTGCGTTAGGGTGTAGGCAGCTGCAATTTCAGCATCTGCCAGAATATGAGAACTAAGACTAGTAGAATTCCAAACAAGTTAGGAAAATTCAGGTTTTTTCCTATCGTTTCTTTCTTTTTTTCAGAGTGCAGTGAACAACAACTTCCCATTTTCTTCTCATGACAACAGACACTGTCTACAGAATGTAGGAGAGTATTTTGATTTTGTAAGTACGCAGCACTAACAAGGATCAGAAAGTTCAGTATACTCATCAAGCATAGTTTCAATAAATTGCCTGCAAGCTGCAGAGTGTAAAAGTCAGGCTCCATCTCTCTGTGCTTGGACACAAAAGGGATAGTTTTGAAGATTTAGATTTTGTAGTCTCAATTTCCTTGTTGCAGTCTAAACATCAAATTATTAACCTAATTGTTTGGGTTTCTCTGAAGATTAGTTTAGCCAAGTGCAGCTGAATAGCTTTGAGTAGATAATATGCTAGAGAAGTGCAAAGAGTAAGTGGTTTATTAGTAGTGATGGATGGTAAGTCAACATATTTCCCATTATATATGCAACCAGAAATGTTTGTACAGGCAAGTCTGGCAATATTATTTTTAACTTGCTAAAGATCAACCGTGAGTTCTTGAAATCACTGTGGTAACAGCTTCGTTAACTTCCCAGTGGGGTAGTGCCTGTTACAAGCTTCATCTGTGAAACTGTGATCATAAGTCATATGTTTATATGGCTTTTTCTTTCAATCTTTTTTCTAGGGTTTGGGCCGAAGGAAGGTGGAACCACACAGAAGGCAGCAGAACTCACAGAACTTCTTCCAGTGGGCTTCTGAATCAGTTAGAAGGAACGAAGATGGCTTAACCATTTATCAAACATCGTTTGTGAAAGACAAGAGCCCATTCTCTAGGCAGTACCCAAAGCACTTCGCAGAAAAATCTCGCACTGACAAAGCCTGTTCCTCAGAATGAAAACAACATGTAGCCAAATAAATCATCTTAATCATAATGCCATCTTTGTAGCACTGATTTATCATCAGCAGAGCCTCTTCTGGAGATCTCAACTACTGGTCACTCAAATGATGAAATGAACACATGTAAAGTGAATAAAGTGGTAATACAGCTGAGAGTTCATTAAGTCAGCATTCCTGTGTTACTCTGAAGACCTGCTTTGCTCAAAAAATGCAGTGAAGAACAGCATTATGAAGAAAAGCATGATGGTACATACTTTCAGAAATACCTGTATTACAAAAACAGAGGGAGGGACTATATTTGTGTTACTTGATACTGGTTGATGGTGATCTTCACACCCCTTCAACTTCAGGATCAATGGTATCACTGTGCCTCATGCAGCTGACAGCGTCTGTGTTGACAGGAGTATATAATGGAACTGAATCTTTGAGGGTTCACCGCAGCAGGGACCAAAACTGCGCGTTCAGGTATGAGTTAAACTTTTCTGAAAGGCTGTATGGATATCAATGTGTGTTACTTGCCATTAGGGAAACTAGATAACAAAGAATCTGAGTGTTAGATTGAGGTGCAAAATAATTGTAATTCTTGCTCGTGACACAGCAGTTGCATAAGTAAACAAACAAAGGATGTTGCAAACGATGTTTGCCTGCCTGTCTGGTAATTCTGGAAAATATAAGTGTACGTACGTACGTATGTATGTATGTATGTATGTATGTATGTATGTGTCATTCGTGGCAGGAAGGCAAAAAAAAAAGCTCGAGCTGAAAATGGAAGTCTCTGAAATGTTGAGTTTGAGGTGGGCTAGCTCTGAAAAGGACGGATGGTTTTGTAGTTACGTGTCCCTCAGGAAGTGAATTCAGAACCAATCCTTCAAACTCTCTGCTCCCAAGATACTGACTGACTTTAGGGTATGGGAGGGATTGGAGTCAGACCTCCAAATAATGTTTTCCTTCTCTGGATCATTTCCATTAATACCAATAAGAGAATAAACAGAACTGTGTATCTTAAAATGTGCTATAAATAAGCCTGTTGCTATGCAAAATGTTTTCTTTGTTTATGAGATAAATGGGAAAATAAACCCCAAATGCTTAGAATTTCCTGCCCCGTAAGAGGTGCCATGAAAACGAGCTACATTAAGAAACGATTTCTGCTCTTCAGTGGATACATCTTTTTGAATTGGCATGCAATGGGTGACAGTTCTGTGTTCCCTCAGAATAGATTGTGTTAGAATATTTCCCCAAATGCAGCAATTTTAGATGCACATGCTGAAATAACGCACTTTTCTTCTATGAGGTTCCCTTTACTGAAGTTCTTGGGGTGCTGCAAAACATGCAGAAGTGCAAAACCTCATCGAACAATGTAAAAACAGATTAAAAAGCCAAGTAACGTAGTGTTATTACAAGGAATTATTGTTTCTCAAAGTAAAGGCAGCCTGCCTGACAACACTAGAGTCAGAATTTCCAGAGCTTTAGCCAACAATTTCATCTCCAAAGTGATTCAAAACTAAAGTGTGTGCCAATCACGTGGTAAATGAAGTACCCCATGCTGTCTGGCATACTCAAGAAGGCAATCTTGGACGTCCATCAGAAGGAAGCAACACATTCTTGCTGCACTGGTAATGTTTATCCGGGGTTTAACATTACAACTGGATACGGTGAAATAAATTGCTGTAGTTTGTTATGTCTTAAAACACCGGTTGGAAGATACCAGATTACTTTTATTTTTCCGTATCTTTTTTCTCATGCTTTGAGTCAAACACGGATTTTTTTCACCATTAAGTGCAGATTCATGTTGTTACACGTTTTCGGTGATATTGTGATAAAGATTTTGGAGGAGAAACTGTAGGACTCAGGAAACCTCTCTACAAATGGAAGAGCAGTGTGCTGGGTTGAACAACATCGGCGATTCCCACGTGCCAAACACTCTGGCTGCATTTCTCCAGTAAATAACATGAAATGCAACACATTGCATTCTGAGCTGAACGATAAAAGCCTCAGATAAATTCTCAGAAAGTCACAGCCTTGCACAGTTTGGGTAAAATCGTTAATTTTATTTCACCTTGTCATAATAGCGTCTCTGAGAAGAAATCCCTACTGAGTTAAAATATGTTTTCAACATGATTTCTTTGCTTCTTTGGGGGATGGGGGAGAGTGTAGGAGGGCTGCTAACTCCCATAAAGGTTTCCTAGTCAGCACAGGAAAGCCCTGGCTGGTCGCTAATTAGGATCAGATGGGCGGAGGTAGGCTCAGCACAATGAGCACACTATAGGTTAACTCAGCCAGATACTATTCTGGAGAAGCAGAGGGTATGCTTGAAGGGATGCTGATAAATACAGGCTTTTTTGTCCCTCTTTTGGAGGAAAACAAAAAAAGTCAGTTTCTTGTAAAATTTTCAGCAAGCTGTCTACAAAGCATAGCCCCTATGCAAAAACAGCAGGCTTCGTACTACGGTCCTTGCAAATAAGCAGCTGTCCTAACCCTTTTCTGTTGTTGTTTCTCCACGGCCAGCATCAGATTAGGGGCTGTCTGTATAACTTTCTTAAAGCATCTCTTTCACATTAATTTAGAGGTTATTTCAGTATGTTAGCTAATACGCACCATTCAAGTGAAATTTATCAAAGAAGTTTAAACCAAGGGGATGGGCAGATGGCTCCAAGTTCATTTGGTTGAATGAGTTGATGCTTACCTGAACCTGGTAGTGGCCAAGTATTGATTAGCTAATAGGTCTGAGTCAAAAAGCAACAACTTTGTCCCCTACCCCTTTCCATGTCCAGGTACAAAGGAGTCTTTTTCTCAAATAGCATCAGTTCAACTGTATTGGAACGTGGTCCTATGTTTTTTATCTGGATGGTTATGTCTACATGATTAAGTGTTTCTTTTTTCTTTTTTTTTCCTGCCCTGTTTGCTGATTGCTAGATCTGAGAAATGCTGCTTTCACTTGGACCACACAGCCTTCTGGTAAGCTTGACACCAGCCTTCCTTCTATCATTATTTCACTTAGAAAATGAATTCTGTAGCCTGTGAGATACAGTCATTTTGATTCTGATGTGTGAGCTACTGATGTGCTGTGACAGCAGATGAGTTTGTGTTTGGTACAGTGTGAGGCAATATACAAATGTGGCGTATTTGTTTACTTGCTGCCTAAAGAAGCTCAAGGAAAACAGATTCCTGAATCCCCCAACCGGTGTGGCAGGTTAGATAGAAGGTGGAGTGGTGCTGCTGGCGGAGTTGGTAATTCAGTGAGGATGCAGCAGCTTGGCTTCTAAGTCATCAGCTGCTAATCCAATCAGTCTGTGTGCATCATCAAATCACTTCTTGTAGCTCAAATGGGGTTTCTTAGAGCGTGCTCTCAAGGTTGGTTGGAGTGAAGTGACTTGATGTAAATGTACTCAAGATGAGTGTTTTTCCTTCCCTGGGCTGTACAGTTAAGCAGCAGCAATACTGTTGGAGATCTGTCAAAAAACAAAAAGAAAAAAGGTGCCTTTTCTTTGCAGTGATACAACTCAAGAAGTACAGTGCTTTTATTGTGGATGATATTGAACTTCTGTAAATGTTCTTACACTGGTATAACTTTTCCCTGGCCAAGCAAAATACTGGTTTATCTGTAATGATGATGTTAATGTTGAACCAAGAGTATAGGTCTCTTGTCAAGCAGAACAGTGCTGGCTGATGAGCATTAATGTTTTTGAAGTGGGAGCTTTGGATTAGGTATCTCTATATTCAATAGAGTCTTTGCAAATTCACCCTTTGTTCTTTAACTTCCTGCTGTGTAATGAGCTATGGGTGACAAAAGCTGAGACCCATTCCACCCAGAGATGGGAAAGGGCTGCCTCATCCCAAACATGTCTGCTTCCCTGACAAAGTATTAAAGCAATGAGCTGTTAAAATATTATCTCTGGAATATCAAATGAAAAAGAAGTCTATTCAAAAGGGAAGTAAGCCTAACTGACCCTATTTTGAAGGTATGGCAACAGTTGGTGTGAATGAACCATTAAAGCACCCAATTTATGATTCAGTCAGGCAACTGTGGAGCTTCTTTGAAAAGCACGTTGTCAGGTTGCTGTCTTGTCTAATCCCGGTTTGTTGTATTTATGTACAGTCTCCTGAAAGTGAAATATCTCAGATTATCCTTTCTAAAATGTTGCATACAGAAGGGATCCTAGTTTGGGATTAGTTCTATTGGTCTGAAATTGCCCAAGAAGTGTTTCTTAGAGGAGACCTGAGGGAGATGTGTAGTCCAGCTTCCAACTCAGGCCAGACTGGTGCCAGCAGAGGATTAGCTCAGCCGCGGCTTTGTGGGTCTGAGCCCAGAAAGGGGGAAGCTTGCATGGCCTCTCCAGGTTACCTGTTACTGCGCTGCAGTGCAGTCCTAGCGAACAGCATTTTCCTGATACCTACCCTGCACCTTTGTGACCACTGCCTCCTAGGATATCACCGGCACTGCCAGAAATAGTTTGGCTGCATCGGTTCTGTAACTGTTCTGAAGTTGCTGCAGGTTGCTCATAGCCTCCTCTCCACTAGACCGAGCAAGCCTATTCTTTCTCATCCTCCCCTTGTGAGTCATGCACCTCTGACCATCTTAGTTGCCCTTTGCTGGATCCTGCTCTATTTGTCTGCAGCCTGAAACAGCGTTCTGGGTTCAGCCTTCCTTGCTCAGGGAAAAATAATACTTCTCAGCCTGCTAATGGAAAGTGGTTCTCAAAGCCTTTGAGTTGAAATCATCTTTGAGAAGCCTGTAAAGCAGGTCTTTTGTTTTTAAATTGTGAACTTGCAACTTCTTTTCTTTCTATAGAGAATATGTAGCTATTTCTGCATGCACCAAAAGTGGAAGTTGTGTGGCACTTTTGGAGAGAATATATTTAAACTTCCATTAATCTACTGGTGGATGCCAGACACTGAAGTCCCAAAAGACTTCCACAGATACTTAAAATACTGCATCTGGAGAAGTCCAACATGACTTCATCTTGACAGCGCCAAGCACAAACCTTTGTGAGGGAAGAGCCACAGATTAATTGTTCTCATGTCATCTCATCAGGAGGAATGCTCAAACACATCACATTTTATAGTAGGTGCATAAAGAGCAGCTATTATCACATCTTTTTATAAGAGCTTAATTACTGTCACACCCATTTGAAATAAGTTCTGTTCTTTCCTCTCTTGTCGCACTGTTTGAGGCAGCAAGTTGTGGCTTAATATGTGCTGGTGCAAGTTTTCTTTGCTTTCCCCTTGCTGAACGTTTCTCATGTGTACGCCATGTTTAGCCATCCGTTAGATCAACACAAGAACATTCATGTGTGCACACGGATCAGCGCAGTGATCCGACCCCGGGGTCTGGACATCCCCGGGGAGAGGGGTTGCCTGAGTCAAGGTCCTTGTATGGATTTAAAATTGGAAATAAGCATTGATTGAAGCAAGGACTGCAACTTGGGTCAGTCTCCTTGCAGATGGGTGACCTACAGAAAGCCTATGTTTTCTTTCGAGACCAATCCATATTTAACTATTTAGTTCAAAACGTAGCAGGCTTGGTAAGAGGGGTATAGAATGATCTCCTCTCCAGACTACCCGAAACAGTTTATAAATACTGAACAATTTTAGGATTTTTTTCTTGTTACAGAACGTGTAGAAAAAGTTAAATGCCAGTCATAAACCAGTACACTGATAGTAATGAATTAATCCTTACCGAGGCACCCCGAAGTATTTAAGTAGCAGTGCTCATTTTACAGATGACTGAATTGCTGTGCTGAGGTTGATGTCTCAAAGTCAGCAGCAAGGCCATGGCTATGAACATGGCTATGAACATGGCTCCCAGGCTGTTGCTGTGAGCAGCCCTCCTTTCTCTGTGCATGGGTTTGCTGTGCTGTGCTGTTGGTCCCTGTATTATTTTAAGAACCGAGTGGCTGACCATATGCTTTTATGATCACTTTCAATATTCTATGGCATGAGGGAAACTGCATCACTTCAAGGATGCTATTTCCAAACAGAGCTGTATTCTAAATTTAAATGAACACACTTTCCCTCTCTCATTCCTCCCCTGTCCCCGCCAATAAAGATTACATTTAGATTGTCCAGAATGTTCTGATACTTACAAATGGCAGTGCCTTCTGTGTGAACAGGCCAGCAAAAGTAGCAAGTACTGTGCTCAGAAGTAAATTCTTGTGGGATCGGGGTCTATAATGCTAACCAGACATTAGGGCCTCAAATGGCATTTTAGGCATGCATTAATGACCCTAAGCGACAGACCTTCTCATCTTATTGCTTAATTAATCAATGGCCCAGTGGCACATTGGCAGTGCTCTTTTTCAAGCTGTGCCTCCCCTCAGATGGTAATCAGATGGTATATGGCTGTATCTACTTATGGGAAAGTCAAAACCCAATAAATAAAGTTTAATTTCCTGATTCCCCTGGGATATAACAATTCTTTTCAACAATGCTTCTTCAGTTGAGTTGAAATTAAAAAACAGCATGATCAACATATTGTGCAATATTTCATGGATGGAGTTAAGTACCAGGTTTAAAGACTTTGTTGTTGTAAAAAAAATAAAGGTCTGGAGGGGGGAAAAGATTGTTGATAGAGAAGCAAAATATTTGCCGTCAAAATGCTTAATCCTAGCTTTGCTAGTGGTGTTAAAATTCACACTGGCAGCTTTTAAGCATTGCTGTGAAGGTCTTCTGTGCATGGGATGTATTAATTTTCATTCTAAATTAATATTACTATCATTTGAATAGAATCAATGCTCAATCTTAAAAATATTTCTGTAGCATGCGATACAGTTAGGTACCATGGGAGGGCAGATGCGTTGAATAGCTTTGTTTTGAAATGCAAGTTTTACTTCAGTATAAGATCTTTAGTTTAAGACCTACTGGAGTGAATTTAATTATTGCATTTCTACTGGTCTCTCTGGGCTCTGAATCGTGTCAGCAAAACACAGCTACTTGATTCATACACGGACAGAGACAACTCAGTCTCGTGCCTTTATGGATTTAAGCACCCTTTTCTAGTTGTTCAGTTTTGATGCTTCTGAATATCAAGATTATTTGATCTGTGGTTATTTTGTTTTGCCTTTGAAAGCCCGTAATCTGACTACAGCAACTTACTTTAATGAGAATGACAGTATTCAGCATATTAACAAAGTTGGTTCTTTAATTTACTACTACGATTTAATTCAACTTTTGGTGACAATTTTAGCTCAAAGCTTTCAATAGGAGCTAATTTCTGCTAGTTTTCTTTACACTTGAAGTTAAATTCAGCCTTAAATACAGAAGAGCTTTAACCTCTAGGTTAACTGATTCCTTATGAAATCTGGAACTTGAATTCTGTTCGGTCTTGTGAGGAGAGAGGAGAAATGAATAGGAATTGTTTAGTTAAAAAAAGTGTATGTACTTTTATGGCTCGGATAATATCTCCTTGCAGAGCGATCGGAAGGGAACCCACTGCAGTGAGGGGATCCCCAAACACCAAACTTGTGCTGAGGTCCCCACTGATGGGCTGTCAGATCCAGAAACAGCCTGGAAAGTAGGTGTGAGCTCCTCGGTCTGTATGCTTGGCTCCGTCATCCCCAGCACTGAGCATCATAAAAGCAGACTGCTGCCGAGTTCTTAATCAGAGACTATCCCGCTTTCCTCTGTTACCACATAATGGTTGTACAGTGAAGCTTATCAATGGATAATATTGCTGCTGCTGAAAAGGGAGAAAAATTTCCAATGTCATGAACTGGAAGAGTAAGATAAATGTTTTATCTATCTTGTATTAAAAAGTCCCTGAAGCAGAGGCAGGGTTATTAAACAGCGAAGACATTAAGAGGCACTATTTCTAAGACAACTGCATGCAAACTAAGACAGGTACAGGAAGAGTGGTGGCATCCTGACCCTGCTGGCTGTTCTGCTGACTCCAGCTCTTCCCTCTGGCTGGGAATGGCCAAGTCTCTCTCCAAATGCAACCCAGCATCTGCAGCTGGGATGCAGACAGATTTTCTTTGATGTTGGTTGAGAACTGCTTCATGCTGCAGCAAATATTCTTAGGTCATAGGAGGAGGATGTGGCACAATGATATTCTGTTGTCCCCAGACCCACAAACCACAGAAGGCAAACCCTGCTGAGCTGTGAATGATAATTTGTCACAGAGTCTGTGGCATTTTTCAGTGAGAAGCCTTTGCTTACAATTGTTCCATGCTCTTCTGCTCCAACACTGTTTCAGAGTATCAGGGTGTCCCAAAACTATGCTTCGTGATTGCACCTTCAGGAGAAAATTCCTCCTTACCTTCCTTCTCGTCTGCTCTCTGGCTGCTGTTGTACTTTATGTAGATTCTGTTTTTACAGCTGGAGTAGAAATGAGAAGCTAATGGGGCAGCTGTTACAGGGGTGAAGGTGCTGCCAAAATCCCAAAGAATAATTCCTAGCTCAGAATGCTGGCTGTTCAATTAGTTTACTCTTCTTGATGTGCAGGTGTCCCCTCGGGTCAATTCAGAATAACCTCAGCCTGCTCTCCGGCATATGATCTAAATGTTGGTATCTAATGTGGAGAAAATCTATCCGACTCCTGATTTACGTCGTGAGCTGTACATAAGAAACTTGTCTTCAGATTTTCTTTGCACCGTTATATGTATTTAAAGCTTTTTTCTGTGTAATGAAAGCTTCTCTCTCATTTTTCTGAATGGCATTGCTGTTGGTTAACACGCCAACAAGGAAGCCAACACTTTTCTAGCCAGCTATGTTTTTCTACTTCTTCCCTCTGTCTCCCCACTCCCTTTTACTCCCCCCAGTAGGATTTTTGCAGTGCACTTCTAGAAATAACATATGCACTCTGACACAAAACCATATCTCCAGCAGTAACAACAAATTAGACACTGTGGGAATTTAAGCTGCTTCTTTTGTCCACGGTGAGACAGTGAAGTCATTGGTAATGAAGAATAAAACAATTGTTATGCAGCATTTTTGTGTTAAGCGCTGTTCCCCACCTTACCCCATGTACAAAAGAGAATGTTTGGAGAGCTTTGTTACTATCACACTTGGGCAAAACACATGAGAATATCCTCTTATTTGCATAACAGGGATTTCCTGAAGTACAAACCATGCAGATGTGCCTCAGCTCCCCCAAGCCTTGCTGCCTCACAAGGCATAGTTTGATCGTTAATCAAAATAAAGCCCAAATCAATAAACATGCATAATCAAGGCTCTCTGATTCCAGTATGTAAATACTCTGCGTATTGATGAAATGTTTCTGAATCTAAAATGGTTTTGCTTTTTCCCTCCTCTCAGAAGTCCCTAAGCCTTTTAATTTTAATATTTTATGCATTGCTATACAAACAATGTAAGACTTCGTCCGTGTATCAGAGATAACAAGTTAGAAGATGAATGCTCCAAATACTTCTCATTCACTTCGTTGACTTGACAGCACTTTATGCATTTGCATGGCTGGTAATGACTTGACCTGTAAAGGCCCAACTTTGCATGTGGTGAAAGCAATCTCACTGCCATGCACTTTCTTGCTATAGTATCAGAGCTCAGGCTGTCAGGATCCTGGGTCCTGTGCCAGGGCCAGTGGTTACTGTGTGAAAATCAGTTGTTTCTGATGTGCAGGGCAATGGAGATGTTGCATAAGGAGGGGATAGAAGTGCTGCTCAATCGGGACAGGTTTGTGCCCTTGATGTGTGACTGGGAGCGATGCCAGGGCACTGTTGAGGGGAGATGCAGATCCCTGAGTCTAAATCTGGTAGGAGCTCTGATCTTCTCACACATTAATGGATTGTGCAAGTAATTATTGCTGTATACTTAGTGCTGTCCTATATGGATTGTAATTCCATATCAAAAATATACATGCTGTGATACAGGGATTGTTGCAGTCTGAGGATGCATCCAAAAATAAACGTTTTGACAAAAAAATCACTGATTTTGTAAGTTTTAGAGATATTCATAGAATCGTAGAATGGTTTGGGCTGGAAGGGACCTCAAAGATTATCTAGTTCAAACTCCACCACTATAGGCAGGGACACCTCTCGCTAGACCAGGTTGCTCACAGCCCCATCCAGCCTGGTCTGGAATGCCTCCATGAAGGGGGCATCCACAGCCTCACTGGGCAGCCTGTTCCACTGTCTTCCAGCTTAGAGCCATTTCCCCTAATAAAACGTCCTTCCCCAGCATTCCTTCCTTCAGGCCCCCTTCAGGTACTGGAAGGCTGCTGTAATGTCCCCCCAGAGCCTTCTCGTCTCCAGGCTGAAGAGACCCAGCCCTCTCAGCCTGCCTCCATAGGGGAGGTGCTCCAGCTCTCTGATCATCTTTGTGGCCCTCCTCTGGACCTGCTGCATCAGCTCCATGTCCTTCTTGTTCTGGGGGCTCCAGAACTGAACACAGTACTCCAGGTGGGATCTCGTGAGAGCAGAATCACCTCCCTCGACCTGCTGGTCATACTTCTTCTGATGCAGCCCAGGATGCGGTTGGCCTTCTGAGCTGCAAGCACACATTGTCAGCTCATGTTGAGTCTTTCAACAACTGACACCCCAAATCCTTCTCCTCAGGGCTGCTCTCAAGCCCTTCTCTGGCCAACCTGTATTTGTTCCTGTTATTGCACATACTTGTATGCAGGACCTTGCACTTGGCCTTGTTCATGCAGTTGGCGTGGACCTGTTCAGGTCCCTCTGGATGGCATCCCTTTCCTTTAGCACCTCAACTGTTCCACTCAGCTCGGTGTCATCTGCAAACCTGCTGAGAGTGAACTGCTGTAGTTAAGTTTCAGTTCATGGCTCACATTAATTCTGCAAGTTCCTTTAATCTGAATTAAGTGAGCTGAAATGGGGTAAATCGTATCAGCAACTCTGCTTGTATATTATGAAGCTGCATGTACCCGTACCAAGTGTAAAACAGACCCAAGAAACAAGAACAGCAGCAATGAAAGGATTAACATGAAATTCTGCGAAGGCCAAAGTTAAAGGAAACAAAAGACAAAAAAGATCAGTGGTGGAAAAGCCAGGCTGCAATTAAGTTGAAAAACTTCCTTGTTTGCTAGTCAAATAATAAGCCGTGTCGGAGCTTAGAATTGGCTATTCTGGTGTAATTGCATCTCTTGTGTATCTGTGGGACTCTGCTAAGCACAGGCACGATCCTCTCGTGAGTCATCTCTCCAGAGCTGATTTATTAACAATGTGAAAAGTTTAAAGGTGTGATGTTTATTTTATATCATAATAAAATAAACGTGGCAATGATCATAGATTGGGAAGCATGGCTGCAAACTGTGAGAGTCTTTGAGGCTTATTAATTTGCTGTGAATGGGTTTCACAACGGACTTGTATTTTTGCCCAGTCATGCTAATTTACATTTGCTTACTGCTTGTTTTCACAACTAATGTGTAAAAAAGTGTTTCCCACGCCTTTGACAGGAACGGGTGCTCACATGGAAAGAGGAGATGGGTCCTACCTCTCTAGCCGTTGTCCCTATGGACAGAAGTCAGCAGGATGATTTTATATAGATAATATAGGTAGATAGATTTAGATATAACATATATCTATACAATCTATAGAGCTACACCTCGATCTATCTCTGTATTTAAGGCTGAGGGATGTAGTGAGCTCCTCAGAAAGTCGGGTACTTGCTGGTGTGAGTTTGCCACAGGGATGGTTTAAGTGAAATGCTGTTATGCTTTTTAACTGATTCTTCAGTGATCTGATCTGAAACTTTTCCTTTAGTCATGATATAGAATTTTAAATGCTGTGGCAATTGCCTATGCTAAGGGATCAGTTTGGCAGAGGGAAGGACAGGGGTTTCTGCAGCAATGGGTTGACGATCAAGAGGAGCCAGTGTTTGAAGCCAGAACATCTTCTGATGTAGGGAAGCTTGCTTTCTTACTTACACTGCTTTTCTGCTGCTTCACAGTGCTTGATTCATATGTACCTGCCTGTCTGTGTTTTAACCATGCCATTTTTCAGAGGACAGCAGTCTGGCAGCAAGCAGTGCCCTTGGCCAGGATCACTGTGCTCTGGAGTGAGGTGAGGTAGTCCTCAATATCTCCTTCCCTGTTCAGTTTCCTGAGACAGAAAAGAGTGAGGGCTGTTTATCTTTCTTTTGACCATGGCTCACATGGTCTGGGGTGGGACTTAACCCCTGCCCTTTTCCTTCCTCCTCTTGGTAATGGCAGTGCATAGTGGCATATTTGCTTCCTCCAGTGTTTTTTATTACGTTATGTGTAATCTTCTAAGCGTGTTTGTTGTTTATTGTAACTGTAATTCATTATTCTGGTAGGTCTAAGGGTAATGAGTAATTGTGACCTGATGCGATCTACACCTCTACACCTCAACTGTTCACACTCGGTTATTTTCAAAAGTCAGAAAGAAAAAATCATCAACTAAACCGGGAAAAACAAACTGCGCAGCCTGTCTGGTTTTGGCAGGGATGGTAGAGAATAATAAAACTGAGGTCGTTTTCTTATTGCTTGTGGAAGGTGTTCAAATAAATAAGAAACCGGAGTGCTGATGTGAGTGATTAATATTAGGTACGCTCTTGGGTTTCTTTGGCTCAAACTTTCTGAAAAAGGGTGGAGTATTTGCATTAATCACAAGCAAGGATATTCATCTCCAGGGCTGTCAGCCAGCCAAGCACCTCTTCTCATCGTTGCATTTGAAAAGGAAAGAATAAAAACAAATTACCTGGTGGCCCTCAGGTGCAGGGGATTACAAGCTGCGGGGTGAAGGAAAGGCGATCTTCTGGTCCAGGTATGAGGACCGTAAGTTTTTAACATCAGTACACTGCAGCTCAACGGACTGACGTTCGGGGGATTTATTAACCTCCAGCTACATGGAATGCCACTTACATTTAGACTGACACAACTTTGTGTTTTGAAAATATTTTCCACGTGAGACTTCTGAAGTGCATGGGAGAGGATAAACAGACCTGTCGCCACCCTGGTGAGATGTAACTTAACTACTTGGCACAGATAGGATTGGAACCAAGGAATCCCCATTGCCTTTGTCTCCTTACCCTACTCTAAGCATCTTCATGACCTTTTTGGGAGAAGTTTTGCAAAAGTTCTGTTGAACAGAGGACATTTTTTTCCTGTGTTCTCTGTTCTACTGCGCAGTGTTAGTCTGTTTTAAATAAGCTCTTCAGTGCAGTCATTTAAGGAAATGAAGATATTTCATAGCACGCTTAGCATTTGCATTTGAATATAGGCCACCCCGCTGTTTGATTAAACTGGAGTTTAAGAAAACTATAAGAATTGAGGTTCATAGGCAGTGCAGTACTTCACGCTCAGATTGCAAAGGTTGTTGGAGGAAGAAAAAATGATAATATCCTTGGAAGTACATGACTAATGAGAATATATATAGCACTTCTGAGACAGCTCAAATATATAATTATTGTGAGGATTTCACAGACACATAAATATAATGATCTTCAGCTAAGTAAATTACTACCTACCAATGAAATAAATATGGTCCCTTCAGAATTTGAAATAATTCAGTACTGTAGGTGGTGGGAAATGATTCACCTTAGCTGTTATCTCTGGAACAGTAATATAGAAATATATCTGCCAGTACGGTTACATTTACATTGTTCTTCATATCCTGTGGAGCTTGTCAGAAGATCTGTGGTCCCCGCTGGCTTCCACCCCCTTATTTTGATAAGGCTCCGCACAGCATGGCTCAACAATGGGTTGGAGCAGCTAATATTGTTTACCACAGTAGGCATCTCAGCCATAATATTTTTCCAAGAAACACTGATGTGTTTAAAGGTCAGGTTGATACTGATTTGACTGCTTAACATGAATTCATTTCTCCAGGAGTAGAAGGGTGCACATGCCTTGGGATAAAGGTTAAACTGTTGTTTATGCACTCAATAGGTGGAAAACTCCGGGCTTTAATACACAAACCCTAATAGCCTATTCTGGTCAGTCAGGGAAATGCGGTGCTTTACATTTAAATGAAAGCTTAGAGTGCACAGGCTCTGCTAACTATTTCTATTTTGGTAAGAAAACTTCTAACTATTTTGGTAAGAAAACTTATCAAAAAGTTCAGGAAGATCAGGCAGCTGCAGCCAGTTTATTTCTGGTCCAGACTGCAACCAACCAGGTCATTTGGCAGCACTGCTGCAATGGAATCTGGTTGCCTCTGGTGAGGGGCCACTGCCCGGCCACTCCTGCTGTGCTAAGGGGAGCAGAAGAAAGGAGCACGAGGTGCCAGGCCTCTGCAATTGGCTTTGTTGCTCTGGCCATCCTTGCTGTGCTGTGCTGTGCTGGGAGAGGCCTGCTGCCCTCCTCACCCCCGAGCCAACCGTAGCCCTGTGGAAGACTAATGTGCTTCCCTAAGTAAGAGCTGGGGCAGTTGGATGCCTCTGCAGCAGACCAGCACCAGCAGTGAAAGATGTATTTAAGGAACTCAGCCTTACTAATCAGCACTGATAAGCATACAACTTCTGCCTTTAACTCTGCCTTATAAAATCATTAGTTCATTTCACTGTCTTTACTTTTGCTGATCCATGTGGGCTGCAAACTGCTTGACTGCCTCAGAGCCCACCCAGAATTATTCTCACTGACGAATCATGTAAAGGTTTTTTTTAGGGCCGTTGTTTTTAATTTTTACAGAATTTGTGCCTGCAAAGACTCCAATCCTTGCGTGGCAACTCAGATCACTTCTTTGATTGTGTTTTCAGCAGGATGTTCTGACACCTTGACCATCCTGGCATTGGCTTTGAGAACAGATGGAGAAAGTGGTTCACAATACGCCCGTTGGCCCAAAAGCAGAGAATCTAGCAGTGCCACGAGCTGCTTGCTGGCTGACATCAACAGCACAGGATGCTGCATTTGATTAGCTTTGCTTTCACAAGAAAGACCCACTGTATTGTTTTGAAGAATGTGTTTGGTTGTTTCGACAAACTTAAAAATCCCCCATGGCTACGTAAATAGAACGTTCAAGTGTAATGGCTGCGATGTCAGGGATAAAAACCTCACAGAATGTTCTGTCTACAGATCACATTCGATCCTGAAGCTCTATCAGCTCAGAAAGACTTCTGGATTTCTTTCTCTTTCTTTTCCTTCCGAAGGCAGACATCTCTGGAAATCCCACAAGTGGATTTCTTACTTAGCAAACAGAGCTTGACTGTATTTTAGTTTGATATTTTAGCTTACAAACACTTGTGTGAAATGTTCTGGCTTGAATCCTGGAATTATTTCAGATGCGATGGCGTGATAACAAAAAAAACCCTACCTTTCCAGGATTTCCTGCCTGCCTCCTACTTCTGCCAGGCTGCTGTTGCTGAACAGGGAAAGTTGCGAAGGAAACGCTGTATTCCTGGGGCTCCTTATAGGAAAGCCATTGTCATGGATGTTGTGTAAGGGAACGTCCATAGTGTTTTAAAAAGAAAAGCATGGCAAACGCACAAAAAAAAAGGGTCACATGAGGAAAAATAGTACAGGACTGGCAATGAGAACTTCGTTTTTCTCTCTGTAGCGTGTTTTTCTTCTTCCAGCCCTGCGCCCCGCAGCAAAGCCAAGTCCCACCCATTTCCTCTTCTCAGTATTAATCATTCCTCTGCATTGGTATCTTCAAACTGCTTTCTTGGAAAACCATCTTTCTGACTTCCTGGTACGTGGTGCCTTACCACTAACATGTTGAGCTCTTGTGACAGCCTTGTTAGATTAATTCCAGATATGTGTTTTACAAGGGGAAGTCCACGTTTCTTAAACATTTTAATGAGTATTTAAAAATACTGTCGAGAAGAGATATTGTATCTAATATCTCCTGTTGTTGGCCTTTAAAGAATCGAAATGAGCGTTGACATTTGGTTGTTATTTTAGAAGTATAATCCTACAGATAAATCAAAAAATTGAAAAATGATATAAATACCATTCCATGTTAAGGCTGTTTCAAAACAGGAAGAAAACCTTAATCAGTTAGAGAGATTCCAGGTTTTCTTCTCTTGTTCAATAGTAAGTAACAGACATTCACCGATAAATGTTAGTTTCCCATGCTGGTTGAACGAGGTAAAGGACACAATTAGATTCTCGTTTTGTTAGTGACTTCTCTAACATCCTTGCCACCATGGCAAGCATTCTCAAGTCGTACATTAAGTGAAATAACCGACACCTGTCAGACTTTTCTTGTCTCTTCTTATGGAAATTTGTTTATCCCCTCCACAATTTGAATTGATATTGTCTTGCTTAGGTGATTATATATATATGTATATAAACATGAAATATAGTCACCAGGCAAACAAATCACATAATGTGTACTGAAAGAAGGCCGTGACATGTGTGATGAATTTTTGGATCTGGAAGTAATGATCAAAACAGTAGGCTGAGTAATACCTTGAATGTGAATACCTCCTAGCTTTGCATCTCTTTCTAACAGGAATACATAAGATTGCTAGATAGACTTTCTCTTCAATGGAAACTTAGCAAGCATAATGGGTGACGAAGATAGCAACTGGGCTTTATCTTGTGTTTTTATAGGTTGCGACATAATATTGTACAGTTACATTGGAACTGCCCCAAAATGAACTAAAAAACTTTGTGTTTTCTCAATAATAGCACAATACAAACTGTTACAAGCTGGGCAAGTTTAAGGTCTGTTTAATAGTAAAAGCAAAACAAATATTGGAGATTAAATGCAAGTAAAAAGAAAGTGATTCTTAATAATAGAATCAGGCAGGAGCTGTAGACACCTTCACATTAAAAAAGGCAATTAATATTTATTTCATATCAAAGCAGAGCTCTAATTAGGGCTGTGCTTTTCCCATCCCCCAGGGAAATAATCAGATGAGTGAATCTCATCTGGAAAGTTCACATATGGCAATGAGAAGCTCATCGTGAAGATAAAACCAGGAGAGAACCTGGGCGACCTGATGAGATGTTCAGCCTATCTCACAGACTTTGCTCTCTAATGGGGTTTGAAAGACCTAGTATTAGTGAATTTATTTTCCTGGGTTTCTGATGACACTTTCTAAAAGGCCATGATTATATATAGCTCAGTCACTTGTCAGTGTCCTTTCATTAATATGCCTAAAGAATCTTAATTGCTCAATCAGAATAGCAGATTTTTCCTCTGATGGTAAAGTTTAAGAGGTTATTCAAGCCAAAGAGAGAAAATGGAAATCCTACCCAAATTGATCCGATAGAAGGAGCAAACTATTACAGGAAAAGTCAAGCGGGATGAGGAAGGAAATTGAAAAGTAAATAACTGAAGATAGAAAGATACACAAGAAATGATTTCAGATGTACCGAAAGTAAGGATAGCGGAGAAGTAGGAGTCTACAGCAGTGCTGGGTATGGGTGTCAGTAAAGTGACGCTGCTGAGATAAACCAAAAAACTGAAAACCAACAGGTGAGGTAAGCTAAATGGCCTTCAACATTTAAGTGTTGGAAATGTGAAATAAGACATGGTCTCTTGTACAGCTTACAGCACTGTATTATGAGAGCCCAGTAAAAATTGTGTGTGGCTTTAAGTAAAACATCCAAGTAATAAAGTAAGCCCAAAGCCTATGTTTGGTATGGGGAAACAACTTGAAATGATAAGTGGGAACGATATGAAATTTTCTGCTAATAAAAAATTGCTTTCCCTCTTTCCCACTCTCCCTTCTGTTTTGTTTTTGACCAAGTCTTGTCTGTATGTGTGCCAAAGCAGCTTGTTTTCCATTGGAAAATGCCAATGCTTGTCAGACCTTCCAGTAGCACCATCAAGGTCCTCTCCACGGAAAAATAAATCTTTGGGTTTTTGAGGAAAGATTCGCATTTCTATCTTAAAAGAATTTAAAGATTTTCTTGGGCAAAATTCCTATTTCCAACCAGATATAAGCCTAACTGCACTGGAAGGTATCTGTGGAAAAATCCAGCTGCTTTGGAAATGATTCCTTTCTGGTTTAGCAGAGGTTTGGGTTTTATTATTGTTATTTTTTATTGTTCTGGTTAACTTATTGAGAGAATGAAGTCAGACCTTGAAATGTCTGTGATCAGTTGACAGAACAACGACATTTTCATGGAGAAAACCACATTTCTTTTCATTTTTGTAACTCCTTCCTAAGCTGGAAAAAAAAAAAATCACAGTTGTCAGCTTTACTTTTTATTTTTTTCAAGGCAAATACGTCTCCCAAAGATTCACATTGCATCGCTTTCAGTCTCTTAACATTCAGAGTAAGGTGTGAATGAAAAATGTACAGATGAAACCAGCTGGTTAATTGCTGTAGGCTAGAGAGGCTGATGAGACTTTGAGGAAACCCACGTACATCAGTGTTGGGCATCATAAAAGAACTGAAATTAGGTGTTGCATTAAAGCACATTTAAAGGAGTCATTAGAAATAACCTCCGAGATATAACACACAGATAGTTTCTACATTAATTCCAAACGCTCCAGAGAAAGAAGAGCAGATAACCCTTCAGAAGTATAACTGTCAGCAGTTAAATGGTAGACTGTTCAAAGCAGTGTAAAGCTGAGCCATTCTAATGCCTTATCCTGTGCACAGCATCACCTGAATTGCTTTACTTGTTTCTGATCAACCTCTATCAGAAAAGATTTTGTGGAAACAGAAGTTTACATATTGTTACAACTCTGGGAAAACTTCCCCAAAGAATTCCAATAATAAACGACAAACTCAAGTAAACAAAAAGTCTTCAAAAGAATTCAAGCAAAACTTGGTAAATTTAGTAAAAGAACCATGTGATTCTCTTGGCATTTTCCTATGTGGATGTGCATGTTAAAACTTCTTTGGTCTGTTATAGATTGCATTGTGCTCTGAGGTATTTGTGTGAGGAAAGTCCAATAGCTGCAGTTTTTCCTTTCTTTAAATGCTCTGTTTGCTATTCCAGGTGTAACTGAAAGATGCAGGTTTTCTTCTGGAAGTGTAATGCTGTTAAAACAGCAGCAAGATGCCTGACGTGGTTTGCTGTTCTTAGAAATAATTAGGCTGTGTAGTGGAGGCAACCTCAGTGGAATACAGGTATCTCTGCTTTGTAACCTTGAAGGCTTCAGTCTTAATTACACAATGGCAGTAGTCACTTCAGCACTTCAGTCCATTCTGCAGGATGTTGACATTACTAAATTATCTCATCTTCTAAATGCAAAGTAGCTGATTTTTCCTAAATGTATTTCTTGGCAACCAAAAGACAAATTGGTCTGGTTCCGTTTTTAAGAAGGGCTCTGTCCTTTAATGGTCCTTACATTAATCCTGCTAATTCCACCTGAGAGGACGACACTTTTAGAAAGCATAGACCAAAAATCAGGCATGGTATTGCTTGCGTGCATTTACAAGTATTCTGCTCCTACTTGCAGAGAGAAGAGATTTCTACAGTTATTGAAGACCAGAGATATAAATAGATTAATGCCATTAAGGAGCAGGCTTCCTGCAGTTGAATTTAATGGTAGAGATTTAGACGAAATGAAGGACATTTTGGCCTAGAAGGATGCAAGATCATTTCCAGAAGAGCTCAATCCCTTAAATTAGGTAATGGGGATTTATTTACAGAGATAGCTCTTAAGACATTTCAATATATATCTATTCTATCTCCACCCACATTCTTTAGTCTATCTTAATTCTTAGACAGATCCTTTGGAACAGGAGACTATTAGCAACTTGTTTTATCTAGTAAACCCGTGAGGTGTTTGGGGACCTACATCCTCTTGTCTCTCTTCCTTTGTGTATGGCAAATGTTCAGGCTCAGTATTTCAGTGACTGAGTTCAACAGGTGTGCTGTTCAGGTGGAGGTAGAGCAGAGCCCAGGTCTGTCCACAAGGTCTCTCCTTAGACGACTTCCCCTGCTCTAAACCAACCACCTCATGGTATTTTACAAATATTACTTTGGGGAAAAGTGGATAATATATTCCTTTTATAAAAGGGAAACCGTAGCACAAGAACTCTTTAGGAACAAAAGCTACGAGGTGCTGGTGCCAGCAGCTGGACTGGGTGCTCCCACATCATCTGATGCGTCACTTTCTCCCCTCTTGCTGCAAACACACAGCTACCACACCTAGTTCAGCCTACACCAGCTTGTAGTTTATTAAAGGGTTCTCACCCGTTCTGCTTGCAGGGAAAGGAGGCCGCGTAGTACGAAGTTTAGCAAGTTTCCCAGTAGATGGTGCTGCAGTAAACTTTTGTTTAATTCAACCCATCCGTTAGGAGGTACAAAGAGGGCAGTTTGTACGTATACACAGTCTTAAGATGTGGATGTTTATCACAACTTTCCCTAGGAGGGCTTTCAAACTGAAATAAACTCAGCAAAAGAAAATCAGCCCTTGTGTAGCGCAGTATAGAGTGTGTTCAGTGCTATAATTTTAGCCTCTCATGCCAATTAATTGATAAAAGATTAACAATATACTGGCTCCATCATTTCAGATCAGAAAGACGTAAATCTTGATGCTTTCAAAGAATGACTTCCTTTGCTGGAAGAAAGTTCCTTAAAAAGAAATGAAATCAATATTAACAAACTATGCATAAATCTGTGGTAGTACTTTAGGAAAAAAAGTTTCACCTAGTTACCTTTGTGCTACAATGTACAAAATGAAGCAGAGAGTCCTTGAAGGCATCCGTGCACACAGCCCTCCTGTCCCATTTCCCTGAGGTTAATTATTTGTAGCTTTTCTTTGATTCCAAGCTAAGACAATGAGGTCCGTGGCACTAGAACAGTTTCTCTTCCTGAGTTCCTTTTTCTTCCTGGAAATTTACTTGGAAATTAAGATGTTCATCTTGGCCACAGAAGTAATAAAGAAGAAAGGGGTCCTAAAATCCTGGCTCAAGAATTGTACTTTCAGTTCAGCATTTGAATCTCTCACTTAAAATCCAGGATAGTCAATGGACGTATTAACACCTGCACCATCAGGAGCACATCACATTGAAGGTAGGGGAGGTTTAGGTTAGATATTTAGGTTGTGGATGCCCCATCCCTGGAGGCATTCAAGGCCAGGCTGGATGTGGCTCTGGGTAGCCTGGTCTGGTGGTTGGTGACCCTGCACATAGCAGGGGGGTTGAAATCAGATGATCATTGTGAGCCTTTTCAACCCAGGCCATTCTGTGATTCTGTGATCCTATCCGGTTCCTCCTAGTGGCTTTCAAGAATGATGGATTTGGAACAGAAAGGTATGTAACAGTAGATATTCGTGTCACTTCCATCTGACTTTAATAATTATTGTAGATAAAGTCAACACAATATCCTAATTTGCTAATTTTAATTGAACATTGCGAAGATCCCACCATACCTCTCTTAGAACAAACCTATCAGAAACTGAGCTCGACATCCCAAAAGCTCAAATACAATGTATTGACTATTTCCAAAACGGAGTTTGCAAAAAGTTTTTATGTCTATGTGAGCCTGAAGGTATCCAAGTCTTTAAATGCTTGTTTCTTATCTTTGCTTGTTAACTGCCAAGAATCCTCCTTGATCTGAAGATGAGTTTTGGCAAGACCAAGTAAAAGCTCCGAGCATAACTCAGATCTGGTCCCTCAAAAAGCTTTAGAGCTGTAGCTGAGGAAGGATGGATTGGCAGCAGAAGGAAGGAAGTGGTTTGAACCCAAAACGTCTTGCAAATAGCTGTGATCGGAGTACTTGTACAAATAAATGGTACTTGTATAAATAAATGTTATGTGTTACATAAATAGCGAGTGATGTATGTTCCATTTCCTCCTTTGGATAGAGATATTCAGATCTCATCTCTCAAGTGACTTATTTGAGTTACAGAGGGATGGGTCAGGAACATTACTCAGCTTTTCTGTTCAAAAGCTGTTAGTCCCACGGACACTGGTAAAAGTGGGAGTCTTTAACCCAGAATGCAGGGCACTTGCTGGAAAGTGCTGGATGGGATCTGCATTCAATCCAGTGACTGGCTTGATACACAGAAGAGAGATAATCTAAAGGCAATCTAAAACCTATTAGATATTGAGTTGCTCTATCTCTGAAAAGATATCAAATCCTATTAATCCCCAATTCAGATCTTAACGCATTTATCGAGGAATCTCTACTTGTGCGTTTATCTGATTTCTGTACTGTTTTCAGTGCAGAGCTCTGTCTTCTTATGGCCCTCTGTCACAGTTTGATCGGACCAAGAATACAGCAAGTCCTTGGACAAGATGAATGCTGGCAGATAACTTCTCACTGTTGTGTGTGTGTGTTTGCAGCACAGCTGAATTAGCCACCTACCAGGGCAGTAGGCAACTGGAAAGGTCCAGTTTCAGGCAATCCCATGTGAGAAGTGCATGGACAGAAATGGCTTTGGTTTATTCCATGGAAAGACCATGTGGTTTAATCCGAACAGGGATTTTTTAACAACGGATGTGTTTTGGAAGCATTGCTTGAAAGGTGGAAAGTGGAGGGCTGGTTGTTACCATTCGTCTGGGGTGTGGATAGGGGAGACTTTAGGAAGAAGGGCGGCATAGGTATAATGGTATTGATTTTCATACAATCTGTACTAGGCATCTCCTTCTGAAAGATGATAAAAATGGGTCTCTTTTCCCATAGTTGCGGTTAAATACCTGCCCTATGGCTGCATTTCTGGTGTCAAAATTGACTAAATGTATTTTACATTGCTTTTATTGCAACTGGCAAGTGAGCAAGTCGCTAATAGTTACAGAGCTGTTGTGTAATCAAAGCTAATCCTTACCCATGGTAAGAATCAGAGTCAAAAGCTTATAATCCTACTGTAGGCTACATTCCTCTGAAGGTTTCCTCTTAATATTTCTTGTTTTGTTGCTCCTTGTGAACTGTTCTCTTTATTTTTAGATGGAGTTCTTGACCTAAAATTTGTATTGTTATTTTTTTTTGAGTTTTTCCCACAGGGAATGCGTTCTCTGAGTTTGCCTTGGTGCCCTCTTGATTGCCTAGCAGCCTGCCGTTGTGTCTTCAAAGACAATCACGCTGCTGGCAGTGCTAACACGTTTCATTGCAAGCCTCTCTATTTGCTGCATTGCTCACATTCCAGGTTTTTAGATTCCTGCTTTATTTCTGAGAGTGTCAGCTTTTATTTAATAAAGCAAGAGGAAAGTAAAATCTTCGTGGCTATGGAGAAAAGTCTACCGCAAAGGCCTATAAAACAGAGGTGGGGGGTGAAGAGGGGAGAACTTCAGACTCACTCCTCTGTTGGTGCAGACCTGTTCCGGAGGTTTTGAACAGCTAGGTATCTTGGCAAAGCCTTGCCTATGCTGAAATGGGACACTTTCTGTGCCATTTTTTTCTTCTTTCTTTCTGAGATCTGCACATCTCTGCTGGACTGAACCAGGTAGCACTAGAGATCCAGCCCTGGACTGGCGGCATTTACCCATCCAGCGTGCTGCCTGTGCTGCTGCCACTGATGTGCTCTGCACGGTGTATTTTTTTTCCTTCATGAAGGAACCAGATGGGCAGTACCACGTGGTGTAGTGATGTAAAGTGAGGATCAGCACCATTGGAAGTACACAGGTGAAGTCTGCGCGTGGTAAGGACAGATGGACCATAGAATCACAGAGTCATAGAATTGCTCAGATTGGAAGAGACCTTGAAGATCATCAAGTCCAATCACAACCTGACCATACCACCCTAACTCTAACAACCCTCTGCTAAATCATGTCAATGAGCAATAGCTCTAGACAGCATTGAAAGACCAGTGTCAGACTTTGGGAAATCCCCTAGAGACAATGTATTGTTTTTCTTTCCTGTCTTCCATTCTCCCATCTGTTTTTCCACCAAACTTCTTAGTTGCTCATTTTCAGGTATTTTTTCCTTCTGAAACTTCATGTATTTCCTGGAAATACAACATTGGCTGTTGAACAACACTGAGAGGAATCATAAATTCCTGCCTCAACAAATAGTAACCATCATGTGAAGCAAAGAAGCTTCAAAATCTTTTTTTTTCTGCCTAAAATATAAAATGGGAAAGTCAGAGGCTGAATGCAACGTTGATGAATGCTGAACTGAATAAGTAAATTTGTAGATGGACATTCAATAGCGATTAATTTGATCAGAAAACAAGATTTATGATCAGTTTTCAATTTACTCATACTTGTTTCAACTGTTTTAAAACGATTGAACTGGTTTAAAATGATTTCACTATGTATTAAAGTTATTCCGTGCTGATGGAACTGAGATCAGTATCTGTTTGGAGCTGGTTTCTTTTCCAGTTGTTCTAAGTGGAGAATAGGAAATTATCTATGACGTTTTGAGCTCATTAGAGCTTCAGGTGCAAAACATTCAGTGCCAAACTCATTCTTTCACCTGTGACAATCCACATTTCGTAAACATTTGCCTCATGGTCTGGAAATTTAATTACTACCATTAATTGTTACCACTGAGCAACAATTTCCCACCACTTGTCCTTCCCTAACACAGCACATGTACTAAACTCTGTGTTTAGCGTAGAAATTAAGTAGGAAACTTCCTATGGAGTTCCAGACAGGTAACTTGGATTCATCTGTTCATTAGAAACCTCCTGAAATACTGCATGCAGTTATATGCCGCCTCTTCTGCTCCCAAATCAACTATGGTAGTGAAGTGTGAAACCAAAATCGCTTGATATGCTGTATCTGAAGTCACAGGGAATTGAAATAAAAAGCAGTATTGTTTAGCAAATGGTGCCCATTTCTCGTCGTCAGCAAAAATAGATTCTTGCTTTTAGAATTTTGAACGGCTTCCAGTGGACAACCCTGAATGAAGAGTTTCTACACAATGCAAAGTATTTATTTTTTTTTAGTTAGTAGGAATTTTGTCTGTTTTGGAGTACATGGAATCACAGAATCATAAAGGTTGGAAAAGACCACTATGATCGTCAAGTCCAACTATCGGCTCTACTGTGCCCACTGTGCCATGCCCAATGTAGTTTCATTTGAAGCTTTATTTCAAACCATTTCTAAATGTGAAGAACTCTACAGGTTGAGAGACACTCAAGGCAGTGGGATTGATTTTATGGAGAGATCGGGGTGTATCCATGTGGGGAAGCTGACTGGCTTCAGAAGCTATTAGCTATTGCTGTTCCGTTTGTGGTTTGGAATGAACAAAATGGCCGTTGAGGGCTCCTCAAAATGCTGTTATTTTGAGTGCAATCATCAAGCAGTAACTTGGTGAAGTTTGATCTCACACAAACCCAGGCTCACACCACTCAAGTAAGAGAAAGATTCATACCAGGCTGTCTCATCAGGTTCAGTAGGTTCAGCAGCACTGACATCAGAGGGAAGATACCATGGATGAGTACAACAAAAGGCAAAAGATGACTGAACAGGAAGATCAGCATGTAGGGACAAATGGCTTTCTAAAGTCAATAGTTTACTTTGCTGGACTTTGTTTCCCGCAGGTATGTGAGTGAAAGGACCAAAAAGAGTTAAGATGCGTTTGGTGTCTGTTAGCATCAGATAATAAAGATTGAATCGTTGAATGTGCTGGTGAGTTTCCACCAGAGCACTTAATTGCCTCATCTTTCACATGCGTACATTTTCTAAATTGTGACAGGTAGGGCCTGTGGTTCGGAGTTGCCCCCTTAATGTAAATACATTTTTTTTAAAATCTAAAGCTGAGTTGCATACAATTCATGTCTTTTGCCAGCAGAGGTGCTTTGATGCAATAAACATCCTCTTCCTGCTATCAGGAGCATGGCCTTGTGATCTGTGTTCAGCTTGTAGCTGCCTTGCTCTCGTGTAGCTTGTGATAGGAATTGGTATTTACTCACTGCATGCCAAGGGAAACACAGCGATCCAGCAGGAAAGGGCAGAAGCTCTGCCTGAGACTTGGTAGCCTTTCGCACACATTCTGTGGTGCAGAGAAGCGTCTTCCTCTCTTCCAGCTTTCAAGAACTGACTGAAGAGCAATTTCGTATTTAAACTAAATAGTCATTTTAAACTGGCTGGGCCACTTTATCTGTCAACATTTGTGCCTCCTGTCCGACCTCGCCCTCCGACAAATTCCTTTTAACCATCGCATTTGCGGAAAGTAGACGGCCTGTATGCTGCTCCCAGCAAATCTGTTGCTTCGTTGAAGCCAGAAAGGGTCATTAGATGTAGGTTAGTCTTGCATGGAACAAACACTCCAGGATTTCACCTGGCTATCTTGTTTTGGAGTGCAATCATTTTTCTTTTTCATTTAGGAGGAAGAATCCGAGTTCCATTTATTAAAACAGCCTTTGTTCTCGTGTAGGAGGAGAATACAGTCACAGATAATCTTTATCTCTCAGTCTCTTGGTATTTCAGGAAAGCAGCTATCTCAAGGGCTAGCTTTCAACTAGGAAAGGGAAAAAAACAACAATGTTCTTTTCCTCGTGCAATTTCATTTTTAATTTTCAGAGAATTAGAAAAGATGGACAAATATTAATTGAAAGAGGTTGTGCGTTTGTGCAAATAATCTTTAAGTCAATTACAGGTGTTTTTTTAATAACAAAATGTTCAAAGTGCCTCCATTGACAATTATATTTAGCTGGAACGTTTGATAAAGCGAACAAGACACCAAAGCAAATGAAGAATAAGAGGTTGTTCTTTTTGCAGAGGATGCACACAAACTGCAGCTACTGATGGAAGTGCGTGGCTATCAGAACTAGCAGATGAATCTGTGCAGAACGAACACTGTGCTCAGTGCAGGAGGAAAAGTTTCGGTAACAATGACAGCACTGTTGGGAACAACGCAGAACCCCATCTGCTGAGGACGTGTGGCTGAGTCATACACCGACAGCCACAGGAGAACTGTGCATCATGTAGAGCAATCTGCTATTCAGCTGAGAGGAGGTCTGAGCTCGCGGCAGGCTGAACCTGCCTTCTGAACACCTTTCTAATGGGGAAAAGGGGAAAAAAAAGACACGTAAGGAAAATTTTCAAATAAAAAGTTCCCACTTGTTCAGCTGACGGGGTGACCTTTCCAGAGACTCTTACAAATTTCTACCCTCCGAGTCTTTGGTTTGAAATATGAATTTGAAAAGGAGGGGAGGTGGAAGGGGAGTGTGTCATTTCTTCTGGTATTTTGTTTCCAGCTCTATCCTTTGATCTGTGCAGCAGTGTAGTTCAGACAATCTGTAGGAATATTGCTAAACCAAGTTATTTTGTTATATTTTACTTCAGCCATTTGTCAGCATATGCCATAAAAATTATAGTTTTCTCTCTTGATCTTTATCAGAGATTGCTGTTTCTCTTTGATGTCTCCCTCCTTATTTGACATTTGGGTCTGGTTTCCCATTTAATTATCTAACTCTCTATTGCCATTCTAGTTTAAAAGTTCACTGCAGTATTTTACTCCTCCTGTTTCTGTCCATTCCTCTGCGCTCCAGCTGAGCCACAAGTAAAGACGAGGGCGGTCACCACGTCGAGATCGCAGTGCCCAAACCTGTCTGTGAGCAGAGAGGAGCATGCCCTGGGCTGCAAATTTAAGCTTCGTTTTGGGGCCTTCTGCATCAAGATTTCCAGGGGAAATTCCAATTTCCGCTCTTTAATTAAATGAAAAACTTAGAGCATTTCAGGTAGATTTTAAAGTCTGGCTCTCACGGCTATTTATGAGAGTGGCCAGTGATAGGACAAGGGCGAATGGTTTTAAACTGAGACAGGGGAGGTTTAGGTTGGATATTAGGAGGAAGTTTTTCACCCAGAGGGTGGTGACGCACTGGAACAGGTTGCCCAAGGAGGCTGTGGATGCCCCATCCCTGCAGGCATTCAAGGCCAGGCTGGACGTGGCTCTGGGCAGCCTGGTCTGGTGGTTGGTGACCCTGCACATAGCAGGGGGTTGGAACTGGATGAGAACTGTGGGCCTTTTCAACCCAGGCCATTTTGTGATTGTATGATTCTGTGATTTTCAAATTCTGGGACAGTGCTCATCTGTTGGGGAGCCAGTGTTCAGTGTGAGTCAGCAGACATTAGGTGGCTTTTTTGTGCACTGTTGCAGAAAGCTGTCTTGTAATAGCTGGGATCTGATTTAGGACACCTGGCTCTTGGGACTGTTCAGCAAGCTGTAGGCCAACCATTGAACAAGGTGGGAATATCCAAAGAAAGAACAAGGATTTCATCTACATAGCTATGTGAATGTGAAATACTAAGGATTAAAGAGGCTACATTCCTTGCAACCTGTCCTCTGTGATGGATAGAGAAGTACAGGTGAACCAGTGTGGTAGCCATGGCATGCCGGTGATGTGATGGAGTTGTGGTAAATGCCTGCAGGGTCAGCAAGTGGAGAGGAGAAATTTTAACTTCATGTAGAACACAGTGTGTTGAAGGGGGAAGTCTGGGTCTGCTCTTGCACTGGGGAAAGGGCAAGTGAAAAAAAGCCTCTCTGTGGGTGCTCCAAGATAAAAGATGACAGTATTTATATTGATTATTGCGAGGAACAGTACTGAGGCCATGTACAGCTATAAGGTAGCCCTGCCACACGAACAAGGGGTCTTCAGTGCAGGATGCGGGCTCCATCTGGCAGGCTCAGAGGTATTTATCCACCAGCACCCACTGCAGAGCTCTGCAGCCTGAGTATACTGTGCTTCTGCCTGGGTGACCTCTTCCCTGCTCCACTTGGGCAGCCAGACTGAAATGGTGGAGGGGAATACTAGGTTGGATCAAACCATTCTATTTTTAGATTTTTTGGGGTTTTTTTTTTTGGCTTTTTGGCTTTTTCTCCCCTTTTCAAATGGAATCTTTGAAAGCAAAGAGGAAACTGGGGAAGTGAATGTCTGGAAAGAAGCAGGTTCAACAACCTTTTGGAGCTGTAGTTGGAAATGCGTAGATAATTTTTTTATGCATTTGCACTGCATCTTTTCTGTTGTGGAAGTACTTAAAACGTGATGAAGCAGGAGAGAATGAAAGTGAGAGTGACACTCTGGCGTGGTCATAGAATTATCTAGGTTGTAAAAGACCTACAAGATCTACAAGATCACCAAGTCCAACCATCCTCCTTAGTCCATCACTAAACCAGGTCCCTTGTGCCATGTCCACAAGTCTCTCCAACACCTCCCTGGGTGTCCACCACCACCCTGGACAGCCCATCCTAATCCCTAACCACTCTTTCCGTGAAGAAATTCTTCCTGATAGCAAATCTAAACCTTCTATGGTACAACTTGAGGCTATTTGCTTGTGACCTGTCACTTGTCACCTGAAACAGCAATCCCAGCCAAAAAGTATTTTCTGTTCTTTGCATTGGAATGGCTTATTTTTGTGTACCAGCCAAGGCACTTCCCAGAAGATGATGCTGGGAAATACAATCCTTTGGAGACAAGCGAAAAACATTCTCTTGCCTTTGGCTTCCCTGGCTATGTTGAAGGTAATAAACTGGAGCAGCCTCCTAAGGGAAGAGAGGGAAGCCTTGCTGACAGCAAGCCACTTAGCATTAGGCTGGACAAAGCTGTACGAGATATCCTTCAGGGAGCTTGTTTTCAGTAATGTTTTCTTTGCCTTGGTGTAATTCTGTTTGTGTTGTAACTTTCTGCATGTATAAAAGGCCTCATTTCTAATGGACGGGGAAAATAATACACTGATGGTGTAGGCAAACGCATTTATTACTTAGCACCTCAGAAGGCAGGGAATTTATGCATTGGGGATAATGTACAAGTACTGAGCACTCTGTTCTCCCACTTAGGGTCAAATTTAACACCAGCACAGTGGTGAGTCCTTTCTTCCTCAGGTCCCTTGCACACGAATCCTTTGCAATTGGATCTTTTTTTGGGGAAGAGGGTGCCTGTGGTGACATTCAGATCCCTACACTGCATTCTCATGGGTCTCTCAGCTTGCTCGAACAGCCCTTGCATCTCAAGCACAGAAGAGAAGCAGTTTGTATCCGATTTGTCGCCGTGCTTCTCTCTGAAAGGCCATTGCTAATATCTTTGTAAGTTTCTTTTCAAAGTTATCACGGGGAGAAAAAAGAGAGCTAAAGCACTAATTACTTGACATGCTCGGAAGAACAGCGGCAGAAAAACAAAGAAACTTAATCTGGGATACACAAAGAAGAAGTGCTGGGGGAGGTACGGTGTAGCTATAATGAGAAACGGCAAGATTGACGGGAAAAAGATGGGACAGGCAGCAGAGTATAAATAGTAGCTGCAGTTTATTTGTAACTTTCATTTTTAGGTGGGGATGATTGACACATGGATGGGCTGGATGAAGGTAACCTCCCTGATCTTTAACTTGCAGGTCACATGGAGAAAACTTTGAGAAAATACTCCAACATGTAGATGTCAAATTGAGTGACAGCCGCGTGTGAGGTGAATTGCATTTACTGGCTTTTTTACATGCATCACTTCACAGAAATGATGGCTGCCATTTGAACAAAAAGACATCCTTCCCAACCGGGGTCAACAAACTGACAGTGCCCACCCATTAATAGAAAACACTGTCATTTAAAATAAAATGCTACGGAGAAAACTTCAAAAATCTATTAGCCAACACAGCGAATAGTATCGGTTTATGGCCATGAATTACTGTATACCGTTCCAGTGTTAATGTACAGCGCAGTGTGTGGTACAATTTTCATCTGTAACAATATATATAGAATGCCATATGGCTGACAGCATGTACTACACATGTCAGCCTCTTCTGTTTTCTAGCTCTGTACTTCTTACTCGCTTCTGTCTAATTATCTTGTTCTGTTGAGGGAAGGGAGAGGAAATAATAGAAGTCAATGAGGATTCAAAAACCAAGGGCAACAAATGGTGCCAGTTACTTAATTCCAGCGTTAATGCGTTCCTGCAATATTTCCTAAAAGATGCAAATGGACATCAGTTGTGCGAGGGGAGTGTGGTGCTGGAATAAAGGCTCTGTCTGTGGCACTTCAAGGGAGGGGAAAAAAAGAAAAGGGAAAAAAAGAACCCAGATGAGGAAGAACGGCCCATGCTTTACATTGTCCACTTAGGTTGTTTAATTATAAGCATTGTTTTTTTCCAGCTGCCAGAATGTGCCCGCATTGCTGCCTATTTGGATCTCTCTCTCTCTACAAGTACGACCTGGATTTTTATTTTCCAGAGGCAAAGCAGTGCTGAAAAGGCATGCTGTAAAATTGAACCCCAAGATCAGAAACGGTCTGAGGAGCTCCTCAGAAGTTAAATCCTGAATTAAAGTTTATTGGAGGCTTTTCGTATTGTTTAAAGGTCAAAGCACCAAGATTTGAGATTTGTCTTTGGGGATTTACTCTTGCCTTGTCTGTCAGTCATCCTCCCTCCCTTAAAGGCCAAAGGAAATTGCCAGGGCCCCCTCCTCACCATGCTTGCTTTTTATCAAGCAGGTCTGTCCAGAGAAAGATGTCCAAGGGCGGGAGCTCCCACCTGTCTGGGGTGGACACGGGCACAGAGGAGGAACAGGGGGAATGCCACCTGCTTGCAAATGGGGGGCAGCGGTGCTGTCCTTGCTCTGCTCCTGAGACAGTGACGGAGCTCAGGTTTACTGAGGGCGTCACAGGATGCCTGGGGTCTTGTTGAGTTTTCACCCAGTTACAGCACGCAGGAGTGCATTTGCCTTCGAATCTCAGGCTGCAAAAAGCTGTGGGGTTTTTAAACAGATGCTGTGGAAATCTCTTGCAGTAGCCCTTGAAGAAAGGCAGATTCTACTTAGGCCATGAGATGAGCTCGTGTTTCACGTGTAAGGGTAACTCATCAAGGTCACCTCTTGTGCTGCCCAGGGGTGACATGGATGAGGCAATTGGGACACGGGGCTGCTGCAGCCCCAGGCACTGCATTTCTTGCAGGGCTGTAAAGCAAGCCCATTTCCTCCCTGGTTAGAAGTGATTGGTTGGTCCAACGCAGGCTTAAAATAGTAACATTTTTGGATCATTAACTTTTAGTAGCTGCTGCTTTTGAAATGAAGCTCAGTGCCATGCTGAAAAGTCAATATAGTTAGAAATGAATTATAAATTTGGTTGGAAAAAGCAAATGGCAGAAACAACTGGCTTGGTGCACTGATTTTAGGGTGGCAGATGCTAAATCACACTAGTTAACATTGGTCTGTGCATATAATACCTTCCTGAGTTACAGACATAAAGTGAACTCAATTTTTAACACACGTGGCGTGGGCTTCCAAGCAGGTGTAAAATGCTTTGCCCATGAACGGGGTGCCCGGAGCTGCCCTGAGGAGGCACCTACAGGCTGTACACTTGAGATGTTCCAAAAGGGGGCATTCTTTGACCAGGAAGGCAATTTTTCCTTGATGTTTTCAACAGCAAAATGGTTTTTATTGTAGAGATCTCATTGAAAATTCAGGAAGCAGCCAAAGTTAACAGCACTCTGCTCTGTTGTGTGAGGATCCCTTGCCATATTTTCTCTTAAACCTAATTAAACATGACTATCCATTCAGGAATAGAACCCTTAGTATCATTTTCCAAAAGTTTTCTCAATTCAATACATTATCACTTCATGCTACGACATTTTTCTCAGTGCCAGTGTCATTTCTGCTAAGCTGACAGCACAACTGCAGCTGGAATTTCCTACTCCCAGTGGTGTTGGTGCCTCCTTTGAGTTGTCTTGGAATTTGTATCACTTCCAAGTACATGATATTTCATTAGCACACATTTCTTCTCGTTCGTAATTTTGTTGATTGTGTCAGATTCCTTCTGTACAAATTCCATGGTAATTACGAGGAAGAAACGTGTTCCATGCTCCCATTTTGGTCTGAAACCTGTTTCAGCAAATGGCACGCAATTCCTCGCTCCCAGCTTTATTTCACACCAGAGGTGTCTGAAATTCCAAAATAGGGGTGTAGTGAAGCGAGGCAGAAATTGGAAACTTTGTGCATAGAAAAGATGAATGTTTAATACAACTGAAAGCAGAAGTTGAAACTCTTTAGCAAGCACTCCGGATTGGTTTCCCCATTGAACGTGGCTTTGGTGGGGTTGGAAGTTGTCCTTGAGCACAAGAGGCCGCAGCCCCTGTCTCAGTCTGTGCTCGACAGGGTTGTCCTGCATGCTGCTAACTGTGAATGCTCAGGAATCTTGAAGCGGCAAGGCTCAGAGAGAAAGGTTTCTTAAGGATGGAAGGAGCTTTAGTTCGAGGTTTGGTGTTTTTATGAAATGATGAATTTATATTACTGCAAAGTTGAGGAAAAAGTAGCAACAGCATTGAAATGTTTGACCTGGGGCAGAAAAATGGGATCAGAGTGGCCCAGGGGCTGTGGGAAAAAGTCTCCTGTGTGTGCTCCCTTGAGGACACAAATACCTCGGCCTTGGCTCGATTTTCCTGTCTTCATCCCTAAAACACTGACAACTTAGAAGAGCCAAAGCATCGACACGTTTGAGTCTGAGCATTTTATTGAATAACCACTCTGTTACATACATGTTTTTAAAAACGTTTGCAATGAGTTAAATTCATCTCTTTCACCCACAGCCATGGAGATTCAGCTCTCCCAGAGCGGACAATTGACAAAGATGAAGTATGAATGGAAAAAATAGTTAACTTGTCCATGACAAATTGCAGGATCAAGTTCTACTGTGTTTCATTAGTACAATCCAGAGTGCTTCAGTTATTTGATCATCATTTCTCTGGCTTCCTACCAGGGCAACGTACGCAGCAGAGTACACCATGCTCTAATGTCTGTCAGATTGATCAGACCGAGTAGTACCGTGGTATTGAATCAATTATTTTTATGACATCTTGAAAGTACTTCCGAGCCAGGCTCCCCGCTAGGCAGGAGGACGAGGCAGCTGTCTTAAGCAGAGATGGGCAGGCACAGCCCCTACGCCTCTCTGTGCAAGATCCTGTGTGGAGACTAAGGAAGGAGGAGAAGGGTGAGGGGATTTACAACAGGCTCTGCAGGACCCCCGCTTCCTGTTCTTCTGGTCCAGATGTTCATTGCCTATTTTTCTTTCTGCTCCACATGGAGTTGTCCCAGATGCAACTCTGGCCACAGACTTTGCTCCAGTTTCCGGGACATTCACATTCAATGTTTTCTGTACTGCTGGGCAACCTGTGGTGGTTAGGATGACATCTACAGTCATTGCATAGGCATTTTGTGGCCATAATATCACAGTAAACTGAGCTGCTGACAAAACGAGTATCTCCAGTGCCTCTCCTGAAGCTCACATGCCCACCTCTTGTAGCTAGAGCAAAATGTTACCTACTTAAGCACTCCCTCCTTGTTGGTTGGTCTCCCAGTTTCCTCCTTCCCTCTACTCTTTGCTGTAGGCAGGCATTGCAGAATATCTCTCTTTCTGTATGATGAAATGACCATACGCATTGGAGCTGGGTCTAGGGCTTGCTTCTGGGTAATAGTAATCATTAATTCTAATGATGTTAGTGGTTTGGGTCCCATTTCTGAGTTGTAGTTTTGCAAACACTTATATTCTTAGCGTGAAAGGCTCAGAATAAATGTGAGGCATCATCTGTAATGGGTATGAATGGCTCACTTATTGAAAATGGTGTGAGTGATTAGCTTTGGCTGTCTGGTCATTAATTTTGGTCACAGACACTTAGAAGAAAACAGAAGGCCTGCAGGGAAATCACAGCAAGCCTCAGCCAGTAAAGTCATTCCCACTTCCTCTGCTCTGCTCTCTGATAGCTGTGGTTTTTCTCACTCCACTTACTTGCAGTGAGCTTCCATATGGACAGATCGTAGTGAAGTGGCCTTTATGCACTTGTTATTTGTATATGTATATAGATGTATAGAGCGTGTATAGATCTCAGTGGCCTCTTCTGCTACTGCCAAGACACTTTCCTAGGGTCTGTATTTCTATTTCACCCCTTGAAGGACACATGTTTCTTCTGGGACAGCTGTTGTCTTTGTGCTTCCAGTTCCCTATACCCCAATGCCACCATATTTCTACCCTTTCCCTTTGCTTTAAATCTGCTATTGCAGTTACCTATGGTCATGATTCCAGCTTTGTGTGTCTGCCCGCACAGTGGGAAAGACAGTTCCCAGAGCAAGTGCTGCATTAAAAGCTTTCTGGCATCCAGATGTGTATTCATTCCTTTCCCATGCCGTGCATGTCCTCTCTTACAGCCATGCATCAACAAGTGTGAGCAGGTAGAGTGCCATATGGTGATGTTGTTTCATTGCTGGCACTGAAGAGAGGCTTTCCAGTGAGAAGGAACCAACATGGCTACTCCATCTGCAGTGTTATGGAGAAGACCTCTGTAAAGCTGCTGGTGGTTCTGTTCTGCGCTTCAGTGCTGACTGCCTTGCAGGTGGACAGTTTGCCGTGCATCTCAGCCACAAGCATGGCTGAAAGCATCCTGCTGAGGGAATGTGTGTATGCAATGTAGTGTTGATTAAGCACATGGCTCCTGGGCAGGTGTGCTGAGAGAAGAGCTCAGTCTCAATGTGGTAAACCCAGGCTCACAAAGATGTGCTGTCCTCAGTCCTGCTCCCTGTTGGATTGCTCTTCCAAAATGGCCTTGGGCTGCGGAGAGGGAACGCAGAGATCTCTGCTTCCTGGCCATGCTTTATTCTGCATTCTTAAGACTTCAGAAAACATTTAATCCATTTTCTTCTAGTGAAATGAAATTTAGATACACAATTAAGAAAAATGTCTCCCATGGGGTTTCCTGCAGCCCTGACTTCTTTCCTGCTATTCCCTGCCCATGGTATCTTGAAATTTTAGGAAGAATCTATAGGTTCAGAAGCCATAATGGGGAACTTCTAGCTCTTTGAGTACTCTATCATCCTTCCTCTATCTGTACCATCCACTAAATAATGCTGTTAAATGTGGCTTTGATTTTTACTGTTTTACAGCCTTGTATCATTTATAATCTTGGCTAATCGTAGGAGCTTGTATGAGAGTTTTAAACATTATTTAGGACAAAATATTGAAAAATATCTGGCAGTTCTAGGACCATTTTGTGAGTTGCACTTGGGTGTTCCAGACTTGTTCTTTGCAGCAGTGCAGAACACCTCACCTCCACTGTAGACTAATAGGACTCATAAAACAAAGCAAGCTGCCCACTGTGTGAAGCAGGCGATGCTTCCTTCCCACCAGGAGCTCAGGGTGCAGCAGTCATCCCGGACCATAAACACAGACTCACGACACACCTACCTGCAGACGAAGGACCTCACCTGTAAAACCTGCTGTTCATTACCAAGACTTCCATGGTAGTGATGAGTATTTATGCCATGAATATAGACTGGAAGGTGGCATCTGCCTTCATCAACTGGAGGCTAGATGCTTTGACTGTGTTATTTGGACCGCTTTATTGTAAGGTGTGTCGATTTTGATTGCCTGTTGCAAAGCAGATAGATATAGTAGATCTTCCCAAAGATCAAAGTGCGTCTCTAGGGCAGCCAGTAAATTAGTGGAGATTATAAATGAGGGCACAGTCATTGATGTCTTGAGAGCTCAGCTCAAGAGATCAGAGAGTGTTCTTTCCCCTTTTCCGTTCATCTCTTTCTAGAATAGATTACTTTTTTTCACACTTAAAAGCAATATTCATGGACTTCATAAGAGCAAGTGTTTCAGTAGGACATGCTCTGATCACATCACTCCCTGTTGTATATGGTCCTATTATGGACTGATGCCTCCCTTTAATACGGAGTCATGGAGACTGATGTTGGTGATGTGTGTTTGGGGAATCATATCACTTAACTAATTTCATCATATTTTATAGCAAGTACAGCCTCCGTAGGAACTTTTTTGGTAGAATGGGAGCTCTTTGAAGCTCTTTTATGAGGTGCAATGAGTGTATGATGCAGAATAAAAGCAAATTAGAGAACGCTTTACTATCTTGAAAGAGGAGATTATAGCTATGGTGGGGAAAAGTAAATATAAAACAAATAACCCAACGCCAAACATTGCAAATAAAAAAACAGGAATAAACATCCATTTTGTGAAGGGATTTGAAGTTAACTTTTAATATCCAAGCTGGGAGATAAGTCAGAATTGTGTCTTTGTGCAGTGAATGAAACAGAGCTCTCATTTACTATAACAAATCCAGTCTGTGTATTGTAAGAACAATCTCAATCTGAAACACTTTAAAACTTGTTTTAAAAGTTTCTTTGTGTTCTGTGAAATAGGAAACAAACATAAAAGAAGACGAACAAAAATCACAAAACAAACAAAGAAAAAAACCCCACAGAGTTTTCTGAACTGCTCCACTTGAGAGAAATGCTTGGTATGGAAGTGCAGAAATAACTGATGAGGATTACATGATGAAACACTGAGAGGGCTATCTGGTGTCAGTGGAGAGAATAGTGTTAGATTTTCAGAGGTGGCTTCGACGCGTTCATCCTGTGTTCTGTTACAGGAAGCTTTTGCTGCCACTCGGGCAGATCTGAGCAGTTTAACGCAGGTGGGAGATGCCTGGTGGAAGCAGAGGCTCAGGCTGCTCTGTGAAATGCCACGAGCAGATCAGCTGGCAGTGCTTTTCCACCTGTCTGTCTGTCCCATCTGTGCTGAGCGTCTCAAACAAGGTTGCTGTGACTCATTAGACTGCTCTTGGTCAGCAAAGGTAGAAATACACCTAGAAATACTGCCTTTTCCCTCAAAGCTGCTCTGTACCGAGTCCCCCTCAGTTCAGCAAAACAGATTTCTTTACCTTTCCAAGGGCAGAAAGGGCAGCTCCATTGGTCTTAATTCTCACTTAACTGAGGATTGGCCATCAAGATAATACTCCACAGGCTGCCAGGTAGGGGAAACACACTTTCGATCTGCTAGATAACATGGCCAGCTGCTGAAGCCCATGGATACACAGCCTAAGGTGTCACCAGCCCTCAGCTCTGTTTCCACGTGAGTGTGGATTCATTTTTCTTACTTCATCCGTGCCATTGGCTTAAAGGAAGCCAAAGATGTCACAAAGATGCCATAAAGCCCAGTTTGATTGAAAAGTGCTAGCTGGAACACCATGCCAGAAGCAGCTGCTTGCCAGTGAACAGCTTTGCCAAAACGGGATGCATCACCGTGCTACACTGCTGGAATGCTTCACTCCTCACAGGAGGGCCTTGCGATGTGCTTTGACTTTTGTCTCCTCTTGCTATGACTGGGAGCACTAAGCAGAACTGGCAGTAGCAGCAAGGCAGTGGATGTGGTTCTGTAGATCAGCATGTTTTGGACTGGTTCCAAGTCACAAATGCCTGTAACTGGAACAACACTACAAGATTTAGGTGTCTGCTGACTATTCTAGCTGAAAAATTGATGTGAAAGTTGACAAAGCAACGGTGTGCCACTGAGGACATGAACATTTTGAAAATCCAATCTGTTAGAAATCCCCACTGATACCCGTTGCGGTGGTGAGTTGCATAAAGTAAATAGCCAGCCATAAATAAAATGGTGTAGGCTTTGTTTGCCATGCACTATCACCCAGCTTAGATGAGTGATATATCACAACGTGACATGTACCATGCTGTCCAGAGTGCATCGCTCGTGCAACATTTTCCTAAGGGCTTAGCACTAAGAGCTTCATTTTGGTGAGCATTTGAAGCTGTAACATCTGCTGAGAGCTGTAGCAAAAGTGATGTTATTAGTTTGTACAGAAGGAAACTCCTTCCATTGGTGTGAATTCCTTTGGAATTTGTTTTCCCTGTCTGGATGCAGAGGATTGAATGAGTGATAAAATATCAAGGGCAGGTCTGATTATTGATGCTTTTTCATACAGAGAGATGTGGGCTGTTTGGGGATTTTTTCATTTGAAATGTAGAACCTATTTTCAAAGAGCATTCTCAGATTTGTCATTATAGCGCTGTGCTTTCCTACCTGTCCTTACAAAATATTTGTTACTGTTTTCCAATACGTAATGCGATCGTTTTCTTACTGTCAGGTGGTACCAACTTGGACAACATCTGCTGTGCTTTCTGTACAGCTTACACTCTGAGCACCTTAATTTCCTCTGTCTTTGTTCAGGGGTCTTGATTACCCACTCTGGTAGTTACACAGTGTAACTGTTTGCTTTATTGTTAAGACCCAGCTGAAGACAAGCCAGGGTGAATAGCTGATGCAGTGTAAACACGTGTGACTAATCCGTCTGATATGGTTCTGTTTTGTCTTTAATATTCTGGGCTGCAAGATAATGTCTGAGTGTGCCTGGAAGAAAAAGGGGTGGGGAAGGGGCAGGAAGCAGTTTCCTTTGGGCGTGAAGACACTGATCTTGAAAAACCATTGGGTGATAAGCTGGGGTCTGAGCCACTCCTTAAAATGGGTTCAGCTCTTGGGTATGGGGGAGTGACTGTCTCAGCTAACCTTGCAGGTTTGGGTGCTTAAACAGCTAAATGACCCATTTTCTGTTTCTGCGCAGGAGAAAGAATGCAATTCGACAGTTTAGCTTTCAAAATGTGAAAAAAATAATAATAATTAAAAAAAATAATGGGGTGTCAGGCTGCCCAGATGGGTGGTGCCCATCCCTGCAGGCACCCAAGGTCAGGGGGTGAGCTCTGGGCACTGATGGAGCTGTGGTGTCCCTGTGCACTGCAGGGGGTTGGACCAGACGGCCTTCGGAGGTCTCTTCTGACTCAAACCATTCTGTGATTCTATGATATCTGTCCCTATGTGCTGTAGTATAACTGTGAGACAATCCTACCCGAGAAAGGCTCATTGACTTGGTTTCTCCATCACTGCTTGTCTTGTTCTCAGTGCTTAGTTTGGTCAGGAAGATGTGTGTGTGAAAGGCAGATTGCATGTGGTTGTTTGCCCTAAGGAAGGGCATCGACTCAGTGACAAAACACTATGCCTCTGAAACGTAGATGCTCCATTCTAATAATATACTGTGAGAAGCGATGAGAATTTAGAGCTGAGTCAACCCCGAAAGAGCTGCTTTCTTTTGGAGAATGCCATTTCATATAAGTTTCCCTTGGTACTTGGGGAAGAGCTTGAGATTGAGAAGGAATAAGGAACATGACTACAGACTACTTTGTCTCAGTGCAGAGCTGTGCACCCTGAGCTGGTCACGGACATGGAGCCACGAGGCCTGGCAGAGTGCAGGCAGCCCACCGCCCTGCAGGCCTGTGGCAGCCCTCAGGCCTTGTCCCTCTGTGTTGAAGGCAATCCTGCCATCGCCATGGCAACCAGCAGCCCAGATTTGGGGTCCTCATTACTGGGGCCAGGCCGGCAGCTGGGCCGCCATGCGCTGTGCTGACAGCCGGGCGTGCTTTTACGATGCTCAGGTGATTTTTGGCCCTCTGCAGGCCGAGCTGTGGAAAACGTGGGGGTAGCAGGACAGATGGCAGCATAAATAAATATTGCCAATATGTTTAATGTGCACACGTCTCCTGAAAGGTGCAAACCAGCCACGCTCGGCGTTATCAGCTCTGGTGATTTTAAACAAAGCATAAATAAAGGATAAAAGAGTACCACTGAGTTGATGAGGGTATTTAAAAATGTGTATTTAAGTAGCTGATTTTAAGAGCAAATAGAATCACAGAATCATGGAATTGCAGATTGAACTTGAGGCTTATAGCAGACCTCATAAAATGTCGCACGGGTCTTAAGTAATTGAAGTTCTCTTATCTTGATAGATAGTCATTAAAATTCAACGAAGTGGGGCCCAGATGGCTCTACCCCCCCCCCCCCACCAGGCTCTGCAGCAGGTAACATCAGCAGCATGATCCCTGGTAATTCGTAGGCAGCAGTGCAGTGCTCCAGCCACCCTCCAGTTTGGCTATCAGCACAGTTCCCTGAGCTGGGGTTTTGTTTTATTAGTGTAAATGGAACTCTGTAGAATGGGCCTAAGCTAAAGGTAAACTTGGCCCCCAAACCACTCTAGAATGACGTACAGTATGTTTGAGGTGCTAATGATTGCAAGTATTTCATGTTCTTCGTAGTTCACCTGTTTTGAGTTAGGGTGGAAGAAAGCAGTAAAGTCAGAATGTAATTACATGCTTTCTGTGATAATATTTTGAATAATTTTTATTGCTTTTGTTTCTTCCATTATTGCCTAGGTAGAGGTAAAAAAAACAGCGTGGTGTGGTTCTCATTCTCGTTTTTAAAGTAAACAGAATAGGTTGTGTCACTGATGAATGACTGCCCCTGTGACAGGTGGTTACCTAGGGTATATTCATGGTTCTGATCATTTCAAAAGGACAAAGAGAACAAGGAAAATTCTGAACAGCGTAGAGTAAGCATGTTACAAACCTTGAGAGATCAAAGCTGGTGTGTTTCAACAGGAGCTGAAAACAGCAATACTGTCATCCAGGTGCTTTACTCTAACTGTGAAAGGAAATGACAGATGCCTCGGACTCCATATTATAATTTGTGGATACTGAACAAAGAACCTCAATTAACCACTAGTAAAGCAATTATTAATATTGGCCGGAGTCCATTCTACCCAGGGTCACAGACAGCAATCCAGTCCGGTTGGCTTCCCAGGGCTCTCTGACCTGCGAGGCATCTAAATTCATTCAGTAATTCCCCACATCATTTGAAATCGCTCTGGGCCCTTAACCTTATATCCAGGACTGGATTCTTTGTTCTGTGTTTTGAGGTTTTCATGGGCATTGATGGTGTCATGTAAAATGGGCATGTGCTGTAGGTGGTATGGACCAAAATCCAAGGGTTTCTGCCTGCCCAGCTGGTGCAAGATGCTGGGCAGCACTGACATTTTGTCTGAGCTCCCCTGGCTGCCTTGTGAGCCATGTGTGCCTGCCTGCAGCGTAGAAAGAAAGGCAGAGTGCTTTCAGTCTGGTTATTTCCTGGAGGGACTATTTTCTTGGGAGGTCAATTCAATTGCCCTTAATGCCTACAACACAGAGTCACCCACTTTAAAGTGCGCTTTTTCATTCGTAGATCAGCATGCAGAAGCAGAGCCCACTACTGCTTATCTGTTTGATGAGCACACCAGAGACGGAGGCACGGAGACGGCCTGGAACCATGGTGGATAGTAGCACCCGATGTTTCCTGTTGCTTCCCTATAGCCTCTAAGAAGCACACAGGCATCTTCTGGTGAAAAGGAAACCCACTGAGAGCCTAATAAGTATAAAAATCACCTATTCCTCAAGAAAAGCTTCGTTTGCAAATAGCTGGAGAATGGGGTTACTGGTCTGACCACCCTAGAAGAGAAGACACCGCCCAGGTTAGAGCTGGGATGAGGCCATTCTTATGTTAAACTTCAGATTGGATTACTCTCTAGGGGCACTTAAATTTTGTATATAGCCACTGGGAAGAAGGACATGCATCCATAAAATGGATTGGATTGATCTCTGTGATTCTTCAGCTTTACTGTTAACTACCTTAAAGATGAGGCCATTCCATGAGATGAACCTCACTGCCCTTCAGTGCAGGTACCCGAAGCCTCCATCAGACAGTGGCTGAGATGAGCAGTCAGAGGGACTGTCAAATTATCCCCTTTAGAATAATCGTTTCAGATGCTCCCAGCCATTTTAGGAATACAATCTGTACTACGCATGGAAAACTGGACCCTTTCCTTTTTTTTTTTTTTTTTTGGCAGGTTTATTTTCTCATTCACCATCTTATTTCTTTTGTGCATCTAGAATTCAAAATAAATAAATGGCTTTATATTGTTCCTGATTGAGGGCGCTTGTTACGCAGCTAATTTTATTTTATCCTTTGGAAAGAAGAATGATACAAATACCTTTTTTGAATGTGTGAATAAGATGAGTGGAAAGAATCTAAATTTAATGGCCAAATCTGGGTTGCCTTTCTGCTGTAGTAAACTCAAGGGAATCTGCCTAAGTAACTAATGTGCACAGAATCAAGCTTTAAATGTGGCCATTTTACCTGCGAGAGCCAAAGGACTTCCTTAATGGCACTTCCATGAATCCTGCACAGGAGAGAGATAATCTTGTTATGTATGCAGATAATATGTGATCATAAACTGCAAGTAACTATGTGATAAAAATGACTTTTGGTTGCCAGCACAACCCATAAGAGCTCCAGGATAGCTACTGGGGCATTTCTGTAGCCAGAGTGCTGCAGAGCATCCCCGATAAAGTGCCTCTCTTGGGCCAAGTTTTGTTTTTTCTAAGTGCAGCACAAACTGTTTGTGACACATCCTTGTCAGGACTGCTCACCTCTGCTTTGCAAGTAATCTGTAACAGCGTAGGTGGAGAGTGTGAAAAAATGCACTGCAGCCTTGACTTTGATGGGGCCGAGTTACGCTCTGAGTCACAGATAGAATTATCTTAATTGTTGGTCTGTACAACAAATATCCCAAATAGCGTCATGTAAGAAAAGGAGAAGTCTTATTTCCAATCACTCGTTAGTCATTGGCATGATTAGGATAGTGACAGAGGCTGTCCATTCCTCATGTAACTCCTACTGATGTTTAATAACTGATAATACCATTATTCATTTCCTACATTATGGGCGCTTGCCTAATATAAATATTTGTTTTGTGTAATTAAAACGAATTAATGTATTCCCCAAAAAACATGTATTACCTTAAAACGACTCTTAGTAAAACCAATTAAACAACAAGTAATTGTTTTACTTTGTATCAGTAGTTTTAAATTGGCTTTTTAAATTGAGAAGCAGAATATAGGACAGCAAATGCACCTGTGTTACTAATTAAGCAGTCCACATTGAAAACTAACAAACAAACAAGAACACTTTGCAGTAACAACGAGTGAATTCCAATTCAGTGTGTGTGTTAGTATTTGTTGTGCCCACTGATAATGCCTAAATCTCATCAACTTCAGCCAGACATCAGCATGTCCTGCAGGACTGTGCTAAAGCATTAAGGCCCACGATGGGAGTCCTATGGGAGTCAGTGGTTACGTTAGCACAGAAGAAAGTAAGCTGCTGTGATAATCTTTTATTTCTTCTCCCCCACCCCAGCGCAAATTCCCTTTCACCATGTGCTCTGAAGCAGGTACTCAGAGAGGTGCAACTGGCAGACATCAGTCCCCATTTCCCCAGAGCCAGCTGGAGATGCTCCATCTTCCATGGCCCATTCGGTTGGGAAGAACGCGCTTGAGTTTCTCGGTCCTCTGGTTCTCAGAGACACCCAGTTCCTGTTATAGAGGAAAGCCTGCATCAGATACAGCTCGTGCCAGTGGGAAGAACCATCTTCTCAAGTTCTTGAAGCTCAAGCATCTTTGCATGTTGAGAACAGAAACCTCACTTGTTCTGCAGTGGCAATGACTGATTTTTATTTTTTTTTAAACCAAAAACAACAAAAACATTATTCACTTAAAAAATAATGAAATTATTCAGTTCAAAATATTCTGCAAAGCCATCCCAACCTTCTTTTTCTTTCTATATTTACAAAGTAAGAGAGGTCCATTTTTCTCCTCCCCTGAAAACTCAATGGTGATACTAATTAGCCACATAAGAAACAAGGTGTGGCTAATTCAGGCACCTGGCATACCCCAGCAATTACCCCGAGAGTGTTTTAAGGTGAAACTCCCAAACTGCTTTGGGAGTGGTGGGGGATGGGATCTGGGAAAGGATTAAGCTATGCAGGAGGTCTCTGCCAGCTAATGTGCTGGTTTGAGCATCTGCTCCCTACGCTTATTTTGTGCTGCAGTGATTTTTGTCTTGGGTAGAAAGGAGTTAAAGCCAGATTCAGGCTGTATTTAGTCTTTGCAGAACTTGTGTGACTGTTCATTTCTGTACTGGCCCAAGGCTAACCTTGATCCGCTTGCACGTCCCTTGGGAAAGGTGTCAGCCTCTTGGCCAAGTCCCTTTGTGAGCCAGCGCACTATCAAATGGACTGTGACTATCAAAACCTCATTAGCGGCATCACTTGGAGTTATCTGTATATAAATACTGGTGAATCGGGAGGTAAATGTATTCTTCAGCAACTGCATAATTTTACAGATTCATTTCCAAGCAGTAGCATACTTTAAAAATTAATCTCTTTTAAATGAAATGTTCATTTAAAAATGGTGTTTAATGAGATCTAATGCATCCTGAGATGCTGGCAGGAGAAGGTTTGTTCTGCAGCTGATCCTAACAAAGGAGGGTGGGGAGGTAATTAACTAAGGCGATCAAACTTTCATTAGTACTAATAAAGCCTGCAAGTTAAAATGTTTTGATGCAAACAACTGCTATTTATGTTTCAAAACACCATTCTTTTCTCTCAGCGCATCTTTTGAAGATACTTTCTTGTGTGGGTTTCTAGTTGACGCTACATGTAATAGATTTCTTGGAAATAGGGTTTAGCCATTAAAAATGAGGACGTTTGTCATTATTTTCTTCGGTTAAGTGCCTGAAGGTGAAGCTGAGTGAATTCATTGCATTAAGAAAGGTAATTATCAGATAATCTTGATTGCCAATATTCTTCCAGCTCCAACAAAAACTGATGGTGGCACAATCTGCATACGCAAACGTCTCATTTTTTCCTTTATGACTTTGATTTAAGTTTGACAGCAGTATACAGCAATGTTGTTTTCACATTTTCCTTGTAGTATTTCTGCTGTATCTATCTTCTTTTTTTTTTTTTTTTCCTCACTCATTCCCACAAATTACACTTCTTTTACCAACTCTTTTTCCTTAAGTAATAATTTTACGGTCAAACGGATTGCTGTGCATTAAGGGCTAGAGGGAAAAAAATTGGCAAATTTTCCAGTAACAGATTTTTTTTCCTTCTTTTCTGAAAGCTGAGGTGTAAGTTTGTCACAGCTTTCACAAATCTTCTTTCTCAGCAGTCATGCATCAAAGGCTTAGAACTGCAAATGAATTATTTTGATTACTGCTGCCCTGGGATGATCTCCAGGGATGGGAGGTGGAAGGCTTAGCTGCTGTCCAGTCACGCTGGGCCAAATCCTGCTCCCAAGGAGTAAAGCACTGGGATGTGTGCCACTGCTTTCAGTGGGGCAAAAATTTGGCTCACAGAGAGCAGATGTTTTTATTGAAAAAATAAATTAGGCTCCCATGTGCACATAGCAGTTGACTCCCCCAGTTTTATAGAACTTAACGTTCTTCCTCCTTATCCAATGCCAATGTTTAGGTAAATGGAGGAGACAGAATGAAGAATGCCTGTGGAGAAATAAGAAGAAATGCAGTCAAAAAAATATTTCACAATACATTTACATCATCAGAACCACCTTTTCCTTCCCCTTCTGCTATTGTTTGATCCTTACAAGACTGACTGCCACCTCACCAAGGGAAAGACCTAAGGATGATGGTGGGGATAAAACTAGCCTGAACCTCCCCATAACAGTCTAAACTGGACAGACTCTCAATTTTATGTGGCAGTTTTAAATCAGTTCGCTAAATTCCATGCTAGAAGGCATACATTTTTATTTAATTACAGATTTTTCCATGGTGTTTCTCAACTGATGGGAAAGAAGGTTGGGACAGGAGTAGCTTCTGGCACTGAAAGACTCTCTGTGCATCCGTCTCCATTTTCCATCCAGTAGAGGTTCTAACCAAGTGTGGTTACCTTTCTTGTGCTTGTCCTCCAGCCCTTAAGGACACTCCTTCCTCCCTTTCAAAGCCATGTTTCAACCAACCAGTGTCTTTTTATCCCGGGAGCATCCATTTTGGCAAACAACCTCCTCATCAGTACCTGGTGTTCGGAGCCAGGCTTTGTGCCACTGTTACGTGCGTGGCTCTCAGAACATGCTCCCAAAAACCACTCTTACCTTTCAGGCCGTTCTGTGCTCCTTCTCATATGGTCTGGGGAGGCTCAGACAAATTCCAGGAGCTGGGAATCCCCAAGAGACGTTGTGTTTTAATTCACAGTGCGTCGATGGGAGATGTCAAATGACCAGTAAGTATTGCTTTGTTTGTACTGCGGCAACAGCAAACTTCCCAGACAGTATGAAGGCGAAGTTTCTCCCCAAAAGGGCATATAAAATAGGTATTTTATTTTAATTACAGAAATTATTCATGGGACTCCAGATGCTGTTAAAAAAGAAGGGAAAAAAACCCCTCTGCCTGACAATGAATAGCAACCTAAATTGTCTGTGTCAGAAGCGCAGGATAGATGCACAGATCAATATATCTCTCCAGTTTTATCAAATAACGTTAATAGCTATTGCTGTCAATACTCCTATGGAAATAACGTAATAAAAGATCATTGTCTTTCTATGACTTTAAAAAAAAACACCCCACGTTCATTAGAATTATAACCTTCTGAAAGTTGTCTGAAAAAAAAAAAGACTGCTATGAGAAGGACTCCCTGCTGTGCTGAATTCTATAGGCTCTAGAGGAAATTCCACAGAGCGGCATTACATTTCTATAGATTTAATTCCTGCTCATTTCTATGGGATTTTTTTTTTTTCCCTGGGAAGACGTATGTGAGAGAGGCAATGTTCTATATGTATCTGCATTAGTATTCAGCAGTTTTCATTCTGTTTTTGTTTGTGGGCTACCTAAGAGTTTTCCACTGGCACACGTGGTCTCTTGTGCCTTGAGGTGAAGCTCGGTGACCTTGGACTTGGCTGCCTTATGCAGGAATTAGGGTTCAGCAGAGCCCAGTGGGTCTCTGGGCAGCTCGTTGACAACCGCTGCTTGCTTTCTTTCCTCTACACCGACCACGCATGGAGAGTTCAGCCACCAACCGCCAGTCACCGTGCTGTAAGTGGTTGAGGATAGCTGCCTCCATGTTTTACACTTCTAACACATTACTGCAATCAACACCACCCATTTATTAATTTACACAGATTCACATCTGCTTTTCCATAGTGAATACTGGGTTAGAATTATTCCCCGAAGTATGAAAACAGGAGCAGCTTTAAACCGTAAGCAGGATCGCTGCCATGGTTTGATCAGCGTTGGATTCATTAAAATATGAGAATCAATGGAACTTGATTTTTCAAAGACTAACATTTAGCCCACGTTTGGGTTTTGGAAAGCAGAAGAGCTGCTGTAATGCTGCCTGCAATTAGATTTGCTTAACTGTCAGTGACTGCTGTCTCCTTCTCTGCGAGTAACCCAGACAACTCAGACACGAAAGTGCTATTGCTGGCTCTGAGAAAACCCACCCGTGAGTTATATATATATAGGTGAAGGAGCAGAGGCTTTGAATTATCCTGATGCAGAACAATTGTCGAGGCGGGACAGACTTTGTTATGGTGTAGGAACTTTGCAAGTCCCCATGAATCAGAGCATTTGAAATCTTATGGAACGGGTTCAAAACTGTCAACAAGGTCTATTCAATATTGAATATGCTTGCACATTCAATAGCGGAGAGGAAAATCCAATGTTTGCCAAAAGAATGTGAAAAGGACTGATAAAACAAGTAGAAATCAGTTCTTTCAACTCCAGGAGTTTTTGTTCCTTTTTTCTTTTTTTTTTTTTTTTTTTAAATTTTTAAAAAGTAAAAAAAAAAAAGATATAAACACAAAAGCTGCAGTTGACAGTGTCTCTGTGACAGCACTTTTGTAACCATTTAAGCAAAACAATGCAAAGCAGCTTGCTGGAGGATGCTGGCAGAACATACTGTAGCTTTCAAACTTTGCACAGACTGCTGAGAAATGAAATGTTTGACTGAGAAGCTGATGTGGGTTTGGCAACACTGCTAAATTGATAGTGCACAAAAAAGATTCTGCTTCGGCCATCTGCAGCAGGAACCGGGAGCAGCTCTTTGTCTCATAGCATCTGCAGCCATTGGTCCACCTCTGTCTCACCAGAGCAGATTAATTGCAGGGATGCGGTCCAGCTTGTATACCTGGAAGGATCAAGGAGCGTGAATTTCCCTGCAGGTTTAATTACCAATATGAAGCTCCTCTTTGGTCTTGCCTTCTGGTTGGGAGAAAGCTGCTTAGCGGTTGCGCTTGGGTTGGGGGCTGCTGTAATGGGACTGTAACGGCTTGGGTTTTTGTATACCCCACCAAGGAAAAGATGGGAGAGGCTTTAAGATAGGGCTTCCAGGGCTGCTTGTGCATTTGGTCACAAAGTTGGGATTTCGTGCTGTTTATGAATTGAAAGTGGGGCTGAGGTGCACATGTGGCCTTTGACGGTGTACTCAGGCCTCCTGCTCAGACTCAGAGTTTCTTCCTGTCTATGCACAAACACTGGAGCTCCGTGGTGTGCCAGGGCCCCTTTCTCCCTGCATCCTGTCTTTGCCAATGGCGAGCGCAGGGAAAATGCAAGAAATGCCAGCATGGCACCTGATGGATCGACCAGGCCACTGCAGAGCATTTCTTCCCATCACTCCTACGTCGTGAGCGAGATTAAGCCTTATAGTAGAAAGCCATAAATCAACAAACAGAATGAACAAAACCCTCCACATTTATTTTCAGGTAACCAAGGGGTGATCTCTCATGGAGTCTTCCTTCCTTTCCTTAGCTCCTCCGTCGTTTTCAATTTGAGAAGGGGCAGATCTAGTGCTGATGCTGGACAGCTTAAGCAAAGAGGAAGTTTCCCGGCCCAAAGACTTGAGCATCCGTGTTACGAGGTTTAGGCACTGATCATTTTGTTGACAGACTTCAATATGAAAAATTTTGCAGGAAGCCTCTGGTAAGCATCAAAGTTTTGTCACAGCGGCGTTTCAGCTCTGTAATGCGTAGGAGAGAAACTGGGGGACAATTCCCACTATTCTGTAAATATCGTCTGTGAAAATAATTTCACGTGATGAGCGTCTGTGGCTGAGGAGACACTGCATTGCACATTGCCATTATCAGCTTAATCCTCCTCTGTGTCCATCCATTTGAATTCCATTCCCAGTCTGCCTTCAGGCATGTTACACACAATTAATAAATCATCTTCAGCGATTCCATTTTTTCCATAGAAGTAATTTTGGCTGAATGATGTTCAAACAGGGGGGCAGTGCTATTGTGCTAACGGAATACATTTGTAGTATGCTGGATATACAAAGCCTGTATTTCTAACTTGGACAAAGCAGTAATCGTGATAAACTTGTGCCTGGAAGAAGAGAGCCGTGCCTTGATCTAGCAGATCTCGAGTAATGAATGTGTCTGCAGTGCGGGTGGGGACTGCAATGCCAGTTCTCCAGCGCGGGCAGCCTGAAGGCAGCATCACATCGTAAATCTCTTCCAGCTCACCCCTTTGTCTGTTGGCTGCTGGTGGGAGCTGGGTGCGGGTGGGAGGCAGTGGGTGTGCAGCTCCCTGCCCTCACAGCCCCACCAGGGGCTCATTGAGAAGGTGGGGTTCTGCCAGGGCTCTGCACCAGAAAGCCATGTAGGAGCGTTTGCACTCAGCAGCAGTGATGAGGTGACATGATTTTCTGCATAGCTCCTCAGGATCGAGTCCTTCATGCTAACGAATATCCTTCATTTTTACTCATATTAGCTAGAGTTCAGGCTATGTGTCTATATAAATAGCTCTGGTGAGTCCAAGCTGCAGTCATAACTTGCAACAAATTTTACCTTTAGAAATCCAGGGATGCTGTTTGCTGATTCTACCTTTTTTAAAGCCCTAAATAAGGAAATACATTTTCTTGAAATGGCGTGACCCCAAGGGAGGCATATAAATGCACTGGGCTCAAAGGAGGTGACCCCGACTCTTGTGACTTGTAATTAAGAGCCTCTCATCGAAATTGCCAGGAGTGTCTGTTCATTCTGGCTGTCACTTGTTTTTACTCCAGCTGGCTAACAAGAAAAAAAGCAGTTTTCTTGCAGGTTTTTGTCTGGAAAAGTCACAGCAACCTGTTGTGACTTGTATGGATTTGTGAGAGAAATTATAGCAACGTTTCGATACGGCGCACAAGTGGTAATACTTCTGTCATTGGCATCCAGTGGAGAAGGCAGTGATAACTTCACCAGGAGAGGAATTAGATAAAGTAATCAGCAATAAATAAATTTGCTCTGGGCTGTAAATCACTTCAGCATTCTTTGCAGCATTTTGTATTCCTCGCTGGCCTTTGGAGGCTTGGCTGCCTTCCCTGTGCCTTGGCACACGGTTGTGTCTCTCCCCTAATGAGCAGTCCAAGCAGGAGAGCAGGTGGGAAGGTCCTGAAATTCAGCTCTGAGTTTTTGTAATTGAAATTTTCTTTTTTAGTTTTGCTTCCCAGAAACCTACCAGCCAGTTTGCCTACCAAAGGGCCTGGCACTTACAAAGGGCTGCCTGGGGAGCGGTGGGGTCACCATCCCTGGAGGTGTTCCAGAGCCATGGGGATGTGGCACTGAGGGACGTGGGCTGTGGGTATGGTGGGGGTGGGCTGGAGGTGGGCTGGGGGATCTGAGAGGTCTTTTCCAGCCTTCATGATTCTATGGTTCTCTAGTGCTGTGGTTTGGGCATTACTTGCTAAGCAATGAGGCTGAAGAATGGTTGCAGAAGAAGCACGAAATGATTCAATGAAAAGCATTCTGAAAAACTTGAATGTCATTTTAATTTTTAAAATGTTTACAGTTTTCAAAAAACCCACAGCAAAAATTAGATATATATTTTCTTGCTTTTAGCAGACATAGTGCTCACACGATTCCAGTGCTGTCCTGACTCTTGTATCACGTGTTACTTCTTATTACTTCTGTACAACATTTGAAAGCATCACCTGCATTACCACTTCTTTATCATAAAGAATTCCTTCTTTATGATAAAAAATGCTTGAAGGGAGCATATAAACGGGAGGGAGAATGGCTGTTTACAAGGGTGGGTAGTGATAGGACAAGGGGGAATGGTTTTAAACTGAGACAGGGGAGATTTAAGTTGGATCTTAGGAGGAAATTTTTCACCCAGAGGGTGGTGATGTATTGGAACAGGTTGCCCAAGGAGGCTGTGGATGCCCCATCCCTGGAGGCATTCAAGGCCAGGCTGGATGTGGCTCTGGGCAGCCTGGTCTGCTGGTTGATGACCCTGCACATAGCAGGGGGTTGGAACTGGATGAGCACTGTGGTCCTTTTCAACCCAGGCCATTCTATGATTATGTGAAAAGAGACCCCCTATATCCTGTGATATCTTATCCTATACAGATAAGAGTATTTCAGGACATTCCACATTGTCTGCTTTTTTTTCTTGTGACCAAGAAGTTGTGCTTGGCTGGTTGTTTCCGCAGCAGAGCTCCCAGGATAGAGGAGCCAGTGGAAGAAGCCCCACCTTGCAAGCCCAGTGGTGCAAGGCCCAGCCAGCTGTGTAGAGCCATCCAGGAAAAGCACCGCATCCCCTGCCAACGTGCTGTAGGTCAGTGGGGAGCTTCCCGTGGGCAGCTGTCATTAGTTGAGGCAGCATCGTCAGCGTGAGCCTGGCTGCAGTGCTGCCCACTGGCCTGGGCCTGCTGTGCCCCGCAGCTCTGCCCAGGCTCCTGCCCTGCCCTCGGCACTTGCTTCTCCATAGATATGTTTTGTGCTTCACACTTGGCTACACCTCCCCTGGATACGAGCGTGAAGCTGTACGTTTTCCAACTCCTCATGTGGCACGCCTTGCCGTTAGCTCATTCTTTCTGCCGGATAGAACTTCAGTACATTAAAAAAAGGATTAGTATGTGCAAGCACAAAAAAAATCGGAATACTGTAGAGCACTTAATTGGCCAACTGCCGTCAAGCATTTCAGCTTGCATCTTCCCAGCCACTTGCACCGTATTGTTAGAGGAGAATAAATCGTTTGACACAACCAGGTTTTAGAAAAATATGTGAAAACCACTCAGGCAAAAAATCAGTTGAAATGTATGAAATTTTCCATCTGAGCGCCCTCTGCTAAGAGAAAATGTTTCAGCGAGGTGCAATATTGAATCTTGTTTTAAAAGAAAGAGTTTACTAGATCAGATCATTCAGGGTGTGATTTTTTTTTAAAACGCTACGTAATTTTATTTCAGTTTTAAGGTTTGCACCAAGAAGAGCCGGCTGGTCACCATTAAGGTCTGGGCAAACTTTGATGTTAGGAGCAATCCTGCTGCAGTTGGGCTGTATGAGGCACACGCACGAGTTTAAATCTCCAAAACAAACGGGTGGAAATCTGCAGATGTGGCTAACGCAGAGCTTGCTTTTCTACAAAGCTTTCCCACCCCTACAATCCGTAACCCATACGAGATGCTTTTCCTTGTTCGTAGTGTAGGCAGCTGAAGGTTTGCCCCATTGGAGGAAGGGGGGAACAAGGCGCTGCTGGGGGCTCACGGGGCACATCAGCAGGGGCACCTGAGGCCCCTCTGGGCATCTCAGTGCTGGGGATGGATGCGGGATCACTTCTGCAGAAGGTCAGTGTGCGTAGAGGTTTTCTTACAGACTCCGCTTCTTGGGCAGAGATTTAACTATAAAAAAAGCAGCACATCCTACCTGAAGGATAGAGCATTTTGCTAATTAAGTAATTAAAACTCGAGGGGTTTTGAGGCTCATACAGGCATGTACCGCAAGTTATGGCTCATTAAAGTCCTAATCCTGAAAGCTGCGGAGAACAGGAGACATTTCTGTGAGCAGAGCAATCTTTTGCTCTGAACTTTTATGATCTATAGGAAAACAGTACTGTATCTGACATCTGTATGTGGCCAATACAATGAAACAGTAAGTGGCTCCACAGGCATTCTCTTAATTGTTAGCTGTCATATTGTGACTAAATTGGGCATTAAATTAAGGTTCAAGAGAGATTAAATTGTGACCTGAGGTGTAGTAAAGCCATACTAAGCAATTAAATATAAAACCCGTTGTTTATGGGAATAAAAATAAGAACTCGTGTTGCTTTATTTGTAGAATTCAATTTGTTCTTCTTAGGATAGATTAAGAAAATACAGGAGTTACTTCTGGATGTGTATGGTCTGTGTTTGTTCTTTCAAAGCTACAGTAAATGGAGGAGCTTCTGGGCTCCACAAGCTTTCCCATGACCCTCCGGCTGCTTCTGCAACACTTCCCTCTGGCCCCAGGTAGCAATCAAGGGCCTCATTAAGAAAACCCCCGTGCACAGCTGGCTGTCTTCAGTTCTGTGGATCTTTGAAGCTGTATTTTATTTGTTTGGTGCTCTTCTTTTTTTCCCTTTTTGTTCCTTTTTGTTCCTCCCCCCCCCCTATTATGAATAGGATAATGTTTCTTTTCTTTTGTTTGGGGGTTTTATTTTGTTTGGTTTCATCGTTGCTTTGAGGACTTTACCATCAAGTATGTTTTCTGGTCCCTTCGCAGGAGGGTTAGCATATGCACAAGGCTCAGTTTTCCTTGATGGCTAAAAAAACAGATGTTCCCAGACCATCAGAGCGGGAGCACTAACAGCAAGGCTGTGCATGTGTGAGTGTTGCAGCTGAAGATCCAACACCTTCCGTTTTCTGTTCTTGTGTGGCTGAAAATGACGTAGATGTGCGGCGTGAGCTTCAATGATCAAAACGCACAGTGGAGTTTCATCCTTTAAATGCTGTCAGGCAGAGAACTGGGCAGTTTTGGATGAAGTTGGTCCCTACTTGAGCAATGTCTACTCTGGAATAGATCTGGGAGGTTTCTGGTTCCCTGTCTGTGCTTGGCTCATTGGACCATGCTTCCTCACTGCTTCAAATAAGCAGTTCTACAGCTTGCTTGTTTAAAGCCCCTTTGTTCCTCTTCCTCTATTTCTTATTTATAACAACATTAAATTAAGCATTTGCTTTAAATTAGATCGTGTAACTCTGTAGTATACTTTCCACTTCAGCAAGTATTATTAAATAAACCTTGTCATGTAAACAATTAAAGAGCAAATTCAGGCGTATTATAGACACTGAGCACTGAACGTATGCAACCGAATGTAACCGTATACATAGCAAAATAAATGATGAAATTGGATAATTAAGGACCATACCCAAGCACAAGGCCATCACACAAGAGCTGATACATAAGAAGTCCATGAGATCAGTTCTCAAACTGCAGACCTACTGAGCAGATGATGCCATGCCTTGCACGGCAAAAACCTCCTACAATGGGGCTTGAGCTATAGGCATGAATTAGTGTAATTACAATTCATTTAGGAAAATTAGGCTGTGTATTACTCATAGATTTGAAAGCAGTATGGGTGTTTGAGGCATCAATCTCATCCTCAGTAGATGGGGGAGAGCTGTGGGGGTCTGATGGGGGGATGCTGACCGCAGCTGTGGGTCCTCGGGGCTTGGCATGAGAATCTGGTAATTTTTGTCAGCTTCTGAGTCCCATCTTGGGCTGATCTGTTCTTTTTGCAAATCCAAGAGCTTGTGGCGTTGGAAATTGGAGCATAATTGACTAAATTTTGCAGAATTTAACCGGGTGGTGAGTGACATGCACCTTTTTCCTTCAGGCCTATCTATCATGCTTCCCTTGGATCTAAACTCACTTGCCTGGAATTGTGGACTTTATGTATCGTCTTGCTCTGGGTTGGTTTCTGCGGACTTAGCTAACGGTATTTTATTCTTCCTACAGTAAGACTGAATTGCATGCCATTTTCATAAAGGTTTTGAGGCTAAATGCTCCAATATTCTTTCTGCTTGTAGTTTGTTTTTTTTCTCTGCTGCTTCCTTGCTGACCTTTATTAAGAGTGACTTTGGACTCTCTGTTATGTTTGCAAGAGACTTCTGCATTTCACCACTCCACGGTGGCTCCTGGTAAGTATTCCCCTTGATGTGCTCCTGTCCTCCCAGCCTTTCCTCCTCTCAGACGGCATGCTGTTCCCTTTCTTTTGCTTCCACACCACGGCTGCTTCCCAGGAGCCCAACGCTGGGAGCTGGTTCCCTTTGGCATGTAAATAAAGCTACACTTCTCCCAGTAAGGAGCTCTGTCTGGCATTGTGTGCCAGTAACGCTCATCCACACAGCGATGAGTTCAAGTTGCACATTGTGTGCAGGGTACTTTCTTTTGCAGTAGGGAAGGTGCTCACACTGCAATTAGTGCTCCTTCCCTCCTTCCCAGCCTTTTGTAACTCGGTCTTTGCTAGTTTCTCATCTCTGCAGACCAAACCTCAAGGTAACTTTTTGGAATCCATTTAATGTGACTGTCCTCCCATCATCCAGCTCTGCATAAAATTAGCCTGTCCTGCAGCTGCCACAGTAAATGATGTGGCATTAGAGCAATATTTGGAAAGATGTGCCTGGAGTTCACTATTCTGGTCTGATGAGTGGGGAACATGCTTTTGCATTTTAATTTGAAATTCAGTGAATATTTTGAATGCCACAGCATGTCTATAACATTATTTAAAAGATCCTGTGCACTCAGGCGCGTAATGATTGACATTGGCTGTAACTTGATGCAATGTTGCACTGTTTTAATTCTTTTCGGGGCAGTGTTATCTTTGATCACTTCGCATTCACTGGAAAAATCCCACAATTGCAATCCCACATTATGTTTCAGCGAGGATGCCAAGTTCTCTCTGGTACGTAGCTATTCAAGGCACTTTGTCCACCCTCAGGCTGCTCATTAAAGTGATGGCAGTTTCTATTTTAATGAATAAGGTAGAGTGCAAATTCCCAACTTCATTCACAGACCTTGAATGGTAAAAAGGAGTAGGCTCTTTTTTCAGTTCCCAACTCCTTTGTTTTCTTGGAAATTGTGTAAATGTGTTCATAACCATGGCCGTCACTCCGTGTGCATGCAAAAAACATCCAAGTTACAAACTTTTAGCTCGTGTCTATGATTTAGATCACTTAAAACTTCATTCTGCAGCCGATTCCCCATTCCATATTTCATTTCTAGACACAGTTCTGTGACCAGATTGCGAGATGTAAGAGTAGGAAGACGCCTGACTTGGGAGGCTTGGTTCTCTCTTTGATTCTCTTATTCCCCGACTAGTGCTCGGTACTGTGCCAGAAAGTCTCAGTGCAGAAATATCATTTCTTGCTAGCAGTGACTGCAATTTAAGAGACTGCAGTTGCCCACAGTTGCACAGCAGGAACACGAAAGCTGCTGCACATTTCTTCCATGGCTAAAATATAGCACTTTAAGGTAAAGCGACATAGTGTGGGAATGAGACGTGTTCCCCCACGCCAACCAGAGCTGACAGCCTGCAGCCCTTCCTATGGGCTCTGCTGCTGCTTGCTTTGCCATGAACTCCCTTCCTTCTGAGGACCAACCACCCGCCCATTGCCCAAAGACTGGGAAGAGATGTGGCTGCCAAGGTGGTGATTTGAAGCAGTGCTGAATTGCTCCTTGGAGCTGGGTTGAGGAGTGCATGGGCTGTTTGCTGAGCCCACATTTTCTGGGCTCTGCACTGCCCCTACAATCACTATTTTTCCTTTTTTTGTTCAACACGTATTTGTTGTTTGCATGGATTTTTCTCACCAGAGGATCTGGGTGGTACACAGAGGATATCATCCAGAAAGAAAAACCCTTCTTATTTCCAGCTCCATTGAATCACTTGCACACCTTGAAAGCCTTCACCTCCATCCTGAGGGTTTGGGGCTCCCCAGGTGCTAAGAGCAAGAATTTTCTCCTAATCATGGTGTTTGGGTAAAACCCGTGCTTGACTGGGAAACATGACTGAACACAGGCACATGTGAGTCAATAATCTCAAACAATGACCCCAATTGGTGGGATTCCCCCCGTGTTTTCACCATGTCACCAGCTACTATGCAAAATGATCTTTACTTCAGGCATAGCTTCAGCAATGCCTTTATGATTTGGGGTGACCAGTGGTTGCCACGTACTCAGATGTGCTGTGCCACCGCTATGCCATTTGCTCCAGCTGCACTGCAGACCCCTCGCATAACATTTTGGCTGTCCCCTGGGAGGCTTCTCGTGATGAAACACAATCTCTGGCTCGGCTTCAAATCTGCTGGTATTAAAAATTAAATAATAGTTTGAGGTGGTTGTTTTTCTGTAGCTGGTAGCTCAGGGGATCCAACAAAGGCAACCACTCTGTGGCCTTTTTCTCTTGAGTGTCCTCAGCACATAGATTTTGTGCTTGGAATTTTAAATTACAATTGGATGATTTTCTGTGTACTGCAATAGATACTGCTCTCTTTCCTGGGTCTGCACAAGTGACACAAAACTGAATAAACCCAGAAGGTTTAAGCAAATAACCAACTCATAGGTGTGCAGGACTTGAGCTTTTTAAAGAGCAAACACAACATCACAAGGTCTGCGGTCTTAGCATTATATCACCCCTAACATGCAAAAGAGGTAGATCATTGAATTTAAAAAAAGAGCCAGTTCCCGGGGTGTAATTGCACCTTAAGGGCAAATAAATTCCTCCTTGCTGCTTAGGTTGGTCGTGTTCCTTCTCAGAGCTGAGGCATCAGGACCGATTGTGCTGAAAGACACTTGAGCTAGTAGAGAAAACACATACTGCATTTTATGATGCTCTTGCTGGGTTTCTACTGTAACATGAGAGAAATCATAGTAACACCATTGCTGGGGTGCCCCGTCCCTGGAGGTGTTCAAGGCCAGGTTGGATGGGGCCCTGGGCAGCCTGGGCTGGTATTAAATGTGGAGGTTGGTGGCCCTGCCTGTGGCGGGGGATTGGAGCTTCATGATCCTTGAGGTCCCTTCCAACCCGGGCCATTCAGTGATTCTGTGATTCTGTAGGGTGGGGTAGGATTACATCCCTGTGCTGGTCCGCTCCGCGCCATGCGGCTCTCTCTGCTTTCTACCTCTCCATTAATGATTTTCAAAAACTGTGGGTGAAAGGAGTATGAAAATGCCTTGGCCATGTTCTGTTTCTCAATCTTTTTACTGCGGGATTATATATACCTTGCTTCTACTTGATTTTGTTTGCTTTGTTTCCCTACATTCTCCACTGGCTTTTAGTACGACAGAATAATCTTAGTCGTACTTTCTTGCCGTGCTCTGTGCTAATCTGCTGATTTTTGCAGCCACAGCATTGCCAGTCAACACTGCAGCCTACAGCCTTTCTCCTTTGCTGGGTTTTTACCAGGGCATTTTATTGCCTGTCGTTACCATTCATTGTGGCTTTACACGCTGTGCTCTCTGCTCATGCCTCCTCCTAGGCTGTGTCACCAGGAGCTCGTGAGCATCCCATCCACACAGCTCTGCCTGCTTCTCCGAACATCGCTGGCCGTGAAATGTTGAGTTCCCAGCAAAACTCTGTAATGCTTGGGGAGCTTTGAGACCTGTCAAGTGTTTTGTGTTGTGCTAATGGAAAGCTGGAGGAAATTTCAGTGTTTCATTCAAATGACAGTCAAAGTAATGATTATTTACTAAGAATGTGTTAAATTTCTTATAGCCTGCTTATGAGCATTTCTCTATTTTTACTTACTTGTCAATTCCCCCTCCCTGGAAGCATTCAAGGCCCGGCCGGATGGGGCTTTCAGCAACCTGGTCTACAGCAAGGTGACCCTACCTATAGCAGGGGGTGGACCTAGGTGATCTTAATTGTCCCTTCCAACCCAAACCATTCCATGATCCTTTGATTAACAGCACATGGGTGCGGGCCAACCCCAAACCTTTGTCTGCATTTCCTCGAAGCAGAACTTGACTGTAAATAAAATTACAGTGACCCTGGGAGATTCCTTCTCTTTTAGTAGCTTACGTAATTGTGGATATTTTCTTCTAGTCTGAGAAGTTTGGGGGATGGTTAAATCAGGTCCTCAGGAAAGTATACCAAGGTATATACTTTAAAATGTAGTGGTGTTCTGAAGCAAGCCAATGTGCTGAATAGGGAGCGTGGGAGCAGCCTGCTGAGTGCCCCCCTCCCTGCACTGCCCTGTCTGCACTGAGCTCACCTGCAAGTCAGCAAGCAGACATCCTACACAGCCCGACCTCTGTGGGAGCTGAGTGCTCAACTGGACCTCGAGTACTCATCTTTCTGAGCTTCCCGTTATTCATTCTACAAATGAAACGGGTTGTAATGTAAATTGTACAATGAATCTTTCTGTGGCTTAAGATCCTGTAACTTAAACCTCCTAGGCTGCTTATCTGCCTTCTGCCACCTACCTACAGTTTATCCAGTGCACTCGGCATTCTTGATTGTTCCTTGCATATAAATTTCAATCATACCCACAGGGTACCTCTGTTCTATAATAGCTTGCATTGTGAGCAATTTAGCAGGAGAACCGTTCTGCCCAAACAGTGAGTGAGACATTTGCTATTGGGAAAAGCAAAACCCTTGGGAAGTGCCATGCATATTCCTATCATAACTCCGTAATAAGGCAATTGTATTGAAATTAAAATAGAGATTGAGAGATTTATCTCCCCTTTCAGTCACACGGTATCACGAAGCTGTCCGGGAGCTCTAAGCAAAGCAATCCAACGTATGCGAAACCAGCTGTCTCAGGAAGTCAGGCGGATTGGCTAACGATCGCTTGATACCTTCTACAAAAGTCATTAAAATTCTTCCTTATCTCAACAGAATAACTTTGCACTGTACTAATCTTATTACACCCCAGTCATTCTGTCTCTCTGCCAGTCAGGTTGCGCACAATGGCTGCTCTGTGATTCTGTGGCTGCCTCATCCCGCTAATGCATGGCCCTGAGTCAGCCTCTTGCACTGCTTTCTGGAGCATTGCAGGTGCTGCTGCTGGAGCTCCCCTGCAAGAGGAAGAATTGGAAATGGTCACTGGCAGGGTGTTCACACACACCACAAACCTCAGGTTAACTGAAGACCTGAGTAAAATATAAAGTCTGTGGGGTAGTAATGCTTTGAAAGAGAGGGAGTAGTAAACTCTGTCTTCCACTTGCACTCATATTTTCTGTCCTTGACATTAGAGAAGAGAAAACATGGACAATGACAGAATCATAGAATCACCGAGGTTGGAAAAGACCTCCAAGACCATCCAGTCCAACTGTCCACCTACCACCAATATTTCCCACTAACCCACATCCCTCAGTACAACATCTACATGTTCCTTGAACACCTCCAGGGTTGGTGACTCCACCATTCCCTGCGCAGCTCATTCTAGCACCCGATTACTCTCTTGGAGAAAATACATTTCCTGACATCCAACCTGAATCTCCCCTGGCACAACTTGAGGCCATTCCCTCTTGTCCTATCACTAGTTACATGGGAGAAGAGGCCAATGCCACACTTCACCATAAGCTCCATGCAGGCAGTGGTAGAGAGTGATAAGGTCTCCCTTGAGCCTCTTCTTCTCCAGTCTGAACAATCCCAGCTCCCTCAGCTGCTCCAGAAGGCCTGTGCTCCAGAAACATATGATGTGTTGGGGAAATGTGGTCAGCATAGATAGGGATGAAAGCGGAATGAATCTTGAAAGCCTAATGGGCTTTGAGAAGGTACATCAAGGTGGAAAAGGTGACCTAAGTCAACCAGGTTGGTGGTTCAGGGCAGTTCTTAAAGTATTTCAAAGAGACGTGATTTTTTTATTTTTTTTTAGTAAATCCTGAGCAGTTTTCACTTCTGCTTGCATTTACATCCATGTTGTTTTTCATTAAAAGAGACCTGTATGTGTCAATGTGATTTAGCAGCTCGCACCTTGCGGCAGCGCCGTCAGAAGGAGGGCAGTCTGCCCTAGGACATCACTGAGGGGACAGCAGGAGCTGTCTCAGGGTGGTGTAAGCTAAGGAAGTCTCATGAAAGTCTTCTCCAAAGCCTGAGAGATGTATTCGCTGGTTCCTACTGCTATTAGAAATCAGCAAGAGGGATTAAGCTTAAAATCTATTGCGAGTGATTTCCTTTAATAAAGTTAAGGAGATTTCTCTCCGTAATACTCATCATGTGCTTCCTGAAGTTCATTCTATTATTGTCCTCTCTAGTACTTCCACAATGTCTTCCTATTATTTATGGGAAAGGGAGTTTTGGTCTGAAATACATCAGAGAGCATTTAGGGAGGAAGCAGAGCTCTTTGTGGAGGCTGGGATACCCTGCTGGGACAGGGGGAGAGGATGACAAATGTCCTGGGCAGGTCAGCAAAGGACGGACAGTGCATAGCTGACTTCTTGTAATGGACCTTTCCACTCTGACCTGTTTTCATATCAAAATAAAAATCCAAGCAAAACATGATGTATGTCTTCATGTCAAGACTAGAAGTGGTTCACTATGAAATAAAAGGTCTGAATTTGAAGCGGACAAACTGCCAAAATCAAAGAGGAGATTCCAGGGAATGGTGGTTTCCTTTTTCCTAGCAGTCTATGACAGGAAATTCCCACAGCACAGGAATTTGATCATCCAAAGGCCTCCAAGTTAGGTTGCTTCCTTAAGAAATCAGTTACCAGCTCAAATCAGCACTGTAAATTCGGTTTGGGACGAGCACTCTTAGGTAAGTGTACTTACTGGGAAGTTCTGGAGTGCTTCTCTGCAGCCCATCTGTCTTGTGAAACTGGGAAAACAGTAGAAATTTCCACACTGTAGAAAATACGTGGAGACAGTGAGGCTGGATTTATGGCCCCATGGTAGGGCGTTTGCTCAGGATAAACCCGAAGTCCTGGCTCTGTTCAGATTCAGAAAGATACAGAAACATTAACACACTGAGAAGATGTCTCGGAAAATCTGTAGCATGCTCTGTGCACACTCCTTGTACAACCAGCCCTCCTGGTAAAGCCCTGAACAGCCCTTCCCAATGCTGCTCCTTCTGACATTACCACCCTGTATTCACTGCCCTCAGGGTGAGGTGCCTGAGCCCAGCTGGAGCAATCTGCAGGGGCAGACCTTCATGCTTTTACCCTGTGCCTCCACTTAGGAACTTTATGAAACTATTCTCTGGCTTCACTTCACCTTCTGCAGAAAAATAGGATAATGCCCGTTGTCTTAACCTATGCATTTAGAGACGGGGATGATTTCTGCATGATTTTCAGAGCCAAACCGTAAGGGAAGTTGGGTTTCTTATTATTTAAGCTCCCATTAGCAGTAATCCCTCTGCGCACAAATGAGGCTGAAGTCTCAGTGTGAAACATCATGAAATTGAGCAGCAAGAGAAAGTCCGTATCTGGTGAATTTAGTGCCTAATAGTGAAAAATGCAATGTCTGCAGTGGGAGCTCAGACCCGGGTTGTGGGACTGACCCTGGGCAGCTCCCAGAGCCACCAGTAACAGCCAGGCCCAGTGCTGGGAGCCGCAGTCCGTGTGGATCTGCAGCTGTCCCTGCAGGCATCTCGCAGTGCTCCAGGCCTGCTTGTTTCTTTCCCTAATAGGCAATATTTCTCTATCTCTGCCTTTAACCAGCTCTAACCTGCTTCTGTGGAAATCAGTGGCAAAACTCCTGGCTTCACTGAAGCACAAGCACAGCCAAAGTGTGCTATAAACACAAGGCAGCTGTAATTACATTTGCTTGCTCACTGCACAGTGTCTGTGCAGAACTTTCCCTTTGTCCCAGGAGCGACACTGTGTCCTCAAATCAATACAATCGATACCTTTATAAAAGATTTGTTGGTGTTTGGACGACACGTAAAATTAGATCCTGTGGTGAATACCGCTGTGATGTGTCAGCGTTGCTGCAATACCCTGCGTGAGGCCCTTCCTTGTTCGCCCACTCACAAGTAACTGTAGCTGGCAATAATAAAGACTAAAAATTACAGTTAAAAGAATAGTTAATGTCTTCCAGAAATAAACTGCTAACTGCTCCTACTGTGCTCCCATCTCAGCACTGGGTGTCATTTCCAAATGGGCTTCAGGCTCCGCACCCTTAACTGCAGCTGTAGACATGCCACAACACCTGAGGAGTTTCCTCTCCAGCTTTTGTGGGCTCTGGAAGAATTCCTGGGGCAGAAGAGCTCACAAATGGGGGTGCTCTCCATTCTGGCTGGGTTGTTTCTGCTGTGTAGGTTAATTAGACTTATTTCCCAACTTCTACACTTTTGTAGCATCTTATTGCACTTTCAAAGGTTTTCCTCTCAGCAGATAGTGCTTCACTGTGCAGTGTCTGCATTTGTTTCTTATCAAATGCTCTTCTTGTTGTCCTCCTGTCCTGCTGGGGGCTGGTGAGGTGGCGCAGGGACAGGGATTGCTTGGGGAGCTCCTGCAAGGAGCCACGCTCAGGGCTTTGTCCCAGCAGAAGGGATCTGGCTTTCTTTTCCCTTCTCTTGTAAATTGGAGTGGAAGATCCTTATCACAGCTTCATAGCTAGAACTGCAGGCCAGCGTGGCCGTGTGAAACACTGCTTAGTTTGGCTTTGAGTATACTTGCACGTAATTAAATCTCTGACCTGAAGCAGTCCTTTTGTTTTGCAAGAACTAAGTGTTTCTTTAAGAACTATGTCATATTTAATTTCATCTCATCACAGCAGTGCCCCACTGAGTGTAAACAAGAAAGAAAGAAGGCAATTTCATTTGCTTCTGCTCTGTATGAAAATGAATCAAGTGTAAGAAAATTGAGTGGGTTTTTTGTTGTTGCTTTTTTTTTTTTTAATTCAGCTCTGTAACATCAGAAGAAACAAATCGACCTGTGAAATGTGTGCTGACCTTCAGTGGAAAAAGTCAGTTCTTATAGAAAACATGCATATGTTTGTATTTGTGCATCTTTCTGTACAGACATGCAAACTTCTGCATCCTTCCTGATAGGAGACTCGGAGGCAGAAGCAGAGAGAAAAGCTGAGGGAGTAATAAGGCTTCAGACCAACCTGTGTACGGGTGGTACTCAGCGGGTTCTGTTCATCAGACTTATGGGTCTTTGAAGTAAAATTCTCACTGCTGTTCCTGGTACAGGGGGACAGCCGTCAGGGCGCTGTTCGCTCCTTTAATTATCCTACATGAATGTCAGTAAGGACAGGGATACTTCAGTTAGCAAAACTCAGTGCTTAACAAAACTCTGAGTCCCTCCATAAGATATTTTTGTCTTGTTAAGCACTTATTTCACCCTTCCTACCTGTGAACGGCACAGATAGACTCAGAGAACTCCATGTCCTTATGGTTCCTATGACAATGGAATACCTCCTCTTGTTCCGTCTGGGCTCAATTAGCATTTTTGTGTTCTTACTGAAAAGCCTGAGATGAGAGTTCAGCTAATGAAGTCATTAGGAAATACCCACCTCTTTCTTTGACTGCCTTGGGGGAATTTGCTGGCACAGGACAGTGCAGTGCCCCTATCTGCACTGTCAGCTGCTGGGTGCTATGGACAGACAGAGTGAGTGCTGAGCTGTGCAGGGGGCTAGCACTGATACGAATGCTGCAGAAAGCACTCTGCTGCTTCAGTGTCATATCGACATGGCAATGTGAGGGACTGCTTTGTGAAGAACTAATGTGTCACCCTTTCTGCTCCATTAAGGCCATGGCTGGTTCCCATCCCTTGGTAAATCCAGGAACGGGGGGATGAAGGTGCATGCCCAAAGCAGGTGAGAAGCAGCATGTCGATGAGATTTCCCACACGAAGGGCTCTCACCCAACATCGTTCCCACCTTCAGCCCCGGGGTGGGGAATGGATCCATCCTAGGAACGGTGTCTGGGTCACCCTATGGGACGGAGCCTCCCTGCCATCCCTACCAACCAGCATGCAGCCGTGGCACATTTCATACCTCACTGCAAACACTGGAATTACACGCTTTAGCTGAAAGACAGCCAAAATGTCTGAAAGGCTCATTGTTTCCCAAGTAATATTTTCAATACAAATTGAGCTGAATGGTTCTTGAAAACAATTGTGTATTAAACTCCAGCAAATACAGACGCAGCCCCGGCCCACACAGGCTAGAATGAGCAGCAGCGTGACCCCAGGAAAGCACAATGAAAGGCTCTATTTTTGTTAGCGCCGCTGACCTTGCGTGTCTGTTGGAGAACTGTTCAATCTCCTGTTCAGGATGTATAAAATTAATATACCTAAGGGGGAGGATGTTATTAGGAGTTAGCTCGGAAATGCTACAGGAAATGCTGCGGATAGATGGCTGAAATTACCCTGTAGACATTGTTCAAACAGATCTGTGTTTAAAATTAAACTTACAAGGAAAGCTTCCTACCAGTTAGTCACCAACAAAATAAGTATCTATTGATTGTATCTCCATTTGTTACATCTTAATAAAAGAACGGGTTTTAAAACTACATAAAAGAACAAGGGGGGAAGAGCGTTAGAAGTGTTATTAACATATTAAAAGATAACCACAATGGATATAATAAAATGCATTATTCACGAGGCATGATAGCAAAACTCAGTGAGAGTGTCTTTGCCCCTGTAAGTTCTTAACATCACTGAAAAGAATTATCTCTCTTCATCTATTTTCTGCTGCACGGCTTTACCTCAAAAGCCATACATTATTCCCCCAATCTATTTCATTGAGCGAGATAATTATCTATGCATGGATGCTTTAGCATGAAAGACATCTCCCAGGAAGTACAACTTTCTCGTTTATTTATTTCTTTTAAACAAAAGGGCTCAAATAAAGGTGTGGGGGGAAGGAAATCAGGATCGGTGCCTAAAACACAGCTAATGACATGCTAATGTGCACAAATGAATATTGAAAGAACTCAAACATCGCTTTGAAATTAATTATACCACTCCCTTTGTCCTGTAGAAATGGGAGATTAAAACCTGTACGGCGATGTTTACTATGTTTAATTTTCAATTGTTTCTTTGATGTAACAGATAGAAAGGTTTGCACCTGCGAAGTAAAAAGGCTGTGAACAGATTGCAAACATTCTGCAAACACTTCATCAAGAATTTCAGTTGTCAGCCTTCCCGAGCACAAGGGAGCCTTGATGATATCTTTGTGTGCCTTTGACTCCTTTTGATTAATAAATGCAAACAAATTTCGCTCAGTAACCTCTGGTTGCAATCTATGCATGACAATTAGGGACAACCTCTGGTGGAGGGATGCGCTGAAGGCTGCTCCCCCTTCCTCTCCCACACAATAAATAGTTGACGTTTAATGCTTTTTGACAATTAGAGAATGAAATCTTTTGTACTTGTGCAGCCCTGGCTACCGTTCGTCAGTCTGTTCCCAGCGATGAAAGATCAGTGTTCGTTGGGGTATTACAGCACTTTGGGTGAACAAGCTTTTTTCTAACCTCCTTTTCTTTTGCCGATGCTGCTTCATCACATTATGGAAACTTGGAGTGCAAATACTGCTTTCTTTGCTGAACAATGATGTGCCTTGCACCAGCATGACAGATCTCCGAGGGAACAATTGGAAACTTGCATGCAGCACTGAGTATTGGTTCACCTTGTGGGTCCATCTCCGAAATAGGACTAAAACTGCTAGAATGGAAAGTGCCTGCAAGGCTGGGCAAGCGGCAGCACCTGTCTGCATTCACTCCTATGCTTTTGGGGTGAAAAGATTGAGAAATAACAACTGTACGGATGGGTAAGGTAAATATAATCCAAGCATGACCCCAAAAATGAGCGACTCTACAGCCATACCTCTTGGAAACCAACCTGTAAAAGCTGCTCTGGCCTCACGTAGCAGCAATGCTCCAGCTGCTCAGATGGGGTAGGATGAACACGTGTGTCTAATTGGAGACCGTGCTGTGCGTCTGGAAATGGCACATGCAGTACCTGTGCTTGGGATCTGCAGGACAGGGGATGAATGGTGTCCTCACAGCCAGAACCTGGCTGGAGGGTCTCAGGACTTCATGAGCTATTTGTAGAGAAATTGTAATTAAAAGCTTTTATTAAATGTATTAAGTCATTCTTAAACAGGATATAAATGGGAAGTATAATAAAATACCATTTCTTGTCCTCTGGTAACACACACCGTGCTAACCTGATATCTTTCTCTGATAGGATAACTGATTTTCTTGACAAAGAAAATGCAATAGGTCTCATCTTTATGGACATCAGTGAAGCATTTGATATAGCACCACATGGGAAATTATCAGTGGCTCTGGAGGCAGCGGAGATTAGTAGGAAAACGGAAAGGTTGATAAGGAACAAGCAACAGGTGGAATGAAAACGGATAGCATTAAAAGGAAAAGCATCAAGTCGGAAGGAGGTCACCCGCAGAAGTCCCCAAAGACCAGTCCTGACACTGCCTTGTTTCACATTTCCATGAATGACCTTGGGCGGGAGGCCCCGCTAGCAGAGTTTGCAAATGGAACAGTATTAGAAGCAGCGTCAGCACAGGATCTTGCTAGGTTGCGTGCAAGGAATTTAGGATGGGAAAAGCGCAACCTGGATAGGCTCATCTCATCCACCTCCCTTCAGCCCTGTGCATGGTGGTTTGGGGCCTCTTTCACAACGGCACAGGATGTCACAGAGGATATTCATGCGTGCGTCCTCAATGCCAGAAATGCACCTGACTGCTGCCGGGCTGTGCCACAGCAGCTACAGCCATCCCTGCAGCATCACAGCAGGGCAGGTGCTGCATCCCACGTGCTGTGCAGCGCCGCGTGCAGTCTGCCCTCTCAACCTCTGTGCTTTCCTTTTTATTTCCTTTTTTTTTTTAAATGGAAGCATGAGTTAGGAGGATTGGTGCCTTTAACGTTTGCCAGACGTCGCATGGAAGCAGTAACACATGCTGAGAGCCTTGTATATCTCACAGATGTTTAAAATAATCCCAGCTCTAATAACTTACCTTTCCTTACCTTCCGGTACCGTCCAGGTGAAAATAGCTCTATTCACTGGTACTTGGTAAGGATTAAGAGCTGATATTAGGTTGACATCTTACATCAAAGAAATTTCCAGTTACAAATGACCCCAAGAAACTCATAATTTTCTGAAGGTGAAGCATCATCAGTTGCCCAAATTCCACAAATCTGCAATGATGAGTCATTGGGAATTCGTACATTTGAATCAGTTCTTCTCTGGTCAGAACAGCAGAGTTAGCAGAGAGAGATTTCCCCGGGTCTTGGAGGTGATGAGGGGGAAGAGTGGATGTAGACCAGGGTTTGTCAGCACCAGCCTCACCAGGACGGGTCCTGAGTCCCTCCCAGGTCACTGCTCACCACGCTGTTGCCTAAAAACAGCCATCGGTGCAACAGTGCACTTTTCCTCCTGTTTTTCTGGTATGAAATGTTTTGTATAACTGATGAAAAGAATTCAAAAATTAAAAGCGTCCTTCATTTTAGTTGCCCCTTTAGCTGTCACTGACCCCCTCAGCCTCCACCCACAGCCTTTGTGTTGTAACATCTCCTGTTCACAGCAGGAAGGTGCTGACAGGAGCTGCTGGTGCGTGGGCGCCACGAGGAGCAGAGCCCGGACCAGGAGCAGTGCTCAGCATGGTACAGCAACAAGCCAGGGGCTGCGGGACCACCATAGGGTTTGTCTTCATGCAGTTTGTGTGCATGGTCCTTACGTGCAGCTCTTAATAATACCCCGGCTAGTATGGCTGGGGCAGGTCTATTTATTCTCTGTGTTATTCAATACCCAAGTAACTACAGCTGGGGCATTTAATGAGTTCTTTAGAAAAAGTCTGCCGTGAGCCGCACATTCTCGAATATCTCAAGCTTTATTTCATTCACTTAATGGACTCCAGCCTATGCTCTGGTAGTTAAAAATCTTCCATTACTATCACTCCAGCGTTTTTACTGCCTTTTTTTTTATTTGCTCAATCATTTCACAGTCCAGTTGCTCAGTTGTGGTCAGGTGGGCTATAAAATATTCCCGTAACAAGTTCAATCTCTGCACCATCTCCGGCCTCCATCTATAATGACTTTGCACTGTTGTGAGTTTCTCCCAAATCACCGCTTTCAAAAACTAACAAATCTTCCTCTCCAGACAAACACACATCCCAAACACATCCCTCACTTTCCCAGCGACTCCGAAACAGCAGAAGCACTTAATACTCTTGGTTGTTCTGTCCCACTTGGAAAGATTTCATTTAAAATTATCTAAATTAGAGTAAATGAGAATTTTGCGGTGGCTGAGCACCAATTCACCCAGCTACATGCCTGTACTCTTGGTTGTTCTCAGTCTTAGGACTGTTGTTCCACAATCCTATTTTACTCTGCATCTCTTCAGCCCCATTTAGAGTGGCTGGGAGGTGGCACTGCTGATGCCGGGCGTCCTTGAGCATCCTCATGGGGAGCTCATGCTGTGCAGGGGCATGAGCTGTTGGCTCCAGTCCTGCCCCAGTCCCAAAATCTGCCCTGCCAAACCTGCTCTGTGGAATAACACAAGTCCAAGACATGCATAAGGAGGGTTTCAGGGGAGGTTCAGATTGGATGTTAGGAAAAATTTCTCCTCAGAAAGAGTGGTGAGGCATTGGCACAGGCTGCCCAGAGTGTGGTGGGGTCACTGTCCCTGGAGGTGTTCAAGAAACTCTTAGATGTAGTATCAAGGGACATGATTTAGTGGAAAAATGTTGGTATTAGATGAATGGTTGGACTGGGTGGTCTTGGAGATCTTTTCCAACCTCGGAAATCCAAGTGAGTCCAACCTTGGTGATTGTATGACTCCATGAGGTGGGGGAGTCCCTGTCCCTGGAGGTGTTCAAGAACCATGAGATGTGGCACTGAGGGAGGTGGTCAGTGGACACGGTGGGGGTGGGTTGAAGTTGGACTTGGAGATCATAGAGGTCTTTACCAGCCTTAATGATTTTATGAGGGTTATCATTCATGAGACAACGAGAGACAATGAGAGGTATGGAGCTGACAGCAGATCTGGGGCTTTCGTGAGGTTCTTGTTTGCCCCGTGAGCTCTGAGCTTCTGGGTATTCCCTGTTGAGGTGTGAGAAGACTTTTCTTTTAATGGAAACAGATTCCCGTGTATTCATATGACATAAGAAGCAGGAGATTTATAAACCGTATACTGAGGACCGTGGTGAAGCTGTGGCTGTGGGTTGATGCCATGAAGCTCATGATGGGAAGCAGTATTCAGTGCCCTGGAAGCTGAAGGACGTGGCACTGTGCCTGCTCCTGCCCTGCAGCACCACTGACATGAGAAGAATGGCTGCAAGGCTGCATCTTTCTGCAACAGCTGCAATCCCGATGAGGAGGGCAGTGGAGAAACTGAGTCTCTAAGCCCACAGAAATCTTGAATAAGGCAAGTTACTTTGCGCCGTGCCTTGCATTCAGATACTCCCCTGAGCCAGACCCTGCGTCAGGCTGGCAGCTCCTGCAGGACTGCCTCATTGATTTACCTGGGGCTGTAATTTGGTGCGAGGTTACCTTACCCATGGGGTTATGTGGTTTGCTGCCCCTGCCTGGCTTACCTGGCTGCCTCCGAGCTGTTCTCTGTGGCTTCTTCCAGTCGTGTCCCACAGGCAAACATCCTCCCTGCTCTGTTATGCATCTTGTACCTCTCCTGGAAGCAATACCTATAGAAGTCAGCACTTTGGTGATTTATGTAATTAAAATATGATGAATCAAGCCATTAACATTCACCGGCGTTGGTACACATGTTCACAAGCGCACAACTTGTCTCCAACTGCGCCTGCCCCGTCATCCCGCAATGACCTTGTTTTATTGCTTCAGCTTTTACTCTGTATCAGAAAATTATGAATAGCGGAACAAACGGAAGAGTGGAATTAAAAACAAGAGCGCCCGGTATATTTTTCTGCTTGTATTTACTTTGTCACTTCAAAATGACAGCCTTGAAATTCCTGCGTGATCTTCAGCGTCTTCTGAAAATGACAGCCACCATAATTCACATTTACTGCCGTATTTTTTTTTTACTAGTAATGAAGTTGTAAATGCAGCATTTCTTTCATTACCTATTCATTAAAGATATGACATGAAAACAGAGTTACCATGGAAATGGCTCTGTGAATTCTGAGTACATAATAAGAATTTCATTGTTTACACTACAGCATAGATAACTGATGGGTGTTGTTGCTGCTGCTAAAGTCTTATTTAGCCTCGGGAATGCTTGTAAGGGGAAAAAGGTTATGCAATTGGTCTTCTGCTAAGTGCCTGCATACAGGCAGAGCTCTGTGAAACCATCAGTGCAAAAGAGTTTTGTGATGAAAAGGAGTGAATATGTGGCGAGCTTTACATCTCTGAGCATCGTTTGGCGCTGAATGTTTAAACATTCAGAAGGGAGATAGCCTCGTTTGAGTCTTGTTAATGGTCTCATTGCAGGTCTAATGCATACATTGCTCGCCTCAATAAATTTGCATAGGTAAAATTTAGGAGTTTTTACACGTAAAGTGAAAACAATAGGTTTCAGTAGCATAAAAGTGTCAGATTTGCTAAATAACATTGTCAACAGCTTGGAAAATTGGGAAGGTGCTACAGGTCTTGTTTTTGTAGCAAGACCTGCAATTTAAAATGAACTAATGGACATCGGTAGCAGTGTCCTCTGCCTCTGTAACATGGGCTGCACTTTGTGCTGGACTGCCCCTGTGGAAAGCTTTGGATCTATGCATGGTTCTATACATCACAGGACTGGGAATGTTTTTAAACACCGCAGTGCCACGTAGGCACTTTGTCAGCGGAAGTCAAAGTGATGGTAAACATCGCTTCTTCTAGTAAAATGGTTCCAATCCAGTCCCACACATCTCTGCAGAACCGCACCAAAAAGGCTTGTGCCCTGCTAAGGATAATCGAGTCTGGCTCCTCACTTGTGCCGCAACCCCTGGATGCAAGCTTCTCACTTGAAAACTGGTTTGTTCTAGGGAATGAGCCATAGGAGGGAGTGTTACAGATGCTGCGTTACAAGATAGAGGTGGCATCTCCTTTGAGCCTTAAATAAATATCTAGCTGATCTTAATTCTAAACAATAAAAGATGGGCAGCTGCACAAAGATGGGAAGGCTGGATGATGCTGGGCATGCCCTGACGTCAGCGTAGATTCCTGGTGGCAATGAAGGCCCTGAATGGAGCTGTTTGATTTGCACCAGCACTCTGCAGCCCCAGAGTCATTTAGAGGAGGCAGCACTAATCACTCCTCATTGCAGCTGATTGGCAGAATCACACTAATGACATCCCTGAAGCTATCTGCATGCTCATCCTGCAGGATCCTTCGCAGGAGAAGCCATTCCTCCAATCCCTCCCCATGCTGGTGGTGAGCATTCCATCTTCCTGCTCCCTGCCCCGTGCGGGCAGCCCACGCTGGCTCTGATTTCAGCATATTTGGTAAGTTCAGGGAAAAATCAGAGGTGGCAGCTGTCAGACATAAGCACTTAAAGCAGTGAGGCTGCAAAGAGCATCAGATGGGTCACCTGTGTGCCCACAGCAGCTCGAGGTGTCTCCCACGAGCTTCCCGCTGTAGAGCGGTGATAACCCCATTAAATCTGTCTTTATGAATAATCTGATATTGCCAGCAGTCTGAGGGGCAGCCACAGACCCCAGTTATTGCATAGTATTAATAATAATTTTCTAGACAAGGATTAGAGTATTATTCCTCAACGTATCTGGAACTACTATAGGAGAGATTCAGGCAGCGTAGGCACTACGTACCACTGCCGCACGATTCACAATAACTTAGGGCTGCCCTGGAAACTACATTTCATCCCCTTGAGCAGGAAAAGCTGGTTGAAATACAGAGATGTTCTCCTGCTCCTGGTGAGAACTATTGTCCTCCTTCAGTTGTTAGGAGGGATCCTGCTGTGCACCCGTGGCTCTTGGTGCCCATCGCACCTCTCTTGCTGCATGCAGGGATGTGCTGCAGCTTCAGCTCAGCTCAGTCAAGCTTTTCACATCTTGCCGTTGATTACCCAATGAAATGTTGTTCAGAGTTTTGGAGCCACCGAGTTTAATGGTCTCGATAGTGTTTTAACTTTGCAGAGCTTCTGCACCCCGGGTGAGCCCACTGTGCTTTGCTGTTTGATTCACTGCTGCGATGGAGCAGAGGAGAAGCATTCTGGTCGTACCTTCTGCTGGAAGCAGCAGCCTGTGTTCTCCTCATAAAGTGTTATCAGACACGAAGCGAACAAGAAGATGAAAAAGGGGAGACAGTTTAACGATCACTGGACTGCTCATCGTATTAAATGCAAAGCCTTGTGCAGCAGGCTACATTTCGGACCTAAATGGCTTGTTCAGCTCTTGTTTTATTTTAACATACAATTTTCTCAAGCATTGTAAACCCCTTTTACTGGTTTTACACATCAAATTCTTCTGATTAGAAACAAAACCAGAAAGACGAAGCATTCTTCATCCACCTCCTGGCAGGGCCAGTGTGCCCTGCATGCTCCTCATTGCAGAAAACTTACTCTGGGACGGATAGATGAGACCAGAGCTGTCTGAATAACATTTCACATTTCACTGTATGTTGCAGCTTGGGCTTTCCAGGCTCATTTTCTACACAGCAGGGACCATTTGCGCATAATATCCTTGCTGCTGGACTGCGACCATTTATGCTACATAAAGTTAAGCAGCTGTTAGAGAGCCCTCAGCAATGGAGTTCTATGAAAGAAGTGCTGACACACTTTTAATTGGCCGTCAGATGCCACGGGAGCAGAGGTAGTTTGTGTATCTTATTTTGCAGCTTGCGGTGTCCAACATATAGGCAATGAAGAGCTTTATTTTTAATGCATATTATAGCTTATTTCCAACTGTTGAATTGCAGGGTCTGGGAGCCTTGCTTGCTCTTGAAGATGTTATTAGAAATTCGAGGAAATTGATTATTTAAAGAGCTGGCAGGTCCTTACAGCTGGGGGTCAGACACAATTCCTTGCTGCCAGGATGGTTTGGGTGGTTGTTTTTTTTTAACCATTTATTAAACCTGCAAGGAAACGTGCCGGCTAAAAGCAGTGCTGGCCATTTTCTGAGCGCCGTATGTCTCCTTCAGAAAAATTCATTATAATAACAGAGTGACTGGGCTGACTGTATTTGTGTAAGACAATGCTCTCTGGAGATACCAGAGGGGTTACACAATAAATGCACAGTGTCCGGATAGAAATAAAGGTATTGATCTGATGGATGTTGCAGCCAAAGGACTACACGTTGTTGGGGTGTAATGAAATCTTGTTGTTCTGGCTTCAGAGCCATTGCACTGCTGATCACCGAGCGCCGAATTATATTGAGAAATTACATCTGATGCTTTAGAAGTTGCCATCAGCTTCCTTATTTCTTTTCTTTTTTTCTTCTGTCTCATCCAAGTGTTCATTTTTGTCTCAAAATATTCCATAGCTTGAAATAAAGGTTTTCCCTCCTGCCCTTGTCCCGTGTGACAGGAGCTGAGGTGGTGGTTCACCAGTACAGTAAATCTGGCATGGAAACTCCTGATACTGGATCCAGAATGCCACAGGCAAATGGTGCAAAGTGCTGATCCAATACAAACTGACTCTTATAGTTCAAATTTATTTGAAATTTGTTGACAGATTATAGCATAACGTTTGGGTTTGTTGTTGTTGTTGTTGTTTTCTGCTGAATCAGGTATTATCTGTGCTCCCACTGCTTCGATAAAGCTGGCATTAAAAAGCACAAAGACGGCATGAACTCCATCTCATGTAGTTTGGCTCCTTAAGGGTAGTGTGGCCATGAGCTCGCTGTTATTGCAGGGCAGCTGTGCAGGAGAACCTCAGCCTCAAACAAAATATATGACGGGGAGGAGGGGTTGTGGAGGGACACCAGGTGCCCCCTCCAGTCCTGCACAGCCTTACAGATGATGCCTGTGGTGCGGTGCAGCTCCCATCGGCCCAAGCAGCATCACTTTCCCTGGCTTCCCTCCCTCACTTCTACACGTGAGGTTGGTTTCTATGTGGCTCTTTCTGCAGCTATACCCAATTGCACGGTTTGGACATAGATGAATGACTGCCTGAAAGTTTCAGAGGGAAAAGACCATCCTTTGCTGCTGCTGATGTCTTCCTCCCCTCCCAGCCTTGCTTTATTAGCACGTGAGTGTCCTTCGCTGCTATTTCACTTGAAATCAATCTCCTCAGCACTGATTGCTGTGTCAGATTCCTCTCTGTAGGCAAGCTTGCCGAACACTTTTATCGTACTGCCCGCAGGCAGACGGTCCCACAAAGAACTCTCTGGATTGATCTCAAGGTCACAGGTCCTAATAGCTTCCTCAGGATGGCTGCACTCTCTGTCACACATTTACTTTGAACTCAATCTTGCTTTGGAATTAAAGCTCGCTCGGCTTTAGCACTGGGCCTTTGGTAAAAGATGCTGTTGCTTGTAAAGGACTTCCCTGCAGGTTCCTCTGGAGCTCATTGCTTGCTTGAGGGAGTGAGTCCTGGCACCAGGAAAATTCTGAAGTCGTGCACCTGTCTCAGCCTTCTGGAGACAAGAAAACGAAGTGGTTTTCATCAGTCAGCATAGATAAATGTAAGCATGTCTTCTCCCGAGTTCCATCCTGAATCCCAGACTGGCTGAGGTTGGCAGGAGCAGAGGAGCCTCTCTGGGCAGTGCTCATGACCGTCACTCAATTATGATTGTCAGTTAATGCTGTACTGCTTTTGTTTGTGGAATTTGAATGTCCTTGGGTCAATTCACTTCTGCAGAATGCATCTTTCTTTGGAGGTGCCACCACCGTTTTAAAAATAGGAAGTGTTTAAACCTCTTACATGACCTGGAGTGGATTAAAAGATCAAGGCCTGGTGCAGATTTGCCAACGAGCTTCACATGGATGCAGTAAAGTACTGAAGCCGGACTTGTTGTGCGGTCCTTCCCCAGATTCCATGGTTCACAGATGGCAGGGCCTTCACTAAAGCCAATCTCACGCATGGAGTGAGTGGGTTCTGGGCAGCTGCTGGCATCCCCAGGGGAGGTGGTGGCTTACTGGGGTGTCCCTCTATCCTGCTTTTCTCCCCCCACCCCTCTTCTAATTTGGAGTCATTTGTTTCTCTTTGTCCTACGTGCCTTTGCTCAAGCCCACTTGTGGTTATCTCAATACACATAACAGTAGGTTGTCCATCTGCTTTATCATACATCTTTGTTATTACTTGTTACGTGTGTAACTGTCAGATAAAGGAAAATAGGAAACATTTATCTCTGGAGTCCTTTAAGATACTCTTATTGTCTTATTATACGTAGAGCATTATCTTCTTGTTGTTTAGGGTCATTTTAAGATACAGCGCACTTCACCTTCACGTTCTGCACATTGCAGGCTTTTGTGCGTGACCTTTCAACAGTAATGAAGAGAGAAGTTTCAAGAACACTTCCACTTGTGCTGTGTATTGTTCACCTTGAGCCACGCTCTTCCCGTTTATGCCACGGTAATTTTCACAGCAACCACTTTTCATACAACATAATGCGAATGAATGTTGTACTGCATCGTCCCCATACTGCTCTCACCAAGCTGAGTAGTAGCCATAATGGAAATGTTGCAAGAAGAACGTGTGAGATAGAGGATGGGGAAGGAGAGGCTGCTGGGCTGTGAGAGGTGAGAGATGTTGTGCAGCAAGGCAGAAGAATGACAGAGGTAGGATGGCTGCAAGTGGTGTAGAAAGCAAGTGGTAAATGGAGACTTTGAACATCACATGTTCTGGGTTTGCTGACCAAGATGCAGGAAACACTCTCTTAGTTTAAGGCATTACCAAATAATTTGATATTAAATTTTCATCAAAATGAGAACGAATGAAGGTATTCTTCAGATTGACTGAGTGCTTTGATCAAGATAAGGGGAACAGGTTATGTATTTTTCAAATTTAGCACAAATGTGGTTGTGAGTCCAGTCACACTGTGCCAGGCATGCTGCCACTCTCTTAGGAAGAAGGCAATTTGTAAAGAACACACAAACTCACTCATGGAAGTCATGGAAGACAGGTTAAGGTATTGAACATACTGTGTAGACATATGTGGCAACCAAGACTTCCTTCCGGATAGGAGAAGAAAAGAAATCCTTTTTAAGGTTGCTCCTGGGGGCGTTTATAGACACAAAAGCCCATGAGAAGACTCCTATTACCTTCCACTCCCTTTTGATCCAACTCTTGGAGAATCGCTCTAAGATATTAACACCCACAGTGAGAGTTCTCACAGAGGAAATGTGAGCCATGAGCCCTAATGCAAAACACATCAGACACTCAGTAGTTAAACTTACAGGTAAATAATGTATGTTAGAAGAAGGCTGGGGTGGGAAAGTTTGCAGGAGGTCATGTCAGACCTGCAAGCATAATGTAATCCCTTTGTGCATTCGTAGCACACTATTGTCTTTAGTGAACACGTCCATGTGCTGTTTTCTCCAAAGAGCTCAGAATACACAGACCTGATTGCAAGGGCAAATCCCGTCTTGCTTTTCAGTACCAGCAGTGCTACTGGAGCAGTTTCTCATTGACTTTGCAGGCACTGTCGCAGCTAGAGTCTTTTCTTATGTTTGATGTATTAATCTGAGATGCAAAATGCTTTCCAGTGTATTTTGTAATTTTACTTGTTCAGTTCAAAACCAATTTACTCATTTAACATTGTAGATGCTTCAAAATGGCCTTGCTTGACCAATTTAGCTTTTTACGTTCCCTCTGAATTAGAAGATACTAATTGTCATACCACTTATAACACAGTGGGATACCTTTAACATTTTCTCTGGAGGTGCCTTAACTGTGAAGACTCTGGAGGCCTCAACCCTTCTGCATCAAAGAGAAGGAGAATCTGAGGTGATGTCAGCTCCCTGTCTAGGCAGCCTCAGCAAGGTACCTGCACTGGCTCAGAATAACAGGAAAGTGACTTTTCCCCAGCACGTTGCTGCATGCCAGCTAGACTGCGGTAGCTATCTGTGAAGGCACTCCTGATCTATGTCCTTTCCAAGGCAGCATCTTGCTGTAGGTTAGCGTAAAGCCAATGAGGGCTAAGTTAACTCAAATTATGGCGTATTTGCTGCGCACTCGGAGTGTGCGGATAGGCCAGCTTATGTATGGTAACTTACTTACCTGATGTAATTTGTTGTTTGTGCGCCTGAGCCCTTGTAGTCTACAGTAATGAGGTTTTAAAAAGATGGATGCTTCCTCAGCTCCAAGGTCTCTTGGAAAAGTTGTGCATTTATTTCTGATGTCTCTTTCCACAGCGGAGCCTGTGTTTATCAACAAGTCATCATCACTGCTCGCCAGGTCTCAGCTGCATTCGGCTGCATTTGGCCCATGTACAGCAGCCACCCTTTTATTCACGAATGACTTTGATGTATTTTAGGGGAGAAATCCAAATGTTAGGAATCGGAGCATTCTAGTGCTTGCATATATGCCAGATTTTGCATGTTTAATTGACACAAAGCGTGCTGCTATTAGGAGGCAGGTAGCTCACAGAATGTCAGACCTGAGCACCTGTAACTGACCTGGTTTGCTCTTCGGACGTTTGTCTTGGTGCTCTGTATGCACATCCCAGTGCTTGGTGGATGCCCTGTCCCAGCGTTTGGTACAGGCGTGTCCTTCAGAGGGCTCTTCAAGGAAGATGGAGAAATCCAAATCCCACATTTTCATCCTAAGCTCAAACCTCATGAAGTTTGAAATGTACTCCACTGTGATCACATAACAGCCACCCATGGATTGAAAGGGCGGGTCATCCAAACTAGTTCCTTTAGGAACAGTTTCCACAGGTGGAACGTGCAGTTACAATGAATGGTCTTCCATAATTTATCTAGCAGCGTGTTGTTCTTCACTGCTCCTTAAGCTCAGCCTTTCTGCTTCTGCAGTGCGAAGGAGTCAAAGTGACTACGCAATGGATTGAACACATCGCTTGGGATGTTTCATTCTACAAACCTGGGTGAGGGCTTCGTTGAAATTATTTACACCTCAGACTGAAAAAATAGCAACATTACTATAGCATTAGATTAAATTTCCCCAGGTTAATGGGCTCAGTGTCAGGAATGAATAATCACAAGTGCGTTGCCAATGGAGAGACCATAAAGGCACGTTCCTTCCACAATATATTGTACTGCATGAATATATTAAAATATTTTCCCAGTGTAAAAAGAACGGAAATGGCCTTTTGTTTTCCCCTTTTCACAGCAAATGCTCCTGTCATTCCTGGCATAATGAATTTCTTGAATCTGTACCAGCCAGTTTTTATCCTTTCTTCAAGACCCAGAGGCCACTGGAAAAATCTTTCACATGGCTACACTTGCTGAATATATTTAGCCAGTAAATTATTTGTCTTCTGAACTAGAAGAACCACTACTCATTTATGTTCTAAAAATGGTTTGTTTAACTTACTTTATGAGTTAGGTCTGCAATAGTAGCAAAGCCAAGGGACATTTAATTAAGTTATATTTGCTTTTTCATGATCTTTTAGCTTTAGATTATAAATCTCAAATCAATGAGTACTTAATTTCCTCATATAGCATTAAAAGTAATTGCTTCATAAATTCGTTTTAGTAATCCAAATATTTGCACAGAATGCAGCACAAAGAAGTTGTTTCGTTGATGAGGCTTCTCAGTTCCCTTATCCCTGTTGGAAACAATTGGAGTTTGCTCATTTGGGGTCCAGTTCTTTATGCTGCAGAAGGCTCTGAATACCAGTGGTGGTGTTGCTATTAAATATCGACGTCACGCAGATTTAATGTTTTGTCCTTGATTTCCTTGGCACTTGAATTACAGTGAACTCCTCTCTAAACTTATGGCACAGCCATAAGTGAGCGTGTCCACAATCCAGTGCAGAGCCCTACGACAGCCAGTAGTCGCAGATCCTTCTGCTTCCTTTCCAAAATGCAAGCCCAGATGTGACTGTGTGCTTAGGTCTTTGTGTGTTAGGTATTGTCTTCTTGGACCCGAGTTTCCATTTAGCAACATGGAGCAGAGAAATTCTTCCTGCATCACTCATCGTGGCAATGTACCATTTGTGTAGGGAACCAGATGTTCAACAACTTACTTAGGAGCCGTCCAAATGTACTCACATTGAGGAGTGCGTATCATGCATGTATGCATTGAGTCCTGCTTGATTATAATTACTTGTTAGCGAGCATTGTTATTTTTCCCAAGTAGGTGATTATTTTACTGTGTTGTGGGCAGTATGCTGAAAATCATGGCCATTTAAAAAAAAACCAACACAGCAGAAAACATTGCAATGATCTGACCCGTATGCAGCTCCACGTGAGTGCTTTTCAATTAAAAGCTTCTGATTGCGTTTTCTGATTGGAAGAGGAAGAAGCTGCCAGCAGTTGTTGTCAGGAAAGGGGTCATCTTTCCAAGTTGCTGCAAGGCTGGAGTGCTGCCTGGTGCCACACCTGGAGCACCTCCCGGATGGGCTGCACTGCACTTTGCATTGCTTCTGCAGCCACGGGGGTGAAACACTGTGGAGGTAACACTGTGGAGGACTGGAGTCTATGAGAAACAGCTGAACTCCAGCGTCATCTGCTTTGTGGTGACCCTCTGGCATGAGAAGATGGAGAGCATCCCAAAAGGCAGCTGCGCAGTGGGAGGCACACCTGAGATCCACCCGGCGGGATCCACTTGGAGCTGATGCAGCGCTTCCTGGGATGTGCACAGCGTCACACAGTTTTGTCTGCCTGGGCTTGCAGGAGCTGGTGCAGGCATCCCTGTGCAACTGGAAATCAGACAAAATCTCCAGCAGAACGAGCAGCAGTCTGGTCAAAGCGAAGGGGAACGGAGGAGGAGGATGCAGGGGAGGAGGAAGGTGAGAGCGGCATGGCCATCATTTCCTTGTGCCTGGAAAAGGCTTTACAGAGGCAGTGTTTTATTTCTTTAGCACAGACGTGGGTGGCGAGGAGGGGTTGGAGAAAGAGGCCTGGGGTTAGAAGCAACTGTTATATTGGAGGAAGATCTCCATTGGAGTGCAATGGAATAATCAAGATTTATTTATAAAATATTGCTATTAAATAAACATTACAGAAACTTTCGAATATCAAGCTTATTTATAGCTTTAGGCGTGAAAACCCACATTAGTATGTTGAATTATACGAGTTCACTGCTGCCTGCTAGCTGACAGCACGTCAAATTATTTGCAAATATTTTCTGGAACAGTAACCTTGAAGGATGCCAGCACCATTCAGCGTAACCTTATCATGAGATGGGAACCGAGTGATGAGATGAGGACTGAGGATACAGAGTTTTTAGCAGCAAGCGACCTCTGACTCGCTGCCTAAAAACAGCGTGCACGTGGTACCTCCCTCGGCAGAAGAAGATGCTTTTTTGCCTCTGACATTTGCTCTGATTCTGTGCACGGGGTTTGGAAGATGGTGTGAGTGATGTCTAGATGAGAAACTGCTCTGGGCAGGAATTTGAGAGTACATTAGTCACATTTAAGTGGGTTTATCTCCTCCAGCCTGCAATACCAAGCTTCTGTGAAAATTATGTAATCATTTTAACAAAGTGTTCTGTAATTGACATGAAAAAGGCAAAGGAAAATAAAAATGAATTTCTCTGTAAGCAGGAAGGTTCATTCATTTTAACTGCAATCTGCAAGAGGGAAAAGGGGAAAAAACATCCCAAATGCAGGCTTTTTATGGAAATTGTGGCCTCGTTGAAATTATAAGCTTTCTGCTATTTAAATGAATAATGTTCCCTAACACAGACTATTTTCTCATTTAAAAGTCTGTTGGGGTATAATTTCATCCTTTTACTGTCTGCTGTGTTTTAACTTACAGCAGCCTGACTAAATATTGTATTTTCCATCCATCAAAAATCGTCGGTCTAGTTTGTGCAACAAGCATTTGTTGCTCAATTAGAGGGCTCTGACGCTGAAATGCAGCGTTCTCCACCAAAGCATAGAAGGCACTTGTCACATGCAGAGCAGGTGGCACAAAAATGCCCATTTCGTTGCCTGGCAATATCCAGCGGCGCTGCCGCCCACTTTGGTGCACGGGGAGGACTGGGAGGGCAGATGGGAGCCCAAGGCCTTGCTCGTGTCTGCTGGGCAGGATCCAGGGAGGCTGCTCAGGTGCCAGGATACTCATCCTCCCCACAAGGAAGAGACCGAGGGGATGGCAGGATGCATCAGCAGCTCCAACCTGCACTGGCCACCAAAATCCATCCAAGCCCCAGTGGCACACTGAGCAGGCTGGAGGGCTTCTAGGAGAGCAGGGCGTCTTCACACCAGCAAATTCAGCCCCACAAGCAGGGATTTACATACCTTGTGTGCTCCTAGATCTGCAGTCACAGCTCCCAAACCTGCTGTAGAAATAATGAGATGTGAGTAAATGCACGCACTCGGCTTTCTTTGCCTTCCAAGATATTTAGGATGCACCTGGGTCACATCTTTGCGTTTTTATCCGTAGCTCTGGTGACTTGTCATCACTTTATAGCTGTTGTTAAAACAAGTGCTGAGGTTCCCATGTTCTCACCCGGCCGGGAGCTAGGTCTCTGAGGAGCATACCACAGGGCTCATAGTAGCATCATGGGAGCAGCAACATGCAGCATGTATTACCTGCAATCACCGAATCTGCTGAGGGCATCTTCATTAAGCAGAAGGACAGAGCCATGAAAGATATTTTATGGCAAACAAAAACTATCTTGCCTCAAAGATGGAGTTAACCTTGACGATTTAGTGGGAGTCTTCTAAGGAGCAATAAAAGTGCTCGCCTACTTTATGCTGGCCTGTCTGTGGTTTAGATGCTGGTGCTGATGCATGCTCTGTCCATTCTCAGGATGTTTCCAGTGTTGAGGCCAAGTGGTGTATGCAGTTTTACACACAGGGGACTACAGCTCTGGCACTCTGTTAGAGCAGAGCAGGAGCTCCCAGCCCAGTTCTGCTGGGGGCAGAACTTAATGATGGTCTCACCGTACAGGCAGCCTCAGACCCTGGTGACTCAGAAAGAAAACAATTGGAATAAAAACATCCGTTGAAAAAAAAGCACTGAAATGTAGGACTGGTATTTGGGGGCCATCATTAGCAACGTTCAAGCTGGAGTTTGCTCTGCATTGAAAACATGGGCATTGTGGAAAAAAATGTTCTTTTTAGTTCTTCCGTGCATTTTCTCCCCCACAAAGCCCTTCCCAACTCATGTTTTTTTTTGCTTTTAGAAATTAGGAAAAACCCGCAGATCCAACAGCCACGGTGGACGTGGTGCCACTTTGAGAGGGCACTCCAAGCTGCTTCACAACATGCTCCTCCCAGCATCATATATGGTCTCGTACAGTGTGTGGACAGCCACTTGCTAAGAAAACTGAAATCTTTGTCATCTTCTTGGGCTGACGCTTCCTATGTACGTAGGACTAGGAAAGAGCAGCAGAAAATCAATTGCACCAAGAGATAGGACTGGGGCAGCTGGGAAACAAGAGCAGAGCAAGAGCAGAGGATGCACAAAGCATTGCCAGCACCAGAGTGCTTTCTGTACATTGAGTTTTCATCACAGCTGTGACCAAATCCTTGCCAGCCAGAGCTGCTGTCCCTGGAATGCCCTCCCCATCCTTCCCAGAGCTGCTAAGCGATGGAGTACCTGCTCACGTCAGGCTTGGTTAGTGTGGCCCCAGTACTTTGGGAGATGTTTCTGATTTACCGTCTCTCTGCAGACTGCAGGTAGCCAACCTGGATAACACATGAACTCCTCTGGAGCTGGACAGCCCCTGCTGCTGCTCTTCCCCTGAGGCCCTGGTTTCACCTTGCTGAGCAGACGCAGCGTGTGACTCACCTCGTTAGCTTGGCCTTGACTAATTGCTCACGTTTTGGTACGGCACTGGTCTCATCTTGCCGATGCCCTTGGTGTGACCAATCGTCATCTGGGTGCTGCTCAGACATGGGGAGGTAATTGCCTTTAAATGGCCACGACACGCAGCTTAGCGGTACTTACTGAGTTCCAGCCTGAAATCGTACTCTGCTTTTGCTTCTTGTCATTGCTCCCAGCAGTTTGTTTCACCTCTTATCTCACTAATGTGAAGTTTGAATAAAGCCTCTTAAGAAGCAGCCCAAGTACGTGATGAATGGCAGCCTTAGGAGGCCGCAACCAAGTCCTTTCATTTTTGCCTTTTTTATTTTCTATTGTTTGTACTTAAGGATACATTATAGGGTTTATGGGCCAAATTCATCCTATTCAAATGAAGTTACCTCAGAGACACGCTTGGCTCTGTTGCTTTAAAAAAACATAGATAATCCCAAACAGCAGGATAATTTTATGACCGCTAATTACATTTGTTGCTATGCAAGCTAAGATAATGATAAGAGTAATCGTATCTCATGCTTCAGGGCATACGCTCATCACCTGTGGACGTCAGGAAGGAATTTTTCTCCCCATGTACAGAACTGTTCAATTAACGAGATGTATTGTGGTGGGTTTGTTTTCTTTCTGTTTTCTTCCTCTGAAGCATCATCTATTAGCTGCAGCCGGAACAGGTACACCAGATTAGATTAACTGGCAGTCTGATCCAATATGGGTATTCCTAAATCCCCACCCTGGAAAGTGAAATCGGCTGAGAAAAAAGAATATGCAATATTCTGTGATTTGGAAACAGGCAGTGTTTGAAATATCTGAATTTCCAGCTGTAAGCAAAGTCATGAACACAGCAGCGCTGAGCTTTCAGCTACAGGTCACATACAAACCGGCGCCACGAGCGTCCCTATGTGAGCAAACTTGGAGCCCTGCTCCTCTCTTTTGACTTCTGTGAGTAGCATCTGCATTCGACACCACTGTGTCCTGAGGATTATGTTTGTGGCTACCCGTCACGTTGCATTAGAATAGCCAGCCTCAGCCAGAAAAGCAATTGAAAGGCATTGGAAATCTGCCTCGCTGCCCACATCCAGGGAATAAGCTCTCTGATAATCCTAATAGAGAAGATCAAATTTGCCAAGAAAATAGAAGAGATTGTTTGTATTTTGCTCCATTCTCTTGAACTATCTTTCTGCTCCTTACAAGACTTAATCAACAGCTAATAAACCTCAGCTTCTCTGTGCACAACAGAGTATTGTCTTTCTTGTACTCGTGTTGGGACTGGGATTTATCTGTTATTGACTTCATCCCTTTCCCGGCCTTCCCTTTTGTTTGGGCCCCATTCCCCTTTTCTCACTAGTGCCCGCTTTATTTTTATCTCCAGTAAAGCAGCTCTGCCATTTAATTAGCAGATTGGCCTCTACCTGAAGCCAAATGAAATGTAATCTCCCGTCGACCTGCGTGCGAGGTGGCAAATCCATGTCTGAAATGTGTTTGTCTTTGCTCGTTCTGGGACAAAATGAAAAACTTCTTGTTTAGTTTCACAGAGAATATTCTGGAAACAAAACGGTTTGGGATCTGTCAAAACTTGTTGGGTTTTTCTTTTATGTTTGAAGCATGGAAATGAACCGAACAAAAAGATACCATTTCAAAGCAAGTCACAGCTCTGCGTTAATTCCAGTGGCTTGGGGCAGTGAAAAACCCAACAGTGCGGTATTCAGATAGAGCTTTTGATGGCAGATGAGAAGATGAACTCCTCAAAACCCAAACCAGGCCTGTTTTTTGATACCACACCTCAACACCACACCAGTGAGAAGCCCCCTCCCATGGTGCTTGGCGTCCCTATGCTCTGCATCATCATCACCTGGATAAGTCCCCTTGAGTCCTTTGGAGAAGAAAGGCATCACCTCCTAATTGAATAGCACAGGTCAGTGTAAGCTGTGACAGCTTATTTTCATCGACGATCCTGCACTGCACAAACACTTATCTGTCAGCATTCAGCTGCTTTCGTTCCAGGCAAAATGACTTGCTTACTGTCCAATCTGGCGTGCTGGCAGTGCAGGAATGCTAACAGCCAGCTCTTTGTGTTCACCTGCAGCTTTATTCCCTTCATCAGTAATTGCTAAAAAGACAAGGGAAATTTTTTATACGTTGATTCTGGAATTATATCACAGCAGTGCTTTTCTTTGATCAATATTGCTAAATGTTTTCTGTAGCTTGGAACAGCATAAAAATTACGCTCTTGAAAATTATACACACACCTCATCCTAACTCGACTAATTCCACAGACTACTGTCATGACAAGTCATGCTCACCATATGCCTTGCTAGTTGTCCAAAAATAGTTGATAAAACTATTCTGATTCCATCAAAAGCAGTGACAAAATTCTCACTCCCATTGGGAACTTAACACTGCAGGGTGCTATCAGCAAAGACTTATTAGGACACTGAAGGAAATCTGTCCTTGGTTGAGGCTTTTCCATCTAAAAACTCTTGTACAAAGAAACTATTTGAATGAGTCAATGCAAGCATTGACCCAATGGTTCTTACCCGTGTAGTTTCAGATCCACAACATCATAAATGCTGATGTTCACAGGGGCTTTGCTATGGGAAGGTGCTGTCAGACCTGAGCTGTAGGCTGCTGAGGCTGAGTATGGCCAGGAGTGCAACTGATCCTGAAGAGCTTGGCTACAAAGGATGAGTGCCCATCTCTTTGAGTTGTTCTCCATGCTCAAAACAAGACTAGCTCCATACAGTTCCCCTTACTGTTTGCAGTAATTCTGATTAAAGACGTTGTATTTGACCCAGCTCTAGTTTTTAGGATTGCACTGCAAGTAGAGAACATGGAGTTCGTTGTGGCACATGGAGGACAGTTAGGAGGGAAGAGTGAATATGGGCCTGGGAGTGAGGTGACTGATAGAAAACACAAAAGAAAAATGAATCTAACTCTGCAACAAGAGATAAGAGATCAGAAGGGACTTCAAGGAAGTGGAAGGTGGCAAGAACAGCAGGAGCGGTTAACTTCAGTACAAGAATTTAAGCAGGATTTCAGAAGAGGAATGGAAGGAAAACAAAGAGGAGAAAGACAGCTCGCAGACTTCGGTTTCAAAGGGGAAGGAAAAGGAGTGAATTTAGCACTAGAAAGAGAAAATAAAAGAGCCAGGTGGGAGAGCCAAAGTGCAGGGGAAATAGAGGAGTTGGGACTAAGGTGACACTGAAGTTACAGGTCTTTGAAATGGGAAGGCCAGTACAGCTACCAGCCCTGACAAAGAAAGTCTGTTAGGAGGAAGGAGAGCAGCTTTGTTCCAGAGAAACCAGATCTGAGATAACAGCAAGACATTTAGGATGAAAAGAGAGCTGAGGGAGAGCTGGAGCTGAGTGAGAAAAGAGTAAATTGGACAATGTAGAAGGAGGCCTTGGGGTCGTTAGCGTTAAACCCCGACTTCTCAGGAGAGTTCACACTGAAGTAGTGACTGCATCCTTTTATTTTATTTTATTTTTATTTTATTTGGTGATGAAGAGCAAAGATAGGATGAGGGATAGGGCTACTTATCTACTCTAACTACAAAGGAAAGCTGTTCTGTTTGTCCAGTTACATCATCAGACACTGAAGTGCAGCAAAAATGCTGGAACAGCACTAGATTGTGCAGAAGAGGAAAATCACACAACATGAAAAATAATCTGTTTCCATGTGGCAACAACAAAAAAAGACCTGAAGAGCAGCTGGGAACATCCGTTCTCTTCTTCTCCTACATGGGAAGTGCCAGTGCCCAGATTCAGGCAGCACTGTGGATGCTGACATGCTGAATGGCAATTGTTGGGCACTGGGTTCCTGCGTACACCCACATGTATTACATTCTGATGTTTAATGTTCACAAACCATTAGATACATGTATATTTATGGTTTGATAATCAGCTGTCATTAACAGATGAGTAAACAACATAATGTTCCTATTTAGGAGGAATATGCAAACTAAAGAGAAATTGCCAACTCCTAAGAACATTTATTTTCTCTACACTTAATGGGGGGGGGGGGGGGGGGGAAGAGGAGGAGGAAATACTCTGTCTGTAAATTAATTATGGGATATTGGCAATGCCTCCACTACTGTGCGACTGTAATTATCTCATCTCTGTGCGTGGGACTGTACTCATGCACCCCCAGCGATTCACATCCAAGGGAATTAAGAATCAGTGCACAAATCCAAAGTCAGTTTCCTGTCTCTCTGAGCTGGAGGAGCACAGCACTCACCATCTTTCCAACTGCTGCTGAGCTGGGGTGGTGAGGCTGCTGCTCTGCTTCCCTCTTGTAAATCAAATGCATTTCAAACTTTGGGAGAGAATGGGAGCTTCTCCCTACGCAAGTATTGGTGTAAGCAAAGCTCTTTGACGTAGGTGGGGCTTTCATGCTATTTTGCAGATCTGTGTTACCTTATAGATTTGTTAAGGACAGAAGAGGCCATAAAAACAAATTCTCAGCCCCTCCACTAATGTCCCAGAGGTGAATATGGTCCAATGTAGGTGTCACTCCCTGGTGACGTCCTTAACAGTCCCCGACAGTGCTTTTCACCCGAAGTCACTGAGTAAAAGGTATCACCCTATTTGTATGGGTGAGGGAAACTGAGGCACGCAGCGGGATGGGACTGACCAAAGGGAGAGGTGAAAGAAGTAGGGAAATTTGGAAAAGGTGAGGTATGGAAAGAACAAATCTGCAACAAGGTGACACTTGGCAGGGCGCCCTGCTGGAGGCGGAACTGGGAACAGTCCAGTTTCTGCCTGTTGTTTCCCTGCTCTCCTACCAGTCAGGCCACATGCTTGCAGAATGGTGCACACATTCACAGTGCATGGGGAGATGTGACAAATAGCAGATTAGCGTTAACAGTAGTTTCCTGGACAGTGTAACCCACTTTCCCCTTCGCTGATTCTTCCTCTGCTTTATAAAATTAGAACATTTTGCAATCCATTTTGTAGATGAATGCAGATCTTGTACAGATGCAACACTTTGGCATGTTATCACACTCTGTTTCGGCGTGGGACAGCAGAGCTGCTCCAGCTGCTCGGCATCAGCGCCCGCAGCAGAACCAAACCCACTAAGCTGGTGCTTCCTCCTGCCCACAGCCAGGCTTATTGGGGAGGATTATCTCCTTGTCCAGGGGTAATTTTCTCAAATAAATGGGTCAAAGCCTGGGCTGGCTCCTCTCCTGCAGCCCCGCTGAGTTCGGTGGCTGAGCTCAGAGCACAGCCTGCTTCCTTGTTCCCAGCTCAGTCCTTGGGCTGTGGCTGAATAACGAGAAGTGGCAGGTGAAGCCGAAGGTTTTGGCTTTGTTTTTTCGAGGGAAGGGATGAGTGCAGCAGAACAACATATGGTGTGCTGCTCGGCTAAAAATGAGCTGGTGGGAAACTCTCGCTTCGTTTCTGGCTCTGTGCAACCACACGCACTAATGTAGTGGTGTAACTATTAATCTAATAAACTGCTAATATTTATTATTAATTGAAGCGTTTAATCTAACAGTGGATTAGGGGAAGGAAAATGTAGGATTTAATGACTGCTGATTGATATAAATTTTAACAGTGAGCACAGGCTGTGTAATGTAAATCGTGTTTGTGCTGCTGATAAATACCGTGCGAATGGGAGAAACTGCGCTCAAGCAAATCTTGCCCTGGCTACTGAGAGGTAATTTTTCGCTGTTGTTTTAGTGAATGCTGTAAGACTTAACTCCAAAAGATGAGGTCACTGTTTATCACCGATGGTTTATTATACTAACTGCAAAGAAAGTGGATGTTAGTAATGTCTGCTTAATGTTAGAGGTCATCTTACATCTAAAGTAGACCGCTGAATGGACGGTATAGCGCTGCTGTGATAAACTAAAGTGCAGGATAATAAACCGTAATTGTTGTGCACTTCTAACCAAATCCCCTGCGTTGCCTACAAATCTGTCTCGGCCAGGGCTATCTCCAGCCCACCCACTGTTCAGAGCAGCTCCAAATTCCTTGTTTTCTGTCACAAAAAGCAAGCGTGCACCAAAATCTTACAGGAGACAGACATCTGTTTAATGCTACGCCTTCTTTCCCAGACACCGTTGCATCAGACTTCAGGGATGTTCCTGTTCGGATGAGAGATGCGTTCGCTCTGTTACCTTTCAAGCCTTTGCAGTCAAGCAGTTTTCCCACGGGGAAATTACTGGGAGAGCCCAAACTTCCTAATGGGACACAATCTTGCTCTAAGCTCTTGGAGGACCTAAGATCTTAAGACTTCATCACTGTGACATGATGGCTTTAGAAAAGCTATTTTTAGAGGTTTCTTTAAAATTTGATCAGTTATAATTTTCCTTTCCGTACGAGCTCTGTAGCTAATACAGTAACTCTTGGAAGCATGGCAGGTCACCTTCTTAAGTGGAGGATACGTAGAATACTCCCGATTAAAAACACTCTCAAACATTTGCAGAATAGTGTTTGATTTTCTTGCTGTTGTTACACGTGGGAAGCACGGTGTTGTGATGAGGCTCACAGGGATGTGAACCTTCCTATGTCAGTGTAGCAGTTCCAAACATCGTGCTGAGAAAAACACTGATGCCATCTTACAGGTATGATGAAAAGTGTACATCATTACTCTCAGCTATCCTACCTTACACCTCTGTGGGGCTCCCTTTTAGAAGAAAGAGTCTGGTTCAGGCTATGTCTGGTGGTTGCCTGCCCACGGCACGGGCGTTGAAATGAGATAATCTCTGAGATCCTTTTCAACCCAGGCCATTCTATGATTCTGTATGATTCTATGTCTTCTGGCTCTGGCAGGAGCACGAAAGTCTTCTGCACCCCAAAGTTTGCTCTCCATTCTGCAGCTGAAGGAAAAACGCCCTGTGCTTCTTCTATGAAGCAAGGATGCCTGAGAGAAACCAGGAAGCCTCTCTTCCTCTGCCTGGGAAGCCTAATTTTTTTTCATCTACTTCTAGTAAGTGTGCAGAGAGGAAATGTGTTTCTTACCCACATGGCCTGTGGAGGTCAAGGGGAAAGAAGAACCAAAGAGCTGAAAGGTAAATTGAGAATAAAAGAAAGAATTGCTGTAGCACTTAAAACAGGGTGGAAAGAAAGGATGAAAACCTTGCCAAGAAAGAGATAACCTCATAACTTACTTCCCTGTCTGAGATAGAAATGGCAGAGGTTTGGGCAGGAGTTACCACGCAAGCTTGCCTTTGTTAGGAGCTCCATTGATGTGGCTGCAGGCTGGCTGGGTCACCCCACTGATGCAGCTGCACTGACTCACTGACATTTCCCACAGCTACTCCACACCTTCTGCCCCCACAGTCCCAAGAATTTGGAAGACAAAGCAGCTAAGACGGCCCAGGGCCATGGAAAATGTGAAGCGGAAGGGTTCATCAGAAGGGCGGATATCTAGAAAGACAAACGGAGAGAGCTGAAGCAGATGAAAGCTCTGTAAAAAATGGCCAACATTTGAATATGGAAATGTGCAAATGGAAAGACTTGGTGAAGTGCCCTCTGTTCCAAGTGGTGGCTGTCCAGTTGTGTCGTCCGAGCGATCTCCAGGGAAAGATGTGGGGCTGCCAGCTGCTGCTGAAGGTGTCGAATGCTGAAAGCGGGGCTGACTGTGGCTTTGCACGGTGCCAGTCTCTCCCCATCTGCAGCAAAAGCTCAGCCCCACGTGTCTCCTCCATCTGTGGAAACTGCCAACTGTGGGCTCTGGCGGAGGTGCCGATGCCTCCCGGCCCCTCGGGAAGCACACTGGTTTGCCCCACAGCACTCATTTCTTCTTCTTTCTCTGAGTGCTGCTTGGGATGTCAGGCTGCTCCCACGTCTGCTTGTTCTCATGCCCAGCCACAAAGCAGGGCCATAAAAATTTACTTCCTTCTTTACATCCACTCAGCAATTTTAAGAAGGAAAGTGGGGAAAAAAAAAACCCCAAACAACCAAAGAATCAATGCTTGCATTTAACAGTTAAGCATAAAAGTTATTCTTAAACCATATTTTTATTTCACTTTTAATGAGGGGCCAGCAATACCAGTGCTGTGTTTCTAAGGCCCGTAATGTGTTGGTACTCTCATTATCTCTGATGCTCACGGTCTCCCTAACGCCATTTATGCTGGGCATTTTTTTTTGACAGTGCAGAATGGCAAATGCCCGGACTGGGATTCCTTGGAATGAATAAAAGATTTATAGTGGAAATTCTACAAGCAATATCTTGTTATAATACATTTTTGTGCTAACTGCAGGTGACAAGTGATTGCTCAAACTTGTTCCTGCAGCTACCAGGTTTTCCTCTTTAATTCTGTATTAGTTCTACAGGAAAAAAATATGAAATGCAAGGAGAGCTGTCCTTTCATTTATTTTATCTTGCCTCTATAGGAATATTTTCATGGTAAATTCAATATACTTTGTTCAAAATGTAAATGGAATGTTCAATATATTTTTAACTCGAGCACCGTTTAAACATTAAAATCCTCTCTTGCAAATGCCATTGTGATCGAGGTTCAAGACTTTGGTGGTGCTTAATGACTTACTGAGAGGAAAAGGGGACAGTTTTGTAGATAGGGTTTGGATTCAGAGGACGGCACCACTCTAGGCACAGCGGGGAGAACCACGGGTGGGCATTAACGCAGTCAGGATGGTGCTATCTAAAAGAGTTTGAACTGGTTTTTGTACATAATGTTTTTGGTGTTGGACGTGTTTTGGGGCAATGAGGAGAGGGGCTGGGAGCGTCTGTGTGTATTCATGCAGCTATTGCTTATGTGAAGCTTTGAGGCAGCATGTGGGCTAGGAATTAAAACATCTTTAAGTGAAGGAGGAAACCACGATGCAGTCTGAGACTGTGATGTGTTGCTCCATATTGTGGTCTGTCTGTACTTCCACTGCAGACCAGGATGGACCGCTGCACACAAACAGTGCAGACAAATGACCGCAACGCCCCCAAGTTCTGTATTTCACTCTGACCAGAGGTTACTACCAAACGTTCCCAAGAACCTCCACAGGAGTCAATTTATAGTGATCTCTATCCAGACCAGATTTTCATCTAGTCCAAGTCTATTTTGTCAGTTTATGTCCTGAAGGATGACTCTGCATCCCCTCCAGCCCTTTTTGCACTCAAATGTAAACACAGGATGTTAGCTTTATTACATCTTTTCCAAGCTCACACAGGATTTTATTTAGCTCCTGTATGGGAAGAAAAGGAGAGGAAGAGAGAAGCCAGCTTGGTTCCGTGGGATAAAAACAACCTGGAGGAGCACTTGGAAAAGGACATGGAATGGGCTGAGGGGATCCCAGCTCTGTGCTCTGCCAGCTCCAGGGAGCCCCTCTGCTGTGCGCTGGAAAAATGCTTTCCAATTCAATATAGAGGTTCTCTGCTGAGGTTGCCAAAGGTGCCCGTTTGGGTATCGGTGATGGTCTGTGTGTGGATGGCTGCTTACCAAAATCTGCCTTGATAACACCTGCTGTGTCTGTCAGCTTTTATTGCTACCAGATGTAATTGGATTTAAGCGGTGGCACAGGAGGATGAGGCAATCTGCCTCTTAAAATGCGATCAGCAACGACTCCTGAGCCTTGGTCCAGCCTTTGTTAATCGTCCTGCCTGCTTTGAGATTCCTGGCTTTCTTTTGGCTATCTCCTTCTCATTTAGACCCACCTGCTTCTTTCACAGAGACAACTTGCATCCCCATTTGTTTGCATTTTCTCTTCTTTTTCATGTTTCTTCCCAAACTCCATACCAAAATGTTCTCTGAGCAGAAGTACTCCAAGAGCCATTAGCTTTTCCTTGCTAACCTGGTGTAGACACAGCAGCTTCTGTTGTAATTCCACCTTGTAATCCCTAAAAGCCGGGCTCATTGGCTGTACAGATTTATTGGTTCATAGCCAGAATCGACCTCTGCATATGTTTATTGTGCTGTGACAGTCACTGATTATTAAAGCAGTAGGTTCTGAGGCAGCTCGGCTCAGTGTCCTCTGGATGGTGGATCTCCTGTAGGTAGACTCAAACAAGGGCTCAGATTCTTGGTTTGCACATTGCACTGCATCTCCTGTGTCTGCATTCGGGGACAAGCAGCAGGCAAAGAGCAGTGGGTTGGTAGTGCTCACTTGGCTCGCCAAGAAGGCTGCAGAACCATTTTTCCAAAGCAGCGAATTGTGTCGATCTCGGTTTCATCCCTTCTTTGAATCTGCAGTTCTGTCAACATTGCAAATAGGGAAACCCACCATACCTTCACTTCACTCCTAGATCAGTTTCTGTGCACGCAGCGAGAGCTACGCGAGGGACTGCCTACAGAGAAGCCACTGCATTGAGCCACATCTGCAGGCAGCACCTTTAGGCAGCTCTGCTGAGGTCTCGGGCAGCTCTGTCTTGCCATTCAATGAGATACCAACCCGCTTTCTCCTCAGGCAGGTGATTCGGAATAGATCACAATAACTTCGTGGTGGATATTTCTCTATTTGTCTGACTTCAAATTGAGGCTGAAAGTGCTGCTGGAAATACGCTTTAGCCAAAGATTGTTTAGGTCAATTGTTCCTTCTGGTATTAAAGTTATGAATCATCCTGGCACTAAGGTGTGACCTTTCCTCTCTACGCTATTATGTCACCAAAAAGAAGGCAGAAATGGAAATAGGAAGATGATTGCAATAAATTTCTTACCACTGATATAATGTCTCATGCACCGGAGCATCGTACTCATAAACCTCATCTTTGCTGGCACAGATCCACATACAACTTTGTTTCCACTAACAAAATCCTTCACTTTTTTCCAGCACAACTTTCTCAGCATCACAGACCACCCGCTGGAACGAGCCCTCCAAAGTGACAGAGCAGAGGTTTCCACCCAAAACCGATCCAGGCCGTCCAAAAAAACTGCACTCCAACGGTGCGCGGTCCCCATGGGAACAGCCCTTCCAAACATAACATTTGGATGTTGTTTGGCCAGGGCTGATAGGGAATAAAAGCATTTGAAAAATCTAAGTGTAGGTAGCAGCGAGGGAATAAATGTCAATTCTTGATCTGTATCTACCTTGGAAACAGTTAAATTCGCAGAGCAGCATCTCAGTGCCGGTTATTTACTACATTTCTAATCTCTCACTAAAAAAAGATTTTCCCCTACAATAAAAACTCTTGAAATTAAATTTGACACATTTGAGTCTGAAATAAACTCTATTTCAAATAGAATTGTATCTTTGGAACAATATACATCAAAATACAGAAGAAAATTGCAGGGAGATTATGATAGGATTAAGCTATTTCCTGCGCAGAGCGATAGCACGGCAGTGCTGTCAGGAGCACTTCTCCCAGCTAATGCATTTGTTCCCCATAAAGCAGAGCTCGTGGAGGATGCTGTTCCCTCTTTAACCTGCCAAGTGGAGTGCCGTTAAAAAAAATATGTGGCTGATAGGAGTTTGGCACTTGCTGTTTCAGCTTATTAGAGTTTCATTGAGTTCAGGTGGACTGCATTACTCTGGGCTGGGCCCCACAGCTGAAGAGCGGCCCCAGAGACAGCTGTGGGCTTTTGGAGAGGGAAAGTTGCCTTAGCCAGCTCTGTGAGAGCACTTTGCTTGGTGTGAAGGGTAAGGGAGGGCTGTGGGGCTTAGAGTTGTGGAATCGCAGAGTATCCCGTGTTGGGAAGGATGTGTAAAGGTCATCAAGTCCTGGCTTCATGCAGCATTACCCTGTGGTTCATCACATTCAGCTCCTCTACTAAGGAGAGCATGCCATCACCTTCCCCCCATGCTTCTTCTCAGGTATGCTTTGTGCAGATCAGGTGTATACTGGGGTTTCATACAGCACAGGTGCCTCCTCCATCTTGCTAACCATCTTGCTGTTGATTGTACAGCATCCCGCTCCCGGTGTCGGTCCATCAGCAAAACACATGTACAAAATGGTAACAGGTAGCTTGATTTTAAAAGAATCTCATAGCCTTCATGCAGCCCGACACCTTAGCTGTAACTCACAGCATGCAGGAAATGGCCAGCTTTGTAACAGCAACTCTCATCAGTGTTTCAGAGCCCAGCGTTATTTCCCCCTAACCTTTCTAAATGAAGACAGACATCAGTTTCTTGCCCGTAGGAGGGCTGGCCATATGAAGGTGTGCTGTCCCCAGCCTGTGCTGCTGTGCTGACAAAGGCTGTGGGCATTGGTGCATGGGAGGTTCCCCACTGTGGCTGCATTGGTGCGCAGTGTGCTCTGCCCGCAGTGGCAGTGTTCCATCACGAGCCCGGCTTTCGGTTATTAATAAGAATTGGACTTTCTTCTCCGAAGTGAAGAATGTGATTCATGTTGAAGTGTTGAAATCCCTATGCTGTCTTTGCTCTCAAAATGTCAATATTTTGTGATGTTTTATTTTTTGATAGCATTATACATATGGCACACCATTCCGCTATGATCAAAACCAGAGAACTGCAGCATTTTCTGATAAAAGGAAAAGAACCAAAGCATGCTTACTATAATTTCTTCTTAGCTGGTTTTAGGAGACTATGAATTTTTGTATCGTGATTTCATGTATTTTCTTCTTCTTTTTAATGCTTATTGATCATCCTGTGTTTGACCTAATAAAATAAATAAATAAATAAATGCAGTCATTAGTTTTCAGGGTTAACGTCAGAATTAATTCCAACTGAGACCACATTGCATCGCTCAGTGTGGCACAATTGCTGGACCTCTCTGGTAGCATTTCCAGGACCTGTTTCCGACAGCTCTGACCCAGCACGTGATCTGAGCAGGCACGTGGTTCTGCTGCACTCAGCCAGCATGGTGGGAGTTGGGCTCAGGGCTCTGTTCTCAGCCCAGTGGTGGCCCTGGCAGCAATACTGGGAGGTAGAGATGCCATCCAACTGCTTGCGGATGGGGATGGTCAGCATCCTTCCCAGCAAGGACTGGCACGCCTATGGTAGGCAGAGTCCAGGAGGTGTTGGTGTCAGCAGGCACAAGCTGTTCTGCAGACACAGGGTGGGGATGAGGGAGCGTGGTCAGCTCTGCACGGAGGTTGGCATCAGTTACAACCAGCTCTTGGTTTCTCTGTAGTTCAGAGCACCTCTCTTGCTATACACTGACCATTGCTTTGACATGTGAGTGCACCTCAGTGTGCTTCTGCCGCATGTAAATAGGAAGAGGATCAGGGATGCAGTGGTTCAGTTAAAAATGAAGCCTGCTCTCGGTGTGTGCCAAAGGCCACCCTAACCAGCACACTTGTAAATGGGCACCTGAGTGCTCTGACTGGGGAATCAATCACAACTGACTGTAAAAACTGAGCTTATCAGTCCCTTACTGGCAATGAAAGCTGTCGTGTTTAAGCCATTCTGAGCCCTTCTAAAAGGCTAGTGGGTCTTGTAAACTCTACCACAGTGCAATGGGTGAATTACAAAAACAGGGACCTGGGAGCACTTCATGCTCTTTGATGGATTCTTTGTTATTTTTTTAACAGTAAGATTGAGGCTTAATTATATTTACCAATATAGTCACACTACGTAATTGGACTACGTCCTCAGATTAAAACACTGCTGAATTCCACCACCGTTCAGCACCTGACGGCCTGGGTCCCTGTTGCTGTTGATATACTCAATGAGCTTTACCTAATATCTGTCCGAAAGGAAAGCAATCCCTGCCCCATGGAATTTGCTTTCTGAGGAAGGCTATGCTTTGAATTTGCTGAATTAATTAAATCCTGTTTTAGATTTGATCAAATAATCTTCCAGCTGCAGTAAATCTGTTGTGAAAACAGTTATGGTGCTTCAGGGTCAAAACCCAACCTTCTAGATCCGGCTCACCTGAAGGTGTTGGTGAGGTAGATGAGTATTTGAAGAGGCCCCCAATATCTTCTCTGTAACAGCAGTCAGCAGAGGATGTTTGGAGAAGAAGGAGACTAGAATAAGAGCAAGCACAGATTCATGCACCCATTGGAATATGCTCCCAGCTTCTAGGTCATTGTAGGGCCTTCTGCAGCACTACCATTACAAGTTATAATCCTACATCAATTGTCTTTATAACCTGCAGGCAAGAAGTGATCTGTTTTCCATTTCTTTGTTACGTTTTACCAGAGAGAGCCGAGCAACCAACAGTATCTTGCAGACAGAAGGTGCTATTGGACTGCTGTGCCGTGCAGGCACCTGGTGCATGTTGCAGCTGCAAATGCTCCAAAGAAACGAGCACTGCAGCCCTTGCAGGGCAGCAGGTGTTTATTGCCTCCATCTTTACTCAGAAGTGCAGCACTGCTAGCCATTAGCATGTGCCCTGAGCCCTGTGTGCGCTTGTCAGACTGTCATTTCTTGTGCCATTCACATCCCGGTAGTATTGATGTACTTAGGAGCAGTGTATTAAAAGGCATGACTAATCTTTGTGATGCTTTCTTTGTCCTGTCCTCCCCTGTGTAAGCAGAGCGGTGTTTTATTTGGAAAGGCTTTGTTTCTGTTGCTGATGTAAGGCTGCCCAGCCTGTCTGGCTGAGATGTGAGCTCAGAAGCACGCCTTGTACTTTGAGCGGAAGGTGTTTGGCTTTGCCATCGCTGTCGTTTCCTGCGGGAGCTGCCTGTCAGAATTATCTAGCACAGCATTATGTAGTGACTTGAAAAGATACTGTACGTGGGGCTGGGGGTGTTACCAGGCTGGAACCTCAGTGGCCTTTCAGCAGAAATCGTTTGGGAAAAGATCACGTTTAAATACCTGAGTGCAAATCAGAGCGAGCCGCTTATCTTCTTCCATACAAATCACTGCTGTGTAATTAGGTGGCATTAAGCTTCACCAATTCCAGGAACAGGTTAGGAATCGGTATCCTGCATTTGCATATGGAAATCCAAAGCTGTGGAGAATCCATTATCCAACATCTTATGGGAAAAAATAATACTGATTTCCCAGCGTCCTCAAAGTTGCCTGCTCAGCCAATTGCACAACCCCAAGTAATAGGAGCGTATTAATGAAGACAGTGACAGAACAGGATGGAGAGCAAAGTCGCCGGCTGATGTCGTAAAGGATTCCCATCAATACACAGAGGAGCACCAAGCAGTTTGCTCAACGCCTGTGCAAAGCAGGAGATTGTGTGCAGCAGTGAGCGACCAGGAGCAGGGCCTTACCTTAAAGTCATACGTTTACCTAATTAGTTATTAACAGATCCATTCTAATTTTCAGTTCTGTTCCCTCTGTGATGATTTGTGTGGATGCACGCTTGCAGCGAGTGTGAGAAGGCTGAAGATGAAGCTTTTACACTCATGGACAGAGGAAAGAAGAAGCGTTGACCAAGTGTGGTGTCAGCCCCTGTGGGGTGACGTGGCCAGGTGGAGAGGAGGAGAGCTGTTACCAGCACAGAGGGGATATCAGAGCAAGGCTTAATCCCAACCAAAATATCTGCAGTTATCAGCTGTTTATTTAACAGGCCCAGCAGCTGGATGAAAGTGAGACAAAGCAGAAGAACAGCAAGGATAAAAACCACGAGCGCTGATAAGGCAAAGTAGGGTGATGGTGATGAACGCCGGAGGAGCGCTTTCCCATGTGCTGGGGCTCCCAACAGCAGGAGCAAAGCAGACAGGGAGAGCGATCATCTGAAGGAACTGAGATGATTGAAAGTATAGCTCCCTTGTCACACACTGTGATACTGTTAACACTTCTCCTTAAAGCCCTTGTGCAAAGACTCCAGGCTGGGAGGCTGCTTGCTGAAGCTGCAGTGTGCCTCCTGTAACAGAGCCAGCTTGTTAATACAGAGATCTATAAATGCTGGCAGGCTCCGTCCGTTTTCTAGTGGAGAGATGTCTGCATCCTAAAATCCACGGCAGTTCCGGGCTGGCAGCAAAATGGGCGAGGAGATGAATGTGGAGCTGGTGCTGAGGCAGCTCCCGTCCCAACTGGCTGCTCAGTGAGGAGGTGGGAGGAAGCCTTTGTCCTGCTGAGTGATTACCTGTGTGTAACAACAGGCTTCGGTCTCCAGAGCTATCAATCTGCACTCTTTCACCAGCATTAAATTAACCGGGGAGGAATCTGAGAGTGCATCTGGAGAATATAGAGGAAAAGTTCAAAAGTTGAGCACGCTGCTGAGCTGCCTGCTCACTGCACCGAGAAGGAGAATAGCTTGTGTAGGAGCACAGCCTGTGAGAGCCACCTGTTGCAAAGGAGTTAAAGAAAGGAAGCAAAATGATGCTGCTCTTTCTGAAGCTAATTTAATTGTTTTTCAACCTGACTACCAATATAGGAACGTACAACCTAAGTGCTAATGCAAAACTTGTCAGATTTCTACTTGGTAGCGACAACATTACCACGTAGGGGAGATGTTTCACGTCAGAATTCGTAATAGTTGCTGGAGCAGAAGAAAGGTGCAGAAAAATTGAGTAGAATCTCTGCTCTTGATTCGCTGAATCAGGATAAAATGCTATGTTGGCAAAGTATTGGTTTTGTTAATTAAATATGAACTCCGTTCCTTTCTGGAGGATTTGCTTCTGCTTTGCAACAGACACAAAGAAAGTCATGGGAAGCACAAGGTGGACTCTGCTGGCAATTCATATGCCCTCCATCAACTGGAGCCCAATAATCCTATACTATTTATGCAAAATTCCAATGAAATGGGTCTTTAAAAATGAGTCTGGTGAACCTAATTTTACACCAATTTCCTTATCTTGGAAATGATTCTATTTTAATTAAAGGTGCTCTGAGTGTGCACTCTGCAAATAGAGAACACACATCCGTTATTTTGGGTAGATTTTCGCAGATACATGAAAGCTTTGTTATATTCTGTCATACAAAGGATATCCATATTGGACATCAGAGTACAGGCACTGGAGCACTGGACGCTCCCATTAACTACTTAGCAAGGTGAAGGATGCTTTGGAGATCCTGCAGTCTAGACGACTGGAAGAGGAAATCAAACCCACGCAGGATGAGGAGACATAGCTGTGGTCAGAGAGCGGATTTGTGGTTGGTCTGAGAATGGATGCGAGGTGCTGCCCTCCTGCTCCACACTGCTCTGCGCTGGGCCGCACGAGGAGCACCTCAGCCCTTTGGGGGAAGTACTTTTCTTGTAAGTTCTTAACTTGTGCATTAGCTCTGTGTCCATTTGGGGTGCTGTGGGGGGAAAAAAAAAGGAGCAACTCTTAGAGGTGTGGTTTTGTAATATCAGGAAAAGCCGTAAAACGGTTCTTTCATTCTAACATTACTGTTGATAAATGTGTTCTGATGGACTACGCGGTTTCTCATTCATGGAGATATTCAGTCCATTCCTTTAATGGTTGGTGCCGCACAAATCGGTTTTAATATCAATAATGAACAATTTGGATGGCATTCAGATTCCAGATCTGCCAAAAAAATTTGCTACACGTCAGGATTTATTGAGTACAATACCGTGAGGTTGCCAAAGAGGCTGGAGTTCCTTCAGCAGAAAAGTAAACAGATGGTCCCAGGAAAGTGAACACATTCTTAAACACTGAATTGCATTTGGACAGAACGAAGTCACATCTGCCAAAGCTTGCTGGCCAGAAGTATGGCGGAAGGGAGCCATCAGCAACTAATGTGACATTCTTCAAGCTCTTTCACTTAATATTGATGTTACTAATCTGATAGGAATGTTCCAGAACTGCCAGGTGTCCTTTTGGTTGGCCAGTTTGGGGAAAGAGACATGATTAACAGTCAGTAACTGGATACACATATGCACCGCAGTCTGAAGTGTTCATTGCTAAGCATATCCTTTTAGGTCATCTATGTCCACCTGGCCCGGAGCTAAAATGGTAGATGCTCCTCATTGCAAATAATCTGGTTCTGATTTCTGCCACCAGAAGTCAAAAGATAATCTTGCAAACACAGACATCCCTCTGAAGGACTGGCTTTGAGAGGAAGCACCAGGCCTGGGCACGCATTGCACAAAGGTTCTGGAGATCTTCTCAGGCACAGCACTGTCAGGAGCTCAGGATCCGGGTTCAGGAGATGTAAGGAGTGGGATATGTTAGGAAGTACGTAGGTTAGATTTTATGAATGTTAATGTATTTGTGTGGTACTTCGTAAATAGAGTCTGCGGTGTAAGGGGAAAGACTGCCTTGTTCTTTAGTTGCTTTAATCAGCAGAGTGGGAAATCACTCCAGGCAGTACTGTATGTGGGGAAGGCTAATCCTCCGACTCAAGCAAAGGTGTCAGAGACGCAGGAGGAGGTTGTAGCTCTTGGTCTAGCTTAGTGATGGTTTTGCTCTTTGCTAAATCTGCTCTGTGGCTCAAATTCCCATCGTAGAACTCACCTCACAGGGCTCTTACAGAACTTAATTCAGCTAAAATATGAAACACGTGCTGTAGGAGTGCACTGTATGGACATTGGTGCAAACAACAGGAAGAAATTGCATCCTTGCTTCAGCCCTTAGTGCCATATTCCTTGGGGTCAAGCATCTCCACCCATGGTAATGCTAATCACTGCCAGGTTCCTTACCTTCCTCTTCATGGAAGAGTCCCTGCTGCCCAGCAGGCATCTCAGCCTTACACATCTCAGCCTCATTTAACCTTTCTCATCATTCTAGGGAGGAGCAGCATCTACGCTGCAGTCAAAACACGAAGTTTCCAAGCAGAACCTCTCACAAACTGGGCTCAATGAGGCCTTTCATCCTTTACCTCCAGACCCTACAGGGACAAATGCAGCTTAAACTGATGGAGCAAAAGCTCCCACTGCTGTTACACGGGGTAGTTGGCATGGTGCTCATCACCTTCCCACATTGGTACCCAAGCAACTCCCTGCCAGTGCCCAGGGGATGAAATCTTTTGGTCGGTCATCTGTGTGCATACTGGGAAACACGTGAGATTGACCAGCCCCTGTTTGCCCAGGAAGTCGGGTAAGATCACAACGGTCCCTTCTGGCTGCAAAACCTACGAATACCCCTCTGTGCTTATCGGTGTGTTTCGTGTGCACGTGGTGAACCTATTTCATCTCTGCTTGTGTTCTGCCATCATCAGTGAGTTACACCAAGGATAAATTTGGCCCTGTCACTGTGTTTTGTGCTGTAATTCCCTTCCTCCTTTGTTTAACACTTTTGGCAGCTTAATGTATTATAAGTGCTGCATACGTATAAAACGTATCTCTTTGAGCAAAGGAAAATATGCTAATATGCATATTCCTACTTTGTCTCTTTCTTGTTACCCGTTCATCAATCACAAAGAATGTTTGTGACACTTATTAAAGGGAATGAGTAGATAAAAGCACATGACTTTCATTTATGAGACCCTGATAAGTTGGGAATACAAAGGATCTTACCAAAGGGAGTCAGTGTGTACTAATGGGGAGAACAAAGAGCCGAGAATGAAAAAGATGTTGAATGTGTATCCCAGCTCTATTAACTCCCTTTTGTGATCTTGGGCAACAGAGCTCTTCCCTGTACTTTCTACATGCGACCGGCTCCGATCTGGAGGCTGTGCTTCATGGAATATCATTAGACCAATCATTCTTTTAAATACAATTCTGTGCTGTCAGCTTTTAATTGCTATCAGCCCCAAAAGCCAGGATAAAAATCCTATACCCTGGATCTGGAATATTATGGGGTTTTTTTCCAGTCGGTTGCAGTTTTGAAAGAGATGCAAATCCCAAAGGCTGTGAGTATTACTGATCTGTGGTTGGTTCTTTCCCCCCTTTCCTTGTGTGTTTGGATTGAGAGGCACATCTGCAAACCTTTTTTCCACCTGGCTGCATCGTATAAACCAAGCAGTCTGCTCTTTGGCTGAAAACTCCACAGCCTGAACTAAAGAAAACCCTGGAAATACCCAGAGAAGGAGCATCGATCCGGCGGGCGGAGGTTGTCAGAACAGATGAGTTCCTTCCTCCCTGGGAGCATCCTTCAGTGCGGTGCAGGGAGGGCTGAAGAGCCGCAGCCTCCAATAGGGTTCTCAGGTGGCCACGGGAAGCTCCTGCTATGCTTACTTCAACTTTTCTGGTTCTTATTTTCTAAACTCTTCCCTTTTGGTAAGGAAAAAATATATATCTTTTAAAGGTAGGAAGTTAGAGAGAAGCCTGCAGTGAACATACTCAGGAATGGCTAATTTTGAGAGTGGGTTTTTTTATATAACAAACAAGTTTAAAATCCATTTAAAGATCTGATTGTTAATGAATGAAAAAAGTAATTTCTGCTCTTACCAGCAGTGCAGGAGGTACTTTTACTGGGTAAAAACAAAGCAAAAGTTTGGCATGGGTTCAGTAATAGTAAAAGAGCAACTATAAAGAGTTAATTATCTCTGATCCCTAAAGGAAGTATATCTTTCCTATCATCATTGAGGGCCCTTTGTAGTGCAGTGTTGGGAAAAACACAACATTTTGGCTGAAAGCCCAACACCTGGCCTGGGAATAATGTTTTACAGTGGCCAAAGATCATCAGCTTCTACTAGATAGAGTGCTAATAATGTGAAATCAGTGCTGAAGTTACCTCATTAGTGGTGCCACAAGTAAACTCCGCAGCAGTCTTTTATGGAAAAAAGAAAGACAAGAGGCTCGGAGTCATGATGTTTGCCTTGCTTTGATCTTTAAATAAAAGTGTCAGTGTTGTTTCCTATAGTAAAAGAGATATGGCTGTTGTTGGCATGAGCCCTCCTTGCCAATCCTGCTCTCCCTGCAAAAATAAGAATTAAAAAACCTACAGACTTTTATCTGGGTTAAAAAGAGGAAAATTAGGAAGGAAAAAAGAAAAAATTGCGGAGATATGTGGAAAATGTTCCCCCTCCTACCATTCACAACAGCTGAGTATTTCTAATTTTCATTTATTTATATTTTTTTGCCATAAAATGAGATATTGGTGAAATGTTTTCACTCCCACATAGCATTCCGAGGGTCTTTCTCAATGGTACCATGAAGGCACCCCAATTCTACATTCAGCAGACTGGGCAGGGATGGCTTTAATGCTCTGATTGTTGGAGGCAGGGACGGAGAGCTCAGTGGTAGAGACGTGGTACACATGTGCATAAGGCAAAGAGGTTAAAGGGAGCCTGGCTTCCCCAGGCTGGAAGGGCCGAGAATAAAAAGCAGCATTTGAAGGAAATGCGCAAGGTCCTTTATAAAGATATAGGCATATTGTATCTGTTTTCTGGCTCATCCTACTGGCATTACAAGGAGAGCAGTTAACCTACAGTGTTCTCTTTCACCTCACAACGCTGCATGGCCCTACTGCAGCGGGAGGGTGACCAAGGGTCTGGATGGGTTGTGTGCTCTGAGCCTCGGGCTTGGGCTCCTCGGTTTACTGGGGTAAAAAGCCAAGGAAAGCAGCTGGTTTCTTTAAAAGAAGGTAAGGGAATTGGCAAACAACTTCTGTAGTCCTTTAATTTGCTAGGAAATTAATATTCTTTTAAAAGAAATTGAATGTATCCAAAAATCTGAACCGCTGGGAAGATTTTGCAAAGCTAGCAAACCATTCCTAAAACAGTGTGATTTTTTTGTTTGTATTGTTTTGCAGGGGTTTGGCTTACCCTCATTCAGATATTCACGTCAGAAAGCAAGGCTGCTGTTTATTATGTATGCCATCCAACAAGTCCCTTCCATCCCTTAATAACTGTGTCTCAGCACCTCTTTCAGATGCTTGATGGTGTGACGCCAGAGGTTAATTGGTTATGGAAATGGCTGCTAATGTTAGGAGGAGGAGGGTAATATCTTCCCTGAGAGGGAGGAAGATGTGGCAGTGGCACATGAGCAGCCACATCCCCAGGGGATGGTCCCCCCACCTCACCACAGGATGCTCTCCATCCACACTGAGTGATGCCAGGGCTGGGTGAGGTGTGTGTGAGGGCAGTGCAGAGCTTCATGCCAGGTTTTCTGGCCTCATATTCTTTTTATACTCCACTCCTGCCTGGCATCAAATTCCCATACTTAGGAGACGATGGAGCAACTTGCATGGTGTCTGGCAAGAATGTGTGTTCAGGATCTGCTCTGCACGACTTCCAGAGCCAGTTCTAAATCCTTCTAATGGCTGCAAACAGCAACCAGGGGTGAATGTTTAGGCCATGGAAGGGTTTGGATGTGTTTCTACTTCTTTGGTACTTTTGTTTCCTAGGGGATGTGCTCCCCGTGCTGCTTGTTGGAGTAACATAGCACTGTAACTTCTTCATTAGGGATGGAGTACAAGTATATATTGCCAAGACCTTTCTCTTATATTCACCTGTTGTTGTTTAAATCATCACCCAAAGTGCAGCAAGTACCAGCGTACCAACATGGTGATGCTGTATTTTCAAGTTTCCCTTCATAATGGGCATTTTAATTCAGCAAAGGAAGAGTTAACAATCTCCATAGGCATAAACTCTTATGTTTATAACACTCACCAAAAGCTTTTAACCCAGGATAACATTTACAGGAAGGCTGCTGGGCTGCATCATGCTGCTAATGCTTGCAAAGGTTTCCCTAACTACTTTTCCGGCAGCTCTTCTGATGGGGAGTCCAGAGGGAATGCCGGAGCTGAGCCTGCAGTGCTGCCCCTGACATAGCAGTGACACTGCAGGATCTCCTCACTGTCCTGCCAGGTGTCCTCAGACCCTCAGGACTAACAGCAGTGGAGCCAACTGGATTTGTATCAGCCAAGGATCAGGCCCCCAGCATGCACTCCACGCACCAGTAAATTCTTACCTGGAGGCATCAGCACCTCTAGTCCTGGCACCACAAGAACATCATTACCTACCTGTAGCAGCTCAATTTATGCACTCCCCAACACCTTTGAGTTGCTTTACAACCTCGAAAATCCCCTGACAACAAATACTCTCCATTAGCATATGCTGGCAAGAAAACCATGCCATGTAGCCACACCAATTAAGATTGAACATTTCATGCCTCTATGGTAGCTCCTTTAATTGAGGTACTGTCTATCCTTGTATCTAGGTTTGTTTTTACTGAAGCAAAAACCTACCCTTTCAGATGAGCCGGCTGGTCTATCAGAGCTGACATTTAGTGGAAAAACAAAGTGCAGGCATGAGAAGGTTACGAGAACTGGCACATGCTTTAGCCCAGATTAGCCCATAACAGAACTCGTCTAGTTTTACTTCCAGAAAAATCCTTCTGTCAGTAAATTATGTGCTGCTTGTAAGCAGAGTAGGAGGCCAGAGCAGTGCTGTTACTTGACAGCTGCAGAAAATACAGGCTTGGGAGTTGCTCTCTCACATCTCCTCCAGAACTGATATAACAGGCCAGGACTGGCTACCAAAGTGCATTGTGCTTCTTGCTGGGCTTGATGCTGGCAGCTTGCTGCTGGCCTCTCTCCATTTCCAAGTGCAGTCCCCGTTGTTGTCCCCACTGTGGGAGGAGCTGTAGGCAGCCATGAGGCCAACTTTCAGCCTCCTCTGCTCTGGGCCAAGCAAAACAGAGGTCCTCAGCTCCTCCTCATGCATCTTGCGCTCTATACCCTTCCCCATCTTTGTTGTCCTCCGCTGGGTGCTCTCTAATAGTTTATGTCCTTTGCATAGTGTGACACCCAAGAGTGCACACAGCGCAGATGTCCAAATAATACTAAATTAATTTGCAACTTAGTCTTGTGCAGTAGCTATCTGACCATAATCCAGACTAACCCCTAAGGAAGACTTTTTCTGGCACACGTTATTTATATCATGCTACCAGCTGAAGGTCAAGGCTCAGCACTGCCCAAAGACAAAGAGACTGTCCTGACCCCAAGCAAGCCGTGGCATGGCTTCGTGTTGAGCTAAAGCAGGCAGGAGTCAAACAGAATTAACAGGATGGAAACCAAGGGGTAAGTGGGCTTGCAGGAGGCATTGCACAGAGTGGAGACTGGGGAGAAACTGGGAAAGAGCTGGTGGATGTTTTTCTGCAAATGAAGGAGTCATAATCCCATGGGTTCAACGCTATCATCGCTAAGCAGCTTAGTATTTCTGTGTTTGAAAGGGATGGCAGCAGCTGATCTCGGTTGCCTGAAGAGTGAGGCATGGTGGGCTTTTAGCATCCACAGTGCTCTGGTGAAAGGGGAGGGCTGGTAGGTATGGCCAGGGCTGGCCTGCAGGCACCAGGGAAGGAGGCAGAAGGGCCTGGTCTGCTCAGCCAGGGAGCACAGGTCCGGTCACATCAGTCCAGCAAAGGTTTTTAGAACGTTTTGCTTCTGTAAAAACTAAAGTTGGAGTGTTTGGTTTTCATACATTCAAAATTATTTTGTGGTCAATTTTAGTGGCTGAGATATTTAAGATAAATATTTGGATCAAAAGCTTTCCTCTGCAGCTCTGTGCCTTTATCTCACTGTTCACAGACCCAACTCAAAATTCTTTACTCTTAACATCATCATCTGTTGTCATAGAAACTATTGCAATTCATAAGTACTCTAAATGACTGCAACTTCATTGAATGGCAAGGGATCAAGATGGACCGTGATGGGGGAACACTCTAAACAGGTAGATCTATCAACAGTGACTGACAGGGAGGAGTATTTAGTACCTCAACAATGCAATGTGTGCAGCATTCATTTTTATGCTAACAAATTCATAGAAAAGTATTTACTGAACCTTTTGTTTATTTGGTGTACTCTTTGCAAGGAGGTATTCAGGCCAGGAGGCTCTTTGCTTTCCTTACACAAATCCTTGCAGTCCGATCCCGAAGCAGTTACGCTGGGATTTGGGACTGGAATTTCTTCATGAGAGAGGGGCCTTACATTCCTTGTTTCTGAAGTTTATGTCTATTTGCACCTTGCTAACAAAGGAATCGTTCGTAAGGTGAGTTATCTGTGGCTGAGAAAAATAGCACCACGTCACCTCTTTGGCAATTGTGCCGTCACAGATCTTCACACCAGTGGAACTACATTCACCAAACCCAGGGTGCTTCAGCAGCTTGTACGCTTCCAGTCAGTTTGCACACGTCTTTCTGAAGCCTGTACTGTTCCCAAAAAGCAGAACAGAAGGTCAGTTACAAGTTACCGGCTTTTTTTTTTCCCCCTTGCTGTAGCCACAAAATGCCAGAAGAGCTTCAACTTGAAGCCTGAAGAAACTGTTATTCCTGCATCATCTCAGTGGAATGCAAAGCTCAGACAGGTCCTTAGGATGTGTAAATGTCACAGAGATTCAGTTTTGCAGAGAAGTCATTGACACTCCAGTGACAGCACAGCAGTATTTTGCTTCTGGTTCAGTACAAATTACAGACAACTTGACATTAGAGACCTTAGAATGCAAAAGCAGGCTGAAACCTTACATGATCAACTGACTCCCCCTATTTACAAAAACACAGCTTTCATTTATACATCTCTGCAGGGACAAATGGATGGAATGGAAGTGGAATGGGGAGCAAGCCGGGGAAGTTTCTGAGTTGTGTGGTACTGCTCTGTGCTGAAACCTCTGAAATATGGCTGCGAGTTGCCCTTGCAAGCCGCTGCGTGGAGATGTTCCTGGCATGTTCTTAGAGCACTACTGTTTAGCCTTTTCTCTCTGAATCCCCCTGCATAAAGCACAGAGGGTATAACTGCTCAAGTCAGAAGAGATCTCAGCAGCATTTCCAGTCCTTGTTTTTGTTTATTTCTGATAATTGCCTGAGTTTATGTATGTCATCTGGTGACTTTGCAGTTATCCTTTGATCTGTATTTTTGCATGTGATAACAGCATGGTGACCATTCTGTTGGGGTGGATGCATGCAGCTTGGTTCTGAATTTTAAAGAGGCTGTTTGCTGAAAATAAGACAAGAGGGATCACGGCTCTGCTAGGAACTACTGCTAGCCAAGGGGAAAAAGAGCAGTTTGGGCTCCATAGACAAATTAAAGAGCACGACACAGGCTGCTTTATGTGTGTTGTGGATACTGTTGAGAGTTGGGTGCAAAAGACTGGAGCAAAGGCTTTACCTGCCTGTGAAGTGAAGCTATCATGGTTTGATCTGGGCTGAGTCTCCTGGAGACTGAGAGACCTCGCAAGCATTGCTTTCAACGGCACAGGGGAAAAGGAGTTAATAAGGAAAAAAAAAAAAAAAAAGCACCAGAACAAATAATGCATGCTCTTGCCCCAACAGTGACTCCATGACCTCAATCCCTACTGGCAAACGAAGACCAAATCGAAAATGCAGGAAACAGTTTCCTGACCACCCTGCCCGTTTCTCGATCCCCCGCAGCTGGGTGTTGTTTCCTTAATCTGCTCCGGGCTGTGGCTGCTGGCTGCCTGCAAAGGGAACAACCCCATACCTCGGTATGAGCATTTGCTCTCGCTGGGAGCAGAACTGAGCAGCTCCTACACACCAGGGCAGGAACTGAGGTGACATCAAATCCCCACCTTGCGACGCTACTTAGTGAGGAACGGCACTGCAAACCTCAGCAGCAGCCGAGCACAGCTTGGGGCCCTGGGCCAATTGGAAGGCCGGCTTTATATTGCCTAATTAATGCAACTGTCATGAAATTAAACTATCATGTACTTTGATATCTGTCTGTTTTCTCAGGTGCAGTTATATTTGAAGAGACCCCACGCCTGTTTAGCTGTGATCCCTTTTGGAAATAATTGGTGCGGTTTTGATTGATAATGTGTATTCCTCTTTAAAAGAAAACACACTATTTTTCATAATCAGAGGCTGAATGCATAATGAGTGCTCTGGTGCTGCCTTTAGCATCAGGTCTGTCAAACTGCACAGTTATTTCCATATTGATGCAAACTAAGATATTACACTCCCTCATTACATTGACATGGCACATCTTTCAACAGTCAGCTTCCAATCATACGTTCCTTGCAAACAAAATTACCTTCATTTTCTCTTTTGCTACAGAAGGAACTAGCAGTGGAAATGTGCCCTAACAAGCTAATCAACTAATTTTTAGAATATGTTTGAACCATTTAATATTCTAAAAGAAAACAAGAAAAAGTTGCTAATGGGTATGCTGGCATAAACAGAAATAAATAGACAACTGGTTGAGTGAACATTAGCATACTTAAGTTTTATCGAAGTCACAGTGGAATTCATTTTGCAAGTCAAAAAAGCGAGTATCTATTTGTATCCATAAGCCAAACAACCTCATTTTCTCTGTACGTTTTTGAGCAGATAACCTTGGTTATGAAAGTAAAAGGAAAAGCAGAAACCATCCATTTGTGAGCCAAATACTTCGGGTGATAAATTGATTCTGTGGGACTGGCCGTGGAGGGCTACAGGCAGTGGTTGGGTGATGGTCGTGGCATGGCTGTGGGCTGCCATTTGGTGTGCTGGCAGGGACTGAGGGGTTTGGGAAGCAACGTTGAGGGATGGAGAGAGGGGAGAGGCAGCCCTGCATCCCTGGCTCCTGAACCCAACAGGAGTTGGCTTTTTAAAAGACCCAGCTCCATGAAAAGGGGCAGGTTGGTGGTGGCAGGCTGGAAAGGACAGCAGGCGTGGAATATTGACCAGAGAAACCATGGCTAAGATGGCCAAACCCCTGCAAGGATGTTACCTGCAAGCAGACTCAGGCCACCGGCTGCATGGACAAGACACCTTGAACCTTTGCAAAGATCTTCCTGTTCCTTCAGGACTGGCGTGATTTGTTCTTTAATTCTGCATAAGGATAACAAACCATGTGGGAGGTTCTTCATCCTGCCTCGCATTGTAGAGTTTATTTTTAAAATGGAGTTTGGTTTCATTTCCTATCGACACAGAGTTCTGCATTTGTTTCGTTTGTTGTTTTGCTTTGGAAAAGCAAACTGACGGGCTGATCCTGTATTTAGCCAAACCTCCAACAGCTCCTCAGGGTGGGAGTGGGGGAACAATGACATTCCTTCCCATGTCGGTGTGTGATTGCAAAGCCCTCAGCCCAGGAGGGCCCTGGTGCCATCAGGGCTGCTGGTGCCTGCAGACAGCCCTGGGCAGCCCTTTCTCCTTGGGCTGCAGCAGAGCCTCTGCAAGGCAGAGACTCACAGGCACATCTCAGGTGTGCACAACGGCTCCAGACAGAGCACAGGTACATGCATGTGACAGCTTGCCTCTTGCATTGTGTTGCACCACCAGTTATCCCCGGATCTCATCTTGAAGCTTCCAAATTGATCTTGAATATTTAGATGTCCGCATCATCGTCATTCCGTGTGCAGTCGCCGTAAGGAATATAATGGGTGATTCACACATCTGAAGCCATAACAAATAACAGAACACAGTCTTGCAAGCTGTAAATGTTTGGGCACTACGACTTGCATTTCTTCTCCTGTTTTACGTTTGAGACTCTGACCCTGAAGGCTGTGAGGTTGGAGCTGCCGTAAAACCTAATGTTATTGTCAGCTGCATTTCCTTCCATATCCAGGGGAAAGTACCTTCCAAAGCTGACAGTTGCATGGGAATGCACCAGACTGTTCCCTGACGTGGGATTAAACAACATACTGTGTAGCAAGAGAAACATCTGTTTGTTCTTGAGCTGAGCAGCGACTGTCTCACATGAGGGTCCGGAAGAGGAGAGCTGCTCAAGATGAAAGCTTGCAGTTCAGCTGTTTGGGGAAGGGAGACATCCATGCTCCTGCAGAATATTTCCGCTGGGTCGTAAAAATCAAGGCAGTGACTATTCCAGCAAATGCCCCGGCACTGCTGCAGCGTGACAGCCAGCAAACGAAACTGGAAACATTTCCGTCAGAAAATCGTATCCTACAAAGCTAAAAGCAGGGCTAAAGAACAGATGTCCCAAGATCTGTGAGTATATCTTATCCATTATGGATGTCTTTCAGTCTGGAAAGCAAAAAAGGATGAAAGTAGCTACAGGAAACAGAAGGATGCAAGAAACTCTCATCTATCGCTCCAGCTAAAGCAGCCTGTATCCCACCAAATGGAGCATGCAGATGTGGATGGCAATGGCACAGAAAACAGAGGCCATGGGCAGCAAACTGTGGGAGGGCGCACAGTGCAGCCACGTGGTGTGTAGTTTGGTGTCATCGTTTTCAAGCAGTCGGGTGTGGGGTGTGGAGAGGTGGCCATCCCATCATGCCACGTCTTAAGAGGTTTTGGACATGCCTCTCGGTTAGCAGATTTAGACACAAATTTGTCCAAAGAAGTGTGATAACTCCCTTTGAAACATGATTTGCTCTTCTCCTTTTGCTATCTTATCTGGCTTGGGGGAGATTGAAGCCACACCAGATTACAGAGCATTATCCTTTCTGCCCAGTCAGACTTCCAGGGCTGAGCGCCAGGTTGCCTCTGACTGTACATTTATGTTCTGAAGGTACTTTTCATCCCATCACAGGCTCAAAAGGTACAAATGCTGAGTCCTAGGCTAGGTAATTTCAACAACAATCCTGCAAAAGAACCTTTTCATGATATCAATAATACATAACTAAGCACACTTTAAAGACTGATTTCTTTTTCAGGGGGCTGTTTTGAAGCATCTTTGAATTCATTACCAGTAATTTTCTCTTTACAAACTAAAAAGCAAGTTTCCCACAGAAGCTCACCCCCTGTCAGGTACATTGTTCCACTTCCAGGTCTCGTTATTTAATTACCGCAGGCACCAGACACAGAGCCAAGAGCAGCTGCACAGCTATAAAGCCTCACAGCTGAACTTTTCTCCTCCTCCCAGGCAGCGCCATGCCCTGCCATGGGATGGCAGCCCATGGCTGGGCAAGGGGTGTGTGCTGGAGCTGCCCTGATGCTGGAGGCTGCACTTGGCCCACGCTGCCTGCAGTGGGCAGGAGGAAGCGGCGAGGCGCTGCATGGGCTGCCCAGAGAGCTGATGGTGCCCCATCCCTACAGACAGCCAAAGTCAGGGGATGGGCTCTGAGCACCTGATGGAGCTGTGGGTGTCCCTGTGCATTGTGGAGAGTTGGATCAGATGGCCTTCTGATGACCTTCAGAGGTCCCTTCTGGCTCAAGCGGTTCTATGATTCTAGCAAGGTAAGAGCTGAAATTGCTCCGCGTGGAAGTTAGATAAATAAAGGTGAGAGGGTCAAAGGCTTTGTACTCACTGACTGCTATGAGCCACACATGCCAACACCAGACCCTCGGGAGAGATCTGTAACCTTTCCAAGACCACCTGATAACACAGCAGCAGGGGTATGAATTTCCAGTAGTATTCCACGCTGCGTTTGCAAACCTACCAGAGCTGTGTCTGAGGGCTCATCTTCCAGCAGCAGCAGGTCCTGTTCACACCAAGGTGCAGAGGGAAAGAAACCCTTCTCGTGCAAAGCTTCATTTTTGCCAAAGATCTACACCAAGTGTTTGCAGTGCACTGTGGGAGGTTGTTTTATGTATCCCCCTCTCACCATCACTCTGTGCAGGCAGTGGGGACAGTCATCGGCATCAGCTCGCAGAGACATGCAAGCATCAAAGCCATGAGGCACTCAGCCCTTACAGGCATATGGATATCCATGGGAGGAAGAGAAGACCCCGATCATATCATCCCCTCTGCCATGTGAGCCGCTGTTTCTGCTTAAAACTTCACTGACAATATAGAAAAATGCCACTCAGGGCCAGCAGCATGGCAATGGATTGGGGATTGCTGGAGAGTATAACGCAACAGCCAGCCGGCAGCTGATAATCTGCTTGTAAACTCCTGTTTGAAAATAAAGACAATCCCATTTTACAGTAACCAGATGTTTAACAGAATATTAGTATCTACAAGTGCCTTAGGCTGTTGTTTTATAGAGGTCTGAAGAGGACTTAGAAACGTGAAATCGCAAGCGAGTCTGCAGTTCAAAGGCTTTGCAAAGCTGTGAAATTTCATGTAGTGCGGGCTGGAGAGCCCTTTGTTTGGGTTTGGTCCATCAGATGGGATTGATCATGGGGCGTTCCTCTCTAACTTACCTAACCAAGTTCCTCTCTGCTCAGATTTTCCCTGTTCTTTATTATCCGTAATTGGATAACTTCTCTCCAATTTTCTCCTCGGAACGCTGCAGATAAGGTTTCTGTTTAATCATCCCACTTTAAGTACTTGCAATCAGACAGGATATTGCTGCTTTTAAAATAAGACAATGACATTTAATGACTTTCATTTCTTCCTATACAAAAGATTAATTTATATGCTGGAGTCATCTGTTTTCATCGGAAAACCCTCCGTACTCTTTGAAACGATTCAACCTGATTAACAACTTAATTCTTCTTTTATATTTCTGATGTTGTGGCTTTCACTCCAAGCCTTTGCTTGCCATCTCTTTCCCGCAGCCTGACGTGGCTGTTGTTTCTGAGTTAGTCTGCAGTCACGGAGCTGCGAGGTGTGGGAGGGCAAACACTGCAGCTGCTGGCATGGAGAGCTGTTCTCTCTCTCTCTCATATGGGAGAATGCACTTGAGCAATGCCCATTGTAAACCTCTTTTTTTTTTTTTTTCCCCTGTCAAAACTCCTATTCCCAACAGATTTAACCCATGATTGTTTTCTGGACTCTGAAGCCAGACTTCCTGGAGGACCCAATGTCTAACGCTGTTCAGAATGGGCTGACATCAGCCAGTGTGCCATGTGAGAACTTCTCAAACCCCCTAAAGGTTCTTTCTGTTCTCTTCTGTCTTAGACAAAAGACAAATGGGTGACCCCAGATGATTTTATTTGTCCCAGTACAGCCTCTGGATGTGGATGAGTTGCACTTCCCCTATGTGTACAACAAATTTAACAGGGTTTGCTTGGAGTTCCAGCTATAACACCACGTTTTCATGTTTGCTTTAGTTCCTCCCTCGGTTTTCCTTTGTGTTGAGATACTGCCCTGCATTACTATCATTGCTACCAAAGGGCACTTTTTTTTCTGCAGCTAAGTGGCATCTTCTCAAGGTAGCTCTTGATTTTCTGTTCACATGCCCCAAATACCATCTCTGGGAGCCTCCTCATGCACACAGCTCCAGGGCAGCTGGGGCCAGTGCTGGGGCCAGACATGCAGCCCTGAACCACTTCTCTGCATCCCGGGACATACACAGCCCAGCCCCAGGTGTGCCAAAGGTGCAGAGTGCTCTGGGAGCCGATGCTGATGGCTCTTCCCATTGGAGGGCCATAAAGTGTTGGAATGATACTTTAGCACAGCTCAGCCATCAGATGCTGGAGGGTAATGAAAACAGGAATACACGTTTACCAGAGCATAAAGGCAGAAAGAGAACAGAATGGAAGTGATTCTTCACGTGAGGGCACACACATATGTGTCACTTGATTGTTTTGTGCTGCTTACCCCAGCCCAAACCCCACTGCAGGGCCACAGCAGCCGCAGAATGAAAGCAGCATGGCCAAGGAGGTTGGATCCACTTTTCAGATTAAGATCTTCATCTTACAAATAACTCCATGCTGCTGAAATCCAGCAGCCTCTGCGTGGAAACCCACCAGGGATGGGACCCTGCCCCATTTCCAGTGGAATGTGCCGCTGCCTGCTGGGAAGGCCCAGGTACCCCACTCACGGGAAGTGCACCAAGCACCAGGGATGATGGATAATGCCAAGCTGAACGGATTTGGAGAGAAGAAGCCTGGCTCAGGACATTCAGCCCAGAGCGTTGTATCTCCTGCGGCACTGGTTTTGCTGGCTTTGCTGCTATTGGTACTCGGAGCGTAGTTTGTGCATGGTAATTTCCTTTAAGAAAAAAATACTGTGAAGGGAATGAGAGTTGACATGACAGATTGTATCTGCTGTGCCTGTTGGCCCCAAAGGCAGTCGGTTGTGTTTTAAAATTCAGTAATTATGTATGTACACAAATGTTTCTAATGGGGCCCAAACCATTAGCAATGTCGGCCGCCGTCCCCAAGCGCTGCGCAGCAAAGGCGGGAAAGATTAAACTGAAAGAAGGTGGCATGGAAGGGAAGGCCTTTGGGTGGAGAGAAGGGCCTCAAAGAGAAACCAGAACACTGGCATCAGCTCTGGGTTCTCTGGTCATGGTGAAGTCATACTGAGCAGTCTGACCTCCGTGGGAGAGCAGCATGAACCCGGAGCCTTGGGCAGAAGAAATGCACCTCTGCGGCCTGGTGCCCAGGGGGGACGCTCAGCACAAACGTGCTTGGGAGCACAGCTGAAGTTTTGCAGCCACCATGGGGCTGGTGGGGCAGGTCAGAGGAGGAAAGGCTGAGGGAGCTGGGGGTGTTCAGCCCAAAGAAGGGATGGCTCGGGGGAGACCTCACTGCAGCCTTCCAGAACCCGAGGGGAGCTTGTTATGACTGGCTTTCTTCACTGTCTGATAGAGATAAGACAAGGGGCAATGGCTTTAAGCTAAAAGAGGGGAGATTTAGGTTAGATGTGAGGAAGAAATTCTTTACTCAGTGGGTGGTGAGGTGCTGGCACTGCTTCTAGAGCTGTGGCGTCCATCCCTGGAGGTGCCGATGGCCACGGATGGGCCACGGGCAGACTGAGCTGAGGGGACAGCCAGCCCATGGCAGAGCTGGAGCTGGGGAGGCTGAGAGGTCCCTTCCAACCCAACCATTCCGTGAATCTATGATTTTGTGGTTCTACAGTCCTGTGATTCTGTAAGTCTGCAGCCTCCTGCTGCAAATGGCCTGGGGACAGCCCACATCCTCGGAGGGTTCCAGTCCCCTCGGCAAACAGCGTGTGTCCTGCTGGCTTGACACAAGCCTTGACTGTGCAGGAGGTATGGGCTGACTCCAGTACTGCTCCGATCTCTATTTTCCTTCTCATTTCAGTGGCCCTCTCCTCTCCTGCCTCCTGGCAGAGACCCTTGGCCAGGCAGAAGGGGTAGTGCCTGGTTAATGAACCACCTCCGCACCTTTGTTCCTCTGGCTGCCTGGTGCCCTGCTCTCACTTGTACAGTTATTACAAAAATCAGAGTGTTGCCTTGAGATATGATTTTCATAGCGGGATAGATTTTATTATACCAGCCGTACAATACCCACCATTATCATTTTGATTATACGCTCCTCTCATTTGCACTATTGGAACATTATCTGTGGTACATTCATTATTACTTTATAAGAAACTGAAACTACATCCTTAAGATGAATTGTAAGGAAGGTTTTCTATTTCCTCAGATATATACTTCGGCTGAGAACATTAAGTGGCAAACATTATTTGTAAAAGTTTATTTTATTTTATTTACGTAAACTCTAAAAGAAAGAAATAACACAGATATTTCTAACAGACAGCAAAGCCCGCGGCTAGTTGCAACAAATGACTGCAATTTAGAATTCATGTACTATTAAGAAGTTCTGATTAAATTGTACGTTCCTGCACAGGGAGGAAGTGGGATAAATGAGAGCTGGGCGCTGGTCCCGGATGGACTGTGGGGTGAGGGATTGGTGGCCCCAACTCCTCACTGCCCTCAGCCCCAGGTCTCTGCAGATCAGCTCCATCAGGAGTGTGATGACCTCCATCAGGAGGTCAGAAAGATGTTTGTGCTTAAGAGTCCCTTGGCTATTAACTTCTTCCCTGTGATCAGCTGTGCAGCTGGTGAGGGTCCAGTCCATCATGGAGCACAGGATGTGCCCATGGCCCATTGCTGCTATCAAATGAAAGCACCTTGCTTCTGCCCACATACAAACACTGACCCTATTCAAGGCCTAAATCTTCTGTGGCCGCAAGACCAGCAGGCTTTCCAAGGTGCCCTGGCTGAGCAGGGCTGAGATCGCCCAACCGCTGCCCTGCATGGCCAATGGGAGTCAGCACGTGGGCTTATAGAGCATCCACAGAACTCCAAAACCCAAGTGTGCTCCATCTGAGGAACCCACCACTGTGTGAAACCCACGGTCATTTTAAAAAGAGATCCTTGATGATCTCACTGGAAGAAATCACACTGCGCTGTGCAGATAAGGGAACATTTTCAGGTTGATTGCAAATCATAAATATTTTATGTACTGTAATTTACTCTTTCTTAGGTATCATTTTCTAAATTATTATTTCTATTAAATGCATAGAAACTTGGGATAGAAGAGTGAGTTACCGCCGTAACACTTCATTGCTGAAGATCTGGGCTTGTGGAAGGTCATAAGTGGAAGTGCCTTTTATTTCTTCCCACTGCTTGCATCACAGACCAAGCAAAAAAGAGACCCAGTTCTCAGATGATCCCAAACTTAGCAACTGTCAGACATAGTTCTGTGCTATGACATGGACAGTTCCTGGCTCATATTTTCAGTCTCCAGAAAACCAAAGTTGCCTGGACACAAAGGGCTTTTTAAAATAGCATTAGTCATCAGCTAATAGAAACTAAACACAAAAGTATCATGGGCCCATGAGAGAAGGCTGGAAGCCTTGCTGCAATTTTACACTCCCAGCTGTGTCATCATTGAGTTTTTGGGCAAAACATGCAACCTTTCTCCTTCACCTGAGCCATCAGTTAAATGTACACAGTAGTTCCTATTTCATGGGGCTGTGTTAAGACTTAGCTAACATTTGCAAGCCACGCTGAGATCTCTGATAGGTGGCATCCTGTGAAGCCTATTCACTTCCAAGCTGTAAAAAGAGCAGGACAGGGGTGGTCCAGCAGACAGAGACAAGATCACAGAATCATAGAATGACAGAGTCATTGAGATTGGAAAAGATCACCAAGTCCAACCGTAACCCATCCCCACCGTGCTCACTCACCATGTCCCTCAATGCCATAGCTATCCTTTTCTTGAACACCTCCAGGAATGGGGACTTCCCTCAGCAGCCTGTGCCAGTGCATTACCACTCTTTCTGAGAAGAATTTTTTTCCTAATATCCAACCTGAAAGATGCCCTGTGCCCTCTAGAGGTGTCACCAGGTCTTGGGGTGCAGTCCTCCCATGCTCCAGCAAATCCAACACTGACGCTCTGGCAGACTGCTCATAGCCAGATCCTCAGACCTGAGGTTTTTCCCCACGTTATCCCATCCTCACACCAGACTTTCCCATTCTGGGCACTTGGTGCTGCGTGTGTTGAGCTGCCACTGGTGATGCAAGGGTTCAGCCGCAGCAGCCCAGTGGAGGTACCCAGCTCCAAGCACTGAACAGCATTGCTGCAGCAGCCAGGCAGAACCTGGCCATGGCAGAGCTTTTGGTGGCGAGGTGAGCAGATGCAGCCCTGCTCTGCCCAGGGGTTCCAGGTGGGCGCTGTGCTGCTGGTGCTTTGCTGGTTTCTGCCTGACCCCTCTTGCTATCTGCACGCACCTATCCTGCACCTCAATTATTACTTACAAGTTGGTAAACAGAAGGAAAATATTCAAACTAATCTGGAATAAGTCAGATATACTTTTTTTCACCTCTGGGGAGATTTTCAACTGTAACAATGTAGCTTTGAGCTTCTGACAGATGCTAATGAATTGTTGTTTACATGTTTGATTTACTGCCTAAACAAAGATAAGACATGCTCTTGAAAACACATTGAATGCACAATCCAAACACATCCATTAAATCTGTCACAATAAACATGACAGCTTTCTTCTAACCTAACAACTGGCATGCCTCATTTACATATTAATGAGAAAACTGGGATCAGTCTGCACAAATTGCTTCTATCTTGCAAAGGGGAAGCACTGACTGACAGTGCAGCTCTCTGCGGTGTAAATACAACAAGTAAATACCTCTGCCATCTTAATGGATTTTATTTTTATTTGCCTATTTGGTTCCGCTGTTATTGATTAGTTGTCTCCCATGAACAGACTTTGCAACTGCGAGGCCAGGCATGGAAAGGGATCCCAGAACTTCCTGGGTGCGTGGGGCTGGGCTTTGCAATGGCATGATGGAAGGCTGAGGCTACCTCAAGCAGCTCTGGAGCACCTCTCTGTTCATTATTCTCCTTAAATACACTGTATCGTCCTTAAGATATTTAATAGAATCATAGAGTCATGGAATGGTTTGGTTGGAAGGAACGTTGAAGATCATCCAGTTCCAGTGTTTCTGGAGAATGAGCCATTCTGCAGGTGGGAAATCAAGGCAGAGGGGAGACTGTTCAAAATTCACCACTTCCGTCCCAGCTCTGGGTGTTGACAGCTCACTTCTTGGAGCCTCTCAGGTTCCTAATTCTGTCATTAGCAGAATGATGGCATCTAACTAGCACAGAAACCTGAGCTTTGGGCATAACTGTGACCTATAAAGGAGTTTTCTGCAGACCCTGGAAGCTCTGAAGTCAGATGAGTGAGGAGTTGTGCACCATCTATTTATTTTCGTATTATTAACTGCAGAATACTAAAAACTCCCTTCATGCATCTCGGAGGACCCATGAGTACCTGCCCCTATCTGGCTGTGCAGGAAGCCCAAGCCCTCCAAGAGCAAACGGTGCACAGCAGGCTCAGGAACACTGCTCTGCACCCAGGGAGGAATCCCAGGAAGCTTCCTACTGCTTTTGGACAGCTAAGGGAGATAAGATGAATTGCACCTTAAATGTCACTGACTTTCAATCAGGTTTACACTCTGAAGTGCTTAAATTACCTGCTAGAGTGACACTTAGTTTTCTAAATCACCGAGCTACTTTGGGAAAATCGATGTCGAGGATGTATCAACTCAGCTCTGCTTAGCTGTAGCACGCAGAGCCTTGTGCTGTGCAGATGTGCTTGAGAAGAGACCCGCATGCGGGTTCTGCAGGGGATGCTCAGAGTAGCACAGGGACCCAAGGGACCACATCATGATACATTTCCATATTAAGGGATCATACCACTGTCGTACGCTGCAGCGAGCCGAATTTTCTGCAGAGCCTGAGGCCGTGGCAGCAGGGACAGGGAAGTTGCATGCTCCAGGTCCCAGGGAGCACGTTTGAGATGAAGCAGATGCAGCCCTCAAATCCAGCCAAATCCTCACTAGATCAGGGAGAGCAATACAGATTTAGAATCCATTTTTTTTCAATAGAATAAGCTTTCAGGCATCCAAATGCAGCACTTCTGACCATGATGGGTCCATTACGAAGGCACTGGAGAGCCATTTGCAAAATTTTGATCTGCCTCTAGTTGTACATTTAAGACACAGCTTGGGCTTTGGATTCAGGCAAGTTTCCTGTCGTAATAGTTTGCTCTAACAGGCTGTATGAATAACCCTAGAAACAACCCGAACTGTTCCAGAAGACTCAGGGGAAATTAATGCACTCCTATGCTTTTGTTTTTCTTTGTGTTCTTTTTTTTCTGTCTCACGGCACTATTTCTTCCCTGCAAATCTATGCATGCTGCTTTATTCTTCCGAGGCCCACACAACCAAAAATTTCAGGAGGCTAATTTTATCCTGAAATGCACAGTCCTATTTCTAGATTGAAAGGGATGTGCTCAGTTACCCTCAGATACAGATTTCTCCTCCTCTCCCAGGCTCCTCTCCCTGGCTCCCGTCTCCAGACGTTGGTGCTTCACCCCTGAAGAAGTCTTTCATCTGCTCGTGGCTGAGCAGTGCACGCTGCTGGGGCACGGCATAATAACCGCATTTGTATTAAATAATTAACATCAAAGGAAATGGATTTTGCTGTAAATATTATTCCAGCCCAGCATTATGGGACTACATTCAAATGAATGAGCGCTCCCCAAGAAACCCACATGATCTCCCCTAAAATGCAAGAAACTCCCCCAGCCCCCTGATTTCCCTAATGCAGCAATGGCCATCCCAGTGGTGGCTGATCCCCTGCTGGTGAGTGCTCTGGGGAAGCTGCTCGGGTGTGTGGTAGAATAAACTCAGCCATGCTGAGCAGAATGAGTTGCGTGCAGCATACAAGCAATGAACTGATTTAATTTCACTGTCAATCAACACAGAAAAAGGGCCAGCATCGTGCAGATAGTAGCTTCCTTCAATCTGAGAAGAGCTTTCGGGGAAATATTGTAAATGTCATAATACAATATGTGAAATAGAGTAGTTAAAATACTGTTCCGCCGCCAAATTCACTTCTGAGTCGCACACAGAACTCCTACTGGCAGGAACGGGGATTGAGCAGGGCAGCCCCAGGCGTTTTCTGGGGAGGGAAGAGGGGCTGGTCAGTGCGCCCCCTGCACTGAGCAGCAGGAAGGACTTCGGGATCTCCGGATACTCAGGATAACTTTGGCTGCTAATGAGAAGCAATTTGGGCACAGATTTCTGATCTCCTGCTCCAGGACACTGGTCCAAATCCTAGGTCAAAACTGGTATTCCTGCCCTTCTGCTAACGGGGCAGGAGTGAAGCCAAGAAGACCCCGCTCCTAATCCTGATTTTAACAGCACGTTGGTGTGTTGGTGGCTGCATGCAGATGACTTAAAGCTGCTTATCCCAGACCGTGCAAAACCTTGAACACAACTGTACTGATAAGGGCAGCAGCTGTAGGAAATCTGAGCACAAGGACAGCACTTTGTGGTCACTCTTCCTATCTTAAAATGATGCCATGGAGAAGGCTGACAAACAGGGCAAAGCTCTGCTATGGAGGTAGTTCGTAAGTAAACACAGATAAAGATTGTTTTACTGGTAGTGGTGGTTCCAGGTGGTGGCTGATTTGGTAGTAGGGTGTTTGTGAGGAAGATGAGGATGGTGATGAGGCACGTATCTGATGATCCTGTGGCACCGGGATCGCCTGGCTGGAGCAGCTGGCTGAAATAAAGTGTTGTGGTGTCAGATGTGTCACCTCCGATACTTGCCATGCACTGTGCCTTCGCCCTGCGAGAAGCTAGACACATCCAGTAGACATTATGTTACCTTCTTTGTACTTCATCACATTCTTCTAGTGACCAGCAGAAGTTGTATAAAATTGAGGAGCAGAGCAATGAAAGAACACCGAGTAATCACCATTCATTACAGCTCAGTGCAATGTACCCAGATGAGGAAGAGCACAACTGGGTAAGAACCACCAAGAAGTTGAGCAAAAGGATGAAGAAAGAGGGAGAATTGAGAATCCATCCCCTGGACCTTTCCTACATAAATTTGAATACTACCATTGAAATCCATTAATTTATTTCTAACATCAGCCCATCCAATGCAGGTGAGTTCCACAGTGCAAGTAGGCTTTGTGCGAACAGAGTGCTTGAAGGTTCACTTGGCATTCTCTAGAACCGAGCAACACGCAATCACTACTATTACACCTCCTCCATGCCTCTCTGGCTATGACCCATCTTTATCACATCCCCCCTCTGCCACCTCATTTCCTGAGCTGTGGGGGGACAGGAGGGCTGCAGGCAGCGTTCAAGAGGTGAGCACACAAGAAGTTATATAGCGGCGTAATGATGTTGTCTGGTTTAGTAGTATTTTGTGACAGGCTAAGGACACCGATGGAACAAAGTTCACAGACAGAGATAATGCCTTTTATTACCAACTGACAGAGCTGGAAGAATTAAATGAGCTTTCAGGCACACATGCCTATAATATCCTGGTTGCCTTTTTGGCTGCCTATGAGCTTTGACTGATGCTCCTTCAAACTATCAGCAGTGGCTCTCAGATCTCCTTTCTAAGTGGTAATAGCAGGAGAAGAGCTCATCAGCAATACGCAGAGTGAAGGCTTTCTTTTCCCTGTGAGCACATCAGAACTGGATTTGATCTGCGGTTTCACCACAGAGGTTTTTGGCATTGCAGGACCCTCTGCAGAGGGCTTTGCATTTTACTCCCTTGCGTCACTTTGTATCACCTTTTCATTATCGATCTGTTTTCAGGAGGAAATTTGTACAAAAGAGATGAATAAAACACGGGGGTCAAATTAGTATCTACATTCCTTGCGAAGCAGCCCGCAGGTATCGATGGGTTCAAATGAGCAGTCCCTCCAGCAGAAGGGTTCTTTCACAGCCATCAGCAGCTCTTTCAGATCACGGCTCCTGCATCCCTCTCTCACGCTGAGCCCCGGCCATTACAGTTTCCAGCTGAGCTGCTGATTGGAGCTCACCTCGCCTGGAGGGTCTCAGTTGGGAAAGCCACATCAAACTCTCCTGTTGCAAAGCAATCAAACGCCTTTATTTGTTTGTTTGTTTGAGATGATTTATGCTGCGATCAGGCACTTGGTAGTACATTGGTTAGGGGAAGATGCATGCCACCTCTTGAAACAGTGCCAGCACTAAGTCAATATTTCATTACAGCTCATTTACGAGAGCAGCTGAAGTACTCCAGTAAGGCCTCTGCATGCTGCATGGGCACAGAGCCGTGTCAAGGGAGGATCAGGTGAGAATTAGGAAGAGGTTCTTCATCAGAGTGTGGTGGGCATGGAACAGCCCCCCAGGACAGTGCACACAGCACCAGTCCTGCTGGAATTCAGGAAGCATTTGGACATCGCTCTCAGACATGGAGTTTGGGGTTTTGGGTGTCCCTGTGTGGAGCCAGGGGACTCGATGACCCTTGTGGGTCCCTTCCAACTCGGGACATTCTGTGGTTCTGTTTGGGTGAGCCACCTTGGTATTTTTAAATACATTTAAAATATATTTGGATGTAAGCATAGTTTTAACCGTTCCAATCCGTAACAAAGGAAGAGAAAGAGTTATAATAATAAATAGATTACTCTTACGGACAACATTTATCTTACTTCCCTCTAAAAATATGCGTGTGAACACATGGACACAAAGACATTGCTGCTAGTATATCTGCACGGACGTACAGACAAAACAGGAAAGTTTGAAAGAAAAGCCTGGGCATGGCCAGACCAAGGTAGTGCTGTCTGTAGGCTTACTTGTGGTGTTTTGGCTGTGGGTGGATGTCAGCTGCCTGTTTCTCCCTTTGCACAATTCCTCTACTCTCTATGCTGCACACCGCCAGCCCACAGCATGACCAAGAAACAGCAGTTTTCAAAGCAATGGCAGCTGCCAAAAAGGAGATGCAAAACCAATGGAGAATCAAGCAAGTGAGAAGAGCAGGAGCACGGGCTCATTGCAGGAGCATCATTGTAGGTGGGGTCTTCTGCAGGAGTCCTGCTGGGTTTGAGCCCCCAGAGGACCCTTAAAACCTCAGCCATGCTGTGATTCTGTAATCCTGTAGCTTATGCTGAGGGGAGCACACTGTCCTGGAGACCCAGTGGAGAACGTGATGATGGCCTGGTGTGACCAGGGAAGTTTGCTGCCGGCCCCAGCACCATGTCCTCTGTTCTCAGGGCTAACTGTAGGGACCGAGAGGAATGAAATGTCACCCTGAATTAAAACGTCATCACAGAAGTGGTCTGTGGTGACGTGGAGGTCACCAGGCACGTCTGGCTTGGTGCTTGTGCATCTGCAGATGGCTAGCCATGGCCATGGTGTGCGATTTCCTGTACCGGGGGATTATAAAGTGAGGTCAACACACTCAGCGAGATGCTGCCAAAATATGTATTTCCTTTCTGAAAACCTTTTTTGAAGAAAAGCCTTATGCTGGAGACTATAATTAATAAAGGAAATATTTATACAGTGTCACAAAATTTACCAGTCACTTTATAAACACAGATGATCCATGTTCCCTGTCCCAAAGCACTTAGAGTCTAAAAAAGGCAAGAGGCAGAGAGCAGTTTAGATGAAGGAGGGCACAGGGATTATTAATGAGGAGGAGGACGATGACGACGGGCTGTTGGGGAGGTGTTGTGGGAAGTGTCACTGGGGAAGCCCAGGTTGCTCCAAGGCAAGGATGGAAAATATTGAAGATTAAGTTGTTCGAATGATGTGAAGTGACCACTGTGCAGGCTGGGGAAGGGCTGGAGGAGGGAGAGGGGAGGACAAGGAGGCAGTGGGGAAGGAAAGGCAAGGAGTCCCTGCAGCAGAGGTTGGAGGAGTGTGTGGCTAAGAGGAGCGGGAAGGCAAGGCGTCAGGAGTGAGAGGAAGCTAGATAAGGGAAAGGAAGTTCAGGCAGCAAGAGTTAAGAACTTTGCCATTGATTTTGGAGACAAAGGAGGAAAATAAGTAAGAATGATAGAGAAGTGAATGGGATGAAGGGGAAGTGCATGAAGATAAGCAAGGCAAAGGAGGGTGGGCAACTGGAGACTGAGCAAGTGGAGGGGATGGTGAAACCAAGGAGCCCGACCTGCAAGATGTAGAGTTCAGGCAACTCAAATGTAGTGGTTTCCAATATTATCTCAGAAAGATAAGATCGATGGATGTCTGAGTTGAAGTAGTAAAATGCCACAGTGTATTTTTTGTCTTTGTTTGATCAAAGAAATACAAACCAGACAGAAAAATACAAAATTGCCCAGGAGCTGAAGTCACTGGTGATGTCTTTCATTGCGCTATCACACAAATAGGAAGGATGTTCTTTTCATCAGATACAATGAAAAATGTATACCCTTTTCAAACCCACTGGTATTAATTCTGAAGTTCGCCCCCCAAAAACCCCAAGACGTGAGCTGGAACTTGATGACTTTGGGTTAATTTAATAGGAAAAAATCTCTTGATAGTGAATACCAGCAGTGCTCAGGAGAAAGAGGAGAAAATATGAATTTTCTCTGAAACCCATCCATTACATGTAAGTAACAATAAGGAACAATTTTCAGAATTTTCTCATACTAATAATTATTGCTCACCTTAGCTTAATGGGGATGGAAGTGCTTGTGTAAGAGGTGGGGACAGCTCGCCCCTAACGAGGTGTAGCTCAGAGCTGTCCAATCAAATGGGCAAACCAAGAATTTTGTTTTCTACACTGAGTACCTTTGGGGTCTTTTCCACACTTTCTAAAGCCAATGGAAAAAGTGCTACTGAACTGAATGGCTATCATCAAGCCCTGGGGTGCTTTCATGATAACGATGTCTTTCATTTCTTTTTGCATGATGTCAGTGAATGTGCATTCCTGGCACTCAGCCCATTGCATCCAGCAACAGCCACATCTGTCCTTGCTTTTGTACCTTCTTGGCACACCTTTACTCTTCAGTACTGAAGAGCTCAAGAGGTAATGCGTTTACAGTTTGCGTTCTGTAGTGGGTTTGGTGATACATCACACCTTCTTACTTTTGAATGCAGTCCCCATTGGTCAGATACACACGAACTGGGAGCTGAATGCTTTTGCTGCAGTGGGTAGGTAATCACGTTCATAATTTCATATCCAAGAGAACCATAGGATAAAAAAAACCCGCCAGCCCTCCTGGCCGTCTGTGGTTCTGAGATGCACGGGAACAGAGGGAAAGATCACTTGAGGTCTTGTTTTCATCTTAGATTTGCATCAGGGATCATAATTTGTTTTAGAAGTAGCTTTGGAAGACTTAATATGATGCTTCCCATGGTGTGAGGAAGTGATGGGGAGCATGTTGTGGGGAGCCAGTGGCCATTTCACCATGAGCCAGACACACGCAGACACTACAGCAAGGACTTCTGAAAGAGTACATCAGAGACCAAGATGTGATGGATGAAAGGACGCGCTCCCTTTCTTGCAAAAGGGCCTCACAAGCAGACCAGGTGCTTTTGTTTCAGGCACTTTCGTGGTAGGAACCCTGTGGTTCCATTAGGAAGATGAAGCAAATGATGTTCTCGTGTTTGCATTTGGTTTGTCAGCTGGGGTATTTACAATATTTTTCTTCTCTGTGCTCAGCATTGCTAAGAGGCAAAAAGAAGCAGCTACGAGATGCTCCTGATTCTGGACTTCCAGGTTTTGGAAGTTTTTCTTGCCTAGCCTTTGAAGTACTGACCATGTTTTCTATGGCTCTCCGATGATTGCACTCATTTCCTGCAGAAAATTAAAATGAAGCTCTCCTTGGTGACTCCCTCCTCATCTCCTGAAATAAGAAGCAAACAAAGAAGGAGATCTTTCTGAAGGAATTGCACTGCATGGACCTGCCCACACCTGGCTTTACCAGCACACTACGACTCCTGCCAGTCCCTGGGACAGACGTGGGCTGTGCCCCCATTTCTGCACCCCTGCCCACCTCCAAGCTCTGGGCACAATATCCTCATGCTTCGATATTTTTCTTTTCCAGCAGTTTGTTGCATAATAACGACCCCCACCGCTGAGCAGGATACTTGTTGTAAAAGACGTCTGGGATGGATTAAACTCCTTGGCACCTCCTCAGCGATTAATCAATCTCAGTAGGCATTTATTGCTTTGTTCACTGCAGTGCAGGAGAGATTATCCCTTAAATATACTTGACTCTTCTGGTACCGTTCAATTACACCAAAAAGAGCCCCAACACATACACAATTATTTTGAACTACTTCTCCAGCGAGGAGCAATTGATCTCTGAGAGTCTCTTCCTCTTCTTGTTATGCTGATTAATAGCCTTGGAGTTAGTCCCCGAGAGGAAAACATTTCCAAAAATAAATGACAGTCTCCTTGTTCATGTTTTAATCCCTCGAGGGCCCTTTACATCCATAACGAAGCCTTGAGGAACTTCCTCATTCCACCCATCGTGTTTAACCTCGCCAGAGGTTGGCACAGAGATGCGGATGGGTGCTAACACACGGAGGGAGCTCTCCTCCCCGGACGGCTGGAGGGTGCAGGCACCAGCTAGGGCCTGGGGGTCCCTGCCAGACAGCTGAAGGAGTTTGTCCCCGAGGGCTTGATTTTTAATGCTGCTGAATTGCATTATTTATCTCATTAGGAAAGAAAGGAACTGAGTGGTGCGCAGCAGCTTGCACGGACACAAGCCGTGGCGGTGCTTCAGGGCACCCTTAGAGCGTTTGGTTGGGAAAAACTTGGGTGATTTTGCAAGTGGGGGGATGAGCCTTGGAGCGCGCCGAGGGCTCTGCTTCCTGCTGCACACAGGCCCTTGCAATTTCCTACTTTTAACCACGAGCCTTGTATCTAATTGTGCATTTTATAGCTGCTCTCCTGGCAAGCAGATGAGCCTGTTATTCATTTTGGAACTGCGTATCGTCGTTACTCTTATCCTACATTATTATTATTTTTTTTAATGATATCCCATAACAAATGAAAATAGCCCCGTGCAGCCAGCTGGGTCCCGGGGTCCCCTCTGTCACTCAGTGCTGTGGTTGCCACCAGGAACCGGCTGCATGGACGGGGTGGTGCCCACGGAGCCCTTTGCACAAAGCCTGGTGCTGTGCAGGCACGGCGCACGTGTTTTGCCTTTAAAGGAAGAGCAGGGTATCGGTTTGCAAACAAAATAATGATCTTTTGGTACTTTTCAGGAAATGATTTTTAATATACTTTATTGAAGCGAGGGAAAAACAATTTAATTGTGAGAGCTGCTATGAACCATATTTAACCTCCGAAGTACTAAGAGGAGTGCTTTCAGATAAGTTATGGTTTTTAATCTAAGTTAAACCATTATGTACATAAACAGTATGTTTTTGCTATTCTAATAACTGCCAGCTTGGACTTATCAATTCTTTTTTTTTTTTTTTTTGCCATCTTTTTTGTCTCCCAAGACAGACCGCTCCATTTGAACTATAAGCAATATTTTATGTTTTATTCTTCTTCATTTCTTTTCCGTAATATGTAGTGCAATACTGAGCATGATTTCCCTCATCTGTAACTTACAGGCTCTTGTAGGAGTTCTGAAATGTCTGGATAAAATCCCTGCTTTAGAGGAGTGCACGCAAAGTGTTTGTATTTCATTTCTCCTGGATGGCATCCAGTGGGCTGTTACCAGTTCAACACTCTGATTAATATTTTACATATACTTTCCTAGCACTTGAAATGAAGTTTCTTTCCTGCAAAGATTAATTACTGAGTGAATGGTATCAAAACCATATTATTCACACAATTCATTTGTGGAGATAATCTTGGTAAAACGTAGCATGCACATGGAGTTAATTAAGTGACAGCAATGGAGATGGTTTAAGATTTACACTCGTTTCCCTGCCCCTTAAATAACTGTCCTTAGGCTGCAACAAAACACTGCACAATAACAACTTCACAGGCAAGAGAAGCAATGAATATCTGTGCAAAGGAAATTTTGACTTACCTTAACTGTACATAAGCATTCCATTATTTTGACTCAACAATATTAAGTGGAGTCACTGTCCCTGGAAATTGTCAAGAAAGGAGGAGATGTGGCGTTGAGGGCCGTGGTTTAGTGGTCATGGTGGAGATGGGTTGGGGTTCGACTTGATGATTACGGTGCTTTTTTACAGCCTTAACGATTCTATGATTCTGTGACAAGATTAGGGTTGAGCTCACCCCGCAGAGTTGATGGCCAACAGCTAACCATAGCAAGAACCGTGCTGAAGGGCAGCGACCATCACACAGCCCTCGCAACGTGCTTCTGCTCTCCTGCCCTGCATTCCTGTGCCCAAGCTGCATGGGGCTGATACATGGGGCTCCCATCTCTCGTGGCATTCTCACTCACATACCATTCCTCCAGGGGCAAGGGTCTGGGCTTGCACATCTTCCAGCCCCTCCCATCCAGAGATGGGCAGTAGCGGAGCAACTTTGCTCCCATCCCTTTGTGGAGTTCCCTCCTGTCAGTGATAGGAGGACAACCTTCTTCCTTGGTATGATTTCCTTTAGCACTTTCACCTGTCTCAGTTCTCTCCCAAACACATATAAAGTATTCTTCATCTGCAAGAGCTCAGATTTGGGGTTGAGATCTGGCTGGAGAAAAGTTGGCGTGGAAAGTCACACGAGCAACTCTGCAAGGTCATCAGCATCGCAAGGCCGGGTCCAGCTTCACACTGAGCGATCTTAGCCCAAATCAGCCACATCCTTAAGCATGTGAGTAGCCTTAATGAAATCAGCAGGATTACTCCTGTGCTTAAAGTTAAATGCATACATAAGTGCTCTGCTGGACTGCAGCCAGGTGCCCTGGCATCTGGGACAAGACGCTACGCCTCTCGCCAGCATCCGATGGGGCTGCTGCCCACCCCAAACCCCAGTCCATGGCTGCCACCCGTGCCCCGGTTGGAGCCCCCTCCACCACACAGTGCCCCCAAAGAAGTGACACGTTGCTGGCTGCACGTGCGCCCCGAGTAGCCGAGTGCTGCCCCAGGACCTCACCGAAGCAAACTCTTTGTGCACAGCTTGTCACTCCTGCTGTCAGATAGGCTCACAGTGCAGTGTATTCACATCTTTCCCTGCCTGACCCTCAACATCTCAATTTTCTGTCTGCCTTTGAAATCTTGGCTAATTAGGAGGCTACATGTTCCCTGTGAGACTGGCCTTTTGTGCAGAGTTTGTAATTAGAGTGACTGTGCAGTGCTCTATTAATTGCAAGAATTGTGATTTTTAGATTAATGAGTTAATTGCTAATATCTGCATACGACATTCCCTCAAGATGTATTACATTACAGTAAATAAACCTTGTGTCTGGAATGGCAGACATTAAAGGAAACTGCCGTGATTAGTTTGAATGCTTTAGATAGCTAAAATAATATTTACTCAAAACACAACGTGTGTAAAACCAGATTTTAAAGCTGCTTCTTCCCCTCCAGCCTCCCACAGTAGAGAACACGAGTGTTTGCTCCAACACCTTCCGTATCTCATGGAAAGGAGCAGCCATAGAGGGCCTTCCACCGAGTCCACCTCTCCGGTTCTACTTTGCACCGCTGCTGCAGGGCGTAGCGACCCACCGTGCAGCTCCCGGGAGGCTCCTGCTCAGCTGCTGAGGAAAAAAGCATTGGAAATGGAACAGCCAGAGCCGGCCAAGGCCTTGGTAACAGCTGAGTGATTTTCATCAGACAAGTAGCTGTGCGCTGAAAAGTGTAATTTGGGGACAGCTGAAACTATTTGCAAATTCATCATGATTTCAGGAAGCAGTGTCATGGTAGGAAAAAAAAAAAGCTCAGCATGAATAAGTTTCACAGGTTTCCAACTTGAGATTTTCTAGATGAAAGGCCCCTTTTTGTTTTGGAAATGAAATTTGATTTAGAGATTTATCTAAATTAAACAAAAACCCACTGAGAATGAACCCAAATGCTGCTTTGCACGACAGTAGGCCTTCTGGGTTGGCTCAGAACAGTTCTTTCCTTTCTGTACTTTCTGGTGTTTTGTTTAAACAAAACCGAAGCCCTATCTGAAGCAATTTCCCTGTATTTTAGTTTAGACTGCCGCTTGGCTTGTTCACATCCTCCTAGTCCATAATGCATAGAAATAAAGGGAGGAGGGATTAATTCCGGTAATAAGTGACTTTCTTTCTGCTCATCCTCCTGTCAATATCCAATATATGGATGCTTAGAGAAAATGCTACATGGGAGTGTGTCCTCATTGCCTTCATGCTTTTCAGAACTCTTCTTCCAAGGGAAACTCTTTCACTGAGCTAACATGGCACACAACATAGGTGTCATCCCTGTGCTCGTGGAGCTGAAGTGGCTTTCACCACCACCTCCACGTCACCAGGCTGGGGCTCTCTGGTGCCCTCTAACACAAGGAATGAGCTGAGAGGGCCCGCAGCTGGGCTGTTCTCCTGCTCCTCTAAGAGCCGTCCATCTGTTTCAACTATTTGGTTTTGGTTTTATTCTCATTGCTGTGAAATGGCTGGGCTGGATGGGTGAGGAGGGCCTGATCCAGTGGGTGGCAACCAGCCCCTGGCACGTGGATGATCTTATGGTCCCTTCCAAGCCAAGCCATTCTGTGCTTCATGACTCAGGGATTCTATGATTCTATGACTGGTGCTCACCAGCTTCCTTGACAAGAATCACATCTGACTTTGCCTCTATAGCTTTAGGCACCTGGTTGTTAAAACAGTACTACTGAGAAAGCAGCGGTGTTAATGACAAGTGAAAAATACTCGTTACGTGTCAAAGTATTTTAGATTTTCTCATTTTGAGCCCAGCTAACCAACATTTCAGGATGCTTCCCTGAGATGAGCAGCTGCCTGTCGGTCCATGAGGTCCCAACAAGCCATGTGCTTTGGTGGGAGCACTGAGTGGCACTGTCCTTGCTGGGAGCTCTGCCTGTGCCTGGTACCCACCCAGGTACCTCTCATTGCAGTGTCCTTACTGAAACTTTCTAGGGCCCATAGCAGCAACCACTGTTAGCACACGAAACCATGAAAACCTTGTTGGCCAAGGAGGATGGAGGTGGCATGAAAGAATGGCTGAAGTGAGCAGCAGCAGACCTCCCCTGGCCGCTGTCTGTGCTGTGCCAGCTCCTCTGTTCTCACCTCCTCCAGGTGTCAAAGATGTACATCAGAAGCTACCTCTAGCTCTGGTTCTGCTCACCTGGGATGCGATGCTGAATAGGAGCAGGGGGAGAAGCTTCCTCTGTCTGCATCCCCAGCAATGTGTGCTCACTGAAATCTAGAAGTTCTCTGTGCTGAAGGTCCTGGCATTCCTGATAGCCTTCTAAAGATACACAAACAGCACCGCATGAAAGAACAAAATGGAGAGGAGCGGTGTGAGCTGGGACAGCTGCCCAGGCAGATGTGAGGGCTGCGCTGGCTCCATGTCCTATCTCTGCTGAGAGCACGGTCCTTGTCAAAACAAAGCAGTGAAAAGGGTTGGAAACATTTTGTACTGAGCTTCCCCAAAGCTGGGAGAACAGCAATGTACCAAAACGCAGCGACCAGCAGGTCAGCTGCACCTTGTGCCCTGCAGAGATGCTCAGGCAAGCAGGAACATCCATCCTGCTCCTGCCATCTGACCATGGGGCATTCTCCCAGACCAGGAGGTGTCATGACTTCCTGGGAAGGCATTTCTCTGACTGCCCCTGTCTGAAGTCTGACCAGGAGACAGGAGCAGAAAAGAACAGACTACTCTGCCCTGTATCTTTCTCTCTGATGGACCAGATTCCTACTGCTTACTTATTGCAGAGTAAGGAGTAAAACTGCTTAGTTAAAAACTAAGGACTGGTCATTACTGGTCTGTAAAGCACTCCTCTGAGAAGCAGAAATTGTTGAGGGCGCAGCTCATTTGCTGAAAGCAATGCATGCACCAGTGCAGCCTGTTCCAATTCGGCGAGTAAAACAAGCAAGCTGGTACAGGGTGTGTTTACCCCAGTATAATTATATCACAGTGGGACTTCTCGAGTGTAATTGTTATGGTTTAAAAAGAAATCCTATCTGTCACAGCTCTACCAGCAGCAGTGTGCTGGAGCGGGCTGTCCTTTACTTCAGCACGTGCAGTCTGGCAGCGAGCAGCATCAGGAGGGGTTGGCTGAGATGGGGCTGAGAGATTTGGCTGTCCCCTATCAGTGACTCCTTGAAAATTAGGAAGAGGGAGGGTGGGTGTGGGTGGTGGGGCTGCTGTTGCATGATGGGTCTGATGGACCTCACCCCGCCCTGACTCAGCACCACGTGAGCACTGCACATCTGCACTTGCTCCATCTTGGAGCTGGCACAGGGCTTGGTGCACCTCTGGTGACCATCTGGGCCTCCTCCCCCCCCCTTCTCCTGTCTTCAGTGGCTCAAAATGGGCACTGCAGAACAAACTCTGAGCAACCGCAGATATCGTTCCTGCTTGCAGCCACCCAGGTTAACAGGGTGCCCTGAAGCCAAGGTGCTCGTGTGCAGGCAGGGCCAATAGGTCCATCGCCAATGACCCATAGCCCGTGAGTCTGTAGCAGCCCCGTTAACCCTGGTGTAATTCGGCTGCGCAGCACTTTGGTGGCAGCAGGCTGCACGATTAATTCTGCACTATGAGAAAAGTCTCTTGGTTTGAGAACCTGCTACCTCGCGTGACTCAATACCTCATAGGAACCCATGCCTACCTGCACCCTATGCCTTTTCCCACCGCCTCTGGGATTTTACAGACATCCATCATATCCCCATCGGCCAACTCTGCTCAGGGGGCTCCATCCATCCCTTCAAAACTCTTTCCTGTGGACACTGTGATGTTAAATCTCTCAGTAGTTGGCTTAAGAGGCAACAACAAATGCAGAACCAGAGCTTATGTGCTGCAGAATTCCTCATTACGATATTAAAGCACTCTGAAAGTGTGGGCAACAGAGGTAGGGCAGCATTTATGAGAGGTGAACTTTGAGGAAGAACGGCAGATAAAGGGCAGGGAGTGGAAGGGCTCCGTGTATCTTTATCTAACAGCTATTTGTTTGGAACCACCTGGCACATTCATCACATCAGGGCATCCAAGTGCCCTTCAAACTTTAAACCAGACGAATTGAACCTTTCATTAAACTTTCCAGGAAAGATTAAACATCAGCCCCGTGTTCTATCAGCAGAACGACTCTGTGCAGGCAGCCACGGCGTTCAGACTTGCTACAGGACGGGCACACAAATGTGCTGCTGCCCGTGATGCTTTTCTCTGGCCTGATAATTCCTTGCTTAGGAACAAAAAGTGAATGGAATGGAGCAAAGTGCCCCTGCATTCTGCCTAATGATTTCACACGTACGCAGGGTAAAACAAAAGGGGGGGGGGGGGGGGGGAAAGCAGATTATCAAAAGAGAAATTGATTGTATGTTTGCAGGGTTTTGCTCATGTTTGCAAAGGGAAATGGATTTGCACATTTCCCACCAATGCTGAATTCAGCACTGTAGCAGAGCAGAGGCGATGCTATCGCCTCCTTCCAATCATCGATTCAAGAGTTCTCAGCATGAGACTTCTTTTCTTTCTCAATGGGAATAAATTCACCGAGAAGGGATAACACCAACACGTTATGAAAAGCATCAGCCGCCCCCTGCATTGTGCACCTTGGTGAAAATCAGTCAAAATCTCTGTTTAATTTAGTGTGAGAGAAGTACGATACTGAGGCTGCGGTTACTCTAGAAAACAACTGTTCCCATTACGTCCAATGCAAGACCAAATTCTATACTATCTTAAAGTCTCCCGTGCATTGTGTGGCTGTCACAGTGCCTTTTCCTGCAGCTGACGGTATTGGGGTGGTGCTCCAAGCCCACTTGGTACACAGCAAGGAAACATCTCCCACCCCTGCAGACCAAGCAAAGCGCAGGTCATGGTTCCGGCACGGACATACATGGCTGTGACCCCGTGGCATGGGGAGCTGCCAGAACCCAGACCCGACCTCACTGATCCCACAGCTCCATCCCACCGTCAGCACGTGGCATCACGCAACCAAACCACAGAGCTGGGCCAGGGAACGGATCCAGCCAAAAATCACTTGGTTGGTTTTGTTTTTTTTCTTTCTTTTTTTCTTTTTTCCCCCGTTTTCTTTCCCTGGGCTCCATGCTCAGCTGGAGCCGTTCCCCGATGCACTTCACCTTGCAGCTGCACAAGCGCTGGCCCAAAGCAGCACCGCTTCTGGGTGCTCGTGGGCACAGGGCTGCAGAGCTGCTGTGTTTCAGTAGAGTTGGGTTAGAAATTAAGCAAAATGAAAGAAAGAGCCTCTCAAACACTGCAAATAACCTGCAGCTTCTGAACCGCAAGCACAGAGCATTCCATGGCCTTACACATTTAGTGGGTTCTGCCAGTGCCAACTTTTGCATCGGATGACACCCTCACGGTAAATCACGCACAAAGGGTCCCCAGTCCATCTCGAAGCTACACTCGACTACAGACATGAAAAGGGGAAGGAGAAGTAAAATGAGCCAATTCATTTCTCAGGGCTCCAGACGTACCCACAGCACGTTCTGTAAGGAAAACTCCATAGCTCTGCTTACTGTATGGATGGTTACACCTAAACTAGAGGCTTGAGATCCTAGATGAAGAGAACTGGTAGGAAACCAATGCTTGCTGCCACTGATCTGCATGAAAAGTGGGCTCCTTCTTAGGCAGAGCTGATCCTTTTAACGATGACCTGCTGTACACAACCCAGCATACCCGTCCAAAAGCAGATAGACTGTAGAACCTGTAAAACACAACACGGCCTATTGCAAGTGGTGCTGGATGCGTGGCATTCCTCAGCACACGCACTGCCCTTCTAACAACCTGGAGCAGGGTCCTGGCTGGGATTGCTCTGCCTGTCCTCACCCAGCAGTGAAATAACTGCACCTTCACCTCCCCAGACCCTCGCCCTAAATCTGCAGAGATGCACACGCTCGAATTTATGCACAGAGCCATCCAGCTGAAGTCCATCCAACTCCTCGCGCTACGTAAGCTCAAGTGGGAGCAGCATCAAGGCCCCTATTTGCATCTGCAAATCAGCCTCTTCGAGAAAACCAGCTTGCAGTTTTTTTCTTTGAGTTTTTTTTGCAAGGTTTGGGAAGCCTGAATGCTGCAAGGACATGCTGCTCTGAGCACTGTGCTGGGCCAGCAAAACGTGGAGCAAAGTGCAACTGTGCCCTGGGCTGGTGGAATACCTTGTGCAGCTTCTGGGGGTCGGCAGGTGGGGCAGGAAGCCGGATCTGGACATCAGGGCTCTTGCAGGCAGATGGCTATGGGTTTTCTGCTCCCTTACAGCAAGCAGATACATGGTAGCACTGGGCCTGATGTGAGCAGTGGTGGTTTGGCCAGCAAAGTGAGCTTGGAAAAGGGACACCAAGTGAAGCATGCACCCCAAATGAGGTCCTTCCATCAGATAGGCTCACCAAAGGTGCCTTGGGAAAGTTAGTGTGGGTTCACAAAACTGATGCTGAAAGGGTTTCTTTCCCAGACAGCACCTCCTCCGTGCAGCTCCCAGCAGGGCTCTGGGAAGGCAGTGTGCAGCTGCACGTGGGCTGCATCCTGCACAATTGGACTGCTAGAGCAGCTCAGGCACCTCCAGAGCTGGGCAGCCATGGGATGGATGTTCCTACAGCTGCCACCTGAAGTTCAGTGTCCAGTGCTTCGACCTCTCCAAACCCACCACATCCTCCTTCCCAGCATCTAATGATGGTTATTTCACTCTTAATGGATGTTCAGTCACAATCCACACAGTTGGAGGGAAAACCACAGAATGGTTTGAGTTGGAATGGACCTTCAAAGACCACCTGGTCCCATCCCCTGCACTGAGCGGGGACACCCACAGCTCCATCAGGTGCTCAGAGCCCATCCCCTGACCTCGGCTGTCTGCAGGGATGGGCACCACCTGTTCTGAATCCCGAGGTACCACATCTGAACACACGTTCACTCCAGAGCTTTCTCTTCTACAACCTGAAGCCTGATTGCTCCAGTAAGGAAATCATTACTTGCTGTTTGGCCTTAGTGTGTTGCCACTGAATCTGTTTGTACCCTGAACTCAGTGCTGTTCACTAGAAGCAATCACCGCTTCTCAGTCCCACACCTCCATCCATGACACTGACAGCGTTTAACCAGCAGATGCAAGTTGGGTAAAGCTGTGATGGGCTCAAAACAAAGCGGAGATGCCGTGCACGGCCCCGGCTCCACCTGCAATACCTGACAGTCAGTGATGGTGCTAATGATGGAAACCTAAGAAATTCTGAGATTTCTTAGATAATGCAGAGAGGGCGGGTTTGTGGAGCCGCTCGGCAGCAGGTGCGGGTGATGGACGTGGTGCAAACACCCAGCAAGGACCCAACACGTGCTTATGAAAACGAAGATCTTTAGGCTCCTCACCATGTAATTTCACAGACAAAACAGAGAAGCTTGCTTATTAATTTTGATGGACAATTGATCTGGTTCAAGGGGTTTATTTGACTAGAAAAGGAGCGTGATTTTCCGCAGGCTGATTGAGAAGCGCGGAACATATCTAAGGCAGAAGGCTCCATGATTAGACAACAAAAAGATTGGATCACCACCTGCCCACATTCGTGTGATAAGCAGATGAACAATGTCTGTCAAAACATTAATTCCCCAATCTATGGGGAGGAGGGGGGTGGGGGGGGAAACACACAACACAAACACAGACCCGCACCCGTTGGCTCTGTTCTATCACAGCCCATCGCCGGGTGCGTGGTGGGCACAGCCATGGCTGCCTCTCCATCCTTTGGCTGTCCCTGTGCCTGGTGGCCTTCATTCCCCATCCATCCATCCATCCATCCATCCATCCATCCATCCATCCATCCATCCATCCATCCATCCCAAACTGCTGGAGCTGCACACGGGGCGATGCTGAGGGCGGTGAGCCACGCGGGCAGCATACAAAGAGCGCGGGGGGCCGCGCTGGGTGCCCACCGCCCCGGGGCAGCGCCGGGACCGGGCGGTGCGCGGAGCTCCCGCGGGCGGCGGAACAAAGACGGCCGGCGCCGGGCGCAACAGGCGCGGAACCCCGCGGAGCTCTGGGGGCGGTGCGGGTCCCCCCCCCCGTCCCCTCCCCTCCTGCAGGCGGCTCCCGCCCCCCTCTCTCGCTGCGTCTGTTTGTACTTTAGCCGATCCACTAATCCCCCGAGAGAGCCTATTTGTAGTGAAGAGTATCTATAGGGGGCGAGGCTGGTCCATGTGGGTTTGTGTCATTGGTTTGCGAGGAGAGACCCCGCCTATTGCCAAAAAAAAAAAAAAAAAAAAAAAGAAAAGAAAAGAAAAAAAAAAGAAAAAAAAAAAAAAAGGAAAGAAAAAAAAAAAAGGAAGGGGAAAAAAGAAGCAGAAAAAAAAAGCAGCGCGAGCCCCCGCCGCTCTCTGCCTGCGCGCACCCAGCGCGGAGCGCTCCGCCCAGCGCCGCCCGGCACTTTTTCGCTGGAAAAAAAAAAGAAAGGGAAAAAAAAAAAAGGGAAAGAGCCGCCGACCCTCCCCCAAGTTGCGATTCGCATCTTGCCGCTGCCGCTGGGCGCCGCGCCGGGCTCCGCTGCCCCCGTCCGCTCCCGGCGCGGCGGCGGCGGGCGGAGCGGCGCCGGGGGAGGCTTAAGTTTTTGTGCGGGGCTCGCGGGTGGCACCGAAGGTGGATCTCCGGCAGCGCAGCCCGGCGGCGGCGGAGGCGGGCAGGGATGCGGCGCTGAGGCGGTGCGGTGCGCTGCGGGGCTGCCGGCGGCCGGGCCGGGCCGAGCCGGGCGGCAGGTAAGGGCTGCGGGCACGGCCGGGGGGGGGGCGTGGGGGGGGGGGGAAGAAAACGGCGCTCCGGCCGCGTCCCCCCAACCTCCTCTCCTCCGGGCCGAGCTCGGGGGCCGTCCCCGCGGGGCCGCGCGGAGCCGCCGCCCGTCCGGCACGGCCCGGCCCCGGCCCTCGTTCCGCGGCCCCGCGAGTCGGGCGGCGGGCGGGCGCGGCGGGGTGAAGCCGAGTCTTTTGTTGTGCCGGGCCCGCATTGTTTACCGGGGGCCGAGCGGCGCGGAGCGCATCTGCGGCGGGCGGAAAGTTTGGGCGCGGGGAGCGGGCGGGGGGACGGAACGGAACGGAACGGAACCCTGCGTGCGTGCGGCGGCACGGCGGCGGGCTCAGCTCCGCGCTCCGCTTCGCCCTTTCCATTCCGATGTTTTGATGATGATTATTTTAAGGCTCGTTTTCGTTTCTTTTCATTTATTTTTTTATTTTCCATTTCGTGATTTATTTATTTTTTTTTTTATTCTTTACCCTTTCGCTACGCTGACCGTTTTATTCCCGCACTCACTTTATTCTTTTTTATTATCTCGCTATTTCATTTTACCTCTCGGTGCGCGCTTTCCCCATTGCTCCCATCTTAATTTATTTTCTTCCACCTCCCCCCCTCTTCCCTCCTCCCCCCCCCCTTCCTACCCCCCCGTACTTCCCGTTGGCAGCACGTTGGCTGCTCGGTGCCCGCAGGCAGCGCCGGGCACTGCGGGGCCGCGCCTCTCCCCGCTCTCATCCCTTGTAGGAGCGGCACCCCCGGCCGCAGCCCCCCCCCCCCCCCCCCCCCGGTGCCCCCGGGATTACCGCTCCGAGCCGCGGCTTTGCACAAAAAACTTCCTGCGAGGGGGAGCTCAGCCTTTGTGCGGCCCCGGGGCGAAGCCGAGCTGCGGGGAGCGGGTCCGGGAGTGCGAGATGGAGAGCTCCAAGTGCGAGAAGTGATCGCTGCCCTCCATACGCTCGGCGCTCCCCGTGCGTCGCTCGACGCGGTTGTCCGGAGCTCTAATTGTAGCGCTGTAATCATTTCCACTTGATTAAACGTACCGTGGGCAGAGCGCCGAAACCCCCACGGCTGCGGCACGGGGGATGCGTGGCGTGACGCTTTAATCCCGTGCCTTGAAAGCTATGAGAGAAGCAGGAGGAACGCGAGCCGGTGGCGGCCGGGCATAAAGAACTGTTGTTTTGTACAGATGGTGGCTCAGCGCCGCGAGTGGGACCGCGCCGGCTGCCCGGATCGGGGGAAAAGGCGCATCGTTTGGAGTTTGTTTAAGCGGAGCCAATGAAATAACGACGGCCGAGATGCCGGCTGACAAAATGCTTTTGTTCCCGTTTGCGGCGGTGCTGAGGGCGCAGACCTGCTTTAGCATTCCTTGAAGGTCTCTTTAGCGAGGAAAATCGGAGATGGTCTCATTATGGGAGAGTGTGTGCAGAATGCTAGGAGGTCTTTATGGATTCAGAGGTGATTGTTGAGTCGCAGACGTTTCAATTACACATCTGGTAGTAAAAAAAACCCAAACCCCAACAATTATTCTTGTGTGTGGCTGTGTGCTCTGTGCTTTCCACGAGGGCAATTTGTCCCCGTGCTTTGGGGTGGGTTTGTCCTCAGGGCTCGGAGCTGAGACTGAGATTGTGTGGTTTGCACGGCAAAACTTTGTGCTGCTGCAAGAGCGGTGGTGTGTGCAACGTCGGGGGTGGGAAACATGGCGGTGTGAGCTATGGGCTGTGCCTCGGGGGAGCTGCTTGTGTTCGGGTATGGGGCACACCTGGGAGCATCCAGCCGGGTCCGTAGGTTTAAACCATAGGGCTGCGGCCCCGCCGTGCCCCGGTCCCAACACAGAGCCGGGAGGCGCAGCTGCACCCGTCTGCTCCTCCTGCTTCCCCAAGCAGGGAAATGCTTAAAGCAGTTTCCCAGTAGTGAAAAGTGCCATCTGTACCGCTGCCGGCTCGGTGTCACTGGGTTCCAGTGCTCATCATCCTCCCGGTGGGGAGGACGTCGGCCTCGGAGTGCGGTGTCCCTGCGATGGGTTGGGAACAGTGCACGCAAACCTTCAGATTCTGTGTGCTGTCAGCTGGCTGCGGTGCAGGCGGAGCTGCTGGAGCTCTGCCGGCTCTGGGATGCACACAGCGACCTAAAGCTGGGGCTGTGCCTGCCCAGAGTTTGGAGAAAAGTGGGTGAATTCCCACTGGAAACGCACAGGTTGTTCTCTGAGCGCTGCTTCGGGCTGTGAGGATGGGAAGTGGCTTCGTGTTTAAGCAGAAGAAATGGGAAAGCTCCTTCGAAAGCAGCAGTGCTGATGATCTGTGAGTGTTTTGTTAAAATCTGGTGCGTGATGCTGTCATACAAAGTCTGATAGGTGTCACATTTACTCTTCGCAGAGGATGCAGTGAGGGTTCCCTGGCTCTGTGTTCTGGCTGTGGTTAGAGAGGGGGGGGAACAGAGCAGAGCTGCTCTGAGGAGCTCCTTGGATCACAGCGGTTGCACCTGCGGTGGAAGTTTGGGGGCTTTCAGCATACAGGGCTATTTCAGCCCCCCCGTACTGAACTCACCCACGCTGTGACCCAGCACATTGCTCAGGCCTGAGGGCTCGCCCCGCTCCAGGGGTGCTGAGGGTCTCATTCCCATGCGCTCCTCTCACCCCTGTGCCCATTCCTTCTGCCCCCCCATGTTTGGGTTTTGTTCCCTCTGACCATGAAAATAAAGACCAGCTGTAGGTGTAAGGATGAATAACGATGCACACAACCCTTGCCTGCTGAGGGTGGGGATGCCAAACTTCACAGCACTCTCTGCTTTTGCTCACCCACCCCAGCGAGCAGCTCCAGCCCTTGGCACCTCGCAGCCCACACCAGGAGAGCCCTGCTGACATCTGTTGTGATGTTGGCAGAAGTTCTTGGTTGCTGCTGCTGTTAATTCAATGATGGACACCGCTCCCCCAACGTGCCCCCATTTGCACCCTGTGCACTGACGGTGTAGGAGCCAGGAGTTGTTTCCATGGGGTGAACTGTCTGCTCTTTAAGTATTTTTGTGGGTTTTTTTTCCTCTCTGGGTTGTTAATCCCGGCAGGACGTCGTGTTTGGGCAGCAGGGCACTGAGATGGCAAAGGGAGAGCGGAGCCTTTCCCAGAGCAGAGGTGCTGGGCAGGGAGAGCAGTGGGAACCTGCTGGCAAACTTGGTGTGTTTGGTTTGTTCTTGTTTTTTTTCTCTGGGTTGTGTTACTGGTAACGTCCATGGGGTTATTAAAAACCCAACAGCTGGAATAGCAGGAGGGGAAAAATGCACGATGGAGAGAGGCAGCGTAACTCTGTATCCACACTCATGTGTCCCCCGCTGGGGATGGATGCAGGGGGAGGTGTGGGGAAAGCCGCCTCCCCCAGAGGAAGGAGGATTCCTTTCCATCGCAGCAGAATCTCTCTGGTAGCACGTGGTGATGCCAAAGCCTGCTTTCTGGTTGGAGAGTGGCTTTGGGTAGTTCTGCCTCGCTCCGCAGATGCGTCGTGGTCTGGGTGGATCTTGGCACGGGTGTGAGAGCAAGAGCTGCTCTGGGACTTCACAGCAAACTGCCAATAAAAACCCAGTGAACTCGAAGAGATCAGTAGCAGGTTTTAATTATTAATGACTTCTGCTCCTCCAGCTCTATCAGGCAGTAATTTGGTGCGTGCTTTAAGCCAACAAAACCCAGCAGTCCTACTGCAAGCAGCTCGCTTCTGGGCTTTCTCGCTCATCGTTTTGCATGGGGCACAAAGGATTGGAGTGCTGGAAGTTGCACTTAAGTTGTGAGACTCAGTGAGTTCTGGGTGAAACTATCTCAGTTCAGTGCATGGGGAAAAAAAAATTTGCCAGCTTTTGTGATCTGAAGTTGCCTGCAGTTTCATGATCATAGAGAATCTTAGAATCACTCAGCTTGGAAAAGACCTTAGAGATCATCGAGTCCAACCACAACCTGACCATCTTACCCTACCTCTAACAGCCCTCTGCTAAATCACATCCCTGAGCACCACATCCAAACGGTTTTTAAACACATCCAGGGATGGTGACTCAACCACCTCCCTGGGGAGCCCATTCCAGTGCTTAACAACCCTTTCTGTAAAGAAGTTGTTCCTGATATCCAACCTAAACTTGCCCTGTCGCAACTTGAGGCCATTTCCCCTTGTGCAATGAATGGCTCAGTGCAAGCTTCAAACTGAGGGTTAAAGGCTCCATGAGGTCCATAGCAGAGTATCAGTGCTGATTTCAGCTTTCCCCCTTGGCAGCAATGATAACAGGTTTTCTCAGGGCCCCTGCTGCCCACCCGTCCCAGAGGGAAGCAGAGCTCTGTGCTCAGGAGGGGCTGCGCGGTGTGCTGGGCTCAGCTGCAGTGCGGGACGCAGAGCGGCAGCAGCCTTCTTGGGGCAGCAGGGTGGTGTTCCAGGGTTGTGTTTAGCCAAAAGTTCAGTGTGTTCCTTGGCTTTGTACTTTCTCAGCATCGCTGTGTGCAGGTTCCTGCCCCACCTGGGCAGCGCTGTGGGCTCTGGAAGCAGTGCTGAGTGCCTGTGTTCCTCCAACAGCCGGAGCAGTGGGAGCTCCCAGCAAACTGCAGCAGCACTCAGTGTGTGGGGTGGGAGAGGAATAAACAGGATGGACGGAGTCATCCCGACCTGCGAGGCTGGGCACACGGCTCACTTGGTGCCCATGGGACCACTCAGTGTAGAAGGGAAGGGCAGCGACGTGCTTCATCTCTATCAGCATGAGTTTAGGGGCATCACATCCTTTGCAGTTAACTTTTTTTCCACTTAAAGAGCTGTTGCTGAGAAAGGCGCGCATTGTGTTCAACCGAAATTCTGAAGGAAGTTCAGCTGGCAGCACCATTGTTTTTGCTGAGGGTGGGCAGAAAAATGACTGCGGGCAGGAGGAGACGTGGTGTCCCTGTCCCCATCCCTGTCCCCATCCCTGTCCCCATCCCTGTCCCCATCCCCAGTGTGCCAGGACACAGTGGCCATCTCGAAGGCCCTCAGAGTGCTGCCAGGTGAGGCTTTGCAGTGAGGAGTCCAGGAGCTCGATCCGCTTCGCTTAGCCAGAGTGTTGGAAGGTAAATTGATTAAGGCAATTAGCGTTGTCATGGGGAAAATAAATTGAATAAAAAAGAGCCCTTGGGTCTAGCAGGTGGAGTTCTAACACGATCCAATAGCTGGAAGGTGGAGCGAGGGAAGGGCTGGAATTAAGGTCTACAGCTTGCTGCTGAGGGTGACGGATGCTGGAAGGGCCCACTAAAGGTGCTGGTAGTTCCTCTGCCTTTGTAAAGGCTGAATTCAGGAGTGCTCATTTATTGAAGTGAAGGAAGCTCGAGCAGGGATTAATTAGCAAGTTACCACGCAGTGTGCCGAGCGGGGATTAATTTAGGTAAGCTGCCACACCGTGTGTTAGGCTGGAAAATCTCAGTGGTTTCTTTTGGCCTCAAAATCTGTGCAATCCATGGAAGCCCACCGTTTAAATAAGAGTGCCCAGGGGTTTGCAGATCCCAGGGGCCAGCGCTGTAGTTCTCCTTCAGGAGGATGGGTTGCAGAGACGACACCTCTGTGCGAAGGTGGAATTCTCAGGCTGTGACCTTTGGAGTGTTGAGTCTTAGGATCACTGAGTGGTTTGGGTTGGAAGGGGCCCGTGAAGGTCACCTCGTGCAACCCCTGCAGGAGATTTATTTCTCACCTTTTCTTTTCTTGTGCCCATCACAGCAATGAGTATCTCCTGTGCCAGCACCAGGTACGTTGCACTTAGGGAGGAGTTGAGCCAGGGCCACGTTAGCCCCAGCTGTGGCTGGTGGTTGGGTCAGGTGTGGGTGCATTGAGGCAGAGGAGGGAAATGAAGGAGGGTTGCTTATTTTCATTGTGTGCTTTATCTGCTTGTGCAGAATTCATTCAAACTCTCCATCTCCTCCAGGTGGCTGTGGCACTTCAGGAATAAACCCGGCCCAGGTGGGAGCTGTCTGAGTGGGTGAGCACCAATGAGGGCACAAACAACAGATCAAAACAGGTCAAAGCCAGGTTTGGCAGGCAGTTATGCACTGCTAGTGTTGTGTTGGAGCACAGCAGTGTGTTTGCATGCAGTTTTGTTTTAGAGACCAAGCACAAGGAAGGAGCGAGCAGGGCTCAAGGCAGAGGGCTACAAGCCGTGGTTTATTTGATGCATGGTTGTTTCTATTAGGACGAAGGTGGGGGGGGGTTGGGGGTTACCCCATGTTTCATGTGTGCAGCGTGGTTCCCTTCCATCAGCACTTCATGCTAACGAGAGTTGCTGGTGAAGAATGAAGAGTGCATCATCAAGCAGTCAACTTAGCTTTATTTCAGGCAGGAATGTGTGGACTCACCTTTTAGAGGTGAGCTTTCAGATGCTCCCAGCCAGTTCATCCACCTGTGACGGTGTGCCTGCATCCTGCCCGTGTTTGGCTTTGTTTGATGCAGTGTAAGCAAACCGACAGGGCGTTAATCTCATTACTCGAACAAATGAAGTAAACCTTTAAGGCACTTAAAACACTCCTGTGTGTGTTGGCCGGTGCAGAGCTGTGGGGCAGCGGCGCGGAGGTGGAGGCTCTGGAGCAGCCAGAGAGCTTTCTGTGGGCTTCCCATTGCTTTTGGCTCTCGGTTAGGAGCAGAAAGGACCAAGCAACGTCTGTAACAGCGAGAGCACCTGGCTATTTTCACACAGATCTCTTAATGGGGATTAAACACAAAATAAAGCAGGATGCATCAACAGCGATATTCCCATAAGCAATATTGTAACTTGCAGGCAGTGTAATTATATTTTGTACACTTGCCAATTAAGCAGTAATGCTTTAGAGAAAAATTACTTTCAAGAGATGGAAGAAAAGTATCGCAGTAAATCAAATAAAATATACATGTATTGGAGTGTTTTGTGTACGCAGTCGAAATTTGAAGGTTTCCTGCTGTGCCCCAGGAACGCCTCGTTGGTGTGCTGATGCTTTCTGGGACTGGAAAGGGGCAGAGGGGTGGGAGGGTGTAACGAACCAACTGCTTTTGGGATAGCCACGTGGAACTGAATGCGAAGGCACTGCCGTCCACCTGCTGGCCGGGCACCTAGCAGGGCTCCCCAGTGCTGTCCTTGGGCAGCCTGGGTTCCTTCTGCTACTTCTGAGCAGTTTTCCCCAGCTTCTGTGTTCCAGCTCGTGCCCTTGGTTGCCTTGAAAACTGTGTCGTGAGTTCCCCCAATGCAGAGTGCATCGGAGCAGGGCGCGGGGTGGTTTATTTTGTGCCATCAGCGCTCTGAGCTGCTCTCCCTCCCACCTGCCCACACCTCAGTGGTGCTTTTAATTGGAGAAGAAATAAACAAAGGTATGTTCTGAGTATAAGGAGATGATTATCACAATGGGGTGATTACATTTTGGTACTTGATTTGATTTGTTAGCTGGGAGATTAGTTTAAAAGCAGGGAAGGAAATGAATGCATTGTTGACTGCAGGAAGTGACTTATGAGATTTTTCCTTATGTTTAAAGGAATTCCCCCTGTGACTTAAGTAGCAGTGCGATTTATGGCCTCTCGCGTTGGATAGCTAAATAAATAAACAGAATGAAGACAGAAACAATGAAAAGAAACGGTGTTGGGTTTGTGGGTGTTAAGTTTCTGTTGTGGAACGCAGGAAGCGGTCGCTTTCCAAGGCTGGAGCAAACAGATCCACGACAATAAGGCGTGCTTTGTACAGGGCAGGGGACGCCATCACGTTAATTATGCTATGGCAGAAGTACAGGTGCTGTGTGTATGTCTGTGTTCCTTCTGTGCAACTCTGCTTCAACGTCTTCGTGTATGATTCTTCCCATGGGCCCAAAGTTCTGTCCTTACCAGCTCCTGTTCAGCTCCGGCATCAGTCATGCTCTGCTTTAACCTTCTTCCAGTATGGAGGTGTACAAATGCATGGTGTATAAAAGTAATGTGAGTGCTGGAATGCCCTGTTCGCAGCTCCTGCTGTGCTTTGAATGCCCCCAGCTTCCTTTAAACCCAGCCAAGCTCTCTGATCCTCCATCCATTGATGATGGTTTTGTGAAAAAGTGGCTCCTTATGTAAAACATAGAACAGCTCGGTGAGCACAGGACCCAGCTCCTCCATGCATGGCTCCGAGCCGCTCGGATGGGTTCTGTTTCTGGAAACCCCATCCAATGGGTTTCATACTTTGCAGCACCATTTGTGATTGGGATTAATGCTGTTATGGCTGATGTGGCTGGACGGGGGCACCTGGCAGGTCTTTGCCACGTTCCCTTAAGCAAACGCTGCGAAAGCTCAGCTCTTGAGCCCATCAGCTCTGTAGACTGAAGGAGTTTGTAGGACTGTGTTCCATCCATCAGTGAGACACCCAAAGCTGAGATGGTCCCGTTTGTATTTCATCTCTTTGGTTGTTCCTGTGTTTGTGTATCACTACGTATAAAAGTGATGGGGAAAGCAGGGAAACGGAGGTGAGCTTTGAGTTCCTTATTATCCCCACAGGGACTGTCAGTCGAGGAGTGCTTTCCAGGCATGAGGAATGGGAGCGAAGCTGCCCTGCCTCTGCTGGCAGAAAGATGCATTTGTCTGCGGGACTTGGAAAAATGATTTGGGCCCTGAATAAGATGGGAGAGATGCTGTGCTGCCAGGTGCTGAGCGCTCTCACCTTGGAAGACGGCGCTCGCCCAGTTTTTCACTGCTGTTCCATTGGAGCATCCCACGGATGTGTGGGGTTGGGTTTCAAGGGGAGGGCGATGCCGTGGATGCCAGCATCTCCTGCAGTCACCCAGTGGCGTGAGTTGTAGGGAAGGCAGTAATTTTTGGGGAGCAATAGGAGTTCGTATGCGTGCAACAGTGGTTTATTTTGCATCCTTGAGGAAACCTGTGAGCAGTGATGCACTCAACTGCAGCTGTATTAAACTTCCAGTGGTTTTATTTAAACTGCATTTATTACACCGATCATCAGTGTTGTATCAGCAGAGTGCATTGGAAGAGCTCGACCCTCCGTAGATCCATAAAATGAAGAGTAGCTGTTCACTGGGAGATTACACATTGATATTTATAGATCCTTCAGACTGAGAGATGATTCTGGCTCCACTCCAGTGCTCGTGGAGATGTTTTGTCAAGCAGCACCGTTCCCAGCACTCTGCAGCATCAGAGCCTGGGAATAGTGCTGACTGAGGGGAGCTGCGGCCGCACCGAGCTGCAGCCATCATTCAGCGTGAGGATGGCTGCGTTAAGGCAGTAGGGCAGCAGAGCCATGCTTCAGCAGTAAGGTGTCGGCAGGGGAAGCTCCCAGATGTCTTGAGCCTGTTGTGGCGGGTGGTTGAAGGAAGGATGGGGCGGGGGGCAGCTTGCTTTGTTGGGCCTCGAGGCTGGATTCATGTGGTGGAGGGGAGTGGGCAGGTGTGAGCAGGAGGGGGGAGCGTCACTTGGCTCCTGCAGTGCGGGGGATGGGGCACTGCAGCCCGCAGTGCTGGGATGGCTGGTTCCTCACTGCGCTCTGTCCTTCACTGCGTTGCCTTCGTTGATGGCCTGATAATGAATGTCTTGTATGGATCTGCCAAAAAATGCTGATTGCTGTCCTGGCTATTTTCAGGCAGGCTTCATTTGGACTCTGTTTGCAGTGTGCTCAGCAACGACCACCGCCAGCGGGTGGGTTTGTGTGCCCATTGCCTGGCACTGACGTGCCTTCTGCAGTGCTGATGCTCCCGTCAGTAATTTCTTGGTGTTAAGTACGGAGCGTGAGCTGTAAGTAAGCCCGTATTGGTAGCGATCGTGATTGATGTTGCGATGGCCGTGCTATAATTTGCTGTGTTATGCACCAGAAAGTTGAGAGCATTAGGATAAAGTCTTTCAATAACGTGCGACAAATTCTCATCATCAAGGAGCAGCCGTTGTATACATTCTGTTGAGTAATTATAGAGTACAAAGAAGATTTGATATAGGAGCTGTGGCTTAATCTCCTGCACTTCATTACATTTTCCCGGTGGTGGTAGCGAGGAATGGGAGGTATATTTTATTTTCCAATTTGAGTATGCTTGCTCAGGATGGCCTCGCTCTTAATGTTGCTTCACGGGGGAGAATTTACAGTGGGGGTTTCCATTAACGCTAATGAGAGTTATGCCCATGCAATTCACTGGCCTGGTGACAGGGGAGGAGAAAGAATAAATAAATTCTATGCCTTCTGAAGAAATAAGATGACCCTAAAATGTCTGATGTGTCAGCGGGAAGTGACCGAGAGCAGGAGCTGCCGTGGTTGCTGCTCTTTAACATCCACCAGTAGCTGAGAGGGTTTTCCACTGTTCTCTGTTCTTCAAAAGAAGAGCAAAAGGGGGAAAAATGTATTTTAATCGGGAAGAATAGGACAAGGGGGAACGGTTTTAACAGGGGGAGACAGGGGAGGTTTAGGTTGGATGTTAGGAGGATTTTTTTCACACAGGGGGTGGTGACGCACTGGAACAGGTTGCCCAAGGAGGCTGTGGATGCCCCATCCCTGCAGGCATTCAAGGCCAGGCTGGATGTGGCTCTGGGCAGCCTGGTCTGCTGGTTGGCGACCCTGCACACAGCAGGGGTTTGAAACCGGGTGGTCACTGTGGTCCTTTTCAACCCAGGCCATTCTGTGATTGTTTGAATAAGTGACCTCAGGATAGATGCTGTGATTATAAAACAAAGCATGCGGGTCGCTATCGTGAAGTTGTCTGAAATGGGTTGCAGGGAGGCTTTTCTTTAGGCTTATGATTAACACACTCTTCCATTTGAAGCCATTAGGTGCAGTGCTGCGCTTGATTTAAAGTAAGTGCAGTTAATATTTTGGGTTATAAATCTCAGGCGCGCTGGTAAGGAATCATCCAAAAGTGCAGCCCCTGGTGTAAGACGAGCTCGGGTTCCTGCTGGTCTCCCTGCAGAGCAGGGCAGGTCCTCTCCCACAGCCGGGCTCTGCTGGTTGTGCGCGGTGGAGTCAGAGGCAGCGCGGCGTTAATGTGAGCTGTTGTGACACATCTTTTGTACGGGAGCCTCTCGGAAGGGAGCGCGGAGAGGGCTATACTTAATCAGTATAAATGTCAGTAGCATATTTTAATAAATTCTTGATTTTGCTTGGACTGTTTGCAATTGCATATTTAAAAGGAATCTGCCATCCCCTTTCGAAGGTATGTGACATTTAAAAGATCTGTAAAGAAGATTGGTTTGACAGCTTCAAATTACATTTGAAAGAGTTTTTTCCTTTCAAAACAGAAAATGAATACTTCCTATTCTAAATGTCACTGCAAAGGCATAAACATGTTTAATCAAATTATATATTTAATTTATGTAAAATGTAATTTTTTATTCATGCAAGAGGCTCACTTGTTACGTTTTTGCCATCTCCAAAGCTTAGCAAAGTTGGTGAACCGCTGAATCTCCTGAATAAATCATTGCACAACGGTTCTTCAGGTTCTTTCAGGGTTAGCCCTCGGCTTACTGTTGGCTCTCCTCACTGCCAGGTCTTTGTGCTTTGGGGCGAGCTCTGGTGGTGCTGGTTTGATGCCGGGGAGCTGGGCTGGTGGTGGAGGAGCACTGGAGGTGAACGCCTGCAGCATTGGCTGTGCGGGTGGGGAGGCTGCTGACCATGGCTGATGTCTTCTTGGGTGCTCATCTCGCAGTGAGGCCAAGCCGCTGTGATGGAGCTGCTGGGCCAAACCCATGCAAGCTCACCTGGGGAAAAGCTTGTTGGATTTGGCTCGTTGGCCGCCAGCTTTCATGGCATTGCGTCAAGGGCAGCCTGGTCTGGTGGTTGGCGACCTTGCACGTAGCAGGGGGTTGAAGCTGAATGATCATTCAGGTCCTTTTCAACCCAGGCCATTTTATGATTTATGTCTGAAACAGCCCAGAGGGTCGGGAGCTCCCAGCAGGGCTGCTGCCATTCCAGTGCTTTCTGTGCAAGCTCTCTAGTGTTCCCTCAGCTGCTCATCTCTGCCTCCACCACCAACCCTCACTGCTGGAGCTGCCAGCAGTCGCACTCGGCTGCCTTCGAGGGCAGGCTGCTTTTCAAGAAAGAGCATTGAGCAGTAATGCTGGGTGAGCCCCGAGAGCAAAAGCCTGCTTTGTGCAGACGTATGGCATCAGGCGGTGTCACTTGGCCAGGATAGATGGGTGTCCTGGGGCTTGGGCTTTCATGCTAAGAGAGGAAGCAACAAAAAAAGAATCAATGTCAGTAAAGCAAAACCAGGGAATTCAGCTGTTTCACCTTATTCCTGTTTTAGTGCCTGCAAGTTTTATGTATTTGCTGAGCAAATACAAATGTGAAACTTGTCCCCAACAAGACCAGAAGCATTAGGTTGTATCTGCCCGGGTGTGAACATGGAAGGGCTTGGCAAACCTTTGAGCATGCCCTTTCCTTGTGCATCTGTTTCAGGATGCCTGGGCAGCCTGTGGAATAGCTCTGGCAGATTGCAGGATGTTGTCAAGGCTCTGAGAGCCAAGGAGCAGCAAAGAGCACGGTCATGTTCCTGCCGGTTCCCTGTGAAGGAGGGAGGGAAGAGCTGCTCCTGCAGGTCACAGCCTCCTTGGCTCCGTCCCAGGCTGACAGCGGGGCATCTCGTGCTGGTGCTGATTGAAGAGAACTGTCTTGTTTTCTGCAGTGCCTTACACCGTCCCCTCCTTTCCATGTTTTAACCTCATCAGTGGCAGCGATTCGTAATTGTGATTTAAGTGCTCACTTATCAGGAAGAAGTCGTGGCACCAGGAGTTAAACGCAGTATAGGGTACTCCCATACATGCTGCCAGGCAGGTCCTGGTTAGAGCAGACCCAAGTTACAGTCCGTATATAAATCCACCATCCAAGTGTCAGAAGGGCTTCAAATGAGGTAGGTCAAGATCTCTCAGTCTCCTGAGCCTTCTCTTTCCTCTTCACATTCCTGTTAAGTGGGTTTGCTTGTATACATTTATTCTTGCAGGAAGTGGCCAAGCCAAAGCAATTTAGGAGGGGATCTTGTATGCAAAGACCCCAGTCCTGGAGCCGTCCAGAATCTGCTCCATGTAGATGTGGTGCATGTGGCACTCTGGCCATCAGGCTCCCTTCCAGAAGAGCTCTCCTTGGGTTTTTCTGGAAGAGTTTGGGTCTTCCAGCTGTATGGTGTTGTTTTTGCCTACAGAAAGGCTGAGTGAATGAACTGATATTGACAGAGCTATAATTTAGGCAATTAGCCAGCTGACGTGTGAACTGAAAAGGACAGGGACTATTTCCTTCCTGGTTTGCAGTTTCCTTAGGAGGGAGAATGTATCTGAACAAAGACCCATGGGAACGTGGGGATCACAGGTAGCTAAAAGCATCCTGTTGGGCAAACTCACTGGAGACACAGAGAATCATAGAGTCATTGAGGTTGGAAAAGATCTCTAAGATCATCGGGTCCAACCATCAACCCAGGGCATCTTCACTGACCTCACAGGGTGTGTTTTTAAGCCCTCCTCACTCAGTGTACGCTCTGTGTTGGCCTGATACTGAAATAGCACCAGAGAAGGGAGAAATTTATTTTCTGGCACCTGCTGGTGTAAAATGTCCCATCCTTATCCTGACTTGCTCCTGCCCTGGACTTGAAAGCACCTCCTGCAGGCCGATGGACCCATGTGGTGAGGTCCGAAAGTGATCAGAAGGGTTTGTCCTGCAGCTTTATGCCAGGCTCCAACTGTGGCTTGAGCTGGGCTGAACAGTCTTAATCAGGGGTCCAGCTCATGTTTGTCTTTTATTTTTTTCTTACAAAGGAAAGCCTTGAAAATATTCCCTGCCATATTCAAGTTCAAGCACGGTAGATTGTGCTTGAGCTGTACTACATTCTGCTGTAGCAGATTGGTGTAGAGATTGTGAAAGGCAGAACGTAGTAAACAGTGCAGATTTGCAATGTATTCCTCCTTTATGGTTTAGGGGAATGCACGATCTATAGTTTTTTTTATTATCCATTTCAGCATGAAATACACTGCAACGTTAAGTTGTGTATTTCCAGTGAAATATATGGCAGGAATAAAAGTGCAGACAAAAGGTAACTTATTTGATGTGCTGTGTAGTTGTTGTCGTGCTGTTAAAATATCACATTGAGTGCTAAGCTGATATGAGACCAAGAGGAAGTGGGATTTTCCAAGGAGCCCTGCACCCCAAACTGCAAGAGCAGGGGCTGTCCCAGGCTGTCACCAACCTGAGAACTTCATTTTCTGGGTTAAAGAAGCCACCCTGCTCCTCCCCAGGGAAAATCTCCTTGCGGTGCATGTCGGCGAAGCACAACGCTGAATATTTGTTTTCAGACCCTGCATGTGCTCTGCTGCAGAGAGTTTAAATCTAAAATTAGAAGTAAGTGGAGGCAAACTGCAGTTAGTTAGATGAGCTAACGAGATTGCAGTGGATTGCTATTGCACACTGTATGCTGGCCAAACCCTTCATGAAGTGAGGTGTGGGATGGTCTCACTTGAGCCAGCCAGAATTATTTTAACTGTTGCATTATGTAATTTACCCATTAGTCCTAATTGCTGTCTTTCTTTTAAGCTTCCAGTGACCCAGTGTCTACTATTAGTGGTCTCTTTTCCCTATCAGGATAAGCTCCTACAATTGCCATACTCGGTACGGAGCAGCTGAAATGCATCTCTCATATCGTAGAGTACAAAATAGCTAAAGGCAAAGGAGTCAAAAATGAGCAAAACCAGCACGAGTTTTCTCAGCAGTTCGATGTATTTCGGTGTTCATAGAATCATAGAATGGCCTGGGTTGAAAAGGACCACAGTGACCACCCAGTTTCAACCCCCTGCTGTGTGCAGGGTCACCAACCAGCAGACCAGGCTGCCCAGAGCCACATCCAGCCTGGCCTTGAATGCCTGCAGGGATGGGGCATCCACAGCCTCCTTGGGCAACCTGTTCCAGTGCGTCACCACCCTCTGGGTGAAAAAAAGTGTTCCTGCACCGTACAGAACAGAGCTTGTTCCCCAGCACAGCTGGAAGCCACCATCACCTTTGGTTGGTGGGCACCCCCAGACTGCCGAAGGGGTAGAGAAGGAGGTGCCCGCGTGGTGGATTGCTGGGGTTCTTGGGTTGTATCTGAACTCCAGCTTGCACAGGTCACAGCGTGGTCCCAGGGCAGTGCACAGTGACCCATCCCTGCTCCTGGGGATGTCACCGTGAGGCTCAGCCCAAACACCCATCCTGCAGAGCCCCATGCCATGCTGTAGCTACAAGCTGTTATTAAAAGGTGCGGGAGATAACAGCTGTAGCAATCCCACAGCAACATGGAATGACTTGACAGTAAATTACATTTTTAGTCAAACAGAAAAATTGTTCATTTTTTCCATCCCTGATGACAAATTTGGCTGGGTGTGTTTTTTTTTTTTCCCCCTCAATGTTATTTCCTCAGTTTTCACCCTGGTATTTTACTTGCTATTTATAGTGTTACGTGTGTGCAACTTGAGACCGGCCGGTTTGAGATGTTTTAATCTCAGATTTTCCATAAACATTCCTTCCTGCAGCGAGACCCCTGCGCACCGAGTGCATGAAAACAGGCCCCTCCGGGCACAGATTTCTCTAATTCCCTGAATATGAGGGGGAGAAGTTTATAATGAAGTGTTGAGAGGATCTTCAGCGTTAGTGTTGTGAGTTTGGCCATCTACAAACACGGTGAGAATTAGTTCTCAAGCATTTCCCTGAATTAGTGAGTAATTTTGCATTCCTACTTAGTGTTTCTGTAGCTTGTTTTCAAAGAAAGCCTGCTTTTGAATATTCAGATAGTTCTGCCGTGATAATGTACGCTTTCCAATTTTAAAACACCTCTTTCAGCGTGAAGAATTACTGCAAAATAATCGATTCTGCTCAGATGTCTTCTATTAACCAGGTTTAATGTTTGCTGCAAGAGGCCTTACGGAGTGATATTTCAGATGCACGCGCAATAATGTGAAGCTATTAGGCATTTCCCCCATATGTTAATACTTAAAGGGTAGCCTGACAGGCATTAATGTTATTAAGGGGTTTGCAGGGGTGGGCATTGTATTATTGCTGGATATTGCTGCAATTACAGCAGTTTGGGGGCCGAGCAGCCTGCTGTCCCTGCACTGCTGCAGGGCTGGCGTGGGTTTGTGTTGCCCGTTGGGTGGGTGCAGTTTAGGAAGCTCTGCACCTGGGAGTGCTCCCGGTACTTTCCTTCCCTTCCCATCTATGGTGATGCGTGGCAGGATGCAGAGGGCTGGGAAGTAACCAGCAGTGCCACCAGCAGCGCCTCCAGCATGGATGGGCTTGCATGGATGAGCTGTGCGCGTGGGCTTAATCGTTGGATTTGATGACATTATGGCTGATGTGATGGGTGGACTCAATGATCTTGAAGGTCTTTTCCATCGTAAGTGATTCTGCGGTTCTGCAGGTGTTACTGAAGCACGGGCATCCTGCGGGTGCCTGTTTGCCAGCAGCGGTCGGTGATGGGGTGCATGAGTGCTGGGTTGCATCCCACCTGCCTGTGAGCCCACTTTGGGTCAGCTGTGACACCAGTGGGGAGAACCACGTGGGCAGAGATCCCAGACCCACCTGAACACGGTCTTAATGCTGCTCCCACCTCCCTCGAGTTACCTTGTGAGGCTGCAGTTGTTGGAACAGGACCACAGCTCGGTCAGCCCAGTCCCTCATCTCTTCAGTCTGCTTTCAGCAGCACTTAAAAAACGTTCATGGAAAACAGCGTAAGCGTGCATCTCATCCCAGGCTCTGCTTCTGCTCTCTCTGTGTGCTCCAGATTACTGCTCCTGCTGAGATGGGGGTGCTGGAAGACGGTGATCCCAGAGCAGCTTTCCTGTACTGCATTATAGCAGTGCACAGGGGCTGTGCTGGGACCTGTGGGTGAGGTGCAGCCAGCAGCATGCTCCCTGCATCACTTTCAGTGTTAGCTTTAGCTGGCATTTTCAGGGTCACCCATCACTCCGGGTGATGGTCTGATGCTTTTGTCTCTAAACTGATCCTTGGCTAAAAATCACTTACGTGGCTTTACCTATTTAGAAAGCATCTCCTTTGTCTAAGATGGCTTTTAAAAGGTATTTCTCTCACAATTAACTGCCTTTGGAGAAAAAAAAAATGTTCATTTAACTCTGACTGAAGAAGATTTGAAGAGCCAAGCTGCTGGCTGTGCTCTCCAGCCATGCCTGGCCAACGGGCTGTGCTCACTCGGGTTCTGGCAGCAAGCACTCATCATTCATCCCTTCCACACTGCTGCTTCCTCCTGGCCTCACCTCCCTGGCATGCCGTGAGCTGCCAGGCTGGAGCTGCAGCCCACAGCCTGATGGTTGGGTGCAGAATGCAAGCTTCCAGGATGGGAAGTATCCATGGTAAAGGACCCCCTGGAAGGAAGGGATTGCAGCAGGAGCTCGGGAGGATCTGTAGCTGTGGTGCTGCAAACAGCACTGTGCAGCCCTAATGCTGTGTGAAATACTGTACCCTCCGATTATGTTTTAAGGAACAAAGCGCTGCAGCAAGCTGACACTTCCCCCTTGGTGTTTGCTCGTCCCTTCTGAGCGTGGTGGACTGTGGTTAGTGCTGCGCTGGAAAGTGGGGAAGGGAAATTACAGGAATGGAAATTAGGGATTGGGAGAGGGAGAGAAGGGCAGGCTGGCACTGAGGAGGTGGATGAACCGTTTGTGAGGTGGCATCAGCAGAACGGAGAGCGTGGTGCCCACGTGCTCCCCGGTCCAGGTCCATCCCACGCCCTCCCCGCTGCACCCTGGTGCCCTGCCGCTCCGTGTCCTTTCTGGCTGTGCTGCTCAGGTGTTGGAATGGGGTCTTGCAGAGCATCTCCGCATATTGCACAGGGCTGGGAGGGTGGTGGTTCCAGGATTGCAGGGGAGCTGGGCAGCGTGGGTCGCACCCCACGTAATGTATGGGAGCGCTGCTAAATGCATCGCCTCGTTTCATATTGCATTTGCTGAGAAAGTGCGGTTTTATTGAACATTAGGATTGAATTCTTAACTGACAAATCAATTTTAGTAGTAAGTTAAAATGCCTGGTATTAATGAACAAACGCAACCATTAATCAGGGTTACAGTAGATTAACAGTTGTCAGCATTTATGCTAATGGTACTTACTTACATACCGTGGACTTTCCAGTTGCATTCCCCACTTCCATCTTTTTCTAAACACGTGCAGCAGTTCTGCTTCACACTTGGCATTGTTTTCTCCATTTCATGGCTCGTCTTTGGAGGTTCGGACCTGGCCAAGGTGCACAGCAGTGACCCAGTGTTGTGTACGACTTTTTTTTGCGCGCTCAGTTTCACGTCAAAAGAGATGGAATGGGTTCGTTTGTTCTACTGCTTGACTGTTTAATTTGAGCTGGTGTGCGACGAAACCAAGACAAATGGAGTGTCTTCACTGAAACTATTTAACAACCCCTGGCAGCTCCAGAAATCAGACAGCGTTAGGAAAATACAGTTAAAGGAGTTTGGGAGGATGTAAAAGAAACTCCCTTCAAGATTCCCTTACCAAATTCATTTTGCTTTCAGTCTTTTATCCCAGTTAAGGGGTTTTAAGCTGGCGAAGCAAAAATGTTGTTCAAAACCAGCCAGAATAGAAAAAGGCCTTAAACCTCCGTGGGTCTTTGGAACGTTTTCCTCCATCCATTTTGTTGGGATATGTTTCAGTTTGAAGCTGGGATTTCCTAAAATCTTTTTAGCGCACAGTCTTCAATTAGCTGATTACTATAGATTGCAGGCGTACTTTGGATACCTCATCAAGCTGTCTAATAGCTGGATCGTATTGATTGTCCTTCAATTAATCACGTCCCGTATTTTCATTTATCAAAACCAAAATACATGTAATTAACTCTGAAGTGATGTAGCTCACCGTAAAGTGGTTTTGCTGCTGCTGCGGAGATAGCTCAGTAAATGATACTAACGGGAAATGCAAGTTGGAATTAAATTAATGGTGCCATGTCCGTCACAGAATAATAGTTAAAAACCTAAAAGTGAACGGTGGTCGAAGGGAATCCTTTGCCATGGCAGGTGCTGGTGTTTGTGCTTGTTTCCTTTCCATCCTGCAGGCTTCCATTCTCCTTTTTGAACAATGCCGTTCAGTCTCTTTGAGGAGGAGCAAGGAGCACCCCTGGTTTCGTGCGGGTGGGGAAGGAGGATCGGGAGGGATTGGGGTGGGGAATGGATTTATTTATTTGCATATCAGCGTGCGAGTTTATAAACAGACTGTACTGAATGACATTGTTTTGCTTTAAGAGCAACTTCATTAATTTGAATGTAATCTCTCCTTCCCCTGACGTTTGTATTGAAATTGGCTCAATGCACTTAATTCCGTGACAGACTGAATTGGGATAAATAATATACAATATCCCTGAACCAGCCTGCTTCAATTGGCATGATATTTACGAGCAGTGAGTTTCTGAATTGCTCATCATGGCTGAGACTTTAAGCTGCAATTTTATTCATAAACACAACTGTGTGTAAACAAGGGGAGCGTGGAGTGTTTGCGTATGGGGCCATTCATGCTTCCAACCAAAATGGACATATTCTGTAAATGGGGGCTGGTGTTTTTTTTAGTGCGCTGACTGTAATTAATGAGGAACTCGTGGTGTTTTTTTTTTTCCATTGAGCCCTATGGTGAGGAATGCGTTTGTTTCTGGAGCAGAGAAGTTCCCTGGGTTATCTCAGGACCTGTCACCGATCCTTTGATAGCTCTCAGGGCCCAACGCGGTGCTTGAATTATCTCCTGTTAGTTTTTGACAGCGGGGATAAACAGAAATCCAGTTTCCAATGTGATTCATTCGAGTAATGGAACACGATGATAGAAACGAAAGAAAACCTCTTAGAGTTGGTTTGCTCGATCCCCTCCGAGAGCGGTTCTGCTCTGTCAGTAGTGCTGTTTCACCACCACTTCAGATTCCCTGCCTTCGGCACTTTGTTATCAGGCATTAATATCTGCAACAGCAACCAATTATCTTGTAATTTTAACAAAGGCGTCGGAAAAGGGAAAGTGCTTGTTGGTTAGATGGTCATAAATACACGGATCACAAGAAAGAGCATTTACTTTTATTATGCAAAATAATGACTGTGTAACTGTTAATGGAATTTACTTCATAGGATGACAATTTATACTTCTGCATGTCTATGGGAGAGCTTTCCCACCAGGCTGTTTTGACAGCTCTCTGTAATAATACAGGAGAGTGATGTGTCTAACGAAGTCTCCGAGAAAAATACCTGGTTTGCATTTCAGGGCTTGTCACTCAGTGTGCTTTGTGGTAGGAGATAGCATGGGGAGATGCCTTCCTTCCCTCGCGGTCTGCCACTGCGGCCCCTAAAGAAGGCTCTGTGGGGCAGTGGTCCCAGTGAGCAGAGTCACCACACTGGTGAGAATATTTGTTCTGCCAAGGCTGGTGCTGGGTTGGCCTAAAACCACAGGATGTGTGGGAGCGCATTATTGAATTCCCTGCTTTCGGTAATAAGGCCATTCCTGCAAGCCTGGCCGTATGAAATGCCGCCTGTGAGTTTTGTGGTAGCCCTGTGGACTGAGAAGGCTTTAAGCTATGGTTCCTTTTTTGGGGGGAGAACATCTGCAGAGCTGGTTCAGCGTGGGCAGGAGATGGTGAGATCTCAATTGGTTGGGTATCAGTATGATAGAAGGTGCTCCAGTAAAAGAAGTGATCCATACACATGTGAAATTATGACAGATAAACTTCCGTAAATGAGACATAAGTTGGTTCGGACTTCCATATGAGAGCAAAAACAGTCGGAAGCAGAGAAGCACGTTGGGTGCCCAATGGAGGCAGCTGGTGGCGGTTCTTAGGTACCTGCAGCACTGCAGCCGTGGTCCTCCATCCATCCCTGCACGCCGAGGCAGTGTGACCTGCTGGCTGTGTGTGGGGACCCCCTGCAGGTGCTGGTGGGGCACACACGGCCCTCATGCAGCTCACCTCGGGATGCTGGAGTACTTTCAGGCATTTGGCTGCGCGTTAATTAGTGCCATTAACTCCCAGGCCTGATTGCAGGAATTGTTTATGAGGAGATGAGATGGGTTGTGCAGAATGGGAGCCTCCCCCCAGCTCTCCCCATCCCGACGAAACACATCAGATGCTCGCTGCCCAGCCAGCACCCATCTGGTTGGTGGGGGCACCTTTGTTTGGGCAGTAATTAATTAATTAACAGCTCTAGAGGCTGTGATGGGTGCTGGAGCAGGAGCCCTTCTGCACCCTCCCAGCACAAAATTCACCCTGGTACCTACGGGCACCTCACTGCATCTTTGTGCTGGGCTCACGGAGCAGCGGAGTTAAAGTGTGAAGTTTCTCTTTGTGGTTGTTTGTCTCTTCCTTTTTCTAAGCAAGCTTTTCTTCTCGGCTAATCCTCAGAAGCAGCCCAAGAAATGACATTTATGCATATTTCATAATGTGATTTCTGTAGGCATACGGAGCAAACAAATCAATTTCTCAGCAGCACGCTGTTTAAAAGAAACAGCAACAACCTGTGGGATAAGTTGCAGAAGCTGTTAAAATTAATTATAAATGGCAGAAGATATAACATTTTGGGGGAAAAGTGCTAATGTGTGAAGAATAATAAACATTCGGTAGATGAAAAGGAGCTCTCTGTCATCTGATTATTTAAACTTGGTATATTTATAAATATCGTAGCGCGTTAAAACAATGTACTGCTCGCTACCAACAGCACATTACCATTTTATTCTGGAATTGCAAACAGCCTCGTCTGCCGTCTCACATTGGCTTGCTCCTTGCTGTGCTGTTTCCCTGTAGGTTTGTTATGACTCACTAAGCACTCTTGGGAGTGTTCTCTTTTCTATTCTGGAGTATTCCGGGTGCTCGGACCTTGGGAAGCTGTGACCTTTCCTTTGTGGCCATTCAGAAGCATCTTAACTTCATCCTTTTTGGGATGGTCGGGAGGAAATCCTGATGCTGTTGCTCCCATCACATCTCAGGTCCTCGATCGCGTGCGTTATTCTGGCTTTCCAACCAGCCAGCCCTGGTTCAGTGGTGACAGTGGCCATTGCTTCCCACATTGCAGGGACTGTTTGTTGCCTGACGGTGGCTGTTCCGATGGCTGCTGAAGGACCAAGAAAATGGAAGATCTGCTGAAGCGAGTGTTGGGTGGATTATGGCAAATCTCTCAGAACGGTCGTAGATATACGAGTGTTTGTTGGGGTGCAGTTATTTCCCGTCTGCCTTTTTACATCAGCAGAAATGCTGCAGTAGATACGGTCTCAAATACCTTAATTTTGTTGGGTGACTGGTAGAAATGTACTAAAAAAAAAACCACATTTTTTTTTAGTGCTACAGGATGAACTTTCCTCGAGCTGCCTCTCCAATGGAGAAGTCAGATCATCAGCCAAAGAAATGTTCTCAAAAGAGAAAGAAATAGTTAATTTTCAGCTTGCTTTGCCCAAATGAAGGGGAAACACGCAGTAGTGAGGCAGCTCCTGCTTGGGACATCTCCTCCTCATGGGCTTGGAAGCCTGGAAGTGCTCCAGGTCTGCAGTTCAGTTTGCTGAATGGTTTGGTTTGAGTGGATTTGGGTTGTGCAGTTGGCTGTGATGACAGTGGGCAGGATCCCCACCATGCCCATCAGCCTCCCCGTGGCTTTGGCAGCTTCGCAGCTTCTCCATGCGACCCTTCCACAACCGAGCCTTTCATTTTTTCCCTTCTTCTGAAGGTGCTGACCTGATAACACAGCGTCAGAACCACTTTGTCCCCATCACCCCCCTGCCCATCCAATGCGATGTGACACCATGTCACTAACATATGTCACGCTGCGCTGCCGCCTTCTCAATCTTCCCCAGCTTGCCGGAGGCTGCGTTGCCTCATGGGGAGCGGGGAGCTCCCGTCTGTGGGTCTCCACCACATCACCAGGCCCTTCTCAGGTGCCACCACGAAGCTTGGCATGTCCCCACAGGACCTTGGGGGTGGCAGCTGGAGCACACTATGGGCGGCCAGACCCTGGTGGGGTTGGCAGGGCCAGGCATCCTCTGTGTGACCCGGTCGGGGTGGTGAGGCTTTATCCCGCGCCAAAAAGACGCAGGGTAAGGGAGCGGGGCCGTTTGGGCTGAAAGGCAGTTAGATCCAGGTCACTGAGTTTGGGCCGGCTGTGTTTTCTGACAAAGTCTGAAAATGCAGATTCGCAGCAACCTATGTTAATGGATTCCGACTGCTTGAGTTTCACACTGAATAATGGCCGGAATTATCAGCGATGGTGACTTATGAGATGTGATTGAGTATCATCCTTTTCCTCGAAATTAAATTGATAAAATGATGTAATAGCACATTATTTTTATTAGCGTGCTCGGGTACAAAAAACCTCCGTGGAGCTGAAGGTTTCCTTAGCATAAAACAAAAGTACCACGGTGATGAGAACGCTCAGTGCATTTTCAGAACGTGGTATCCCATTTTGAATGCAATTCTGTGCATATGGCGAGCGAATGCAATACCTCTGTACCCTCAGGCCGCCCACTTTCATACATTAAAATATTCTATTTAAATGCAGATTTTGATTTGCTGTCTGGCGTGGCGTTCAAGTAGAATAGACGGGAGAAAAGGAGGATGGTCCATGTACCTTAATTTAATTACATGTTTCTTTCGGCGTGCCAAGGTGCCAGCAGGAGTTGTTGGGTATAAAGGCACGTGTGTTTGGTAATAAAAAAGTGCGAGGTCAGTTTTCTAAAAGCTATAAAGGTAAATGCTGGAAATAGGATGTGTTGCAGGCTGTTGCAGTGAGCGTGTTGTAGGGTGGTACGAAGGTGGGCTTCCTGCCATAGCCTGCTTGGGCCAGCAAGGCTATTTCTGGCCAAGGTCTGTCTGGTTGTCTGGTCTGTGTGTGGATCTACCTGCTGTGGGGCTGGGAGTGCTGCGAGGGGCTCGGGGTGAGGATGGAGGGGCTCTCGTAGTGCCATCTGGGTAGACGAGCTGTGGATTTTTGAGATGGAAACCAAAATGGTTTTATATCCACCTTAGAGGTCAGCTTCAAGAGGCAAATGTTGCAACAGCAAAACGCTTCGAGTGCCACCAAAGTGCTTTTGCTATTTGATTTTCTGAAAACCAGGGAAGTTGTGTTTGATTTTGGTACACTTTATCTTTGTTTGTATGTCATCCGAGTTAAAGCCTATTTCCAGAACTCGAAGAATATTTGAATTTCAGTGCCCTGGAGCAAATGGGTTGAGTGGTATCAGAGATTATCAGATTTAATTCATTTATTTTAAATGTAAATTGATTTGAAACCACTGGGAGCTGTTAAATTGCGTGGCAGTTGGCCTTGGTGCTTTGCAGCGTGTTATCTCTCCCAGCGTCCACCTCTGCCAGCCCCTTCTCCCATCCTTTGGGCAGGCTGCTTTGTTCATCTGGTCTCAAAAGGACTGAATTTTGAGGTTGGGTGCTTCTTAGTGTGTCGGCCTTGGGTGCCCATTGGCACTGGAGATCACTGCCTATTCCTCTAACAAGCGGTCAAAAATGTTGGCTGTGCTGTCAGTGCATCGTGGCCGCGTCCCACACTGTAATCTCTTGGAGCCTGAATTTCTCTCCGTGTCCACCCCTTGTTTCACTCCCTTGTTTGTAGCATGCTAACAATGTCATCACTTCATGTATTGATAGGAGAGCCTCATTGCCATTGGTAACAATGATTATTCACACAGTCCCGCCGTAGGACTGGGCTCAGGACTCTGTGCATCTCCGTGCTCTGCCACCCATCACTTTGGTGCAAAATACATGTTTTCAGGGGCTGCATGATTCACCATCAACAATTTACAGTTTCCTGTAAATAGAACTTCAGGACTGTGCCAAATAATGCCAAATGCATATTTTTAAGCCTGTGTATAAAATTATTTGATCTCTAAGAGTATAACGTTTGCCAATTTTTCTCTCAGGCAGATAGATATTAAAACCATATCATGCGCAGTGTGCAGTAGTAAAATTGAAGTCACAATGGAAAGCAATATTACAAGTTTTTTCTTTAATTTTCGTCTCAAGGAACGTGTCTTTCTAAAGAAAAGGTTATTTGTGTAATATGCTGGAGCACAGTTTGCAGAATTAGATGAGAAGTGTCCCTATAAAATGCGCTGCAAAGAGAAAGAAAAGCCTCAGAAACGCTTGGGACTCAGAGCCCGTCTTGGTTTCCCACACAGTTTGAAACTCCTAATTTCTCGATGGCTGTGAGTGTGAGGACAGCTGATGGGCTGTATTGCAATGCGATTGGGTGTGCAGGTAGCAGTCCTGCTGTTTGAAGCCTCATGGAGGATGCTTGATCGGTAGCCCACTTGCAGATGGTGGTGATGGAAATGGGCTGGGCCACGTGGATGTGTGTCTTCCGCAGGGTAAAAAAAGAAAAGAATCTATTTAAATGGGGACTTCAAAATTAAAAGCATTTAGAAATGCCCTACCATTAAAATGCATTTTAATAGGTAGGTTATAAGCAGCTGATTTAAAGCATCCAGGAGAGCATTCACGACATCATCTTGAGTGCTTAGCTTGGGACTCCTCGGTGTCGGACTGACCTGTTTGGCTGTTTTCTTTAATTTTTTTTCCCCAAAAGATGGAGGGAGGAGGAAGAAAATCAGTAGAATTGGTTTACATATTGCTTTAACTACTCTCACAATAGTGAAAAGCTCTCATCAAGTATGTATCAGATTATTTTATTATGCCAACATTAATATTGGAAGCACACACGTAATCTGGAGTCAGCAGGTTCATACACTACTATCTCATTAAATTTTCAGGCAAAAGCTGCAAAAATTAATTGGAGGCGTGTAATAGTTTAGAATGTGAGCTGGCTTATGGTAATATAAATTACATGAGGAGAAGACAGTTTTATATACTGAGAGAGGGAAAACTGGTTTACTTTAATGAGAAGAGATAGAAATGTGGTGCTATTTTTTCATTACAGATGCACTCTAAACTGTTTGGACTTACTTGATGAATAGAGTTAATTCTCTGCTACAGTTCCAATAATTCATGTTGCACAGTTTAATGACTTCTAGATAAAAACAGGATTGAAATGTTAATTTCTGTGAAGAAATTGGAGCACTCTCATTCATCAAGCTTTTTTTCTATTAAACTGCTAGTTAATTTCACTAAACAAGTCTCTTAGAGATATTTCATGCTACATAGATTCTGGTGTTTCTCACCTGCTTTATTTTACTTCATTACCCATGAGCATCAGCTACTACCTTGAAGTGCCTCCGAGATGTGGAAAAATTTCTGTTGTGCTTAGTCTAATATTATAATAATTGTTTTTTCTACATTACACACAGCAGTGGTTGGGCCTTTGCATGTCTTCTCCAGTATCTCTAAGTTGATACAGGCGAGTGTTTCTGTTTGTTTCTGGTTTGATTTCATTCCTGTTGCTTGTAGTCCTTACAGCAGCCTTCCCTGGCCGTGTGTTTGATGCCGTACCGCTCAGCGCTGCGTGGCTTGGCGTTACCAAGCATTGCATGGGTGCTTGTTTGTTTCATAAGGCTGCATTCCATATCTGAAGTTGTACAGATCTGCGGTTTTATATTTGCAATGTTCTGCATTGTATTTGTGTGGGGATGGCTGGCCCAGCACTGTACGTCCTCACTTGGTATAGACCAGCTTGGTCTTGCCTACTACGTTTCAGTTGATAGGACAAGAGGGAATGGCCTTCAGTTGCTCCAGGGGAGGTTCTGGTGGGGTGTTAGGAGAAACTTCTGTAAGAGTGGTGAGGCACCGACACAGGCTGCCCAGGGAGGTGTAGCTGTCCCTGGAGGTGTTCAGGAGCCATGGAGATGTGGTGCTGAGGGAGGCGGTTTAGTAGGCAGTGTTGGTAGCAGGCGGATGGATGGAGTTGATGGTCTTAGGGGTCTTCTCCAACTGTAATGATTCTGTGACTCTGTGGGATCGCAGGGCTCGTGTTGCTTGAGGTACCCCAACACCTCCCACCAGATCGGGTTGCCCTGGATCCTATCCACGGCCTTGAGCACCTCCAGGGATGGGGCACCTGCAGCTCTCTGGGCAGCAGTGCCAGGGCCTCACTGCCCTCAGTACGAGGAATTTCTCCCTGAGATCTGGTCTGAATCTTTTCTCTTTTAGACTAAATCCATTACCCCTTGTCCTGTAACTACATTCACTGATGAAGAGTCACTCCCCATCTTTCCTGTAGGCCTGTTTAGGTACTGAAAGGCTGCAGCATGGCTTCCTTGGATCCTTTCGTTCTCCAGGCTGAGCAACCCCAGCTCTCTCATCCTTTTTTTCACAGAAGAGGTGCCCCAGCCCTCTGGTCAGCCTCGTGGCCTCCTTTGGACCCGCACCAGCAGCTCCATGTCTTGTTATCCCGTCGTGCTGTGCTGATGCAAGCTGGGTATGCGCTGCACGTTGAGGGCGTCCTTCCTGCTCTTCAAGCCGTAGAGTTCCTTGTTGTTGTTTTTTTCCACAATTTCCTCCCATATGGTCGATGATGGGAAATGGCAAGTGCTGGAGCTTTTGACAGTTTTGCCTGAAGCCAGAGCAATTTTCTGCCCAGTGACATCAGCTCAGCGAACTCAGGGTCTAAAAGCCAAGGCGGCCGCTCTCGGGCCTCTGGGTGGGTGTCGGGGCCAGGCGTGCTGGCCTGGCTTTCTCGTACGGTGCCTCGAGTTGTTTGTCCTGTAAGGCACTTTTGTAAATGGACATTGTGCTGTATTGTGTGGCTTCGGTATTTGACATTGGATTATACAAAGTGTGGCGTGTGCGAGGTGTACGGTACAATTATTTTAACCCATTTTCCTTCCTGGTGTGGAAAATCTGCCTGAAATAGGACTTGCTAAAGTCATTGTACCATATACAAAGGGGTTATTAAAATGCACTCTGGAAATAGAAAATAGGATTAGAAGAGACACTTTGGCTTTGAGGCCTTCTCCAGCCGAAAAAAGGCCTTATGGCCAAAATGTCTCCTTTAATCTCATTTTCTGTTTTCCGGTAGGAATTTTACTAACTCTCCTCCCCCCTCATGCCCCCTGTCTTGCTGCCTGCATGCTTGTAGCACACCAGTTGTCTTCCATCTCCCAACTGGAGGTCTGGGAGAGGAAGGAAGGATTTACCCTTGTGGTCGGGGCAGTGCCTTATATTTGTAGTCCAAAAAACCCCACACCCAGACAGTTTCTAGCAGTGACTCTTGGCCACTTGGCAGCATTTTCCATTCTCTCAGGATGTGCCACTTTTCTTCCCCAGTGAGGAGTAGCTGTGCTCATGCTTTCATTTTTGTGGGAACACCTGGAAATCCTAATTATTTCATGTGAGATGCTGTGTTCTGTGTCTCTGAAGGTAATTTTCCAGTGGGTACCTGTAGTGTGTATGTCCCTGTACGTCCGTACTGCCGTGTATTAGTCAGAAATGCAAAAACTACGTGATATTCTGAAAACTCATTGTGCAGAACGTTTCCTATAATTGATAATTGGAATTTCCCGGATAATGTAATGATATTAAACTGGTGTGTCTAATTGCTTTACAGCCACCTTCTGCCGTGCTGGTTCCTCAACAAAGCTTAACATGTGAAAATTTGTGCCCCACGTTAGGAAAAGGAACCCAAATCTTGGTGTAATTCTTATTCACAGATAATTACTGCATTTCTTAATTAGAGTCTTTAATTTTCGACAGTGTAGCGAAACAAACTAGGCAGTCCAGAGAGAACCTATCTACAAGAAGCAGTCGTGCTGTTTTTCATATTTCCGTATTTTGAGGGAATCCTGAATGCACTCGGTTTAATTTCCGTAATTGGGAAGGACAGAACCCTTTGGCCATGATTGCAGTGGGAAAATTCTAGGGAAAAAAATAATCATCTGTTTCACAAGTGGGAAGGATCTGCATGGGGTTTGCAGGCCGGCGGGGGAGGAGAGGCTCTGAGAACCGAAAAGCAGGGAAACGTTTGCAGATGGTGAACCTGCGACATCTCCTGTAGGTTACTCACCAGGTTGAGTAATAACGTTTTGTATCTGGAAAACTTGCCAGCGACCAGATCTTAAATGTGAAAACCGTTCGAGTGTTTACAGGGGGAGAATCAAAATCATTTCCATCGGGACCGATTGCCACACTTGCACCTGAGTGCAAACGTGGGCATCCAGCAGCGGCATTTGGGCTTCCTTGTTAAGATGCGTGCTCAGAAATGTCACTCGGATGTCAGTGAGGTAACTCACACAGCCCCTGCTCCCCGGAGCGCCGGGACTCACGCTGACGTGGTGATTCACTCCAGAAGGGTGTTTTTTTTTCCCCCCTATCAAAAGTCAGCGTTCCCAGAACCCTGAGATGTTGGCTCAGAATGCCGTGCTCAGAAAGGACACGAGCGGTCAGCCTGAAGCCCTGTAACAAAAGGTTAATTTTTCTCCCCTGACGTATTGCTGACTAAGTCAAACCCCGACCACGAGTCCGTTTGCTGTTCTGTGCGTTTCCAGCGACTGCTTCAGACATCCGTGATATCAGTTTTGTGTCTCTTGGCAACAGATTGGTTCTGGCACCCCGAGGACAGGGTGAGCTGGCATTCTTGAACTGCCAAGAGACACAAAGCAGATACGCGGGCTGCTCGGTGCCTTTCTGAAAATGCTTTAAAACACATTTTGGTGCAGTATCATTTCTTTTTGAAGAATGACCTGTCGTGTGCGTGTGGTTTTGTTGTTGCTGAGGCCGTCCTCCCCAGTGCCCACTCCTCGCTTTGTCTGCAGCACAGCCGCTCCAGCTGCCCTTTGCGGATGGCCGCGTCCTGCTGGCCTGCTGCTCACCCAGGGGCGATGCTTCCTCGTGGAGCTGCATGCGTTCCCTTTTCCCTGTGTGCAGACAGGGAGAGCTGCTGGAAGCACGAGATGAAAGCGTTTCTTTCTTTCTTCCGCACCCGCCTTAGAAAGAGGTGGCAGTCCAGTGCTTTGTTGATGCGTTTTCCTCTGAAAATAAATATATATATATAAAGAGATGTTCTCTTAAAATCCTCGGGCTGATATCTGTTAGATGATCTTGGCAGAGTCTTAAGTGCCTTCTGTGCGTAGCCAGGACAAGTGATGAAGCCATTTACAATAATTTATAATGCACAGCCCAGCCAAAAATCTGTTGTCGTTCAATCACCGAATTAAATAAGTGTCATCCTACCTAGCTCAGAAATCACCGTTTTCTTATCCCAAATGATAGAATCATGAAGGCTGGAAAAGACCTCTCAGGTCCCCAGCCCACCCCCGCCATGCCCACTGCCCACGTCCCTCAGAGCCACATCTGCACGGCTCTTGAACGCCTCCAGGGATGGGGACCCCACCACCTCCCTGGGCAGCTGTGCCAATCCGATTATCCAGTTTAACTGTCCAGACTTGTAGTGCTGGTATTTGACAAATAAATAAGGAGCAATCCCATCTTCTTCTTCTCCATGATATCAGTGCTTTTGCAGGTCTGAACTTTTGCAGAGAGGACAGAAAAAAATAATGGGAAGCTACAGAAAAAATTCTTTCTTGTCAAGCCCAGATGTACTAAAAGATACACTGCAGCGTGCTTGAGATGGAAGGGGCACAGGAAAGAGACGACGGCTGAAAGGCAAAAATATGTGAAATGTTGATGTTTTGGTGTCCGTGTACTTGTGGAAATTGGGCAGCAGAGCTGAGCCAGCAGCGAGGCAGAGGCTGCGGTGGTGTGCTGGTGGGCAGCTTTGCTCAGAGGGTCTTCCTCCATCCCAGTCTAGTCTCAGCACGTGTGGGCATCAGCAGTATCTCCATTCCCCCTGGGTTAAGTTGCAGGTTGAGTACCTTGAGTACTGAGTTAGTTTGTATTTTCCACTTTTTGTTGTGTTTGCAAACCATGGAGTTTGATGGCCATCTTCCGGTTCTGTGTTCCATTGAGAACACAGGGGAAGAGCCCAGCAAGCAGTTTGTTCTCTGTGCACCTCGAGATGCTGACCAGTGGATGCCCTTGTGCTTTATTCCTCTCCGATATATTATATGCTGAAGACTGTTTATTTAGATGTGCATGTAGCCAGTGGTAATCTCAAGGAGCCAGATTTTTAAAAATACATACACTTAAATGGTGATGGAACCCATAAAAAAAAAATCTATTTAAAATCAATTGTATGCGTGAAGAAGTCAACAAACAAAAGGGCAGAGACAAGCATATCAGCTTTAATTTAGTACTGGATTTCCTTTGACAGGAGCCATTTAGATAGAGGGCAAAAAATTATCTCACTGAAAAAGGCAATGATTGATCACATGTTGGTAACTGAATCAAGTCTGCAAGAAAGAGAGGCGATTAAGGGACAAAGAGGAATTATCATATTACAATGTTGCTGCCTGTCAAGCCTCCCTTGTGTTGTGCATTCATGTGTCACGTTGTGACATTCGATCAGCGCCGAACTCCCTGGGACAAAGGGATGGTAGTTAAAAATCTTTAAGTGCCGCTGGGAATTCTGCTGGAAGTGTAAATCTGAGGTCTGACCGCTGGTGGGGATCTTTGTGCCCACGAGGAGGGATGTGCGGGGCCCGGCTGGCAGCTCACGAGCAGATCTCACAGCAGTGTGTTTCTGGCACCCGCTTGTTGTGGCTTTGCTGGCCAACGCTGGGCTGCTCTGAAGGCAGAGGGCATTCGTAGACCTTCCTGAAAAATGGGCGGTGTCGTTCATGTATTTGCTGCAGCTCAAAGCTGTAACTGATGACCGGATGGCCTTTAAAGGTCCCTTCCAACTCAAACACTTCCATGATTCTATGACTCTGTGCTCAGTTTTGTCACTTTCGGCTATGGGAGGGGCTGCCAGTGGGCCCACCCATCCCCAGCACGCAGCCGCTGCTCCCCGTGGCACAAATCTGTGTGTGTTTTTTTAATCATACATCAGCAGAGCAGTGGATCTAACTAAAGCAACCCGGCTGCACTGAGGCAGGTGGATCTGCATGAAGTGCGTGGCAGAGCTGAAGTTGAGCAGATGAGGACCACAGGGGCAGATGAAAGTCAGCACTGACAAATGCTTGGGAAGGAGAGGTCTGGGCTCCCCATGCTCATTGCTGGCTTTTCAATGAACTGAAACCACTTGGGAAAAAGACCTGCGGGTCACTGCGGACAGCTCAATGAAGACATCTGCTCAGTGTGCAGGCGCAGTCACAAAAGATCAAACAAGATGTTAGGCCATCTGAAGAATGGGTGAGAAAATACCGAAAATATTATAATGCTCTTAGGTCCACAGCATCCTGATGTGGATATTGTGCTGAGACGGGCACGGGAAACCCCCCGAGCTTTGAGAGGCAGGAGGCTGAAATGGCAAAGGAATGGAGTAACTTCTGTGTAGGGAGAATTGGAAAGATTGGGAGCATTTAGAAAGATCATGTGAGTAAGAGGATTCATCCGAGAGGTTTTATAAACTAATGCTTGACATATTTAACCTTTCCCAAAATACAAGAGTAAAGGAGAATCCAATAAAACCAGAAGCGTGCCTTTAGCAAGGGCATGTTTTTAGTGCAGCACTTGCAGAAATGCCTGAGTTGGTGCTGGCCCTGGCTGCAGTGACCCTGCTGATGCCATCGGATGTGGCACTTCGATATCTCACTGCCAACGAGCCCGTTTCAGTCCATTTGACACCTTTTGACAGTGAGTACTGAAAGTGCTTTTTATACCATTTCAGAAATACGCTCCATCGCAACGCGTTCCCCCTGCTGCTGCTGTCCTGCTGAGAAACCAAAATGTTTTTAAGTCAAGTTCACTTTGTCTCCCTTCTTCTGGAGCACAGGACTTCACTCAGTCATGTTTTCACCAAATTCACCTTTGCCACTTGACCCGGAGAGATGCTTGGTACTGTCCAGCCTTGATGCAGGTGCTACGAATCCATGTGTGGTCAGATGGGTTGGGGTTGGGGTTGGGGTTAGGGTTAGCATTGGGGTTGAGGTTAGTGTTGGGATTAGTGTTGGTGTTGAGGTTAGGGTTAAGATTAGTGTTGGGGTTAGCATTGACATTGAGGTTGGTGTTGGGGTAAGGGTTGGTGTTGAGGTTAGGGTTAAGATTAGTGTTGGGGTTAGCATTGAGATTGAGGTTGGTGTTGGGGTAAGGGTTGGTGTTTAGGTTAGCGTTAAGGTTAGTGTTGGGGTTAGCATTGAGATTGAGGTTGGTGTTGGGGTAAGGGTTGGTGTTTAGGTTAGCGTTAAGGTTAGTGTTGGGGTTAGCATTGAGACTGAGGTTGGTGTTGGGGTAAGGGTTGATGTTGAGGTTAGGGTTAAGGTTAGTGTTGGGGTTAGCATTGAGATTGAGGTTGGTGTTGGGGTGAGGGTTGATGTTGAGGTTAGGGTTAAGGTTAGTGTTGGGGTTAGCGTTGCGTTTAGCACTGGAGTTAGGGTTAGGGTTGGATGGTGTGTGTGTTCCAAGCAGTACAGGGCATTCTTGCACCCTTACTGGGGGGAGCACATCGCACACACATCCCTCATCCTCACACTTTTTCTTCCCTTTCACTCGAAAAGGAGTTCCTGAACCAGGAGAGATGATTAATGCAGAGACTGAAAAGTGTTGTTGGCTTTTTAGAATTTCAGTTCCTCAGAAATGTGGGCTGGCTGCCATGAGAAGAGGGTACTGTGGGAGTTTATCGGAATACAGAATGCTGGAAAGAGTCACATTTTACATTTTAATTTGTCCAGTGTTTTTCAAATAAGGGTACTAAATGGTTATATTTAAAACAGTGTTACCTCGGGAGAAATATTTATTTGACAGGGTCGCTGTGAGTTCAGTAGTACAATCCTGGGACAGCATAATATTGTCTGAAGTGAAGATGGAGAGAACACCTGCTGGGTTTAAAGCCCTGTAAAGCTGTTCCAAATCCAAGCGTGGCTGCTGCAGTCCTGTGCAGCTGTGGTCTGAGGTGGCTTCCTGTGCAGACACACCTTTGGTACCTGCGTTTTGCTGAGGTATTTTAGAAATAGCTCTTTTCTTTAATGTTTTTTAATAGTTGCAAAGGTGTAAGCAGAGTGCTGGTGCTGCTCTTCTGGTGTGACCCTGGTGTGTCAGCACAGCGAGATGTGGTCTGGGAGTCATTGAGGAGAGGGCAGGTGCTGATGCACTGGCTGTGTAATCACGTTGGAGACTTAATCAGTAAAAGATTAATTAACACCATCTAATAGACATAAAACCTGTAAAAGCAGAGCTCTGTGATGTGCCGGAGGGCTTCATTTGAGGGACTGATGGTGGAGCACAGGTATGGGCTGGGAGTTATCCTAGGCGGGTCATGCCACGTGGCCTGGGTTCACTCCTCACCATGGTCTGATCGGGTAAGTGCACACCTGGCCAGAAGGGTCCCATCCTGTTTGGTGCTAAGTGCGTGCTTGTTAGCTTTTACCACTGCCCCACTCTTGGGGCATGGGAACAAAACTGTGCTGCTCACACAGCTCCTCCTCGGGCACAATGTAATTAATATTAACCCCATATTGCTGTACAGTTTGCGCTGTATTTTTCAAAGCTTATGCACTAAGCACACATCTTTGCCAAGGACTGAGAGTGCAGAATGTGGTGCTTGGCCAGCAGCGACAGGTTTGCTTGAAGGCAAACAGCCCCCGGTACCCTGCAGCTGATGGCTTTGTGTGCTGCTCCTTCCAGAGCACTGCTTATCCTTGGGAATGGGCTGGCAGTGCAGGGAGCTGTGCTGTGCAGGGAGCCAGGCAGCAGAGCCCAGGATGGATTTCAGTGCCAAGCCCGATGCTTTGTGCCCAGGAGCTGGATGCTGCCGGCTCAGTAAGCAGGTTAATGCTTGCTGGACTCCAGTGAGTAAATGGCATGGTCAGTTCAAACAGAATTCCAGTTTGCTCCGAGCTGTCCCCCAATGGTGCCTCTTGCAGTTTTCCTCCCGGAGCTCTGGGTGCACATCCTCTGCATGAGGTGTCACGGTTGGCTGGAGCTGTGTGCTTGCAAAGTGAGGGAGCTCCAGGTGACAGGAGACAAATATGTCGATGTCAAGGCATCTAGCATGGGAGGGTTCGCATGTAGAATGTCTTCTGGATAGAGGTTTGGGTGCTTCATCTTTGTCCAGGATTTTTTCACATTTCCATCCTGTAATCTGTGGACCCATGCAGTCAGGCTTACAGAGGCTTTTGGAAGTGAGGCGTTTCCAAAAATGAGAGTCAGCAGGCGGCTGGAGGCAGGTCTGTGCTGCCTCGGCCAGCAGCAGGTTTGGCTCACGCTTCCAACATTAAGGCTCACTCAGTTCTCAGAGGAAGAATTTGTAAAGAAGGAAATAAAGAACCAAGAATGGCTGGCAGTGAGGCCGAGGGAGAGAGGTTGTTGCTTGTTTGGTTGCTCGTGTCTCATGGTGGGCACGGTTCTTCCAGTTGCTCTGCTCGTCAACCTTAAAGATGCTACGATGTGTTTGGAAGAGCAGGAAGGCACGGAGCCATCCTTAGTGCTGTCTGCAATTGCATTTTGGTTCCTCAGTCATCACTGCTTTCCAGTGATAGGTGTAAAAAAGAAACCACTTGTACTTGTGGGGATGCAGAGGTGATGTGTGTGAATGTACCTTTTGTCGTAGCCGTTTTAAAGACACCTCTTAAGTATCACTGCATTTGGTTCTAATACATGCTGAAATGAAAGCTGCAGGGACGTGAAGACCACAGAAATTCAGCTGGTGTTTTCCTTCAGAGCTGCTGAGCCTGGGACCCATGTTAAGCAGACCAAGGGGGAGGGCATTAAAGATGAAGGTCTGTGAAGACAGAGGAAACCAACCATAGAAGCACTGGCACTGAAGCCTGAAACACTGCATGGATGAGGTAGCTTTAAAATGCCCCCCTGCTTTGGTCAGTGTTGGTGTGGTCCAGAAGACCTGGAACATGATGAGCTCTCCTGTGCTTATGGACATGGTTGGTGTCCATAGCTCCTGGTGCTCAGCTTTTGGTCTTCCTGGGGTACCTGTTAGTTCCAGATGAAGTGTAGAAGTGCAGCCCGGCCCTAGGAGTCATTCGTGTGCATGGAGCACGGCTCAGGCCTGTCTGCTGCTGCACATTCATAGCCAGGGGCAGAAAATTCCCACCAGCGTTGGCCTGGGAAATGTTTTTTACAGAAATCTCTGAAGCTTTCGAACCACTCTGCCCCTTCGTTCTCAAGTCGCTATCTTTTATCATGAGAGCTCTGGTGTGTGGATAACTATTGGGGAAACTCCCCGAGGCTGCTGAGCACGAATCTGTTTTAATGACAGAGATGCATCCAATTTTTAAGCAAAACAGCCTGTAAACTGTGCCATCAGCTAACAAGTACAGGATCCCTGCTGTGTCCTGTGTGGGATCCTGTGGTATTTTTATTTCCAGGGTGATACCCTCCTGGTAGCATGTGGAGCTACAGCTGGGCCGGCAAGGAGCATCCTGCTTTGGGAAGATGAACAGAGAATATGTTCCTCAGGATTGCCATGCCTAATTAGCCTTGAGTTCTGGTATTAGGAGATGTTAATGAGCTGGAGCATATAAACTAACCACAGGAAAAAGAAATCCTTGCAATGGCTACACCAGTGGTAAAGGAGTGATGCTGCATGGGGTTGGAGGAACCACTGGGATGTGGCCATGGCCACAGTGACCCGCTCCCAGCAAAGCACTGCTTGGTGCCCACACTGAGGAGCAGCCATTTGCTGTGGAGTTATCTAATTAGCACAGAGATAAGTGGTTTTTTTTTTCTTTGGGTGTGAATGAACGCTCTATCTAATACTGCATGTAACTTCCATTCTGCTCTGCCTGCTCGTATTTGTATGTTGTGCCCCATTTTCCTTTGGGTTTGGGGTTTGTTTTGCTTTTCATAGTGAAAACAAAGTAAAAGGTTTATATGCAAGGAGAAGAGATCTAATCCTTTTGCAATTCTGTAGCAAAATTCAGAGAGGTCAGAGGAGTTCGTTCTTCCTCCTTCATTTTGGCCCACTTGGCATCTTTTGTTAGAGGCAGGTGGGCAGTTTGAACTTCCATTCTCTCTCCTTTCCACGTGTCTCCACGTGACCCTGCTTTTCCATACCAGCCAGGTGCTGGTGGCTAAGCTGAGGTGTGGCAATGTAAGATGCGGGGGAAAAAAAAAATCTGTTTTGTTTCTTCTCACCACTTTGAAACTGCTTAAAACAGACGTGGGAAACAAACAAACCAACAACAACAAAACAGCTTGCCAGGCTCTTAAGTGAATTGGTAGTACTGAAGAGGGAGGTTGGAGAGGAGCCAGCGTAGAACCCCTGGGTAGGCAAGGGAAGGGCTAATGTAGAATCACAGAATCATTTCTGATGGAAGAGACCTTTAAAGGCCCTCTGGTCCAACCCCCTGCAGTACACAGGGGCACCCACAGCTCTGTCAGTGCTCAGAGCCCTTTTCCTAACCTGGGTGTCTGCAGGCATGGGGTACCACCACCTCCCTGGGCAGCCTGTGCAGTGCCTCGTCACTCTTCTTGTAATCAACTTTTCTCTCCAGTCTAAATCTCCCTTCTTTTAGTGGCAAGGAACAACTGGGGTGGGGGAAGATCACTGAGGTGTGGATGCAAGTGGGAGATGTTTGCTACAAGGCCAGGGAGGATTGGTGCGTGCTGCTCGCTCAGCTGTAGCCACGATGGCGCAGGATCTGTGAGGTTGCTGTCTATCAGCACAGATTCACTGTTGGGCATCAGAGAAGGAGGACATGTACGTGTTATGTATATATTATATTTGTCTAAGGATTAACGATTCTCTGATTCTATGAAATGTAAAAATTTAAGTCGTTCCAAAGAATAGAAAGAAGAGGGGGAAAAAAAAGGCATGGGAGGAAATATTACAGTATGTTCGTTCTTTTAAAGATATCTGGCATCTTTCTTAAATGCTTGGGAATGAAGGACTGCATTGGTCTGATTACAAAGTACCACAGAGCCCACAGGTAACAGTGAAAGAAACCGCTCGTTTTCTGACATCTCATAATCTTGAGCATAGTATGAGCTATTCCCCAGCCTATGTATTGCGACCAGCTTTTTAAGTAATGGGCCCAATAATGATTGCAGATGCTATAATCGACATTTTTGTTAATGATTTACAGTCCCATTTGCAAAAGAATTAGTTGTGCAGAGCTCCGTGGTACAATACAAGAGGAACTCACTTTGTGTAGCCGCGAGTGAATGGAAACTTCTGAGCCCAAGGGGTGCAGGGCAAGCCCTGGGGTCTCAGCCATGGGATTACTGTAACCTGACAGGGATGAAAGGAGCTGAAACATCAGCATAGACTCACACTATGACACAGGGGTGCTGATAGGAGCCTGCTTGGTTCCCAGTGACACCTTAGGGTTGTTGTTCTGGTGAGATGTCTCAGTAGGAGCACAGAAGAGCTGCTCCCAAAAATGGCAGCAGAAGGGCAGGAGAGGAGCGCATCCCTTTGTTGAAGGGCAGTGATTGTCATGCTTCTTTCCGTGCAGGGATAACTTGAGGATGGGGACCACTCGGGAAACCATCTTGGCTTCTTCCAGCAGCAAATCAGAAGGGGGTCCTCAATCCCAAACACCTGACTTGTCCTCTCAGAGGGGCACAAGAGTCCTGAGAGTTTTTGACAACCTCTTGGAGGAGTGTGCTCCTGCCATGGGGAGAACAGCGGTGCCCGTCTCTTCCCCACATGGTCAGAATGGGGCTGGGTGCAAGCGGGCACGTTTCCTTGTTGCCGCAGCTCTTGACATGCTGGGCAGGGCTGGCATAGGTTCCTCACTTTACTTTGTCTGTTTGGGTTTTCAGCTCAGGAGCTTGGCACAACATGGCTCCCATCTCAGCGGCAGATGCCAGATGCTGCCAGAATACAAAATAATGAAAGTAACCCAAAATGTGTGAGTCAGCAGTAGGTGTGATGGGGGTGCCTCTTCCCATACTGCATCCGCTCTGCTTCCAGCTTCTCCTTTCTCCCCCTCTGTTCTTCTTCCAGATGCATTCCCTTTGTCTTTATTTTCTGCCTCCTGCCACCTTCCTGCCAGGTGCCGTGGCCACGTGGTGGGAGAACGTGGTAGAAGAACCCTACAGCTCTGATAACCTGCGATCTCTTTCTGTTTTGCTTCTGCACGGAAATTCCCTGGTACCCTCAGCACCATCAGTGCCCTCCTGGCAGCGTGTGTTTCTTGGGAAACATCGGAAATTCGGAGCCATTCTTCTTTCTGTTTCTAAACACAGATCCGAGCGCCGGTGTCACTGCAGAAGTGCTAACCGCAGTCAGAGCCTCTTTGAGGAATGCTGAATTGCTTTAGTTCTGTATTGTGAGTCGCTAATTTTATTTCCCCCTACCACTATGTACAGTTTCTATAGTTGTGGAGGTCACTGGGGCTTTGTAAGTGCAGCCAAAAGTGTTTTAAATAGTCATTCTGCAGCACAGCAGTGCCATCAATCTCCCATGCCATTATTCCATCTAGAAAGTTGGGTTTGATATCCATTTTCAGATTTAAAGCAAAATTAGTGGCAGGCCACCACATCCCGTAAGGCACAGAGTGGGAGAAGGTTTACGTGACCGTAATGGCGTTACCTGTTGGTTTGGGATATTTCTGAGCAAATCAAGAGCTGCTGGCAGCCGCGTGGTTTCTGGAGAGGGTCTTTCATCCTTAACTGGTATTATTTTATTGTTTCATTTCCAAGGCTGCTCTGTAGTTGGGCTCTAATAATGATTAGATCTTTCTAATTGGAGTCTCTTAAGCTTCAGTTACCAGCTTGCCCAGAAATCCTTTGCTTTTTGGCTCATATATGTACGTATATGGATATGTATATAGGGGAATAAAAAAAAAAAAACCCCACGGAAAATAATAGCGGAATGTAAGTCTGCGGCATATTGAATTAATTTCCTGTTCCACTTCTGCATCAGCTAACCAGACAAATAACCAATTTGTTAAGGGCTCTGCTACTTCCTCCCATCACTTGCTCACAATGCACTCCTTACATTTTATTTCCTGGTTTTTCCATTTCAGTTCCTCGAGTCCCCCCTGGGCCCCTGGTGCGGCTGCCATCCCTGCTCACTCCACTACCAGCTCCCAGCCCAAGGATGCCGCTGTGTCTCGTTAGTGCCCACTCTTCCCTCATTTGTGGCTGCTCCAAGCAGATTCCCAGTTGATTGGGTTGTTTCTGGTCACATCTGGGTGCGCAGAGATGGGAATATTGCCATGGCATGGAGGAGGGAGCCGGGCTGCCAACATTGGGTGTCTGCAGCGGCAGTGGGATGAAGCAATCCTTGCAGGCAGCTTTTAGTGATTTGCTCTCCCGTCACACGATGGGTTCATTCAGAGGCTGGCACAGCACCGTGTAGCTCAGTGCCATCCGGCATTCTGCGCCACTCAGTGCATTTTGTGGGTTTATGTTTGTGTTGAGGAAATCAATTCTGAAGGAGAGAAGCACCTTGTTGGCTGCTGTGCTGGGGACATCTTTCCACAGGAACAGGCAGTGGGAGAAAAAACACCCAACAGCTCTGCATTTATAGGCACGCTGCCTCAGCTGCCAAACTGTCCCTTGTAAATGCACAGACCTGTAGGAAAATCTGTAAGGAAAACGAAGATGTGTAATTGGAGACTTCTCGAAGTCGAAGTTAAAGAGGGCTTTCCGAGTGCTCTGATGGGTAAGGATGGAAGTGCATCAATTCAATCGCAGTATTGTATGGTGCATGATAAATATTTGATGAGTACAGCCCATCGTTTAGTTAATACACAGCACGGGGCAGATTTTGCTCTCGGATGCAGTGCTCACATTTCTGACTGCCTATTGCATGAGTCCAGTCCTGTGCAGGGGGATGGCGTTTGGTCCAAATGCTGCAAGGTGTGCGTGTCAGACATCACATAAGAGGACTGTAGGTTATCAGCACAGCAGTGTATTACTGCAACTGCTGAGACCCAGCAGCATTTCTGGTTTGACCATAGAAACACTTTGGCCTAAGGCTGGATTTTGATGAATACCATGAATTAGGCTATTTTGTTTCTGGTGATACGGGGTTATGTGTGTTTCAAAACAGAGTGCAGCCTCAGCTGTCCAAGTGAAAGGAGGACAGTGCTGTTGTGTAGGCTGAGCTGTGGCACACACACAACTGGTTAAAGAAGCGCCGGTCTTCTAACAGAATATTCATGAATGGGAGTTATTTATGGATTCCAGGAGTTTTTGCAGATGTTTGCTCTGCACCATGCGTGCATTTCTGTTGGGAACAGAACTCGAGCTGGCAGATTCTGAGCAGAAGGTCAGCAAGGAGCAATGGGCAGGAGCCCATGGTGCTGGGGGGGACAGCATCCTCTGAAGCAACTTTATAGAGGAGCTAGTGAAACAAAAAGTTTTACATCTTTTTTTTAAATTTGATTTCTATTTTTGTGTTTAATGCTTTGTGGGGAAACCGGGGAGGCAATGGGCAACTGGGAGGAACCGTGTCTAAATGTGTTCCTTACAGAGAGAGTGGTGAGGTGCTGGCACAGCTGCCCAGAGAGGCTGTGGATGCCCCATCCCTGGAGGTGTTCAGGACCAGGTTGGATGGGGCCCTGGGCAGCCTGATCTGGTACCAGATCTGGGGGTTGTGACCCTGCCTGTGGCAGGGGGTTGGAACTTAATGATCCTTTGGGATGTTTTTGGGGTGATGTCTGGTACAGAACTGCTGGGTTCTGTGAGTTATGGGATAATTGTTCCCTGTCGGGTGCTGTGAGAATGGAGCTTACTTGACAAGAACTCTGTTTGATGGAAGTAGGGCCCCTAATTCAAACTTGAGCATGTTTTCGGATTCATAGACATGTGTACAGTAAAATCCAGGGAGAACAGTTTGCATAGAAAAGCCAGGAAGCAGCTGGGCATGCAGACAGCTGAGATTTTAGGGGTGGTTTTGGGGGAGAACAGGGGCAGAGGCAAGCAATAGAATTTTGAATGCAGCCTCCTTTGGAGGAATCTGCTTAATACTAAATATGTGGGAATCATTCATCAAAGCACAACCGTGTGGTCACTCCTGAGACCAGGTAATGTTACCTAATGTTAATATCGAGGTGGTTTTTCTTTGTAATTAGCAGCTGACAGTAATGGTGAGAGACGCTTACTTGCCTGACAGTATACGTATATATTTTCTCTTACTTTATATTCTTTCCCATGCAAAATTCAACATGGTCAGTGCCAATAAAATCATTTTGAAAGCCTATCAGATTAAATAGCGGATCCCTTATTGAGCTTCCCATTGGCATGTGAGATCTTCCTTAAAGAATTAAGGATTGTGTCAGCAGCAGAAGCTCACAGGATTGCTCGGCCTCTCGCCGGCTGCCCCACTGACCCTGTGAGACTGGTGAGTAACACCGGGGCTGGAAAAAGCATCTCAGAGGCATTTTTCTGTACGAGTGTGATTGTGTTTGTGCTCCACGTGGCATTACTGGCAACTTGGGGCTTTCCTAGAGGGAGGTGAAGACTGCTGTGTGGTACGGCTCTCTGAGCGTTGGCTGAACCGTTCCCAAACCCAGCCAGTTGAGGTCTGCACTGGGACTGTCTCCAGTTGGGCCTTGTTGGCTTTACACAGAATAAAGCCCCTCTGTTACTGTTGTATTCATGTATGTGCCACACTTAGTACTGCAGCTTACTGAGCACGTGGATCAGACCCAAAACTTCAGCCTGCTCAGCTCTAAGGACACCATGGCTCCGGATGGTTCGGGGTGATAACATGGTGAAGGTGTATTAGGGCCATTTGGCTTCCTTGCCACCTCTTGCATCTCTTTTAGCAAATAAATCAGTCCAAAGTCTCTGAAGAAAATAAGCGAGGCTGCGACTCTGGAAATAAGTTGCTGTGCCTCCCATTGTTACCCCCCTTTTGTTGTTTTTATTTAAAAGAAGAATCACTCTTTTTTACAGATTTATTGCCCCAGCCTGGCTTAAAAGAGAAGGGGACAGAACAATCAGCAGTGATTTATTTCTTTAATGCATTTTAAATAAGTAGACCCCCATGAATGAAGCAATGGTGCATAATTACACTGCGCCGGTCGCAAAACTCGGGCTGTGCCTGCCTCCAGCTCTTAATTTAACACCTGGCCAGCCTTACTGAGTGTGCTGCTGGGGCCAGGAGCTGCAGCTCGTTCCGAGCTGTGCAAAGACTGGTGGCAATTCCTCTCCTTGTGAGCAGGGTCAGCTTGTCTCAGTGCCCTGTTCCTGCATTGGCACTGTGCTTCAGGAGCATCTGGAGCTCCCATGTCCGCCTGCTGCCCCCACCCTTTGCTCGGCCCCAAGGAACTCCTGCCCACATTGCTGTCTCCTCAATTAAAGCAAGCAGAATCAGTTTGAATATTACATTTCCCCTGCACGGACCTCCTGGTGAGTTCTGTGTTTTTTACATTTGCGTTTTCCTGTTTTTGTTTAGCTTCTTCAGCTTTATCACTTCCCCGCTGCTGACTAAAGGAGCTGCACAACAGGGGAAAGTGTGACTAACTCACTGCCTGCACGGGGGAAAGAGTGAGACTGGCTCTGCACATGCTGCTGATAAATGCACAGAGTAAACAGAATAGAAAAGTAGAGAAAAACAGCTTTTTTTCTTATGTTCTCTTTTTTTTTTTTAATAGCAGTGTTAGTCACTTCTTCCAGCAAACACAGGTTGAAGCAACTTCCATCACTATGAGATTTCCTGCAGAAGCAGCAGTACCCCCTTCAAACGCATGCTTCCTTCTGAGATACTTTGCTGTAAGTTGGGAGGAAGACCAAAAAAATGTTCTCCCTCTCTTCTCAGCGTCCTACTTTGTTTTGCTGCACGTCCTGTAGGTGCGGTGGTGCTGCTTCCCCCATGTCATAGAATCATAGCATGGCCTCGGTTCCAACCCCCTGCTGTGTGCAGGGTCGCCAACCACCAGACCAGGCTGCCCAGAGTCACATCCAGCCTGGCCTTGAATGCCTCCAGGGATGGGGCATCCACAGCCTCCTTGGGCAACCTGTTTCAGTGTGTCACCACCCTCTGGTTGAAAACCTGGCCCTGGTCCTGGGGCTGCATCATCCCTTCACGGGGTGCCCCCGCAGAGCTGCTCTCGTATTTTTCCTCTGAGCACCCCAGCGTGGCGTTGGGAGGAAAGGGAAATCTATTGGTGTGTAAATACAGCGCTGCGATGTTTATTTAGTGTCTTTGTTTACTTTGAAAGTTAGTCCCATGCTAATGAATTTATAAAACCTACATTATCCATAAACCTGTCACTGGAACAAAATTTAGTAATAACTCAGGTAATGTATTTAAACCACCAGTGAGTTTGCTCTATCCTTGAGTTGATAAATCGTACGGCTTCATTTGCTAGGAATCAGCAATTTTATGTGGCAATTAATTTTAATGGCAACGGGGAGCCAAAGGACTACATTTTTTTTTACCCTTGCTTTTCTGCACGTTGATGGGAATATCCTGGTGGTTAACATTCAGACTGCGGAACGAGGAAGCAATGTGTGCGCAGTGCTTGCTCTGCACAGTGCTGGCTGAGCCCCGCTGTGGGTGTCTGGGCACAAGGCATGTCCGAGCAGCAGCCCCTGATGTCTGTCCTCAGGATGTATGTGCAGGAACTTGCTGCTTCTTGCTTTCAGTTGTGTACATCGCTGTCAGAAGCCATGAACTCAGGGCAGGGGCTGGGAGCCGAGCGCTGCTGAAGTGCTTTGGGGCCAGTTTTACCCTCCTGGTGTCTGATAATCACTGGGTGTTACCAACCCGTTGTACTCTGGGCTGCAGGCTTGTAGTTGTGTGGGATCCCATCTGGGAAGCTCCTGCTTCCCAGTCCGCGTCTCATCATTCCCATCAGTGGCACCGGTGGGTTCCCAGCAGCATGCAGAGTCCAGTGTAGTTCCCCTCATGCTGAGATAAGTCTTGTCGCAATAAAAACCAACGAGGGTGGTAATTTTAAGGGGATTTATTTACGATGTGGTCAGGTAACATCTATATCTTGGTTTTTGCCCTCTGTGAAGAGCAAGCAGACCTGTGGGGAGGATTTTGGTGTAAGTGACCTTGGAGTCACCATTGGTGGCCCATCGGTGCGCTTTGGACATCATCTGTATTAGAACTTTGTCAGTTCCCAGAGAGGACGATGGCCCCAAAATGAGGTTGGTTGAAGTTATGAGCAAGGTCGTGAACCTGGCGGAAATTTCATTTTGTCCAATATTTATTCTGCTGTTTGGGGTTGCACGGAGTTACCGGTCTGTAAAATGAGGTCGCAGCCAGAAAAGAAAGTTTGGGAGCTGCTGCTTCGGTGCCTGGGTTGAAATTAATTATTTGTATACCTTGGAGGGTTGCGCTGGTTTTTAAACAAGACAGCTGGGTTAGAAAAACAGTCTGAATTCATAGTGAAATACGTTGTGTGATGGCCAGCGTTTGAACCTTGCACTCCCTCGGTGCTCTACCAACCAGAAACTCCAAATTGGCTGCTTCAAATTGGCCGTGTGGTCACTCAGATATTTCATCGTGTTATTGCAGAAATTGCAGCAGCCCCAGATGCCGTGGGGCCGGGGAGCAGCTCGTTGTAGCCACGTTTGGAAAAGCTGGTCTGGTTTTGTCGCTTGCGTTGTGGCCACGGATACTCAGGCAGCAGAAGTGCCGGTGTAGAAAGGAGGACTGGGCTGGCAGAAAACAGTTCATGGGCATTTAAGGAAGGGAATTGTAGAATCACCAAGGTTGGAAAAGATGTCCAAGATGAGCCAGTCCAACCATCCACCTGCCACCAGTATGTCCCCACTAAACCATGAAACATCAATTCAAAATACCAACAATTCCCAGTTTACAAAGAAAATAATAAATCTGCAGCAACGTAACTGTGTTTTCGTGGACAAAAACAACTGACCAAACTGACAGACTGCAGTACAGTTTCTGGTAGAGCAGTAGTGCCAGGTGCCAGCCCGTGCCTTTCCCAGCGCCTCCTTACCCACTGCCTCTTCTCCCTACTGGTAAACTCTGATCTCCCTACCGACCTGCTTGCTGTTCTGGTTTGGTATCTATGGAGGATCACTTCTGAAGTGTATGTTTATGATCATAAAAATGAGTCATTTATGTATTCTGTTGAGTTGTGAAGTGCTGACTCTGCACATTTGTCTGTTGTTTGCTTTTTTTTTCTCCTTGTTGCTTCCTTTCCAAAAAGCCCCGGACAAAGGCACTCTGCTTAGGCTTAAATTGCTCATTAATGGCGTGGCTTCTGCACTTGGGAATATTGTGCTGGGGACTGGTCCAGGGCTGTGTGGTGTCTGCTGGGAGGTGCAGGGGAACACCCCGATGTCCGTGCCCAAAGGACACTGCGTGGGCAGCCTTTGGGCTGTAGACTCAGCATCTGGTGGAGGAATTCTCGTCACCTCATTATTATTGTTTGACTTGTGACTTTGTTACTGCGTGGTCTGAGTTGCAAGGAGAGCAAAAAAGAAAAAAAGAAAGGAAAGGGAGGTTTGGATCCTCTTCCTGTGCCATGGGGAGCCACACTTTGTTAACTGCTGATAAAGAGAGCTTCAAAACCACGGGTTTTTAAGCAGGGAATGTGTTTAAATAGCAGGGAAGATAGATGCTGTTTCTGTCTCTGGCACAGCCGTGCCCTGACAAAGCCCATGACCTTCTGGAGCGCACTGTCAGCTGGCTTTCTGCTTGCCTTGCTGGGAGTCATGGGGTGCAATACTCAGAGCTGGTGCTCCCACAAGGCAGTGACTCTGCACTGCTTTTCCTTCTTCATTCCCAGAGTCTCCCTGTCTTGATCCCTTTCTTGGTCACTTCTGCCCCAAACGATTGCTGGGCCACTGTCATCCTTGTTCCTCCCAGCACACTGCTGCTGGCCGAGTGTGTAATGTCCACATCTGCCATCTGTGGGGGGAGGTGCAAGCATTACAAATGGACTGGGGGTCTGCAGCCAGGCAAATGGGACATTTGGGAAGTCTGGATGTGAAGAAGGAAGCCTTAGGAAGATTTCCCTTTCTATTGGAAAAGACTAAAGATACAGGGGGCCCTTGGCTACCTCAGCTGAGGTGTGTGTGAGTGTTGGGGCATTCACAGAGGTCCTGCTCCATTTTGTGTCCCATGCAGAACAGAGCTGGTTCTAGTGACCATTTGCGTTCTGCTTCAACCATGGCTGTGCCAGCCCCTTGTTACACCATGTTCTGCTTTAAATGTACCCAGAGCCCTATGATACTGCCTTGCCTGAAGCAAATCCCTTCAGTGGTTGCCGATGCTGGTTGTGGTGGTTCAGGAACAGCTCACTCCATCACACCCAGCCTGCAACACACGATGGCACTCAGGATCCTACTTGCTGTCCTTAGGTTCACTCTCATAACATTTTAGGACCTGCAGCCCACGAGACCATTCCTCCCTGCTAGTGCTTGAGATGATGTCTCGGAGTGTTGGCAGACACGGCACCGGCCCTGCTGCGGGCTGCCCCAGAGCACTGATGCTATTTGCATGCTCCCTAGCAACTTTGTGTGTTGGTTCAATTACAAAGGACTCTAAAAACACACTCCATCTGGTTTTCCAACCCCAGATGCGACCACCCCAAAGAGTGATCTAATTCTTCTGTATTTAGACTCGAAAACTTCTCACCAGTTGGTGGTGCGGGAAATCAAATGAGAGTCCTTAGGAGCAATAAGATCCACATGCTGCCCTAATTGCCTATGGAGCTACACCACTGCTCTTGCTTGAGTGTATTTACAGTGCTGCTCTCAAAGGCATATTGTTAGGTGAGGGAAAAGCCCACAAATCTTAATTTGAGTAATAATTCAGTGTGTTCCAATAATTTGCTGCTCATGATAGGGGCCCCTCGGTGTCTGCTGTGAGATTTTGTGAGCTGCGATGCTTTCTGTGGGGGGAGGCAGGCAGGTCAGTGTGGGCTGGAGGTACAGAGCAGATGGGCAGCACTTGACAGCCCAGAGAGCTGGAGCAGAGCTCTCCCCTCCCGTGCCATCACTGGGGAGCAGCGTTGTTTTAATTTGCTGTTAGACACCGGTGGTTCGTCCTGCCCGCGTGATGGGGTTCTCGAAGCACAGGGGGTGAGTGAGGGAAAGCGGGAAACCCTGCGTACTCAAAGCTTCAGACAGAGTTTTAAAAACAAACAAGGGGCGACCGGCCTTCAGCGATGATGAGAGCAGGGCCTGGTTCATGCTGCTGGTTGTTTCCAGTGAAGGTTTCCTGTGGGAGCCCCGTGCGCCTCACAGGAAGTGTGGTCGGGTTGGCGGCCGTGGGCCGTCCCCTGCTCTCACCTCCATCAGGCGGTGATGCATGGCCATGTGGGAAGGGTGGCTGTCCTCAGGGCTGCCCCGAAGGTACGCGTGGCCCTGTGCAGGAGCCCAGCCCCAGGAGACCCGACTTGTGTCAACAAGCCCAGTAGGCACTATTTTAAGCTGCTATGTACCTAACGCTTCCTGTTTTTCAGGAGAAACTTCTTGTTTTCTTGCTTTTATGTTGATGGATTTATTTTAACGGCTTGTTCCTGAAGAAGGGCGTGGGTTTTTTTTTTTTCCCAGCTCTCCTGAAGTGTTGCAGGTTGGTGGCCCATGGGGCAGGAGGACTCCCTGGTGGTGGGCTGCTCTTGGTGCTCAGCCTGGGCAGCAGGGCTGCCTGTGGTCCTGGGGGCAGCGAGGGGTCCCGCTGCAGGTAGGCAGCCGCTCTGAAGAGAGCTGTGAGGGTTTTGAACTTTCGTTAATGCTAAGCTAAGCCATGTGTGGTTCTCTTTCGAGGAGTGTTGGCCTAACCAGTAAGGACAAAGTAAATAGCATTCATTTCCTGCTGACCTTTTAACACCAACAGATGTTTTCGCTTACAAGTACCATAGGCCACTTCAGTCACTGACCTCATCAAGTGAGCTGCTGCCATTTTCTTACTCGGCAGTCTCTAACGCTGCTTTTTTAACCCATTTTGCTGAGGCCCGCCTGCAGAAGGGGGTCTTCCCGCCTTGGTCAGAACCCACGCACCATTTAATATTTTTGGCTTTTTTTACTCTGGATGAACCAACCACATCCTCCTCGATTTTGTCCTCAGTGGAGGATGGCAGATGTTTCCTCTGATGGGCTCCATCGGGCTGTCTGAGGGAAATGAGTTTCCCTTTGTGATATTTTCCCTAGCGGTCCTCTTGCAGGTTGGACTTGCAGGCCCACGGCTGGAGCAGTAAGTGCGTCGGCCTTGTCTGTGTTTGCAGTTGTTGAGGAGAATGAATGTGGTCCTGAATCACCTTCAGGCTCAAAAAATGAACGGGTTGCCGTGCCAGAGACGAGGCTTCCACCAGTAACGTTCCCATCAGTGCTGATTGCACTACTGGTGCCTGCTTCTCTGTGGCCTCTTGGGTCTTTGTCCTGCCCGGTGAGTCAAGAAGATCTCAGTCCCATCCCCAGGCTGCCCTGCTGGGAGATCATCTGGGTGTTGCTTTTATTGCCATGCAGTCTTCCCTCCTGGATCTCTAGATCTGCTGCTGCAGATGGTGCTGGGTGGGAATCTGTGCAGGAACTGATGCTGTTGGGGAAGCAAATGTGGTAGTAGTGAGCAGTAAAGCTTGCTCATTCCTGCTGCCTTTTAATTTGCTTTTGGCCAAGGGATGTTCAAGTCTGAGCATGACTTGTGTGTCTAAGACTGTCAGAGATGCTGAGTTCGTCCAGGAGTCAGCTGAGGGAAGTTTCTCTGCTGTCGGTCCTGGCCAGAACCTGCCTTCTTCTTTCAGTCCTTTGTAGAGAGTGTGGGGACAAGCTCTGGAGTGAGGTAATGGAGGAGAGAGACGTGGTGGTAGGCTGACGTGCATGGTGTACATTTGTTTGAGACCTTCACATGTTGGTGAGGAGCCTCTTCCCAGAGCTGGCTTTGCAGTGGTGCCTTGTCTGGCGGCGTGGAGCAGGGTGAGGTGTCTCCATGTCTGGGGTAAAATAAAGCACAACTCCGATACTTGAACACCAGTTTATTGGCTTTGCTGTACAGCGCACACCTGGTGTTCCTGAGGTAGTGGCATTCAGTTTGAAGTGCAAAGCCTTCAGTCTTCTTTTGGCTTCAGCTGGGGGGAATCAGAGAGGGGAAAATACAGTGTAATGGTCAGTTATTGAGTTATTCCGTCTGGAAAGGGACGTGTGTTAATTTGAGGCTTATGAAATTAGCCTCATAGACTTTTGTTTTTAATACCGTGTTGAAATTAGGTTGAGGGAGATCCCCAGGTTGCCTCTTTGTGTTCTGTCTTCATTTTAGTGGTCTCCATTCATATTTAGCTGAGAAGTTTTACTTCATGAGTTGTGATTTCTGTCCTGAGCGTTGGGTTTATACGGGACAAATAAGGAGAAAAGAAAAACTGTGGCTCAGATTCCCCTTTTCCTATTTAATTAAAAAGAGAAGTATGCAGAATCTTAAAAATTCCTGAGTATTACTCAAACATTACCAAGAGTTTCAGGTTTCAAGAAAAATGACTCACGGGCATTTTTAATACAGAATTGCTCAAAATAGAGTTGAGTATGATTCACGTTAGCAAATTAAGACAACAGAAGCAAGCAAAAAGCCTTTAACCTGGCATTTGCCCTTTGTGATGGATATGTTATAGAAGGGATGGCTGAGCTTTCCTGTCTGCTCGTGGTGTCCAGTGGTGTGGGGAACAGCAAGCAGGGCAGGGTGCACTGTCAGCCCCAGCTCAGTCTATCTGGCAGGTTATCCGCTGGGGGCTTCCTGGACAGGTTGGATAAAAGGATTACATCTCTGAATGGTGGGAATCCTGCCTGCCTTGTATATTAATTTTTATTGGTCAGTATCATTAGGCTATGCCTAATTGTTGTAGGCAGTCATGAAGATCAAACTTTTGAGTCTGGAGTAGAGGAAAGCAAAGTGTGTAGTTGGGTGCCTTTTGCAAAGTCACCAGCCTTCACCAGCATTCAGACTCGAGCTTGTGTCCAGCACTGGGCTGGTCTAAATTTTGTGGTCAGTGTGGCAAGAGAGGCGTCCCATCTACAGCAGTGTGCTGCCTGGATGGACTCTAGTATAATAATAAAGAGGAGCCAACTTCTTTGGCTCTACCTGAAAGCAAGGGGCGTTCACAAAGCACACTTGTAATACAACCCTTGTGAGAAGAATTGTTTAACAAATAGCCAGATAATCTAGTTTGCCTTTTCTGCAGTGTTTTAGTTTGCCCTGCACTGGCAGTCAGCCTTTCCCAGGTTTAACCTTGCACAGAAGATTTTATCTTGCGAGCCATCAGAGACGGCTGGTGATTGTGGAAAACATCACCAACTTAGCGAGTGGATTACTGAGCAAAATCGATTTTATTTGGTACGTTTATAGGCTGGAAGGCAACACAATAGCGTCTGCTTTGCTTCCACGCCAGCGAGGAGGGAGTGCTCCAACCCGTGTTGGAGCCCCTGTGTGTGCCTGAGAGGCACCCGCGTGTTTTGGACCACGTTCATCGCCGACGTAATTCTGATGGCATCGTTCTGGCTGACTGAGCAGGACCTGCAGAAACGCCTTAGGTATACGTGCTGATGTCTGTTTTGTGGCTGTTTCTACTTACGTGTTCAAGATTCTCTGTGAGCGACGGGAGCGGAGACGTTCCCCATGCTCCTTGCTGCTCCTTGGATTGATGCATGGTGCCTTCCCTCCTGTTTTGTCAAAGTGTCCTCTGCTCCAGAGATAATGCAATTGCTATGCAGTGCTGTGCAAATACTCTTCTGTATTTGTATCTCTTTTCTATTTAATTATACTGTATAAATGTCCTCGGTAAATTTGATAAGTTGGGTGAAGGATATTGATTTTTGAGTCTCTCTCGTGCAGGGCTCCTTGCGGCAGCAGCAGCTGTTCCCCAGGCCTATTTCCTGGGTGAAGGTTCAGCATTTGAGTATTTTCAGGATAACAAAAGAATTTCTCTCCTCTCCCAGTTGAGCTGCTGATTGTGGGAAGAGAAAACATTCGTGTTGGGTGGTGGTTTTTTTAAGTCTTAGACTCACATCGTCTGTAAATGCAGGTGGGAAGGGAGATGAAGGTGCGCAACAGACCTGGTGCCTTCACTGCTGTGGATAAAGCCTGCTGCCAGCTCTGGGGAGAAATGAGAGAGGTATGCTCTGGGTCTGGGCCAGGCCTGGGGGCAGCAGTGGGGTCCCCAGACCCCCTGCATCACCCGCAGTGGCGTGGGGAGGCAGAGCTGGCAAGCACGGGGGTGGGAGGAAAAGGAAGAGTGCATTCAGAGGGTTAAAGCAGGAGGACCAACAGCCTATTTTTAACTGCAGTTTTGAATGTGAAGTGTCACCGATGTTAAAAAAAGCTCGGTGAATAGCGGGGAAGATGTGTGCAATAGTGGAAAGCCAGCTGCAGCTCTTTGAGCCGGCCGCTGCTGTTCAGGGGAGGCTGCGAACACTTGGGTAGTGTTAATGTTTTAATTTTTCTTCTCTCAGCCTGAGGTCTCCCTGCACAAGGGAATTCCTTTAAACCGTGCTTAGCTTTCAGCCTCTCAAGATATTTTCGTTCTTCAAGAGGAAAGGAAGGGAGAAATGTAGATATTTGTGCACTTTCCTATCGTGCTCGCTCTCTTTTCATTCTCTTGGAACATAAAATGTTTTCCTTTCCCTCTCTTTTTTTTTCCCCTGAAAATTAGACCCTGTTTTTTTCTTATGGCTTATTTCCATGTATTCCTCATACAGGATTTCAGCCTTGATCTGTAATGCAAGCCTGTGGCTGTTCTTCCTAAAAGTTCGGTCCCACTGGGACGTTCATTACAAATCCTTATTTTCAGTAGCAACTTGTCTTCTGCAGACATCCCCCCTTGGAGCCAGCTGGGTCAGTGGCTGTGTCACCCCATGTCCCACCCCCAGGACAGGGACGTGGGGCTGCCACGTGTTCTCTGCTCTCTGCACGGACATGAGTGGCTGCGGCTCCGCGGTCCCTCGAGTCAGCAATGTGCAGAGCGATGCATCCCGAGCAGCGGCCGTGTCTGCCCATTGTGTCACCGATCTGAGCATTAAAGGGACCCCGGGTAGGTGTTGCGACAATAAACCATAACAGCTCTATAGGAGCTGTCACAGTTCATTGCATCAATAATCTGTGCATTAAGGAGTCCCGAGCAGGCCCTGGCACACAATGGGCCGTTACGGCTCCAGATGAGGCCGCACAGATTTAGGTCAATAACCCAAGTGTTGTTAAGTCCCAAAATAGCTGCGACAAAGCAAACTGCCTCCTAAGAAAGATGCGTAGATTATGCAAACCTGTGGTGGTGGCAGAGGATGCTCTGACTTACTGCTAAAGGTTAGTGGTGGGAGAATTATTTCATTTTATTTATGGCTGTTATCTAAACCTCTCTCCACTCCCTTCGGTCCCTCCTTCCCTCTCCTTTCACCCCTCTGGAAATTAAACCATTTGAGCGACGCTGCGGGAGCAGCAGAGGTGAGATGTAAGGGAGGGAGGGGAGGATGGCTGGGGGGTCCAAACCCTTCCTTCTCCTGAAGCCATCCCTATCCTCATGCCCAGTGCTGGGCTCTGAGTAGCACTGGCAGCTCCCACTGCTGCCCATCACTTCCTCAGCTGAGGCCCTTTTGTGCGCGGGCGATGAGGAGAGGAGCGCCTCCAGCGCAGGAAGGAGGGCCGGCTCGCATTGTGGGAGCATGCCTGAATGGAGACGTGGCCTTGAACTCTTGAACTCTTCTTTTTCTGTAGAGTACAACCACTGCGTACCTGAAAACACACACAGGACTTACTCAGGTGGAAAGCGGTTGTGCACTGGGAGCAGATCTCACATCACAACAAACAGGGTTTTCCACATTTCCATTTGGAGATTTTCCGTTTGAGATTCCTCTAGCAGTCAGGCAGCAAAAGATGAATTAGCCGAGCTGCTGAAGGTATTACACGTGTTTCCCCCTTTGGAGACTTGTTAGAGCACGTTTTCTTTGCTGATAGTAGTAAGTGTTGCAAACAAAACACAGTTTTCCCCTTTGAATATTTCTTTACGCGGAGCATCATCTACATTAAAAAAAAAAGAGTATGTTAAGCAACACGAATAGCTTCAGGCTATTTTGTTTCATGTTGCTAAATAAGTCAATGCAGATGAGGACTTTCTGTGTAAGAGTGACTTGTAAATATAAGCATTCAGATAAGAGCAAATTACAGCTCTGAAAATCTCCTGGAGACAGTGGAGAGTTGCTGCTCCTCCTGCTGCTCCCAGACCAGGCAGAGCTCTGAGGGCAGGCGGTGTTGGAAAAGAGCTTGAGATGCACTGAGGAATGCAGGCTGTTTGTTCTGTGCAGGGCAGCTGGGTGCTGGTGGGGTCTGCTGGCATGTGCTGTGCCTGCAGGGCATCGTCCTGGCTCTCCTGCTGAGCCAGGTCCTGAGCGAGTGGTTGGGAATGGTGGGGGAATGACATCTCCATGGGATGAGCCCAAGGAAGGCATTCTGTGTCACTGCTCATCTTCATGTAGGCTGTGAATGTGAATTGAGAAGTTGTGAGTAAAGGGCAGTATTGCAGACTTTGAGACACTTTGGTTGTGAGTCCTTAAGTCTGGAAGTTGGCTGTGCTGCCAGGGGTGCAGGGTGCTGTCGTGGTTGGGTCTGACATCAACCCAATGGTGCAGCAGCTTAGAACTCAGGGAGCAAGGTGTGCCCTGCAGGGCAGGGACAGGAGCACGTTGCTCCCACCATGTCCCACATCTTTGTTTTCTAGGAGACACTCATCTCGTTGCCTCTTTTATTATTTCTTTCATTCAGGAGTAAGACAGAACTCCTTGGAAGATCTTTTGCTCCTTTTGGTAGTCTTGCCCTTGCTGCCATCACTGCTTTGAGCTTTTAACTTGTTAGCATACTGGGAGTGTGAGTGGTGAGTGGTGAGGCACCGGTGTGGGGAGTGGTGTGGTTAATGTCTGTGGAGTTATTCCAGAGCCACAGGGCTGTGGCACTGAGGGACATGGGCAGTGGGCATGGTGAGGTGGGCTGGGGTTGGGCTTGGTGATCCGAGAGGTCTTTTGCTGTCGTCGTGATTGATGCAGACATTTAATCAAGTTTTCCGCACTGAGGCTGGATGCTCTGGAACCCCAAAATGCAACGGCCGTCACACTCCCAGCCCTGCCTGCTTCTGTCCAGGGAGCAAAGAGTGCTCTGGGCTCAGAGGACTGGCAGCGCAGCATGGTGATGGGGAATCAGGGAGCTCCACGGGGGGGGTGTGTGTGCGGGAGAGGCGTGGAGGCTGGAAGGATGTGGCTCTTGGCCACATGAAGATTTTGGTATGCAGCTCATGCTCAGGAAGTTTGGCCACCCTGATTACAAACATACGTGTGTTTGGAGATGGATGCTGAGATATCTGTCTCTTTCCTAATTTGATTTGTATTTAGATGGAGGGAGGAAAAACACCAGAGCGGGGGAGTGGGTGGCTTCGTGTGGTTTCCTAGCCAGCAGAAGCTGAAAACGGCTTAAAGCTCACATTTAGCAGCACGGTGGGATCTATAGAAGGAGGCATCGGAAGGTAAGTGGCCTTGCCCTGCCTCTTGGCAGCGGGGAAGTTGTGTTTGCCTTTGTTCAGCTCTGCAGAGGGAAGAGCCCTCCGCTCCAGCTCCAGAGGTGGATAGCCGTGCTGAGACACAGCCTGCAATCTTTATCAGTTAATCATTTTTACAGCATCAGAATACATGAACTGCTGTGTGTGAGAGCAAAAAGGGGTGAGATCTGCCGTGTTGGAATTAGGGAGGGGAACGAAGCGAACTGAACAAAACCAAACCTTGGAGGCAACAATAGCTGTGCACCAAAGTGTTTGTATAACCAGGACTTTTTATCATAGCTATTTCTTCTTCTTTTCCTCTTGTCCTTGCTCTTGCTTGCTCATCTATATACAGCATATGGAAAGGTTGAAAAGTGGCAATTACTAAATGAGAGCAGACAGAAGCGGTTCTCCAGCCGCTCCAGATGGGGGTTTGCAGTGCTGTTCCCAAGCCCTGTACTTCACTCCGCAGTATGAAATGCCCTCTAACGGCCAAATAACCACATAGCTCATCCGGCAATGGGCAAACAGGCGTTTTTCTAGGGGCTTCACATTCTGGCTGTGCTGATTTTGGTGTGGTACTGAATTACTGCTGGAGTAGAGGAGAGCTTTTGATTACTGAGATGTAAAACAGATGAAGGCTCGCCTCTGTCCAGCGTTGGGTTGGTGAAGTACAAGCAACCCGAGAAGGCTGCCAGGACATGGGGTGACGTTTTGTTTTGTGGCATGGCAGGGACCTTTGGAGACTGTCAGATTATTTCTGTATCTTTTTCTCCTTTTAACTTGATAAGTTGAAGGTAGTTTCCTAGGCCACAATGTGCCACTGTGTGCTGTAGTATCGGAGCGTGTGTTATTGGTGGCAGATACTTAGAAAAACAAGATAAGAGAGGCTGAAGGAGGCCCGTGATTAATTAGCAGATGGATTGGGCCCTCTCAAAGCTAAGTGGATAATTCAGGTTCAGCTCCTGGTTGTTGCTTTGCCCAGTGGGTTCCCTGCGGGCTGTCAGTGTGGGATGGGCAGAGCATCGACCTGCTTTGTGATGGCAGCAGGAGAGGTGACAGTTGTCCTTACAGCGGTGCTGAGGGTTTGTGCTGCGGCTGTAGGAATGAGAGGAGGGCCAACTCTGGTATCTCCCAGTTGCAGAGCAAGGAGAGAGGAGCTGCAGAGGGCTGTTCCTACCTGCCAGGAAGCGCCACTGCATATGCTGGGAGACTTCATCCCTCAAAGCCAAGAGTCTGAGCACTGGAACAGGCTGCCCAGGGAGGTTGTGGAGTCTCCTTCTCTGGAGATATTCAAGACCTGCGTGGACGCCTACCTGTGCGACCTGCTGTAGGGAACCTGCTTTGGCAGGGGGGTTGGACTTGATGAGCTCTGGAGGTCCCTTCCAACCCCTACGATTCTGTGATTCTGTGAAAGCTGAGAGTCCATCACTGATAAATTAAGGGGAAAAAAAGTGAAAAATGAAATAGAAACAAAAATCCAAGGGTCTCACTCCCTTCCTTTTCATACTGTGGCAGTTTGGGTGTTGTCCTTTCACCAGGTCTTCACAGTGACATCCCTGCTGCAGGAACCCAATCTGGAACGCAGTTTGTAACCTGCACGGCAATTCTTAAAGAAACTTTAAAAAAAAAAAAAAAAGCCCAGAGCCAGGAACCAACCCAGAACCACCTGACTTGTGGTTTATGTGTCATTAAGATGGACACAAAATGCTACAAAGCCACGCGTTCTTTTTTACATATACGCCTATAATTGTAATTCTCCTTCTGCTGAGACAACAAGTAGCTTTGTTGGCACAGAATCGGGGGTCCTCCCCATGTCTTCAGGGCTCAGAGCAGTGCAGGGTCAGGCCCTCTGTGTCATCTTCGAAGCCTTCTTATTTTAGCCCGGTCTGTATCTTGTTGCATAATGTTTTAAGATGTGGTCTCCATCTTTACGCAGCACGTTTAATTTAGCAGCAGATGTGCAGGCTCATATGCCGTTATGGTACATTTTGTTCACTCATATAATAGTGAGTTTCTCAAAATTGTTACCAGTTCTTCAGCACTCCTACGGCGTGATATTCTCCTCTCTGTATGGTGAAAAGCAGAAGAGCTCTTTATCTCTCCATCTGCAGGTGCTAACGTGGGAGTGTCGGCTCATTGCGGAGCACGCCTGACCTGCTGCATTGCTTTTTTGGGGAAAAGGCAGCAAGCAGTCAGAGGAGGACAAGGCTTCAGCCCTTAGGTTTCTGGGCACTAAACAAGCAAGGCACCTAGACAGAAACTGCTTCTCGCCACCCACGGAGGCATGCAGGCATTCCCATGGAGAGGCCTTAATGCAAAACATCGCTGAACGCTTTGCGGCAGCAGAATCATACTAATAACTAATAAAGGCACTCAAGCTAATTAGCAATGGTTTTGTAGCAAGAGACCTGCCCTGGCTGTTCTGAGGGTGCCGAAGGCTTCACAGCTGAGATTGTTTTCCCACAAACTGGGAAGAATCCTTTTTCTTGATGTCCTGTTTCCCAGGCGATGGCCAAGGGCATTTTAATGGAGCAGGAGAAGCCCAAACGTCGGCCACACAGAAACTGTGTGATTCCTCTTCCCAAGTGCATAGGGTGAATTCCCTCAGCTATTAAATAATAATAATTACGATAACGTGTTTTTTTTATCCTTCCTAATGAAAATCTATGTCCTTTTCTCATCACCCGTATAAACGTTTAATCTATTTTTGGTTCCTGCTGAGCTATTGTGCTTAACAGTACCTTGACACTGTGAGCTCCACGTGTTGTTTTGCTGTTGCTTTTCCAAAGAAAACATCCAAAAGGAGGATCTGGGCAGGGATTGAGTGGTTGGTGTCTGTCTTTCCTGGCATCCTTTTCCGTGCCTCTTAGAGCTGGACATCCCCCTCAAGGATGTGCTGCTGGAGCAGGGAGGAAGGATGACTCAGAGTGTCCCTCCTGCATTGTGCCACCTGCTTTGTCTGTTCTCCACCCCTGCCATTATCTCTGTGTGTCTCCTTTCTTTTCTCCACATTTCCTTTCTTGCACTGAGCCAGGCTGCCCTGCTGACATCTGAAGCCTCGGGCACAGCCCCGCTGCAGTCACAGCCATGGATGGAAGCTTGGGCACTTCACAGCCCTGAGAGCTGCTCCTGTGCTGAAACCGTGGATTGAATGAGATCCAGCTTTCAGACAGTGGATCTTAATGTAAAGGTGGCAGGGAGAGTGGCTCATTTCAGTGTTACAGACTATTTGGAATCATAGAACGGCTTAGGTTGGAGGGGACCTTGAAGCCCCTCCAGTTCCGAATATCTGGGGTTGTCCCTACCTGAGTGCATCACCTTGCACTTGGCCTTGTTGAACCTCACTGGATTGATGTGGGCCCACTTGTCAAGCCTGTCAGGGCCCTCTGGATGCCGTTCCTTCCTTCTGTTGTATCAGCTGCACCACTCAGCTTGGTGCCATCAGCCAACATGCAGAGGGTGCACTTGATCCCATTCTCCGTGTTGTTATTAAAAATGTTGAAGAGCACCCAGGAGGACCCCTTGGAAGAGGTGCTTCCAGCTCCAGGAAGCTCTCCTTTCCCAAGAGCACAGGAAAGGTTCTGAGGTATCATCAGATCATTTGGGCTGGGTTTTCCATTGCCTTGTTTAAGTAAGGCTTTATGAACCTGGCATAGACACATGGAAGGATGATTTGCTTTTAGCAAGTGGGAGATTTTTGTGGGGCCATGAGTTTTTGTAGTGGAGAACCTCCGTTTGGTTGATGCTGCATTTTGGAGAGGATAAAAAACATGGATGGAAACTGTGAGCAGCAGGTTTCTGGCTCCAGCAAGGGCCAGAGTGTGTGCATGTACTTAACAAATACGCTCATAGTTGAAGTTAAGGAGGAGTCCCACATTAAAACAGGTCTTGCCCCTGTTTGTGCTGCGTACACCTGATGTTAAAGCAGCGCTCAGTGAGAGGGACCATGAGAGAGGAAATCACCTCTCTAATACTTCTGTCCAACCGAGCATTTTATTTTGGAAAATCACCTTTTCTTTCTTTTCGTTTCCCATCGAAAGCAGGAAAAATAAGCCCTCGTACAGCTCTTCTCTCATTTTCTGGCTCATGGGCTGTGGCATTTGACGGGCAGTATTAAGAAGCTATCTAAATGTGTTACATCGGGATGAATATTTTTTCCTGAAACATTGCATTTAAGTACATTGCTTCTTTAAATAACTAACTAACTGGTGGCTATCATCGTGTCCGAGGGTTTTCAGGAAAATTTACATTTTGAAAGACACTGTTGGAGGCTAACACGGACATGCAATTACTGTATGTAAATCACTTCACTTGTTTCCTAATCTCGCTAAAGATGAAGTACAGTTTTTCTGTGCGTGCCTCTCTCTCTCTCGCATCCCCTTATACAATGAGGTTTTCTTGTCTTTTAATTGCTGGCCATGAATTCGGTCCTGCCTTGCCTGATTGTGTTTGTTTTATTTCGGAGGACATTTAGCCCTGCGGTCGGTTCCCAGTTGGGTTGGATGGAGAAATGGCTGAGGGGAGATTGAAGTTGGAAGCACAGCTAATTGCATCCTCACTGCTGCAAATGGAAGAGCTCTTTTTTTACAGCTCCGTAGGAAGGCTGGGAAGCACCCACTCACTATGCTTCCTTTCATCCAGCCCTGCCATAGCCTGCTCGTGAGCTCCTGATGCAGTTCTAATAAGGCTTTGAAACTGTGCTTTTCTTGCTGGCCGGTATCTCGGACACCTATCATGTGAGGATGGAGCAGTGAGAATCGTTAGGAGGGAGCTCATTCATGGGCACTCTGTTAAGCTGTGTGGGATTCTGCTAATATGAGTGGCGATCTCTGCGTTGTTACCAATTCCTTTGTAGGAACTTTTCTTTCCAGGAGCAATAGAGTGAGTTGAGATAGCAGGAAGAAAACTTCACTGGAAGCGTTTGTCCATTAGGAAATGCACTCTGTTGAAACTACACACCCTTTGCATATCGTTTGTTTGGGGAAGAGAGTCGCAGACACAGCATAGTGATCCCTTTCGAACCTTTGAGCATTTTCGGAACAAAGCGGGAACTTTTTTCTTCTGAAGGGAAGTTTTTATAACCCGTTGTTTCTCCCTGAAGGTGAGCTGGGATTTAATAGGCCTTGAAAGCCATGTGTCTCCATCTAACACTGGCCATGGACACACTGCCCTTGTGTTGGCTGCACTGACAGCATCATTCCTGTTGTACAAAATGTTTTGGCTGTTGCAAGCTTCTGCAAGCTTCTGCCTCCGGAGTGGAAGTTTTCTGCTTCTTTCAAAGTGTGGCATTAATTATTAATGGGAGTGGGAACCGTGCTCTTTAGCATCCCTATGTTTAAAAAAAAAAATCAATTAATTATTGCTATAAATCTCAGAGATTACGCTGCAGTTGTGCTGCTGGGAAATTGGCCATTAACTACCAGGAAATCGCCCATCTTCCCTGAGTCAGAATTCGGTTGTACCAACACAACCGTTTTCCTTTTATAAATTAACTATCAACGTGATGCATAATTGATAACCATTTATAATAATGACAATAATCTCCATGAAATTGTCATCTCGCTCTGCAGTGGCTTTGTTAGAGCCCTCACCCAGGCGCGCACAGCCCAGCCCATGGGTTGGTTAACCCAGAGGCTTTCACTTGCACAGTGCAGGAGCTGCTGCAAAGGGATAAACCCACCGAGGGCAGTGTGTGACTGTGCTGCGAGGATGAGTTGAGTGCTGCTGGTTGTGCTCTGCAGAGCAGGAAGCAGGAGCCAGTGTTTCCAGTGAGGACATCCCTTGACTTAGCTGCATGCAGAGCGGCCAGGGCTTGCAGCTGGGTGCAGATGGCCACTTGGGAAAGGATTTCTCACTCCTCGTGCCCGTCTTCCCCTTCCCCTTCTGTCCTGGTAAGGCCTTTGTTTCCACTAGTTCTGCTCTTTTGGCAACATGACATGGACTTAAAAGGGTGGTGTTGGAGGCAGGATGTATCCCTGGAGGGCTTGTAGCTCATATCTGGGAGCCTGTGTTCTTAAAACATGTGAGAGGATAGCTCAGTATTGAGTTGCTGGCTGTATAATGTAAGTCGGTAAATCATCGGTGCGTGCCGCGTTGGGCTGTTGGAATTCAGCTGTCAGCATGAAGTCTCTTCACCTTATGTCTTCATTCATTGACATGACTGTAGAAGTTCTGTGAAAGGCGCAGCCCTGAGCCTGGCAGTGCAGCTGCTGGGGCACATGCTGTGCTGGCACTTTCAGGACCGCAGCCTTGAGCCCAGCTTCAAGCACTGGGAACCTTCTGTAGGAACCAAAGCAACCCAACTGAGCTAAGAGGTTCAGGTTCTTCCTCCCGTGTTATCACAGTGCAGAAGACCCTGCAGCTGTTGTCCCTTTGTGGGGCATTTCTTGCAAATGTCAAGGTGTACGGATTGCCTTATTTCATTGCATTTAAATGCGTGCTCAGTAGAAAGTATGAAGGGCCACGGTAGTGGCTGGAACATGCATCAAGGTTTAGTTGAGAAGTCACGGGCCACTGATGACTTCTGCTGGGCCAGGCTGTGTGTATGTCTGTGTGTGTGAAAGTACTGGCAGAGCAAAAGCTGCTTTCCCTTTTTTATGTACTCTCTAATAATCTTTCAGTATCTGTGAGCCTACAAAATAGCTTAATGGATTTTGTCTGCTAGGAATAGATTTTTAAGGCAGAAATAAAACTCGGAAGGCCAAGCAGCGCTTTGGCAATTCTCTTGTACAATGCTGTGTTTTCTGATCCCAGGGAAGATAAAGGGGCTGCATGCTTGGTTGGCGGTGTAGGATCTGGAAGGACACAGGCCTGGAAGTGCTAAGCCCACAGACTTGGCTGCAGAAAGCCTGCTGAGCTGGGTGGGTTGGAAATCCTATTTACCAGCTCCTCTCCTCTTGACAGGATCGATACTGGCGGTATGCATGCCGACTCCTGTGAGTTTTCCTGAGTTCCCGGGGGACTGCTTTGCTTTTTGAATCAGAAAGTTGGAAACTACCATCAAGAATGGCACTTGTAGATAAACACAAAGTCAAGCGACAGCGACTGGACAGAATTTGTGAAGGTAAGAGGATATTCCAGCATTTCTGTGAAAGTTGACAGACTGTTAAGGTAGAATTACCTCACTTGTTTTCTACAGCACACAGAAACTGAGATCTGGGTCCATGGCTAGATCTCCCATCTTCTGGGTTGGCACAAACTACAGTCATATTGGTATTGGCAAGGGACAAACTGATTCCACTCATTCTTCCCCACAGTCGTGTTCACGGACTGTTTAATTACCCGGTGTCATGTCCCACACTGCTGGCATGAGCCCTGCCCTGCTGCCCTTGGGTAAAGCTCAGAGTCCTCCACTCCCACACAGCCACTGTTCTCCTTCTTAAGGCTTTGGCAGGGCAGAGATGTGGTTGTCTCACAGCTGCTGCTTCGTGGATATGGAAGTTGACCATCTCTCATAACAATGAATATCTTCTGAAAATGGATGGAAATTCATAAATAGTTCTTGAAGTACATTGGATTTGAAACTTGATGATCCTTGAGGTCCCTTCCAACCCAAGCCATTCTATGATATTTCATACGCTTTGGAACAGATTGTTAGAATGGCTTTTGTTTTGTTGGCGTGTGATGATAAGACAGATTTGCTGTAAATTGTTCTTTATTCATTGTGTGTTACCGTGGCACAGCTGACTCTTACCTTCTATTTATCCCATTTTCCAGCAGCAGAAGTCTGTAGCTAACCTTTTCCTATTCTAGCTCACATGATTACTTATGATGGAAGTCAAGTGATGGCAAACAACCTCTGACTTTCAGGTGTACACTCTGATACTTCTCTTATGCAAACTGACACTCACAGAAGTTTTACCATCAGTAGCAAAAGCTGAGCAGAGTATTATTTTAGGGAAAATATCCTAAGTCGCATCTCTTAAAGAGCTCCAGTTTTTATCTGCTCTTAAGATGAACAGCGACCTGCAGGGTAACAATTTGCTGTACTACTCGAGTGCCTACCAAGTGAAATAGGTTTTGCTCTTGGATGAAAGCGCAGAGCTCACATGGGAGCTGTACTGCATCTGTTTCACCAAAGTGTGTGGGGTTTGTGGAGCTTCCAGGGAGCCTAAAAAGCTGAGCATTGGGACAAGGTGGGTTATGGTTGGGTATTTGCGTTATGTATTGCTTGCTCCAGCATGCCAGAGCTGCTGCTCTCCACTTGTCATGAGTTGTTTAGCTTTAGATCAGGGTGAGCCTTGTGCCCTCCTGCACATGCGTTGCTCCATGAACGCGCTGAGTATTGCCCAGAAAGCAGCAGCATTGATGGGGAGCTGAATGCTAAGCTCAGAGAACAGCTGACAGGAACAGAAAATCAGCTCTTCGTTTAATCATGTCATACAAAAAAGGTGGAGAAGCAACCCTGCCTCTTTGTTTAATTAAGCCATCCCAAATGGGATTTGCATGTGAGCTGCGCTGTATCTCTGGGCAGGATATGAAGCCCTGTAGATTTTGGAGGGGTGGAAGCAAAGCAGAAAGAGGTGAAGAACCGGGAAGGGGTATCAGAAGCATGCTGCTGAGTGGAGCTGCCTACTTCTCCTTTTGAATGTCATAAACACTCAGGTGTAGTACAGTATCTCATCTTCAAAATTTACTTTGAACTCGACTTAAAAGAGTTGTGTCAGCTGAGCCTGGATGTTCAAAAGCTGCCTTCCCGGTTTGATGTTTACTATCAGATTGAGTTGCTGAGTGTACAAGAAATTCAAAAGGATTGTACGACAAACCTGCTAACAGAGCTTTAGATGTGATTGAAGTTTAGATTATTTTCCTCTGATATACGGGCTTTCTTCTTCTTTCTTGGTCAGAAGATATTCTTTCTTAATCTGTAAATCGTGCGGAAGACATAACTATTTAAAGTATACTTTGTCGTTTGCCAGCTGTGTTGTGATTTGATTTGAGGGGTGGGATTCATGTTGTAAGACACTTGTGTTTATAAGCAACAGATCATGACTGTGTGCTGTAAGCAGCATTATAAAAGCTACCTTGAAAAATGCAAAGAGCTTGGGATTTCACAAAATACCAGGCTCATAGGACTGTGATATTCCATACTGACCTCTCTGATGGCTATTTTTTGTTATAGTCACCTACTTGGATTATAGCAAAGCACAGAGGAGCGGATGTTCCAGCTGCTGAAAACACACCTTGAAACAACAAGCTTTTCTCTTGGTGTTGTGTTGAAAGGCACACAGAGCACATGGTGAAATACGATGAGAAATTAGGCAGCTGTTGTCCACAAAAGTCACTTGAAGGGTTCCTGTTGGGTTGGTGGCTGGACTTGATGGTCTTAGAGGTGTTTTCCAACCTAAATAATTCTACGAGTCCTTCTTCAGTGGAAGCACTCATGCAACTTTTGTCTTCAAACAAACAGATGGAATGCAGAGCCGTGTTGAACTGATGGAAAGCTAACCGTTGGTAGTGCACAGGGGATTTCTGTGCTTGTTACGAGGTTGGTATGCTGTCACATCCCTTTTACAGCAAGCACAGGAAGGGATGTCAATCAGTGCAGCAGGGTGCTGGCACCTCTGGAGCTGAACCATCTTTGTGCCCCCCGCTGCGTGCTGTAAGCTCTGTCCAAGGAGTAGTACTTAGTGCCCCAGGTCTGTGCTGTGCTGCACAACCTGCCGCTGAGCGGTGGTTTTTAATAGGGGGCTGCTGGAAACATAACAGGCACATGTTGAGGGAAATAGCTTACAAACTGCCGCGGTACTAAAAGAGTGTTGTAAGAAGCTGCAGTGTTTCTGTGTCTCTGTTAAACGTGCATCTGGCATGGAAAAGTAATGCAAGCTGTACAAAGGGTGGTGGTATCTTTGAAAATGCCTTTATGTGCAGGTTTATGAGTCTTCCAGGAAGTAAGGGAGTTTGGCCTCATTGTGTTACACAGTGCCTCCGTGCTTTTTTTATATACAGTTACGAGGTCTGTATATGACAGAGCTCCTTTTCCTGCTAAGCAGGCTGTTTCCAAGGGGTGAGCTCTGCACCAGGTAACAGGCTTTGCTCTCTAGAAAACAACAGGTGGGATAATGCTGTGTACTTAAGGGGATAAATAAATATTAGGGCAACAGCCTGCAATAACGCCATTTGGAGCAGCCTGCTAAGAATTAAACGTGTTTGCGGTGCCCATCAGAACGAAGCGAAGCCTTGGCTTACCCACTTCTTGCTTTTCTGGTTGTCCCAGAGAGTTTGGGTGCCGATGCTGTAATTGGATCCATATGGGTGGAAAGATGGATCCAGTGCAGGGCTGGGGTTTCGGAAAATAATGTGCAGAGTGGTTTACAGAGTTCCTGTTTGTGGAATCGTGGCTGATTATGTAGCGAGTCCAAATATGCCTTAGAGGTGGAGCTGTGTCTAGTTAGAGTTATCCAGCACCCCTTCGTTCAATTCTCTTCCCATTCGCTTGTAATTTTGACACTTTTTTACATTTGTTTGAGCTGAATTTTTCCATTTCGTGATGAGTTTTTACCTCAGGGTGAATTTAATTTAAAAAAAAAAAAAAATCCAGCAAAAACTCTTGAGCTGCGTCTAAGCGGGAGATGGTGAGGAATGTTGGCTTTGCTGTGTTGGAAACAAAGCAGAGCCCCCAGCGTGCAGTGTGGAAGCCACAGTGCCCTCCTGCTCTGCTTGGGAAAAAAAGGGTCTAAATTGTGCAGCGGGGTGGCTGTGGTGTCAGGAACGTGCCTGCTGTTGTTTCTAAATTTGGGGCTATTTCTTGGCCTTTGAACGCAGTGAGGCTCGCACACGTCCCTGCTGGACACTGGTGGACCCTTGGGTGTGCTGTCATCTGGGGGGCTCCTCTGCATCCCCTTCGAGACGCGTGGTGCTTTGGGCACTCAACAGGGACAAGGCAGTAGTGGCGGCACAGCCAGGATGCTGATGGCAGTGTCTTGTCTCTGTGTAAAGCTCAGGTTTCCCAACCCCACTGAATTCCTCTCTGATGATCCCCAGTGCTGCCTCTGCTCCATAGCATTGCAGCCATGCTGCCCTGCTGTCTGCAGCTCTGGTGCCGTGAAATTTTAAAGCTTGGCTTTATAGGTTCAAGTTTGCACTAACATTTCTGAGTCAGTTACGCTTTCAGCACACACCCAGAAAGTGGCAGCCCTGAGATGAACAAGAAGCAAAGAGGGAAAATAGTAGCAAGTGAACCGAGGCATTTCCTGATGGGGTTCTCACTTTAGGATTTGTTGTTATCTAATGGGGAATCATGTCCTTACACATCAGTTTGTGCCACCAGAGCTGTTGGTGCCTTGTACAACAGCACAACCATTGGAAGTGCCACACAAGCTCTTTGTGGCTTTCGTTTGCTTTTAGGGCCTTTGGTGTGTTCTGTGGCTGATGAATGCCACACAGAAACATTGCACTTCCAGCGCTCAGTGCATGGGTCTCTTGGCTTTTGGAGCGACAGGCCTCCATTCCCCAGGTGTTTGCCCTCCAGCCCTATAGTTTCAAGATGGGGTGGAGCACTCTCTCCTTTTTCATGTTTCCCCACCAGTTTTGTGACTGTTTGCATGAAAAGGAACAGGAGAGCTTAAGAGTCATGCAAAATCAAGGCAGACTGGGCAATGCCTTGTTCCTGGCTGGGCCAATGGCTCGTTATTTCTTTGGCTGCAGTGGTGGTACCGGTTGCTGGTTTTGACCATGGCCTCGTTAAGGAGGGTTTCTGCAGAGGACACCTTGGGGTTAGAACGAAACACCCAGGTCTAGAAAGAAGCTGACATGAGGGTGGGAGCCCCTCTGTGAAACGCAGGAGGGAATTTGGGGGAGGAAGGGATGGTTTTGTCATCACCGAATTTATCTTGGCTGTGGCTATGTGGGGCTGGTTAAGCCATTTCAAGGTGGGCAGGAATTCCACGTTTCTGCCTGTAATGGAAGTCAATGCAAACCATGTACAGTAATATTTGAATAAATGCACGATGTAATGCCAGGCATGCTGGTAAATAAAGCCTTGGATCTTTGTCAGGGGTGCTTTTTACTTGCTCTTTATTTCAATTTCTTGTCCTTAAAAGTGGGTTTAATATTCCCACAGTCAATTATTGCTTGTGATACACTTCCTTACCATTAAAAAAATAACAAGCCTTTGACAGAAGTGCCCCTGAAGAATTGCCGTGGCTCGGAGCTTCTCAGCAGTATTTGAACAGTGTGAAATTTGGGCTCTCACACCAATAACAACAAAAACCAGAACAGGTTCTCATTCAGGAAGTGCAATCCATTCGGGCTGGGAAATAGAGGAGCCTTGCCTGTGGAAGCACAGTTTCTAAAACATGATTAAAAACTACCAGGTAGTCAAAATAAAAGTTGTACAAGGGAGCTGAATTCTGGCAGTCTTCTTGTTTTAGTATTTTGTTAGCGTGGCGCTGTGTAGGAAATAGCCAGTTATTAGGCACTGTGGTACATATAATGCCATAAAATTGAATTGTTTCAGTGCTTGGCATCCCTGTTCCAGAGCGCTGCCTGTCTGCAGGTCTGGACAGTGACTGGGCAAACCGGAAAGCTGCTTGCTCTTTGGATAATGTAACTGTGGCCAAAACGAGTATGCTTGATATTTGGGTGGAGGAATTTTCTTCCATTCTTGGAAATTTGAATGCCAAGTAGCATCTGATAATACTTATTTTTACGGCTTAGAAATAGAATCCTATTATCTCAGGAAATTCTTATCAGCACTAGTCATTTGATGAGAAACAATGAGTTAAAGATGATATCAAACGTGGAAGAAACTGCTTGTCCTGAGTAAAACTGACATATTTAGAACAAATGCAGACCTTTTATTTTTGTCTGGTGGGTTTGGCTTTCTTTGTTCCATGATTATAAAACACAGTACCAGGATTTCCCTCCCATATAAAGCTTTTAATGGATTTTTTTTTCAAGTTTCCACCTCAAGGCACACAAACCATCAGGCTTGTAAGGAAGGCTTGCTTGCCACATTTTGCCTAGAGAAAAGAAGTTCGTTTGTCACATGCTCTGCCATTGCACTCTGTGCTGATTTGATTCTTCTGAAGTTCTGTTTGGCTGCTCTTAACTCCTCACCGAGAGCCCATATGAAGTCCATCAGCCTTTATGGAGGTTTCAGAAATGACTTTAAATTCAGACAAAGGCTAGGCTGCAACTCCTTCTACCAATTTAGGCATTGGGAAGTGTGTCATTCGGCATTGTTCTTAGCTACCCATTTGTTAATATTAGTGTTTGTTACAATTTTAAGATTTTTTTCTTTTAATTAGACAGAATCTTATGGGTGAAGAGAATTCTAGCAGCCTCAGTGGATTCACAGACATTGTACAAACTTAATGGCATTCTTCTGTGATTTTCAACTCTTTTGCTGGGCTGCGTCAACAATTTGCTCTATGTGTGAGTGGGCATTTTCCGCTCTGTGGCAGGGCTGTGGCGTATCTCCTATTTCCCAGTAGGCTGTTGCCCTTACAGCAGTGAGGCGTGGGCTGCTCGACTAGTTTACCAGCTTTGTGTAGATTTTTTCTCTATGCATTCACTTCTGTGCAGTCTATCTCCAGTGACACGCCACAGGGGGATACGCACGACAAGATGTAGGACTTGAGCCAGATATGAAGCCAGCCTGACAGAATCCCCTGGGCAACCGGTAGAGAGTAAGACACATTTAGAAAAGGTTACAGGAAGAAAAAAATCATGAATTTGGTATGCAACCTCTTTGTAATAGATATGTGACTCAAGCTATTGCAAGACGTAGAGCTCCCCTTTCGTGTGACTTGAGCGCTATATGCACATAGTAGGGAAAAATAGTTCTGTTGTGTTGTCCTTGCATTTTTTAAGCCCACATTTACAAGAATTTAATATGCATCTCACTCTTAAGCCCACCTTGTATTTTTCCATTTTCTCCAGCCTTAAGACAAGGTTCCATGTAACAAGCTTTCTGACTTCATGTCATTAATTAAGAAACAATTACAGCTGATGACTTCAATACCATCAACTTAATTTCATCCTTACCACATTTCCCATTTAAATTAACTGGTTTATGGATTAACACGTTGTCATCGTATCTGGCTTTCTTCTCTTACTCTAAATCCTCCTCCTCATTTGAAGATTACTCAGAGAAAGGACAGTATCTCTGGACAATGCGAGGAGATGTGCAGCAAAGGTGTAGTGGCAGCAACAGCCGTGGGGCAGCCCTATTGCTGTGTTTGGGAGTGCTGCTGAAGCCACCTCCAGCATGCCAGGCTGGAAGTTGACTGCTTCACCTTTCCAGATATGCGATGGGAAAGGATCAGTCCTCAAGGACAGATGAGAATGGGAATGGGATGGATTTTCCTCCCAAACACCAGGAAAAACTCATGTCTGTCTCCTAAGGATTGACGACGTCTGGATCCAGACCAAATTTTTAGGTTTGATACTGACTCTACTGACTATTTACCAGTAAATATTTTGACAGGAGTGGGACATCTGGCTATATAGTAAAATAAAGCTGCAGAGAAATGCATTACACAACTTTTCTTTTATATTTTTTGGTATCCGCAAACAGATGTAGTGGATCTCTGCCAAAACGGTGAAGGTTTTCATTATGTGTCTTATATCTGAGAGCTTTCTTCAGAGTGCAAGTTTTCTAGAGTTGGTTGTGCATTTTTGCTTTGCCTCAAGCTTAAATGGCATTGATAATTTCTTAATGACACTTTCATGTGGCCCGCTAGCTTAACTCCATTAACTTGTGTCTTTTTGTCTTTCACACTCTCTACTGCCACCTAGCACCTCAAAACTTATTAATGAATAGCTTTGATTCACAAAATAGTGGATAGTTACAGCTTGGCCTCTGTTTTTGAGAGAAAATAGTGCCATTGCCTGCCTCTGCTAACAGCTTTTGGACTGAATCAGCCAGTCAGCCAAAGCAAGGGGAGTGGGGCTGCCAGCTTCAGCCTTGGGGTCATCCCTGCCATGCAGGAGCTGTCCCCAGTGCAGTAAGATGTACCTGCAAGGATGGTCCCTCCACAGTGGAATCTTTCATTATTGCAATGTCATAATAAAATATGTTAATCTTTTAAAAAAAAAAAAAACAACAACACCTTTTTTAGCCAAAATAATGCATATAAATGCACATGTATGTATATACATATTTAATTGTGTTGAGTCTGCAAGGAAGGTACGTGTTTCAAGCTCTTGGCATCATCAGGGAAAGTAAAGCAGGGAGGCAGCGTGCTCTCCAGCCTGTTTATCTCCTCAGGACCGTGTTACAACCTGGTAATTAATTATTTTTTATGCAAAGCCCAGACATGCATGGCAGAGTTCAGAATTACAATATATATTCATTTAACAATGGATTTCTGTGCTGCTTTCTGGGACAGATATAATTCCCGTGCTTTTCATTACATGTGCTATTTAAATCTTGATCCCAAATTCTTATTAAAAATGATGAATTTTGACCTAGAGGTCTGATACCTACTTTTGGAGACAAGGTGCTTGATGTGATTTCCAGAGGATTATTTTGAAGAGCATTCCTAGATTAGATCTTCGCAAATTGTTGAGCAGTGTGCCCAACGAACCCTGTCTGCTGGCTTTTCGACTGCCATTCAGCATCCAGATTGATTTTTGGTTTGTAGTCCTTGGCAGGGTGCAGTTTCATGGTATAGGGATACAGCTGATGTATTTATTATCCCTTTGTTGAACCAGGGATGTTGCAATACTTTTTATGCTAACTTGTACTGGTCTCTCCCAGTACTTGAAGACAAAGTTGTTTCCCACTGAAGATTCAAGAGCCTGTAGGGTTCGTTCTGACAGCTCAAAGTATGTTTTGCAGCTGGGCTTCTTGTTTTGAAACGCAAATGCCTTTTGGAAGCTCTGTAGCTTCTCACATTTGTTAACCACAACACACTTTTCAAGCCCTGGGGTAAATCAACCAAGCTTTGCAGGGAGCTGGGCAGCACAGGATGATGAGTTCCCATCCCTGGAGGTGTTCAAGGCCAGGTTGGATGGGGCCCTGGGCAGCCTGGTCTGGTATTAAATGTGGAGGTTGGTGGCCCTGCCTGTGGCAGGGGGTTGGAGCTTCATGATCCTTGAGGTCCCTTTCAACCCACGCCATTCTGTGATTCTGTGTGCCCCTTGAGGTGCTCGTATTCTCATCCTGCAATACATGTGGGGTGATTTGAGGTAGGTGTATCCCTCAAATAAGTCATTGGCACACACATGGCACGAAGCGAGATGTGGTGCTTGCTGGCAGCGGCGAAGGTGACTGTAGTTTCCTTATGTGAAATAACCTATATGCTGACTGTTCTCATGATACTAACTGGTGGGAGCTGCGCATTTTTGAGGCTGATCCCAGTTCCAAATCCCAGTTGGGCACAGCATGAGTGCATTGCTGGGCTCATCATGCACATGAGCCAGCAGTTACTTCCATCCATCCCCGGCTGGGTTATGCGCGAACGTCAGCTTTTGTTTCATGCTCTCAAGTCATCAAAATGCAGAGTTACAGGAGGCAATGATTGTTTAATAATCAGCTGATCTTTAGTGTGTTCTGTTGTAACGCACTGAGTTGGTGTTTGAGGGGGTTTTGTTGAACTCACAAAGCATCTACGCTTTTGGTTTGGAAATTGGTAAAAGCGTGTGGCATGGCTTCAAGAGCTGAGTGCTTTCAGATGCTGTTCTGTTCCTTTGATTATTGAAAATGATTCCTGCACAATCCTGCTAATTTTCTCTTTGTACGCCTCTAATTTCGGGAGACCATTAGAAAGTCCATCTACGCAGAGCACTTAATGCCGCTGCGAGAGAGATTTCTGCAGAGCCAAATTTTAGCAAATGCAGTCATTTCCAAGGATTTGGAACGTTTTCTTCCTGCATTTCTTCCCCCAGTTCTTTCTTCAAGATTTGTCCATGTGTGTACATCACTTGGAGCTCACGCTGCTTCTTTTCCTCTCTGTCACATCCGTTGTTTGGCACCGTGTAGCTCAGCTCCAGCCCAGTTCTGCTTCCCAGTGCCCTGCAAGCTGCACACAAGGAGCAGACACCCCAAAAGGCTCCTGAGCCCCGGGGCCATTGGGCACCATCACACGTGGTCCTTCAAGTGCAGGGACCGAGGGCAGAGCCACTTATCCCCCCGTTAGCTTTCTGGTGCCTTGTACCTTGTCACCTGAAGCGTATTACAAACACAGATTAATCTTAACACCATCTGAATGTGATAGGGCTGTGTGATTATATCCCTCTTGATGGAAGGGAAACCTGTGACGAAGAAATTAAGCAATTTGCTTGCTGACAGTGGCAGAGCGAAGTATAAAGCCTGGGTTTTCTGATACCTGCTCTGTCCATTAACATGAGATGTAGTTATTCTCTGGAGCGTTCCTCACTACCGCAGGTAGGGTTTCTTTGCCTCAGAGGGGGAAACAGCTTTTCCAATACTGATTTACCTTAGTTTTAGCCACAAACCTGGCAAATTGACACTTGGCAAGTGTTGTTTCAGTTGTACGTTCTGCCACAAGAAAATAATTCAGGAGAAAACATCAACGCTACTGTGTTTAAAAAAGAGATCACGTTTCCAGCAGAAACAACATTTAAACTTGTACTTGAAAAGTATTTTAACATAATAAAAAGCAAAACGAAGGGAAAGTGTACTGTTTTGTTACCCAGGGTAATTTTTCCAGCAGTATGCTCTCGGAATTCAAAATGAAATGTTTTATATCATTGTGAATTACATTTCACATCCATTCTCCCTTGAGTCAGCGCTGCAGACACCAAAAGATGTTGTTTACAAATTTGTGTTGCAGATTTAGCATCCTGATTTCTTATAATGCTTTTTACATGTATAAAAAGCTTCCTCCTCGCTGGAAGAAAGCTGAGCTCTTTATCACTGTGGAAGGTGCTTGTTCCAGACCCACTGGGAATGATTTCCTTAAGCAGATCTCATTCCGTCCATTTAGACCATGGTGTTTGAGTGGTGGGCCCACCTTTCTTCTCATCTGTTACCTTTTTTTTTCGGAGGAGACTTCTGTAGTGGTTAGCAGAATGCACTGTATGTTATGCCAACATTAAATTGAAACCCAGTGTACCGAGTCACAACTGTGCATTTTTCACGTGATCTGAAATACCACAGCATTTAATCTCTTGATCAGCTTTTTTTTTTTTTTTTCCTTTTGCCTCTGTATGGTTTTTTTCCCCTAAATTCCTCTAGAATTAAAAGATAAAGGGAAAATGCATTTTTTGCCTGTCCAGCAGTCCTTGTCTCCCCCTCATGGCAGGAGTGCTGGTGTCTGCACCCTCCTGCTCTCCCTGAGGTGCCGCTGGGATCAGTTGAATTGTGTTGGGTTGGGTTGTGCTCTTACGCCCCTGTACTCTCCCCTGGCGATTGCCACCTGGTTCTGAGCTCAGAAATAGCTACAGAGCACTGGTGTTTGTGCAAGGAGCTGCTGCTACGAATGCAAAAGGAAGGAAAACCAAAGAACCTTGCTGCCCATCTGCAGATACTTCATTGCAGTCATTTCATACACGTCTCTTGACTCAGAGCACATGTACCATCCTACTATGGCTGCAAGGAGAAGGACAAGGCCCACAGCCCCTGATCCTGCAGGCCTTTACCTGTGCTTACCATGGAGCCCAAGAATTGGTGATTTGATCCATGGAGGGCCACGTGCACACAGTAAATCATCCATTATGTACGAATGCTCCTGGCATTGGTCCGAAGTTGAAGTTTCCTTGCTTGTGTTGGACAAGCATGATCCAAGCACGTCCTGCTGCCCGAGGTCTTGCACCTTGAGGGACTGATGCAGTGGTACTCGGGGTGTGCAAGCTGCTCCGGGGCTGGGGGGATCTTAGAGATGGGTCTTCAGCTCCTGCTGAACTCACACAGGAGTAGCGCACAGCCGCCTTCCCTGATCTGTTGGATTGGATGAAGTTTCTTCATGTGTCCATCTTAGAATCGTAGAATGGCCTGGGTTGAAAAGGACCATAATGATCATCTAGTTTCAGCCCCCTGCTACATACAGGGTCGCTAGCCACCAGACCAGGCTGCCCAAGGGCAGTGACCCAAGGGCTTATGGAAGCCTTTGGTTTTTTTCAGTGGCAGCAAATGCTCAGAGCTCCCTTCTGACTTCCCTTGCAGTTGTTCAAGATCAACACTTAGCGAATTTAATTTCTCTGTGACATGTTTTTTTTCCCATTGCCAACTAGGGCTTAGCATGGTGGTTAAGTTCATTACCAGTTTCTTTGAAAACAATGATGGAAGATGCCCTTGATCTATAGACGAGTATTTTATTATTCTTGCATATACATTTTTAGGACTTTTCTTCTGCCTCTTCAGAGCAAACAAATGGAACAGATCTCTCTGTATCCAGTGGGGAATACATTTTATTCTTTACCAAAATGTTGTTGTAATAAAATGTTTTTGTTTGTTAGAATGTTCTCTGTTTTATTTCTAAGCCACAAATGTGTCTCCTCATTTTGATTCTCACAAAAGAAGAAATTTTCCAGTGTGCCTTAAGTTCATTAGTTAATTCAATATGATGCCAATCAGATACTCTCTGTGAATTGCATAAATAATCTTTTGGGGCCCATGTTTTGCATGTCTGTGTAATATCCAACTTAATTTTAAAGGCTGTGGTTCTTGGGGACAGAATTGGAGGAGAGATTGTTTGAAGAGGATTTGTAATATTTACTGCAATAAAGAAATTTAGGGATTACTCAAAGATCCTGTCAGTATTTGGGTCAGAAATATAGCCCAGAGGCATTAGTATGATAGGCAAGTAGAAGCATTAGACTGTATTAGTGATTTAGCTATCATAATAGCACAATAGTCTGTCATGTGATGGCTAGTGCACCAAACATTTATTGTGGATTAGCAGTGAAAACACACAAGCTGTCTTGCAAACAGACCAAAGGTGGCCGTTCCCCTTTTTGCTGAGTCCATCCTGGAAGGCACGTGTTTGAGGTGCAGAAATTTGTTATTGCTGCAGAGAAGGACAAAATTGTTTCCTTCTAAGTGTTTTAATTAGAGAAGGAAAATGTTGCTTCACTCACAGTGATTCGCTGCAAAAGTACCGGATGACCTGTTCTTCTAGGAAGAGGAATGTGTGAGCAAAAGCAGCACGTGATAAGTTAGAAATATGTTTTGGAGAGCCATTTTAATGGCTTTTCTGAAAATGGTAACTATATATGGAAATCTTTATTATGTTTCCAAATAACAGTTTTCTGTGGTGTGATTCCATCTGAATCCTTTTGCGTACTCTAACTGTAAAAAAAAAATACTTACTCCATGTGAATACTGAAAGACCACAAGATACAAATTGAGTTCTGTCTGATGTCTTTGAGTGTTTTCCCGTCTCGTAAACATGTTTGTTTGGTTTTTTTTCCTGAAGAAAACAGGAGATAATAGGCAGAGGTCTCTTTTTGCTTTGTAGGGCTGGGGTTTAGATCCTTTGATCCTCCCCTCCTTGCCTGTGACACCTCTGGTAGGGTCTTAAAATTATACATTCCAGATTGCACCTCCACAATTTTCTGTCCTGGGATGATGAAAGGTTTTTGCGTATTGTGATAATAATGTAAAGAATTCTTTTGGTGCCTCGTTAGTATAGCTAATTTGAGACTACAACAAAAAACGTCATTTCCAAAGCAAATTACAGTATCCATAAGGCGTTAAACAGATACCTAACTAATTTCTAATCGCTCTTGTATTCCTGAGTATCCAGCACTGGTCTTTTTATAGGCCTGCCTGCTTGCTCCCATTTAATTTGTCCTTAGCTGTGTGCAGTGGATTAGCATTTCATCAGAGCGGATTAAGATTGAGCTGACATTGGAGCTTTCCTTTTTATTTTTGTACGTGTGCGTGGGGCCGTGCGGATGCGCGCACGTTCTGTTATCTCACCGCCCATTCTCTGCAGGCGCTGCTGCGGATGGGAGCGGTGAATTTACGAGGAAGGAGACAACTGAAACATGAAAAATGTGTCAAAGGCAACATGCAAAAAAAAAAAAAGAAAAGAAAAGAAAAAAAAAGAAAAAAAGAGTTCCCTGGGGGGGAGAAATTGCATTGAGATCGAAGGCTGGGTTGGTGCGGGAGATTTCATCAGGCTAAAATGATGTCACATGGAGGAAAGGCTTTAGCGGTTTTATTTAGCCCCTAATCCCCGCGCTGCTCGGCCAGTTGTCCATGTGAGCGCACTGTCCTGAGCAGTAGAGGATAAAGCATTGGAGCTGAGAGCAGCGGCCCTCTCCTGCAGCCGTGCTGCATGGGAAGGTCCTTCCCCCACCGCCGTGCAGGCAGGCTGGGTTACATGCTTCGTCTCCTAAAGTTTCGAAGAATTAATAATTCAGGTGACACTTGGAAAGATAAAGCCGCCAGTCAGCTTGTGAAGGGAGGGCTCGGGCCGGGCACGGTCTGCTGTTGATGCTGGCCGGGGAAGCGGTGAGAAGGAAGGTGCCTCCACTTCTGCATCCCAGTGGGAGCAAGCGGTGCGGCGGTGATGCCCATCCCCAGCAAGCACCCCAACATCGGTCGCTCGCAGAGCTGGGATGCTGCTGGTTGGTACGAGGGCGCCTGGGAAGGTGAGAATGCTTTCGAGTACCAGAGGCCACCGGGCCGGAGGAGCTCCCTGACCTACGGCGGTGAGGGCGGCTGGTATGAACCACCGGGCCTCCGTGCCAACGATATCATCTTGCAGGGCGGTGCGGAGCTGAAGCAAGAGGCGTACCCCTACCAGGATGCTGCCTTCGCCCCAGGGCCCCTCAGGAAGGGCTCTGTCCCTGACTTCACCTACTGTGACCGGCAGGCAGTCATGGCGGGACGGGGCACCCAGGATTACTACAGCGACCTGTCCTTGGCCGCTAGGTCACCCAAGGACCCTCGTTGCTACCAGGCGGTGAGCCGGCCGCCAGCGGGCTACGGAGCGCCAGGCAGCCGGCTGTCCTGGGACCAGGCTCCGGGCCGCCCACCTGCACCCCCAGAGGCTGCCCGACTCTACAGGGACCCCAAAATGGCCATGGATGGGCAGCGACTGCGCAGCAGGGACGTCTCACTGGCACGGTACGGCACGGAGCCTCCTGGCCTGCGGTACGGAGCGGAGCCACCAAACTTCCCCGGCCGTCCAGCCTACGGCGATGGAGCTGAGCGACCTCCTGAGGCAGCAGGCAGCAGACAGGCCGTTCCTACGTGCCTAGTGGTGGATCCCGCTGGTGGCTATGGGCCAGGCCGGGAAGGCACTGGCACCAAGGGCCCCTATGACAGCTATGAGACAATGGCAGTTGCACCGACCCACCCACCGGTGCCCACGGCCTTCCCTGGGCAGGAGGGGAAGAGGAGCTTTGACCCCGAGTTTGTGGCATTGCTGCGTGCCGAGGGCGTCTCGGAGAGCACCTTTGCCGCTCTGCTGCAGCAGGGCTTTGACTCGCCCAACCTGCTGGCCATGATGGAGGAGAACGACATCAAGTCGGTGGCTCCCAACCTAGGACAGGCGCGTGTTCTGTCACGCATCGCCCACAACTACAAGGCCGAAATGCAGCTGCAGCGGCAGGAGCGGAGGAGCGGATCGCTGCGCCCCAGGACTCGCTCCAACAGCTTTAGCCACCGTGGTGAGCTGCCAGGAGACTACGGGCTGAGCATGGGTTCGGGACCAGCTGCCGATGGCCTCGCTGCCCCACAGCCTCCATTGCAGCCACCCTCCCCAAGGGCCGGGGAAATGCACCGGCGGCCATCCAGCGCCCCAACCCAGCACCTACTGGAGACCACCTACCCCACCGGCACTCCGCAGGGGCCGCAATTCCTCTCCAATTCTGGATACAACACGCCCCTGCCTTGTAACGTGCACCCACGGCCGGTGTCCACCTATTCTGCTCCTTCTGGCACACCCATGGCCACGGCCAACCCACATGCCAGCCCCAAAACGGCATATCCGACCACCTACACCGTGCCCATGGAGCTGATGAAGAGAGAGCGGACGGCAGCATCGCCAGCCCCCAGTCCACACGGCAGCCCGCAGCTCCTCCGTCGGCCGGGTGCAGCCGGGGACAGCAGCCTGGCCCCCACCGGCCCCACGTTCCCCGCACAGCTCTCCCCGTACCCGAAGCTCAGCAGGCGCACGGGGCCTCCCGTCATTGTCTCCACGATGGCATCACCCGAACCAAGTAATCTCCTAAGGATCTTTGTCTGTGCGGTAGTTTAGAGTCACTTCGTTGTTGTTTATGTGAATTCCTAAGAAATGTGGGCAGGTGTAGTCGGATTTTGTGCCAAAATATTAGGTGCCTCTCCTATTTAGAAAAGGGCTTCTTTATAAGGCCACACACAGCTAGAGATGCTGGTTCTCCCCGTGTGGTTAAATTCTAAATATTTTATTTGCTCAGCTAACTTCAGCTAACAGTGAGCAGCACGTCAGGTAACGCGGTTGTGGGTAAGCTTTCCATTCTGTTGTTTGTGGAGAATGGGAGATCAGATACGTTGCTCTCTGAGCAATTAGGACCACGGGGTTTGCTGCAGATCGACTTTTTACTGCTGTTATCAGGCACAGATGTGTTCCTCAAGGAAATAGTTAGCATTGTTTCGACTGAATTCATCAGATAGCTGATGGCATTAGTCGAGAATCGACTTACCTTTGGCCATTACCTAAGCCTTTTCTTATTATTAATTTGCTGTTTTATCAGGCATATAAAATAATCCCCCTGATTTCCTTCTGGAGATGCCTATAAGGGAAGTGATATAGCTGTTAAAGTAATAGGGCTGCGCTTAAAACTAAAAGCCTGTCGTTAAGCTCTAGAGTAATAAAAATGAATGGTGGCTCCTCTTCTCCCTTCCCCTTTTGGAAGCTGCAGAACACGGCCGGGTGGTTTGGGCAGGCTTAGGAGATAGTAGCCCAAAAAATATGCCACCAAGTAAGGGGGAAATCAGAAAATCTGTTCATTTGTGGCTTGACTTGTTTGAAAAATGCACAGAAAAACCCTTGAAATGTTTTTTCCTGGCAGTGAGTCTATGGGTAGGGAATTTTCTTTCTGCATAGTTTATCTGAGCTGCCATACAAACAAGTCTCAAACAGCATACCCTGCAAGCACACGCACACAAAGCCTTAATAAAAGTCTACCATTTATAGGCGTGGAAACAGTGCCAAGCCAGTGATGGCATTCCACAGGAATCTAAATAAAGAAGGATTTTGTGAGTGGAAGTGATAAAGTTGTCAAAACGCAGCCGGTTGGCGCAGCCCTTGCCCTGGCTTACTGTAATTACACGGCTCGAGAGGGGATGCCCTTTCTTTCATGCTCAGGCATCCTTTGTGCAGCTGGCGTAAGGTATTGATTTATAGCAATACTTAAATATTAGGCAACGCGCTTTGTGTTGACACGGATCAGAGGCAAAAGTAGTACATCCAGGCAGTGCTTTTAAATCACCAATTTCCCAAAGCCCGAGAGAAGGACGGAGTGGCACAATGCGGGAGCACAAGCATGCTAGCGTATCCACAGCGCGATCGATGCGAGGGGCCGCAGTAATGCACGCGTTAGAGCAGCCTCCTTTGGAACCAGCAGCCATCCCCTCCTGCCATTTGTCTCCTATATAAACCACAAACCTTACTCTCTAAAAATCTGCGTATTATCTGTTTTGTTTAAAAGAATTACTGGTGCACAGCAAGAGGAAGCCGGCAGCGTTTCAGCACTGCTGAGCTCTTTCTCACTACTCAAACCTCTTCTTTCCCCCCTACAACCAACTCATTTGCATGAGGATGACATTTGTTGCTCCAGTAATTTCATCTGATAATGGCCAGCTTGCAAAGCGGATCTGAAAACATATTCCTTAATTATGTGTTGCTAAGCAACCAGAGGGTTTGGACATAATCACAGAAAGATTATCTTCTCATTGAAGTCCCTGAAAGGTTTAGCTGAAGTAGGACCTGTAAAATTGTCTTCATTTTTGTTTATCTCCCCCTTTTTATTTTCCAAATAGCCGGAGAGGTTTTCTTCTCGTTAAACTGTATTTTAGAAGTAGAAGCCAAGGTAAGACCCGCTGCAGAGGGAAGGCTGAGGCTGAGGAACGGAAGGTGTGGCGGTTCTGCATCCTCGAGTGGTGTTGAGGAATTACTGTTTAAGGAACACCATTGCTAAGGAGCGCTCGCGCTTGCAGGCGAGGTGATAAACGAGCCTTACAAGTACGTTAGCGTGTTTGTACAACATCGGGTGGATGGCAGAAACTTGACTAAACCCAGGAACATCGTATTTACCAGCAGGAAGAGAGAGGACGCGTGTCTGGGAGCCACGAGCTCTCTCCTGGCTGTAGCTTTTGCTGCGGATCCGTGAGTCACGAGGTGAAAGCAGGTTCAGCGTTCGACTCCGTCTGTAAATGGCTGCACATATTTTGTGTCGGTGTAGGTTAATGTCAGCTTGGTCAGCAGAGAGTTGTGAAATGTCTGCTGTAGTCCACAGATGCGTTGAATGTTGGTAAATGAATAGAGGTTTAAAACAGATCTTTTTGGTTTTGTTGTTTTTTTTTGTTGTTGTTGTTGTTTTTTAAAGTCTTGTTGGGCTGCGTATAGCAGTCTTTTAAACTGAGTGTGTTTCCAGGTACCCAGCTGGTGATTTTGTGCCAAGCTTTGATGCTCTGCGTTGCATCCTTTGGTATGAGCAGTGGGATCTATTGCCACAGCTTTTGGGGTTTGATAGATGGATTGGCCTTCCTGGGAACGGGAGTCCCTGCTCCAAGCCACAGCAGTGGCAAGCAGAGAAAGAGCCTGCAACCTGTATGGAGGGTGTTGCACAAAAGGAGAAGCGAGGCCACTTGGCATCCAACCCAAGTAAGAGCTGGTAAAACCCAGACCTTCTCCTGCACAGGGAAAGCCAGGCTGAGGATGGCTGCCTTCCATGGGCAAATAATGCTCTCCAGTGTGAAAGGGACTCATCTTTTGGTTTATCAGCTTAGAGCCCAGCTCAAAATGCCTTTCGCTGTGATTAGCTTAGCTCTGCTGATACTGTTTAACACCTGATGGTGATTCTCTTTATTGGCATTTTCCACCCTGTGACAGACAGAAACGGTGTTAACCATGTATTGGTTGCAGGCTGAGAGGGCACAGTCAGGGGCAAGAGCCTTGACATTTGTTCAGAGATGGTTGAAAGAGCTAAATTTACCCATTCTTTTAAGAGTAACGTGTTGAAATTGTAATCGCTTTTTATGGGCAGGGAGAGCGTAGCAGTGATATTTCATGCACGATATAAATTTCATGAGCATTTGTTGATGTTGGTTTGTTCTCTGCCCAATGTACCGTATAGCGAACAGTTCAGAAATCAGCTGCAGGTTTTCTTCACTACATTTTCTGTACAGATTGTACCGTGTAATCACAATGTATACATGTAAAGCAGCTCAATTAACAATCCAGACTGAAGGAGCACCACAGCAAGCTCCATGCACTGAATAAATCTGATTTAATTTGCACATTGACCTGACAGACCATAGCAAGTCCTTGGAGCCATTCCCAAGGACTGTGTTCCTCCAGGTGAAGTTTGTCTGCACGGCATGCACCGGCAAAGACATGGGCTAATTATTTTAACTGGGATTGTAACTTCCATACAAAAACATTTGATTGAAATCAGCAGACGCGTCTTGCTAGGGCCCGCTGTCCTGGAGGCCATGTTATCACTTGTGGTGTGCTGTGGGTACAAGATGGGAGTAACTCACACTGAGTTTGGGCTCTCAAAGACCTGGCTTAGCATCATTTGCGCATGCAAACTCTCACCAACCTCACTGTGGCAGATGAGTGTGCAGATGTGTGTCGTGTGTGGGACTTCAGATTGGTATTACTAGGGCTGCTCTCATTAATAGGGTGCATAGCTGGAGCACAGAGCATGCAGGAGAGGCGCTGCAATCCGACTTGATAAAACACTGCCTGTCGTGGCCAACACGAACACGGGATTCACTGATGGCAGAGAATACGCTTCTAAAATACTTTTTAAAAGTTGAAGTGTGCTTTTTATAATGGCTTTATCAAAAGCAGTACAAAGTGTTGAACTCATTCCAGGTGCAATTCATTGACTTCAGTGCCGAGGCAATAAAAATGAGTTTGGCCCGTCAGAGGAGAAAGTGTTGTCGATGCGCAAGTGTTGTCATCTTCAATTTACACTTTCCTCTTACCCTGTAGATCTCTATCATTGTTAGGACTTCCATATATCCGCAGCATTCTTTGGCTATATTTGCTGACAGTTTTTCTTAGCTTTCTCATAAGTCGTTTCCATAGCTACAAACTTAGCGTTCATAGAGGGGGAAAAATGTTAAAGGTTTCTGATCATTATGATATTACACATTTTTATATTTCTTCTTGTCTCTCGCATAGCGCTGCGCCGCAGAGCGCTGTAATGAAAATGCTGCACCACCGAATTGTCTGTTACTTCGAGAAGTAAAGTGGGTGCTGAGGTGAATCCTTAAAAAGCAGAAGAGCGGAGTCATTAAGCCACTGATGTAGAATAAATGCTGCAGACGCAGGACATATATTAGTGATGTTTATATATAGCACCTTGCAGATGAGCCTTTGACTTTTGCACGTAAATAAAACCTGACATTATCAGCATTCCACTGGCTTTTGGTGAAGAAATCTAATTTGTAACCTCTTCTGCTTTCTGTTTCTAGGGCTTCGTTACAGATGAAATGTTGTTTTTATTCACATGCTCTTTTCTGATGCAGCGGTGCTCTCACCTCCCCAGCGATGCAGGGGCAGCGGAGCTGGACAGCCAAGCTGTGCTCACCTTGTCAGGAGCAGCACCTGGCTCTGTGGCAGGACCCTCGCCCCATGCACCGGAGCAGCTTGGTGCAGTACAGCAGCACATTTGGAAGCATGCAGGGGCCTCGCCTTCCTCATTCGCAATCCAATTAGCTGCTGCAGAGCAGATGGAGCGGATTAGTGCCTTCCTTGCCTTCCTCCGCCCTCTCCCCCAATGCGAAGGGTGTTGAGGCCAGCAATCGGCTTACGTGTGAGTCCCGTGGCACATGGAGATGTGGCTCCTGCCCTGCCTGCCTGGGATCACCCTGTGCCCAGTGGGCTTGATCCAGGTCTCAGATAGCTGGGAAAGTCTTGACCTAACTTTGGAGATAGGGAGGCCAGTGGCAAATAGAAAAGCAGAGGCAGCCAAGGAGGGGCTGGGAGAAGGGGCAGATAGTGACAGGCCAAGGCTTTGAACTAAAAGAAGAGAGATTTAGGTTGGATTTCAGAAGGAAGTTGTTTACTCAAAGGATGATGAGGCCCTGGCACCGGGCCCCATCCAGCCTGGCCTTGTGGACCTCCGGGGATGCCCAGAGATGCCACAGCATCATCCAGCAAGGCCAGGCTGGATGGGGCCCTGTGCAGCCTGAGCTGGTGGGTGGCAACCAGCCCACAGCAGGGGTTGGAACTGGATGGGCTTTAAGGTTCCTTCCAACCCAAACCCTTCTGTGATTCTATGAAACCAGTAGGGCTTGAGTGGTTGGAGCTGATGAGGATCTGTAGCAGAAATGCTAAGTCACGGCCGAAGCAGTGATGGAGCACCTGGTGGGAAGGCAGGGCCAACCCAGGGGAGCTCAGGTACATGTAGTGCAGCTGAGTGACCAGAAGGGCTGGAGCCGGGATCCACCCCTTCCCAGCCCTCCTTTAAGGTTTGGCAGTGGAAATGAGGGTATCCCCTGAGAGATCCCTGCCTACCTGAGTCCTTTGAAAGGTTAGCAGCTGGTTTTTTTCCCCGTTCATTTCTCTGTCTACAGCTGTTGTATTTGGGTTTGTTCTCATTTGCTGCAGCTGAAGACTTTGCCGCCCTGCTATTATTGCTGTACTTTCTATCACATTGTAGCATTGCAGTGTCCTTGATAAATACTGATTGGTACAGCCAGGATGGCATTTTGATGTTTTATTTATACATGTGGATATGTACACATGTGAAAATAGGAAGAAAATCTCTCAAAAATATAACCTGTGCATTAGTCATTATCCGTTTGGATCAGCGCTTCTGCACAGTTAGAAGTGTTTTGCCAGGAGTGATTTGGTTTCGTTTTCAAGCAGTTTGTTGTTTCCTAGGCTGTCGTATGGACTTGGCGAGGAAATAAACAGGAGGGACTTTGCTTAGACAGCAAACACAATGAGAAGTAGCAAGTTAGGATATTCTTTCAACCAAAAGGAAGTCAGAAAAAAGCATATCAAAAGAGATCCCATTGAAACATTTGAGATGTGTGCTCTTGGATGTTAAGATGATACCATGGGTGCAGGGCCAGGGGGTGCAACAACCTGATGATGCACCCTTGGCACCTTTGCAGGTCTTCTTACCCCCTGCACGTGTCCCGACACTTGTCCTAACACTCCAAATCCCTGCACAGTTTCAAGCTGCCTCCTACACACTCCTCTGCTGACCGCAGGGATTATCATCGGCCTTTTCTTATGGCGGCTCTTGTTGTAGTCTCTCACCATTAGCCATGGAGTGAAAAAAGAACAGGGATGGAAATGTCACACGCAATCATCTGTAATGTTCCCTGCCTTCCTCTGAATGCTTTATGTTAAAGTTCTAAATGAATATTCAGAAAGTACAATAGTTCATGCAAGTGCATGTATTTTGCTTTGATGATGAAAGAAGTCTTGATTAGTATATGTTATGAAAGATAAAAGGAAGTATTCAGCATGGACAGCAGAGAGCTTATCTGCATCTCGACTGTCCCGTTGGGACAATGAAGTAATTGGGAAAACCCAACCATAGCTTTCATTGTTCCACCTATCGACCTCTTACTTGTTCTGTCATTGAATTCTTGGTCACGTTGGGTGGACCTGAATAAGAGTGAAAGTTGTCAGCTTAAGCACTGAAAGATTTGGTTTAAGGATGTTAAGTTCCATGTCTTACTACCTGTAGATGGCTGTGGTCCTGTTTCATCAGCAATTGGGGCCAGGAGGCCCCAGCCATGGATTGCTGCACTATCATTAGTGGATCATGGTGGTGCTGAGCAGCCTGTTGCGCTCTGTCAGTTGGTTTTTATCCATCAAGGAGAAGGTTACCTGATGTTCTTCCTTTCAGCCATGGAGCTCATGCATTAGCAGCCCCACGTGCTGCGTTTTACTTTCTTAAATCCAGGTTTCTGGTTTTGAAGCTTGCACGACAAGAGCCAAAGAAATGAATATTTCTAGTTTTTGAGAATTCCTTTCTGGAAAAGCAGTTTTCAGCAGATAGCAGTGAGTGAAGCCGTACTTCCATCTGAATAAATGGCAGTTTTGCCATTCACTGCAGCAGAAGAAAGATTTTACCCTCTCCTGCAGAAGCAATCAGCTTTATATAACTTACTTTTATTTCATTTCTTAAAATTAGATCTACAAAACCAATGGTTTCTTTAAGCAAGAGGAGCTGTACATTTCATGCATTGAATGCCTGTGCATTATTAAAAATAATAGGTTATATTTGTCAAATGGATAATGAGTAGGTTTCTTTCTCTGTTTTTCAGTATTTTAATGAGTACAGGAAATGTTTGCTATTTATTTGCTTTCAGGTTTTACCAAGGAGCTCTGGAGATAATTGTCAAATTTCCAAATGCGTATCAGTATTTCATGAAGTGCTGTTTTTCCTCTGTACATTAAAGAGTTGGGCTGTTAGCACTAGAAACACTCCTGCAATGCCACAGCCCCATGTCCTGCCACATCCCCCCCTTGGCCCCATGCCTGGGCTGTGCAGGTCGGGGTGTGCCTTACACAGATACTGGATCCATCCAGGTCGTGCTATGGAACAAAAAATTCCACCTTTCTTACCAGCAGCCAATTAAATGCTCTTGAATTATTAAAGCTCAGATTGCTTTTAAATAGAGTAGTGTTGGTAGTGTTGTGTGTGGGTGTTGGCTGTCCACCTTTCAGTTGGTTCTGTGTGGTCAGCTTGACTGGGACATGCGGTGCTGGCTGTGTGTTAGCAGCTATTGTTCTGGTTTGGATGCTTGCCATTGAAAAGTGGTTTGGTTGTGCATACAGTAGAGTGCTTCCTTCTTTGCTTCTGATATTTCAGTTTCACGTTAAATTCCTGTTCTTGCTATTAGGCTACTTACCGTGTTTCTGGTTTACTCCCCCTAAAACTCAGACACGTCAGACTCTGCTCCTGTTAATGAGTGATAAGCCTGTTGAGCTCATTGCAGTGCTCTTGAGAAAGAAAACATAACTCCGAAGGTGAAAGTGATTCATAGATATGGGCCCACTGTGTGCTGCTCTAGAGTACTGTACAAAAATAATTGATAAACTATCGTGGCTTTTTAACTGCTACAAATGGCTGGGTTGCCATACCTGCTTCACTAGTCGCAGCGGAGAGGTGGCTGTGCAAAGAGCAAAGATCAAGACATGAAGTTTTATTCAGCTGAGCCCAGGGTGGAACACCAGTGTGGAAACCTAAAAGGGTATGGAGAGCTGGAGGGTGGATGGGAATTGCACCCAGGTCTACAGGGTGGACATTAGGAAACATTCTTTCTCAGTTAGACTGGTGATGCAGTGGCACAGCTGCCCAGGGAGTGCTTGGGTCACCGTCCCTGGAGGTGTTCCGGAATTGAGGGAATGTGATACTGAGGGATGTGGGCATGGTGGGTGTGGGCATGGTGGGTGTGGGTGGGGTTGGGCTTGGAGATTTTAGAGGTTTATGATTTTAGAGCCTTAATGACTATGATTTTATGACAGAGGGAGATGGGACGTGCTGTAGAGACAGGATGTGGGATGTGCTGTGACAGCAGCAGATGTGCAAGACCTGTGGGTCAGGAAACCCAGAAGGAGCTTGCTTGGCTGCTCCATGGCAAGAGCATTGGCTCTTGACTGGAGAAGGAGGGGTGAGTCCTGGGGGAAGGGCAGAGCTTTGATAGAGCCCTTTGATAGAGGGCTTTGAAGAAGATGCCTTGAAGTGGCAAAAGACATCGAAACTGGCAAATGATCCTGGCTGTATTTTGGGTTAATTTTAAGAAGAATGACAACATGTTGCTGTCCCTGGAGGTGTTGAAGAAACATGTAGATGTGGCACTTAGAGACATAGTTGAGTGGGCTATATTGGTGGTGGGTGGATGGTTTGACTGGGTGATCTTAGAGTTCTTTTCCAACCTCAGTGATCCTGTGATTCTGTTCTGTGCTTCTCTGAGCTACAGTCAACCAGAACAGGTCAGTTGTGAGGAGTTACTGGCTACACAAATCATGATATCAGCTGAGGAGGAGAAAGAGAAATGTCAATTTTCCAGTATTGGCATGACAAGAGTGTATGGAGGTAGTGAATTTCTTGTGGCTCAATATCATAAAATTCCAGACTCTAAACAGAGATATTTATTAGGGTTGCAGGCAGGTGCCTTGTGAACTAAAAAGCATCTTCTAAAGGATGTGCAGCTGTGAATGAGATAGATCCAGAGATCTGTTGGACGATCTTGTTTTTTCTCTCTTGGCAGTCGTTCCATGTCAGTAGATGAGCTTTGTCCTGGTGAACGCAAAGGGAATTCCCCTCCTCTCCTGGTGCAGAGTGAATTGGAGCAGTGGTGCTGGGCAGAGTCAGCCCAACCAGTTGGATCCGCACCTGTGTATGGTGTGCAAGCAGCTGAGCAGGGCAGGATCAGCGGGGGGAGGAGGCCTGGGCTCTGGCAGCCACCAAGAAGGTGAGCGGATCAGCAGAGCCATGTGAGAGGCAGATCTCAGAGAAGGATTGGTGGGACAACATGGGCTCCTGCAAGGCTTGGCGCTTGGGAGGCTGTTGCACAGCTATGTGGTGCACAACCAGTTACAGTTTGGGAAGAGCACTTCAGTGGGAGCCAGAGGGATACTCCATGGCTCTCCCTCTGGGCAGATAGCAGGCAGCTTTTTGCTGCAGGAAGGAAGAGGCGTTGGGTGCCGGAAGAGTGCTGCTGTAACTCCTTCCAAAAAGCCTCTCCTGCTCCTCCCAGAGGCCTCAGGCTCCAGAGCAGCAGCTGGCCTCCAGAAGATAAGCAGTTTGCAATGCAATCTCTGCCTTGCTTGCACTCATTTGTGGTTCAGCTGTGAGTTGCCTGCACCAGATGCCAGGAGTGCTTAATTCCCCTTCCATGATGCCCCTCTAATGGGTAGAATTTGGCCATTCACTGCACTCCAGGACACTTTCCTGGGGGATCTGCAATTTCCTTTACTCCCACTCTGGGAAAATATTAGGCTCACGGTGTTAATATGCCTCTTGCCTATTTGTTTGTTTAATCTGTTCCTAAGGCATCTAGCCAAGGCACTGACCAGTGGGTACATACCAAGCAGTGCTGGGCAGCTGGCTGTGAGCACAGCAAGGCTGGTAGAAGGCAAGAGAGCAGAAAAAAGGGTCAAATACTGGAATTAGCAAGAGCAAGCCAACCAAAATACTGCAGCTGGACGGGCAGTACCATAAAGGTAGACAGTTTCTAAGAAGCTACTCCATGCTTGCAAGCAGCACTGCTGGTAACACTGACAAAGTGTTTGTGATTTGAATTTTTTGCAAGCTCCTCCTCCCAAATTCATGTAGTTACGTTGTTTGTTTGCTTTCAGCTTCTAGCCTTAATAGTTTCAGAATATCTCCGACTCGAGTCCATCCAAAGCCCTCTGTGCTGCAGCAGGGCAGTGTTTGGTGAGTCCTGTGGCTTCGGGCTCTGAGCAAGGACCTGCAGGATCCAATTCAAACTATTATGTCACTCTATCAAAGCTAGTTTCGTAGATCTCTGGGTTTGATGGCTCCGTTCCCTTTGCAGAGGTATTTGGGACCCTGGAACTCCTTGACTTAGAGGTCCTCTGTGGGGCCCAGCCTCTCCTTGTCCAACTTAGGTTGTTCTTTCTCATCTCCCACATGGAAGAGAATCAAGAGGAGGCTGTCCTTTGGGATGGTTTCCTGCCACCATCTCTATGCTTTCACCAGCCTGCAGACTACAGCTGTGCCCACAGCCTCCCTCCCACCTGCAGTCCTGTTTCTGCTGGCAGCTGCTGTGAAACAGAACCGCTTGCTCAGCCACACCAGGTAGCAGCCCATCCCAGCAAGGAACCTGCACAGCCCTCAGAGCCCGTAGCTTCATGTTCAATTACATTAAGACCATCTCAGCCCCACTCCTGGAAGCTGTCCATGGCTGATGTTTCTCCTTGGCCAGAGCCTTGTGCTGAGGGGTGGGATCAGTATGCTGCTTGTCTGCTGCAGCCAAGGAGCTCGCTGCACAGGTTCCCAGACCTCGTGGCACAGCGCTGCACCCACAGCAATGCACCAATAACTACTCGTGGTTTTGGAGAGGCAGTGGGGCTGACTGAGCCATTTCTGTTTCCTCCATAGCTTCATGGGCTGCTGTTTTTTCCTTGTTCTCTGCCTTGATTTCAGCGGCGTTGTTTTCCTCCTCCTTACGAATGCAGCCAACTTTGTAATTAAGCAAAGCACTGTGCAGCCATTGTGGCTGTTCCATGGAGCTCTTTCTCCATACCAATGCCTCCCATTCCCCAAAAGATTTTGTTCAAATCCCCACAGCTGAGAGAAGGTTGGAACCTGGGCTCTAAATCCGATACCTCTGGCTATGACAAATACTGTAGGGGTTATTTTTCTGTTGCATTCTTACATGAGAAAAATAGTTATGAGAAATAAATATCACTTTGTGCTGGGCTTTACTGCTTACTGGGCTTCGAGCCTGGAAGGATTTAAAAGTCATCACGCTTTCAGAGAAAGCTGCAGCGAGGGAGAGGAGGCGGGGGCTGCTGCTGCCAGCTGTTGTGATTTGGGAAATGCTCGTCCTGACCAATGGAAGGGAGATGGGGAGGCAGCCAGCACCGAGCAGTGACACCCAGTGTGACAGGGCAGTGGAGAGCCCCGGGTTCATCATTTCCTTCATATTGTGACACTGTACATGCAACCTGTTTTTAATCATAGTTGTTATCTTGTGTTGCTGGGCATTGCCCTCAGCTCAAAGCTGCATGAACAGGATGGGAGGTGTCTTCTTGGGCATTACTGGCTCTGTGTCCCCATAAGTCCTCTTTCTATCCCACATCTGTCCTATATTGAAAGCAGCTCTCTGCTGTAAACACTTGGAGCAATCTGCCAGGGCCAGTTACAGTACCTTGTCCATTAGAAGCAGAAAGAAATACCACTGGGGATAGAAGATGATAGGAAATATATTTGCAAAGCATCTGAGCCTGATGCTAAGGCATACTTTCTTTCAATATTGATGTTGCCAATAGCTTCTCTTGTGCTCAGACCAAAACTATTCTGGGTGGAACATTTGCTCCCTACTTTCTAGCAAGCCTGGTTGTAGGAATGAAGAATGGATTCTTTTCACTCACCACAGCTGGTTTGAATGATTTCCACACTGAAGCCATTGACTCCAGGCGCTTCTCATGTGAATCACAAGGAAGTTGCGACTGGGTTTTTGTTCGTGTGCCTGACAAGAGCAGGAACAGCGGAGTGGTCTGGAGCTGGCTGGGTACTTGCATGTAAGTGCATGGCAGGGAGGAGTCCAGCTGCATGCTGTGCACCCAGCACAAGTTGCACGCATCCCCACCAGCTCCCTCCAGCAGTAAGGAGGCAGAGGAGGGTGAGATGGGCTGCTGACCCTGGGCACCTGTGTGTGCTGCAGAGCACAGCAGCCTGACTGCCTTGGGTGCTGAAGGTCCATTGTGCTCACTTAGAGAGGAGTCCTTCAAGAATTGTGACCCTTGCATTACAAGTAATTAAAAAAAAAAAAAAAAAAAAAAAAAAAAAAAGAAAAAAATTACCTTGAAAGCTATCAGTGCCAGTTGGGTAGTCCTTGAATGAGGCATTGAGAGGATGTGCTTCAATGCATTGATTTCAAGGTCTGCTTCTCCAAAGGAGTGGCAAAACCCTGTGCTTCAGAGACCTCAGGAAATGACTGCGGATCCTGTGGCAGGTCTGTGTGCTCTTGTAGATGAGCTCTCTGCTGTGAGCAACTTGAGTGAGATCATGGATCATAGAATACAGCTTGTAACAGGCTTCTGCAAAAGAATCCCCTTCCTTTTCCCTTCTGAAGGAGCCCTCTATCGGGAAGATGGGTGGGCACATGGAAGATGACAGGTGATCATCAAGGAAGATGACCCATTGTTTGGGTTTCTAAGCAGAGAGACATGCAGTAGAACTTGCTGAGGAGTAACATGACTGCAGAAGAAGGGATATGGAGAAAAAGGGATATGCTCCTCCTGCTGACAGCCAGTGGGGAGGTGCCGTGTCAGGGTCTGTAAGTGTAGAGGGGCTTTGGGACCCACAGGACACAAGCACCACGTATTATCATTATTGCAGCAGTTCGTTTCAAATCATAGAACCATTAAGGTTGGAAAAGACCTCCTAAGATCATCTAGTCCAACCGCCAGCTAATCTGTCTGATGGAATGAAGTGCACAAACAAACACTTGCTTCCCTTTCCCCTACCTCACTCCTAAGGAAGAGGTGAGATCTGCTTGGTTCATTTTGCTGTACCTCGTTCTTCTGGTGGGTTTGTGTCATTTGCAATGAAAAATCATCTAGGTTTTTGTTTTAACTGAGAGTAACCGTAGGGTATGTAGCTATACCTCGTGGGCGGGTAGGTGAAGGGTTTTATTGAAGCAGTAAAGTATAGAGGGCTGTTAAAAGAAAATGGCTTACGACAGTGATACTGTTCAGTGTGATTTATAGTTTTATAACTGCAGGCAACTTGGAAATACTTTCACCATCCTCAGTATACATATTAGATAAATATACAGCCTGTGCTTACCTACCTCAGTGTTGACTTTCGTTTCTGTGATGCTGGGAAGTCATAAACATGAAGACATTTTCAGCCCGTTACAGCTTGACGCTGTTTGGAGAGCAGACAGTTTCGGTACAGCTTTGGGTTTTTTTCCTTCCTTTGGAGAATGCCTGTAAGAAATGCCTTCTGGCAGCCGTGGGAGATGCAAGGCAGCGATCCTCTGCATGCACAACAGAACGAGACACCATACATGTGAAGGTAGTTGGTCAGAGCTTCAGCTTGTTTCAAACAGAGAGAAAATACAGATCCTAGCTTGGGTGCTTTACTCCATCATCCCCATCCCCTCCTCTGGTTTCTGTGGCATTGCTGAAGTTTCCCTTGGTGTCGGCGAGGGAAGGGCTTGATTCTCCACCTCGGGAGCCCTGGGCCATGGCCGGAACTTCTGTGATGGAGGGGGAAGGTGGGCAGTGACCTGTGAGGCCACAAGAGCAGCTCCACGGTCTTGGAGTTGGAAAATAAGGCTTTGCCAGTGTGTTATCTGGATTAATGAAGATGAAATGTGCTGTATGAATGCAGCACGATGATGTGGTTATTCCTCGGGCAGCTCCTGCTCACAGGAGGAATCATAGAATCATAGAAACACAAGGTTGGAAGGGACCTACAAGATCATCTAGTCCAAACGTCCTCCCATTACTATTCCTACCACAAGCCACTAAACCAGATCTCATAGCTCCTCATCCAGACAAGAAAAGGTTGATTTGTGTTTGTGGATGGTTTTCCTTGCTCCACCAGCGTTCCTTTTTGGTTTATTACAAAAGGCAGGAAGCGTGCGTTCTGCTGAGAGAAACGGCAGATTAGCAAAGGTTCTTCTAGGTTATCCTACTTTACGCAACTCTCCTTTAAGATAATTTTTTCATCTGTCCTGAATCGTGATTCTATTTCAAACACTGTTGATAAAGAAGAGTGGCTGCGAACTCTGTTATTTGGGCGTTGAACAAGGTATCCAGCTGCTCATGCAGTGAAGCCATTGGAGAGCATCGCTGCGTCTCAGGGTGAAGAGCTGCTTCAGGTGTCAAAGGCAGTGATGGTATTCATAGAATCACAGGATGGCCTGGGCTGAAAAGGACCTCAAAGATCATCTGGTTTCAACCCCCTGCTGTGTGCAGGGTCGCCAACCAGCAGACCAGGCTGCCCAGAGCCACATCCAGCCTGGCCTTGAATGCCTCCAGGGATGGGGCATCCACAGCCTCCTTGGGCAACCTGATCCAGTGCGTCATCATTTAATGGGTTCATCTTGGAAAAGTTAAATGCACAGCCTTAGACTGGCAGAATTTCTTTTGAAAAAGCTTTGGGTTTGGGTCTCAGGGTTGTTGGGGCGGTGATGTACAGATAGGTGGGGCTGTGATGGATGTCCCACTGCATGCAGCCCCCAGACCTTATTGGTTTTCAGCCAGGAAGACTGAAGCTAAGCAGGGTTCACAGGGAGAGATAATATCTTTCATGAGAGCAATTTGTACAGTTAGAAAAACATTTGTGCTTTTGGGACTGTATGCTTTTCTTCAGATCTCTCTGGTTGCGCATTACATGAAAAATAAAATGGGTTCAAGTTTTGAAAGGTTTAATGGATATTTGAGAGAAAGGAATTCAAGAGCCGCTCACAGAAAAGTATCTCACCGTTTGATTTGGAGATTTTAAGAAAGGTTCAATAGCCCTGAATGACAAAAGATCTTTCTGGCTTGCAGCTTACTACTTACAACCCAGCATCTGTGCACGTGCAGTTGAAGGTTTCGTGTGCAGTCTCAGAAGTGTGCACTGTTGTACACCTGGGCGGTCTGCAAGTATATGGACACTTCTTGTGCCATCCTGCATCTTCAGGGTGCTCTTAGCAAACAGAAATGGTTCTGCGCTATTTCAGATGTCAGCGGGAACCTAAATCCACAGATACCCTTGTAAAGAATTAGTTGTGAAAGTATTGACTTTAATAGCACGTGGGTTGTAGGTAAGTTCTTTCCAGTGTTGGTATTTAGGTGTTTTTAGGTATTTTTAGTGTATTTAGGTATTTTTTTTCTCATTTAGCTGTGATGCCATGCTGTGAGGAAGTAAGTGTGTTTATCTTAGGGAAATCGGTGGGATTTGCAGGTATTCCGTATCTCCTGCAGTTGCTTTGTGCATGTGCATTTTGCCATCGTTTTGCACTGAGCAGAATTGTTTCCAGATTCTTCAGAGGGCAGTGGGAGAGCACAGGGGCTCTGGGACAGGGAGGGAGTGCTAAGTGAAGCAAGGAAGCAGGAAAACAAAACCAGGAGCTGTGGAAATGATGGAATGATGGAAGCACAGTGCTGGTTCACCCTCTGCTCCATTGGGGGGTTATGCCGGTTGATCTTTGCTGTAGAGGTGGGAATCTGAGTACACATATGGGGCTGGGAATTGTGTTGGGAAGGGAGGGAACAGTGGAGGGTGCAGCACTCCTTGCAGGAGCACTTCGTGGGTCACACAGTGACAGCTGTCGCTCTGCAGAAGGGATGACCTTGCAGTTGGGTCACCCAGCAGACTGCAGGCTTGGCTGGCACGCCTGGCCGATGCCCAGGAGCTATTTTAGTAGGTCTTGCAGGGGACAGGGCCTTGGCAGGACCTATGGGTTTTGAAGTGAGCTCACAGCCCTTTTCCCGTTGGTAGCCGGCCAGCTCCAGCACAGCCCAGCGCCCACGCTTGTGTGCGTCACCCCAAATGGCACCGCTCGGCTTCGCATCCCTGCACAGGTCCCTCCCAGCAGAGCGGTGCTGTCTCTCCAACCCACTTGTCTGTGCACCAGGGGCATCGCCGCACTGTGCAGCTGTGAGCCGACAAGTGCCAACCTCTGCCTTATTTCTGTCTGCAGCCCAGAGCTCTGCTAACTCCATCCCTGCCCTCCTGCGCTGGGGGTCTGCAGGAAACCTCCGGCGGATCTCAGGAATGTTGGCCACAGAACTAAGCAGCATACAGAAACCCTTGTGTACATCTTCATTAAAGGATTTGTAGCACTTTCTGTCTAGCATAATTAAAAGGCCTAATATCAGCACAATTTAATTCTTACAACTGCAGTGCAACGTGGCATTTTCTTAGTTTTCTGCTCATGACCAGTGTGCAGACACAGGTTTAGAAGGTGCCTGTAGCACACGCACTGTCCCCAAAAGCTTCCCAAAAGCTGAGGCCGGGGGCTGTGTGTGATGGATGGCATTTCTTTCAGTGCAGGGGAATCTCCGGCCCCAGCCATACGGCTGTCACTTCCCCCTCTGCATAACACCAGCTCTGCATCCCGCACGCTGTCAGACCGTGTAAATGAAAACCCTGAGTTGTTTTTCTCTCTCTCGCCGTGATGATATAATTAGAACGGCTGCCTTTTCCCAAAATGGCCAGGCTGTGCTATTTTCTGTACCGCGATGCTTGCTAAGGAGGCAGTCTTCATTTCAAGAGGAAGACACCCCATATTGCTGCAGGCAGATGGACTTCCCCAGAGTTTGGGGGATTTGCACATGGAGTTGTTTCACAGCTCGCTCTCTTTCCCTGCGCAGCAGTACAGAGGAGCAATAAGACATGGGACCAGGCTGGGGTGGCAGTGCTGGGTGTCCCTATGCCAGGGCTGCTGTGCCTTGGGCCAGGCTGATCTCAGCCTCCATTTTTCCATCTTCCAGAGCATCTTTAAAGCCTTCAGATCCCTCAGGGTGACTGAGAGTCTGGAGAGGCTCCCATCCAGAGAGGGTTGTGGATGCCCCATCCCTGGAGGTGTTCAAGGCCAGGTTGGGGCCCTGGGCAGCCTGGTCTGGTATTAAATGTGGAGGTTGGTGGCCCTGCCTGTGGTGGGGGGGGGGTTTAGCTTCATGATCCTTGAGGTCCCTTCCAACCCAAGTCATTCTGTGATCTAGATGGCAAAGCCCGGGGCTCTTCCAGTGCTCCGTGGCTCTGTGTTACAGTGGGGATGCAGGAACACCTTCCTGCTTGCATTGCAGAGAAACCTCTTTGTTTTGTCCTGATGCCATTGGTTTCCAGTTGGATAGAAGGGAAAAGAGAACTGGATGAGGAGGGCAGGGAAGACCCAGGGGGATGTGCTGTGGGGTGAGCTCCTCCTGTGCCACTTGGGGCTGCCTGCTCTGCACTACTGCCCCAGGGACCTTCAGCAGTGTGCTGCGTGTGTCTGTGCTGTAATGGGGCACACATGGTGCTCAGGGGTGAAGGTGCTTGTGGCGTGTGCACCTACAGGAATTCAAGCTGTAAAATAGTGAGATACTGCAAATATAAAACTCCCCATATTTTGACTGAATATTTAATTTATGGCTGTTTCTGTCAGTCAGATGTGTCTTGCAGTCCTGCTGTTTGTATTATTTCATTTTTGTGCATGCGTTCATCATGGGAAGCATTTATGAACTCTCTGAGAGGTTCAGTGAGAGGGAGAGCTCCTGGGCAGGGCAGTTGCTTGCCCTCCTTCCTGCAGCCCCAGCCTCTGAGTTTAGGGCTCACTTTGGCCCTTAGAGCTGTGCAGATGTGTGTCTTGGAAGGTGACGCGTTTCCATGCATTTCAATGGAAAAACACCTGTGCACTCTTCTAGGACAAGAGGTGATGGCCACAAGTTGCACCAAGGGGAATTCCAGTTGGATATTAGGAGCAGTTTCTCAGAGCAGTGAGGCATTGGCACAGCTGCCCAGGGAGTGGTGGAAACACCTGGAGGTGTTCAGAGCCGTGTGGATGTGGCACTGAGGGATGTGGGCAGTGGGCACGGTGGGAGTGGGCTGGGATTGGACTTGTTGATCCTAGAGGTCTTTCGATCAGCCTTAATGATTCTATGATTCTGTGATCGTAATCTCCTGTGTTTGGCCCAGGTGAAGCTATTAGCCAGTACTACCAGTGCGCTGACCAATGTCTGTTTTGCTTTTGGCTTCCGTGCCCATGAATAACGTTGCAGGATCCAAGGGAGCTTGCAGAGGCCACTTGGATCCCTCTAGGCATGAGCTTTTGCCACTTGCAGCCCTGGGAAGGACCGGTGGCAAGATGCAGCCCAGTGCTAGCCCAGGAGCTGGATGCAGATTTTCTTTCCTGTTTCTTGGACAAGAGCAATTTCTGGCCAAGCAGTGGTGATGGCAGCTGGGAGGAGAACATCCAACTGGTCAAAGTGGGCAGTGGTGACATACTGGCACAGGTTGCCCAAGGAGGTTGTGGATGCCCCATTCCTGGAGGCATTCAAGGCCAGGCTGGATGTGGCTCTGGGCAGCCTGGTCTGCTGGTTGGTGACCCTGCACATAGCAGGGGGGTTGGAACCGGATGGTTGTTGTGGTCCTTTTCAACCCAGGCCATTCTATGATACAAAATGAGGGGCTTGGGCTGCAACAGTGGTGCTGTGGGGCTGCTTCCAGGTCCTCCCCATTCCCAGCACGTAGGGCAGGAGCAGGAGATGGGCACCTCAGGGAGGGTCTGTGGGATGAGCCCTGCTGGCAAGCTGCTGTTGGCTGCCAACCGGCGGGTGGACACGTGCAGAATTATCCCTTGGTTTGTGGGTGCTCAGTGAGATCACCACGGCCTTGCCTTCCCCAGTGCTTTGTGCTGCTTTTCTTGCTGCCGCAGAAGGCTCTTGGTTTGTTCCTGGAGCCTTGCTCAATGCGCTCCATGTGGATAGGCATGTTTCATTTTTAAGCTTTGGGGGGAAGAAAAGGAAAAAAAAAAAGAAAAAGAAAAGGAAAACAAACATAAAACACAGCATGGCACAGATTAAATCCATTTAAGACAACTGGAAAAAAAAAAAGACGTATGTGCGAGTCAAGTCAATAGGAGGAGGGGAGTGGAAGGGGGAATAAGAAACTGTGACATATACAAACCCTTTAGTGTGCATAGCATAAGATTTTTTGGCTGGCACTCACATGATTTTATTCAAGGGCTGGGAAAGAACTACGATTAGTTAAAAGCTTCGGCAAAGTCTGGAGGGAGTGCTCTGAAGAGTTGGGAGCCGCGCAGAGGTGGCTGTAACTCCTCTGGCAATTGCAGACCATTCTTCCGAGGCTCAGGACAAAAGCCTTTTCTTCTCCCTCCGTGTTCAAAGAGACATTTGTCTTGAGATGGTGCAGCTGTGGGCCGCGGGACCGCCTGTTTGAAGATACCCCCTCGTAGAGGAAAGGAGAGCCTGCGCCCTGCAAAGTGGTGGTAGTATTTTCTCGTGTGTGGGTCCCCCCTCCTCCTCCCTCCCTCCTCCTCCACTGCCATGTGTGGTTTTTAATAAGAAGAAGAATGTGGAGGCAACATTTTCCAGGCAAGGGGAAATTTCCTGTTTCTTTTCTGTTTGTTTAATAAAGTGTGTAGTTGACTGTAAAGCTGTAGCTACTCAGTTGTGAATGAGTAATTCGGCCGATAGTCGGGCTGGCTTCTCGATGCACTTTGATATACTGCAAGTGAACATGTTTAACGCTCGCTTTTTTTCCCTTTTATTTATTATTTTTTTTAAATGCTGCGTGGCGTAGGGAACTGAGATTAATAAGAATTAGGCAAATGGCTCCGGCTTTTGTTTCTGTCAGATAGCACCCGCCGTCTGGCGGCCGCACAAAGGCTGCCATTGAGCAGGAGCGCTCCCTAATTCTCCTGGCAGGGGTGCCATTGGGATCGGATACAAGTGGGTGGCAGAGGGGAGGAGCGGTGCAGAGGACAAGCAGGCTTTGTGCCTTCCAAATGGAACAAAAGCACTTTATGCGCCGGGCTGCGTGCAACAAGCGAGCCGGCTGGACTTGGAGTTCTGAGAGTGGCTGCAAAAGCTTGCTGCTTCTCCTTCCTTTTCCTTTCGCTTGGCCGCAAAGCCTTCCTCCTCTCTCTCTTCCTCAGTAGAGCTGCACACCAGGCGATGCCAGCAGCCCCCAGGGGATGGCGTGGGGCTGTGGTTGGCGCTGGTGGGAGGCAGGAGCTGGGTGCGGGATGCACATGGAGAGGCTGGGGGTTAACCGTGGTGTTAACCGTGGGGTCATAGAGTCATGTGATGGCTTGGATTGGGAGGGACCTAAAGGCTCATCTTGTTCCAGCCCCCGCAGCAGGCAGTGCTGCCAGGCACCCGGTGGCCCAGCTGCCTGGTGGCTTTCTGATCCAGGGCACGGCTCTCCTTAGCGAGGCAAGCATGTGCAGAACAAGTGTGCTGCGTGAGGAAATGTCATTCCCTGCAATGCTGTGCCGGCAGCTGGACAGACAGCCGTGCATGGATGGGCCCAGGGTGTTACACACACAGCACCTCTCTGTGCACTGTTATCCCTTTTTGGTGTGCAGTGCCTGCAGGATGAGGCTGGGAGGTGATGCTCCTCATCTCGGAGATGCTGTTCTACACTGTGCATTAAGGCAGTGTTATAACTCACTTGCTTGTTAAACAGAGAAAAGAATCTAGCTGGGTATAGTGCTTCCCTTCAGGCTTGTGTAAGCCGTCTGTGCTCTGTGCATGTTTTTATTCTCGCTTATCTGCTTATGGCAAGCTCCTTTTGGTTATCCACATCATCCTGGCCCCATACCCCGCCTACTGACACAGCCACACTTCCATCTGGAGGACGCGCGTGCAAACAGGGCACACTCCTCCCGGTGCGCCCTGATGGAGAGCTCCAGAAACACTCGTGTGTAACGTTATGCTGGACGCTGTGGGTCGGCTGTGCTGGGTGGGTTCACTTTGGGCTTTGTTTTTTCCCAAGGAGAGGGAATGTGCTGCTCCCCATCTTGATGGCTGCGTGGCCACACGGGTCCCTCCTGGTGCTGCTTCTATGGCATCCCTGTGGCCCCTGGTGTCCCAGGCTCACATCCTGCTTGACGACAAACTGGACAAACAGGCACATTTCATTTTCCCTTTTAAAAAAAAAAAGAAGAAAAAAAGCACTGTGTTGCTCTTCTTTGTGAGTTTCCTCCCCTCATTGTCATTTTCCTGGCAGGAGGGTGGTGTGATTCCCTGCAAAGCGGCCCCTGCTCCTGGCTGATGCTGGCGCACAATAGCATTTGTTCTGCAGAGAAACCCCAGCCCCAAACCAAACCTTCACCCCTCTGTAGCTAATTACAGCCCTCTGGCTTCTAAAGGAACAGCTACGAGACGTGGTTGTCGACAGAGAAATGATGATAGCACTGAATTCCCCCAGCAGAACAACCCAAACAACCATCACCAATGCCCAAAAATGAATCAGTTAATCCCGGCCTGAGCAGCTAATAGGATAGAAGCATGGGGCTTCCTGCAGCCCTCGCTGATTATCACTTGTTTCCTAACCTCACCTTGGAGAGCCTGCGATTGGAAAATGAGCCCAGAGTGGCACACAGCTGGATGTGGCCATGCCCAGGGAAACAGCCACGGGCACAGGGGTGGCACTGGTGTGTGTGTGTGTGTGTGTGTCCCCACAGCAGAACTGAGTCCGCGTTGGTTTCGTGTCCTTCACGTTGTGTGCTCTCCACTCCACAGGAATGCTTGGGCAGAGCTGTTGCCATGGGTGTAAGGGTTTGTGCTCCTTCTGCTTGCAGGTATCCGTCCTCAGATCATGAATGGCCCCATGCACCCCCGGCCCCTGGTGGCACTGCTGGACGGCAGGGACTGCACGGTGGAGATGCCCATTTTGAAGGACTTGGCGACCGTGGCGTTCTGTGATGCACAATCAACTCAGGAGATCCACGAGAAGGTATGGAGCAGTGACTTTGGGGCACGTGGAGAGGAGCAGGGATGCTCTCCTTCCTTCCCAGTCCTGGGAAGATTTGTTCAGAGCTCCGCTGCGAGTTGGCCCAGATAGCATCAGCAGAAGTCGCCGCTGATTAAAATTCAGCGAGGCTGTTTCAAAAGCCAGATGTTATTTTGGAACAAAAAGTCACCTTATCTCTTAGCATCAGCTTTTGAACATCAATATTACGATGGTTTCTCCCTTTCATTGAGCCTGCAGTAACACACAGCACTCCATGCCCAGCACTCAGCACCAGCAGCTCGCTGCCGCCAGGATGGAACCAGGTGGCTGTGGGCAGAGGTCAGAAATCACATCCAGGGTCTGGGAAAGAGAACTGAAAAGAACCCCAAATGTTCAAATATAAAGTGAAGAGGAAGGGCTCTTTATGAGGTGTCCATTGATTAATGAGCTCGGGTTCCCAGAGCACAAGGGTGGCTTAAGGGGAGCACCAAGGAGGGTTTGAATCTCCATTGAAGGATGAAGTACAGCCTTACATGGGCATACAGCCTCACACAGATGGGCTTAGGTACTCCAGGAGTGGTGAGCAGTGTGACAGGTACCGCCCATCTAACGCATAAAAGGTCACGGAGTGGCACATGGTTGTCTTCAAAACCAGCAGATGCAACTGTAGAACTGAACTGCTTCTTAAAAGAGGAATTACCCTTGCTTGGAAGAGGAGGAGCTGATAGATCTTTGAGTGTCCGTGCAGTTCATCCCTGATTCTATGGGGTGGCTGTGGTTTCGGTGGGGCACGCTGCTGGTGGGTTTGGTGGCACCGTGGCAGGTCAGCCAGCAGGTTGGTGGTAAGGCTGGGCAACTGCCCATGTAATTGTCTGCATCCCAGAGGTCAGTTGCTCTCAGGAGCTGCAGGTGTTCCCTCAGGGTGTCCTGGTGGCTCCTGACATCCTTGTGCTCTGTTCCAGGTATTAAACGAAGCTGTTGGGGCGATGATGTACCACACCATCACGCTGACTCGAGAAGACCTGGAGAAGTTCAAGGCCTTGCGGGTCATTGTTCGAATAGGCAGCGGCTACGACAACATCGACATCAAAGCAGCAGGAGAGCTCGGTAGGTCTCAGTCCTGCACGTCAGTTCCGTCCCATGTCCCTCTGAGTCGTTAAAATCAGCACAGGGGACCTCTGCTCCCCATGGGAGCGTGTGAGTCGAAGGGCTGTCCAGGCAGTGCCTCCCAGGGGGGTATGGTTCGGTTCCTGCATGCCTGGCTGCACTGCTGGGCCACCACATGTCACAGGGGTCACAGGGACCTCTGGCGAGCTGCACACCCCAGCCTGGGAGCACAGCATTGTGTTGGTGATCCCAGCAGCTGTGACAGCCATTGTGGGCCACCTGATCCAAGGACTCAGGCTCTCAGCAAGCCCTATGCTGGTGTTTAGGGCTATCTCTGGGGAAGTTAGGGATAACAGCTGTTCCACGTGAGCCATTCTGCAAGGATAATTGCGACAAGAGAGTTTCAAATAGGCATTCCTAAAAAGCAATTCTCAGTATAGTGAATTATTTTTTTTCTAGAGGAGAACAGCATCTTCTCAGTTTAATGGTTTCTTCGTGTTTTTAACTCTTATTGTTATTATCCATTATAATGACGTTCTGAGGCTCTGAACATCAAGAAACGAAAAACATAACGAATAAAATAATGGGATACTGCAGCATAATCCTTCTTTTTATACTTGGCAAATTGGGTGGCCAAATGATGTGGTTTAGAGTAGAAAATGTAATGACTACCCACAAATGTAGCGTAAAGTTTAATTGGTATTGCTTTCCATAAGGTAGTTCTTAAACCATGCAGGCAGCACAAAGTCCAGTGCCTGCACACGGCGCCCGCTGGGGTGATGGGAAGGATAAACACCCCCAGCAGGTGTAACTACCACTGCCGTGGGTGGCAAGGCACACGAGAGGGCAGGAGCCCATCAGACAGTCATGAACCCCACAGGCTGTGGGACCTGAAGCAGGATGAGGGGCAGAAGGTGCTGGGAGCTTGAGTTGAGGTGGTCGCACCGCTTGTAGGGCCCATCAGGTTTCTCCAGGTCAGCGGAGGGCTTGCAGACAGGGAGGAAGAAAGGTCTTAAAGCAGGAGAGCGTGGTCCTGGAGGCAGGGGGGTTGGCAGAGGGCCCAGAAGGTGCATGCACGGCCCGAAATATTCTCATTTTTCAACGGAGTCAGTGGCCCTTAAAGTGGAAGGGGATTTTCGGAATGTTATTCTCTCTTTATCTCCTGCTTTTTCATGGTTTCTACTCCAAGGCCCCAGTACAGTAAAGCATTTAGATACACATTCATCTCAAATTGTGTGTTTAAATTGTGTTGAAGCCAGTGGGATATAAGCATGTGCTTAACTGCTTTGCTGAATAGACGTGAAATTAAGCACCCTCTTACATGCTTTGCTGGATCAGAGCTTTAACAGGGTAATGGCCAGGGAGACATTCTCGGTTAACTTAATACCCGCAGCTCCGAGCAGAGAGGCACAGTTTAAAATGACCCCTTTGTGACAAAGGAACAAAAGCTCCGTTATGGGGATCTGTGTGCGGGGCGGCCGCGGTGCCGGGCGGGGAGAGCCGTGCCAGCATGGCCAGGCCCCCAAAAGCAGCACCCACAAAAGCCTCAGCACCACAGGGAGCTCATTTTGGGGTGGTCACCCCGAGCCTTCCTGCAGCACCGTGCCCCCATTGCACAAACTCACGTGTAACCTTGGGAACCCAAAGCAGGGTCCAGCTTGGAGCAGCTGCGCTCAGTTGGCTGTGGTGGCGCATCTTGGGGGACCCAAAGGTCTTGCCATACCTGGAGCTGGCCATGCAATGCAGAGCGCGTCGTTCTGCTCCAGTGCAAGAAGAGGTGGTTGGTTGTGCTCTATGTGGTTTAATGGCTCAGCAGTCTTATTGTAGAGAAGGAGCGGCTTGTGCCAGCGTGGATTAATTTGCTTTGAAGGTAGATTACACTAAACAAGAATAGGACCTGCTCTTGCAAAATAAACATTTCCTCCTGGAGTTATTCCTGTGTAGCTTTCTCACCTGGATTTGGCACTCGTTCTCACAGCAGGGTGACCCTGAGCAGTACGAGTCGTGGTGCAGATGTGAGGCTGCTGCTCCTAAACTCTGCATCTCCCTGTGTTGCTCCAGCTGCCTCCTGCCTCTCACTTTACCAATGGTGGCTGCTTGGGAAATGGTGTGCAGGGGCTGAGGACAGCGCACGTTGTGCAGGGAACTTCTTTGCTTTTCAGCACACCCTGGTGCACGCCAAGCCCAGGCACACTGTGCTTTTGGAAGGACTCTTTGCCAAAGCTGAGCAGCTGAGCAGCTCCTGGCACAGCGCTGTCCCCAAACCACCTTTGTCTGGGGCTGTGCGTGGCCGTCCCTGAGCCGTGTCCTCCCGCAGGGATCGCTGTCTGCAACATCCCCTCGGCCGCCGTGGAGGAGACGGCCGACTCCACCGTCTGCCACGTCCTCAACCTCTACCGGCGGAACACGTGGCTCTACCAGGCGCTGCGGGAGGGCACGCGGGTGCAGAGCGTGGAGCAGATCCGGGAGGTGGCCTCTGGTGCTGCACGTATCCGGGGCGAGACGCTCGGCCTCATCGGCTTCGGTACGTGGGCTGGGGGTGCAGGGAGGGAGACTCAGCGCTGCGGGGTGAGCTAAAAGGAGAGTTTGTACAACCAGAGCTACTGGGGTGGGGATGGGGCCGTGTCCCACGAGGTTGGTGTGACATGGAATCATCAAATCACAGAACGGTTGGGTTGGAAGAGGCCTTAAAGCCCATCCGGTCCCAACCTCTGTCACAGTCAGGGACACCACCCACCAGGTCAGGTTGTGTGGGGCTCCATCCATCCTGGCCTTGGGCACCTCTAGGGATGGGGCAGCCACAGCTCTGGGCAGCAATGCTGCAGCCTCACCACCCTCAGTACAGAATTTCCCCTTTTTTATTTAATACCATTCCCCCTTGTCCTATCTGTATCTCCCCAACTAAAATACCACTTTTCTCCTCTTTATAAGCTCCCCCCAGGTACTGGGCATAGCCAAAGACTCTTTTATGCTGATACTTAGGAGAAGGAGCTGTATTTTGCAAGCCTCACATGAGTCCCCGGGGGAGTGCTGGCGAAACCCAGCAGCATCCTCAGAGTGACCAGAGCTGACTGTGCTGCCTTGACACACAGCTACACCACCTCCCTCTTTCTCTGAGCCCTTCTGCCCGGCCTAAAACAGTGCTTGTCTTCAGTTCACCCACAGCAATAAGCGAGACAGAGCTTGGACACCCGCTTGCCGAGAGCTGATGCTCACACACAGAGGTGCACAGCGTGCACACCTGGCAGCTGTGGCTGGTTGCATTAATTCTCCTTCCACTCACGCAGGTCGCACGGCGCAGGCGGTTGCGGTGCGAGCCAAGGCGTTCGGCTTCAACGTGATATTCTACGACCCGTACCTGCAGGATGGGATAGAGCGGTCCCTGGGAGTGCAGCGGGTGTACACGCTCCAGGACCTGCTCTATCAGAGCGACTGTGTCTCGTTGCACTGCAACCTTAACGAACACAACCACCACCTCATCAACGACTTCACGATTAAGCAGGTAACGGCCTCAACAATAGCCAAGGCGAGTACCCTCTGGTCAGCACCCAAACCCAGGCGCTGCAGTCAGGCTCTGTGCTCATGCCCAGTGCCTTCGGGCTCCGAAACAGCTCCTTACACCATTTGTCCCTGTTTTTACTGGACAAATTCCCCTGTAAGCAGGCAGTGCACAGGGGGCCAGGATGGGGTTTGCCAGTGCCAGCCAGTGTTGGGCCAGCTGTGGAAGGCCCTCTCACACCCAGCTCTCTTGTCTCTCCCTGCTGCCCCCAGATGAGGCAGGGAGCATTCCTGGTGAACACGGCGCGCGGCGGGCTGGTGGATGAGAAGGCCTTAACTCAAGCCCTGAAGGAGGGTCGGATACGAGGGGCTGCCCTTGACGTGCACGAGTCGGAACCCTTCAGGTAAAGCTCCGTGCAGTCCCTTCCTCGGCATCACACACACACACATGCAGGGAGCCCAGCGGCCCCAGCAGACACCGAGGGCAGCCCAGGAGCCCTTTGCCATTCTTAACACCTTTTATTCACTTTTTAATCGTTGGCTTATTTATTCTCCCCCCACCTCCCCTACGTGCAGTTTTGCTCAAGGCCCATTGAAAGATGCTCCCAATTTAATCTGCACCCCGCACACGGCCTGGTACAGCGAGCAGGCGTCGCTGGAGATGAGAGAAGCTGCTGCTACCGAAATCCGGCGCGCGATCACAGGTACAGCCCCTCTGCGGGGCCCTGAGCTGTGGCTTTCCGTGGCCTCGTCCAGCTGCAGACAGGGGGGTCCTAACCCTAATTTTCTTCCCAGTGAGAGACCTGAGAAACCAAACTTTACTTTTCTGTCATTCGGACGCGTTGGAAGCCGAGGATGACTGGGATGGAAGGGACATTAAAGAGCGTGTGCAAATGGTGCAGGAACGGAGCTTGCTCCGAGATGATGCTCCAGCAGTTGGGTGGTTCTCTTGTCCTAAAACTTATCCCTATCTTTTACCTGATGGCAATGCTTCACTCTGGGCTGCCCTGTGCTTTGAAATAGGGCTGAAGGGAGCAGCTACTCTGAAGGCAGCACAGGGGACGTCTCCAACCATGACCTTCGGGACACTCAGTTGATTTTCTGGGGTCCTCATTTCTCCCTCTTTTCTCCCCTTTCCACTAACAAATAGAGGGGAAAAGAATAATTGTAGCTTTATTATAGGGTAATAAAGCAACAGGGTGCCTTACACGTGCTTATCTTTAATACCGACTCCAGGGCGCATCCCAGAAAGCCTAAGGAACTGCGTGAACAAGGAATTCTTTGTCACAACAGCTCCGTGGTCAGTAATAGATCAGCAGGCGATCCATCCAGAGCTCAATGGTGCCACATACAGGTAAGCCAGAGAAAAGGACGGTCACAGGCAGGGCTTGCCCTGCAGAGGAACTGTCTGGGGGTTGCGGGCACGTTTCCTAATGCTGCTGCTGGTGGGGCAGCACTCACCCGTAGGGCAGCTCCAAAAGTGCCAGGGCTCCACCGACAAGCAGGACAGAACTTACACACTGAAAAAGGGACTGCGGACCTGCTCTTGTTGTGTTAGTTGTGTTTGTTTGTGAACAGGCCCACAAGCCTTGGCCTGCTCACAAAGTCCAAATAGAGGGCTAAATTAGGTGGCCCGATGATTCCACTGAAGTCCCTAAGATCTCTCGCTGCTTGACTGTGGGAGGCTCCACACACACCAGCATCGTGTTGCGCTATAGGGAAAAGGCAGGTAGGACCCCATCCCTAGCAGAGCTGTGAGGGCAAGGCCCTGAGCAGCGTGTGCCCTGGCCCTGCACGCTCACAGCTCTGACCGGCAAAAACATGAGGCCAGACCACCTGCAGGTGGTGAAAGCATCCTCCTTAACCTGCACCCCTGCGAGGTGCTGTGTCCCACCAGGCCCTGCTAAGCTCCACAGTAAGAATCTCCCCTCCTGGCAGCAGGCAGAGCATCTCCTCCCAGCTTCTCCTTTCTCAAACTCAGTGTCCTTTCTTGGAATGCATGTGGCTCACCCCGCTGCAAGAAAGAAAGCTGGACTAATCCAGCTCTCGTTTTCAAGTGCTTTTGCTGCCTGTATAAGAAAGAAGGGGACGGATCCCGCAGCAGCGTCTACCAAGATAGAATGAGGGGAAGTGGCTTCAAGCTAAAAGGGAAGATTTTTGTTCAGATATGAGAAAAAGGTGTTTGTACAAGAGATACTTGGGATGTCAGAGCATGCAGGATGATTCAAGAAATTGTCTTGGGAAAAGAGGAAGGCTGTCTTTATGGCTAACAGCCGGTGTCAAGGTACAGGGCCAAAGCCACCGAGGCATACCCAAGAGCTGCACACAGTCCCAGGAGTGCCGAGCTGTCTGCCAGTGATACAGAATTACCCCTCAAACGGCAGCGTGGAGCTTCACAGAACTGCAGGAAAAGGGCCTGTCCTAAAGAAGAGCTGGGAAATAAACAGCAGAGCCAGAAGATGGGGAATGGTTTTAAACTGAGACAGGGGAGGTTTGGGTTGGATATGAGGAGGAAGTTTTTCATCCAGAGGGTGGTGACGCACTGGCACAGGTTGCCCGAGGAGGCTGTGGATGCCCCATCCCTGCAGGCATTCAAGGCCAGGCTGGTTGTGGCTCTGGGCAGCCTGGTCTGCTGGTTGGCGACCCTGCACATAGCAGGGGGTTGGAACTGGATGAGCACTGTGGTCCTTTTCAACCCAGGCCATTCTGTGATTCTATGATAGATGCACCAGAGGGAGCGTGCCCAGCTCCAGGAACAGAGAAACAATGTTGTTGTGCAAAAAGGGAGGGCGTAGAGGGCCGGTTATTACAGCAGCTCATGAGTTCACTGCTCTGGTACTCACACTGTGTCAAATTCAGGACAGTCATACAGTGCTGCTTTAGAACAACGTGATTTCACATGGAATACCACCGTAATTAATGGCAGTAGTGACTCTACTGTCAGCTTCCTCATCGCAGCTCTCTCCGGGTGTTTGAGGATTTTTACAGCTGAAAAAATCATCTCTGCTCACCCATTCCTGCTTTAAGCCTATGCATTGGGCCTGCAGCAGCGATGAATTGCCCTTGCTCCCCTTTCCCCCGTGGTTGGGTCCCCAGGTGAGCTGACAGTGGCTGCCTCTCTTCCTCACACCAGGTACCCGCCCGGGATGGTCAGCGTGGCACCAGGAGGAATACCAGCAGCCATGGAGGGCATCATGCCCGGGGGCATCCCTGTGACTCACAACCTCCCCACGGTGGCACATCCTTCCCAAGCTCCGTCTCCGAACCAGCCCACAAAACACGGCGACAACAGGGAACATCCCAACGAGCAATAGCAGATAATTTAAAACAACAAAACCCTTCAATAAACTCGGGACCAAGAGACATTGGAAAAAGAAGTTCTACACGAACTAAACATGAATTTGATACGAAATTTGTAACGTTGATTTTTTGGACAGATGCATCGTTGATGTTCCGGTGTTACCGACACAGTGACAGCAGCCAAGACTGGGGAGAAGCCCTGAAGAAGGCACCACCCACCTGCTGAAAACTAAGCTGAAAACTAAGATGTGATACGTTAAGGATCGAAGTGATCGACTTCTGTTATTGTGTGTTAAGTTTCCTTCATCTGTGCATCAACCACATGATTAAAAATAAGGTTTTTTCCCCCCCCTCGGTTCCTTGGGAAGAACAGGCTGTCCGCACCTGCTTCCAAACAATCGCATTAAGCAATCCTTACCGATTTAACATAGAAATGGAAGAGGAAACCACGATGCGGCTTCAGCCCTTTCCTTCCTCTTGTTTCTGGTTACCTCCGACAGCAGGAGGCACCAGCACCGGCTTAGCAGCGGAATTAAAACCAATGAAATCCTTTGTGCCGCCTCCCGGGGCCGATGTGAGCCGGGAGAGCTCCCGCTAGGCTGGGGGCAGAGGGGCTGGGAGGGCAGAAGAACGAAGCAGCAGCAGCTCCTCAGCGCCCAGCTGCCGGTAAGGGAGCTGCGCACACATCCGCGCCCTGCGATGATGCAAGGAAAAAAAATAAAAGGAAAAAAAAAAAAAGAAAAAAAAAAAAGAAAGAAAGAAGAAAGTATTACGTTTCACACGCTATTTGTACTCAAATATATTTTCTCAGTTTTAAATCTGCAGCTATTTTATCAAGTGGAAAAGTCTTGAGCTGGGAAGGGTTCAAGAATAATGATGTTGCATTTCCTTATGTCTCAGGAAACACTTTTTATGGTAACTTGTCAGACTGTCTATGAACAAAACCCACTTTTGTAGACATTGATAAAAGTCTTCTTTTCTCCACGTGCTATTTTATACAAGAACACTGCAAGACGTGTTATTAGACGTGACTGATTTTAACAGATGCTGTTAGGTTTGTATCGGCTAGTTACATGTTATATTCATAGTCTTTTGTGAACCATCGCCTTTTTGTTTCTAAAACGATGGCCTCTTTCGAGCCTTTCTATGGGTACATTCCTGTTTCTGTGACAAAGAAATCTTAAGCTGTCCCAAACAGAAGAAGAAGAAGAAAAAAAAAATACCAATGGCTGTCAGCAGTATGTTTTGTTTTAGTGTGTTACCGTTACTGTATTTGTTTATTGTAAAGGTGGACATTTAGCGTTCAGTGCAGTTTTCAATAAAAAAAAGTGATAAAATTTCTATAATTCCTGGGAGGTCGGAGCTCACTGCGTTGTCCCAGCACGCCAGCGACTGCTCAGCAGCGAGGAGCAGCACACGGGTTGGTTACACCGAGGGGGGCACTCGGTGAGGAAAACGTGGCGTTGACCTTCAGGTTCAGAATTGCATTACAGAGAAAGCACCTCCGGGATCTTTCCCTTGGCTGTGAGTTGCGTTGTGGAGGGCTGGAAGGGCCTCCCCTGGAAGCAGGCTCACAACGCAGCTCCCCAGCCGGCACCCACCTCCCTCTCCAAGCAAACCAGGAGCGGGCGCAGGCGGAGGCAGGCAGCTTCCAATGCAGCGCTGCAAGCTGCGCAACAGTCGGGATTAGATGCCGGTTAAAGACAAAAGGAAGCGTCCTAACGTTCAGGGTTACCTCTGCTGATGGGCTGTGAGCAGCAGCAGTGCAGACGGCAGCAGAGGATGCAAAGACGATGCCCGGAAGGAGGAAGGGAAGAGCAGCACCACGGCTGAGATCCGCATGGGCTATGCAGAGCGGCGAGCTGCAACTCTCAGATGGGAGCTGAGGAGTGAGGGAAGCAGAGCTGAACAGCTGCTGCTCGAGATCCGCGCCTGGGACTTTGCTGACAGCCACACTGCTGTGTTCACAGCCCACGGCAGACAGGGAGGATGGCAGAGCAGCTCACAACAAACAGCTTGAAGGTGGCGAACACTCCAAATAAAGCCACCAACCATTAAAAAGGGGGGAAGCTGCTGAGCAAGGAAGCAGGCAGGTCTCTTAAGTGCACACGAACCTACTTTGTTAATTGTGTCAAACCAGTTCCAGTCCTACTTGCCCTAAGCCATGCAGCAGGACTCCGGAAGAACCCCACATTACTAAATTGTAATATATTAAAACCAAAAGAAGCACAGGGATTGTCCACTGAGCAGTTCGTAAATAGAACCAGAAAACCAACCAGGTGTGAAGGAGGGAGCAATGAAAGCCAAGTTCTGTGCCAGGAATGCGTTTGCTACCGTGAGCAACAGTGAGGGAAACATTGAGAAAGCAAGTTTATGTTCGGCTGAAGGAGCAGAACTTGCAGGGTAGCATTCGCAAATTCATCTCAGTAGCTGTAAACTTTCAAGTACGTAATTGAAGAACACCCATGAACATACACTGACTCCTGTGCTAGCACAAAGCAGGGTTTGCATCTCTTTAATCTACAAGTACATGAGGTTTGGATCACTTTGATTTTGAAAGGATACCTCCCCAGTTCCGGACGGACCCGGGAAGCTCATTAACCTGAACATACCATTGTACAGCACATCGGAACAAAAACAATAGTGATTAAGAAAGCCAGGAGCTCTGAAGTACCAGGACTGCCCTCTCGCACCAGAGCTACACACACATCGGAGTGCAGCGCGTGCCTTCACAGCTGGCGCTGACTGAGGATGCTGCATGCTGCCCACACGAAGCTCAGGGGAGGGACAGGCGTGCACAGAGAACAGGGCTCGGGGCGGGTTTCACATTAGTTGTTCCATGGAAGCTTTACGTCCTTTAGCAGAGCATTACTGTGAAAATAAGGGGCAGGGGGCACAGGGCAGGGTGCGGCAGGACGTCGCACAGCCCTCTAAGCAGCTTGCTGAAGGCAGGAGCTTCTCCTTCCATCCATTCAGTGTTGGCGTGCACAGGGACGGGGCTGCAGGGACCACACACTGCTCTCATCCCAGCACACGCTGCCTGCAGCTCCCTGACAGCCCAGCTTTGGCCATCAGCGAGGCAAGGGGTAAAAAAAGGGCTTCGCTGCGAGTTAAGAATAAAAATTATACCAACTTAGAAAGCAAACTTGAAATGGGGCCAAAAACCTCTTCAATATCAGCAGCTTGCCTGTCAGTTCAGGTCAATCATTCACACACCGCAGATAAACATGCACTCCTTCAGCTGACGCTTTGCGCATGCACCAATCAGAGGAGACAGAATGGCCAAAAAAAAAAAATCATCTGAAGACGTTTCCTAACGAACCTCAGTGGGATCTGTGATGGGAAAACCACTCAGTCAATACAGTACTTCATTCTCCCTGTACTTACGGTGCCATCACCAAGCTTACGGAGGGGTTGTGCACATTTCAACGCCATCTAAGCAGCATTTGGAAGGGAAATTAAAAAAGCAGCAAGTTCCTCAGGGTTTCCACAGCTCTGCACTACACAGAAAGATGTGCTACGGGGCTTCTTTCCAAATCCTTATTTCGACAACTGCATCTACTGCAAAACTCCTTACGGAGCCACCACGCCATCCAAAGTGCTTTTCAAGAAAACCTGAATTGCACTGTGTGTATAAAAACCGGCATTAACCTTTAGTGTTCACGTCAGCTTTTTAGATAAGCTTTCTCCATTACAGGTTACATGGCTAAAGTTATCAAATATAATAAAATTCCTACTGGAGAATATACTCTGAGCTTACAATCTTAGGAACTTACATAAGTTTAAAGTATGGCCACATCAATCGACATGCAAGAAATTCCCAGGGTTACATACTGAGAAATACATAACACGGTGCTTTGAGAAACAACTTCAGCACAGATGCTTCTTTTTTCTTTTAATCAGAACTGCTGAGCGGATCCTCACTAGACTGACCAACCCAAGGGGCAACCCTTGAAAACCGGCGCTTTTTCATTTGCAGCAACGTTTTAAGTTGACGTAGGAATAAATGGTGGCACGATGTACAGTTTGTAGCACAGCAAGAAGGGCAGCTCTGGCAACGCAACGCAAAGCGCCCGACCGCATCTCGAGTTCTCAGATTTCACACAATTCCATTTAGCATCTACGTACTGGAATCAAATCCCGATACTTCAGGTCACATCTCAGAATAAATATCCTTAAGTATAATGAAAGGAACCTAACTAGGAAAGGGGGGGGGGTGGGGAGAAGAAAAGAAACAAAAGCAAAAAGACTTTTTCAGGAAACGAATCATTTCACTCCATGAAAAATTTAGCTTCTCTTCCAGTTTGTTCCATAGAGTTCAGGTTTTATTTGTGGGCACAGCAGTAACTGAAATATTAGTAAAATGAACGTGGGTTTGCTTATGACTTGCTGTGGATATTTCTGTGCAAACAAAAAAACCTCACCGCCTGGCCTGGGCACCGCTGAGCTTTCACATGGAAGGGCCTTTCACAGAAACATGTTGGAGTATCTGAAGGTGATGCAGAATGCAGAGTTCTACCGTAAAGGAATCTCAGAGGGAAGAGAGATCCACCTAACGTGTGCTTTGTAGGTGCCCTTATCTGAAAAATTTCTTTGCAATCATTAAGATGCTGGTATGCTTCTCCTATTACACAATCTCTTACACAACCACATGCGGTACATTTATAGACAGATTTACAATCAGAAAGAAAAGTGTTTCGGGTTTGTTTTTTTTCCCCTGTCTTGATAATAAAATTAGGTGTTCTGTTTCTCTTTTGTTTTATACAAACTGTAGTCCAGCCCATTTAGCGCTCTCCGTGCAGCAGATGAGCTTCTAGACTCTCCCCATGCTGGTTAGAACAATCCTTTGCAGCATGTTTCTTCTAGAATTAGGTTGTTCCACAACAAACAGCTATAGCACAACGCTAACTCCAGGTCAGACACTACGTGCTGGTAATTTGCTTTTCCAAATTCACCCATCATTCATCATCATCATCCTCATCTTCCTCGCCATCGGAAAGGGAAGTACAAGGGCGGATCTGTCGGTAGCGATCGAGCCACTTCTCCACCATCTGGGTGACCAGAGGATGGTTGCGCCTGCGAGAGCTCTTCTGCATGGCCACCAGGACCCCTCCTTCTGTCACACAGCAGTCCAGCCACTCCCGAAGCAGCTTTTCTTGCTGCTCCTCGTTACCTATCTTTGGGAGGAGAGAGAGAGAACAGATTGAGATTGAGGCTTGAGACATTACCAGCAACTTTCTGGAAGCCACCTTCCAATAACTGAAAGGAGCGTATAAACAGGAGGGGGAACGGCTGCTTACAAGGGCGGGCAGTGATAGGACAAGGGGGAATGGTTTTAAACTGAGACAAGGGAGGTTTGGGTTGGATATGAGGAGGAAGTTTTTTCCACCCAGAGGTGGTGACGCACTGGAACAGGTTGCCCAAGGAGGCTGTGGATGCCCCATCCCTGCAGGCATTCAAGGCCAGGCTGGATGTGGCTCTGGGCAGCCTGGTCTGCTGGTTGGCGACCCTGCACATAGCAGGGGGTTGGAACGGGATGAGCATTGTGGTCCTTCCTCCACATACACACTTAATTGTAGTGGCTCCTTGTCCTTATCATAGTTATTAAAGAAGTAAAGTTGTTTTTCATTCTAAGAGGAGACGGACCATGCTGTAAATACTGGCCAATAATTATGCTGCATCCATAAAGAAAAATTCAGCCTGGCGTTAGTGTCAGAGTCTTTATTTGCAGGTCCTTCCAAGGTGCACCTGTACCCTGCGTGGTTATTTACATTCAACTTACAGACCTACAAATAAACACCAAACACATGGAGGAACACACTTCAGAATCACCTCAGGTGATGAGGAGGGGAGCAGTATTAATACATGCCAACAGCCTATCCCTGACCATTCTCTGCACTGCAGGAACACGGATGCTGTGGCCACAAGTCAGAAGGAGCTGTGAAGAAGGCTAGCAGCTACTCGGTTATTTCTTACCTCTTGAGCAGAAAGGAAGTGAATGTGCAATAATTTCCTCTCGCTATCCACCAAGGGTAGAAATGTAACAGTAACATCATCGTCAGTGTTCAAGTTAGCACCAGCACCTCGATTGCCATACCCATCGTTCTCCATGGCAACCAGAGCAGAGAAATGGCCCCTCGTGTAGCCCAGAGCAATAGGACTTTTCCAACAAAAACTCTGTTCCCATAACAAAGGCAAATACACACCTACAACAACAGAGAATCAAGGATGAGACTCAGAACTGCAATCGAGTTCTACAAGCAAGGGTTTTGCTACAAAGCTTTTGGTTTGGTCCACGTTGATCCGAGTCACACCGCCCAGCAGAGCCCATTCATTGTAACTGAGCTGGCGCACCGGTCAAATGGATCTGCAATGGCACGAGTAGGGCAAAAGCCACCGCAGTTCCACATCACTGTCCCCCTACAATCCATGATCTATCGTACAGCGGTTAACAAAAGCAAGGTTAGGAAAGCAGTCTTACATTGGCTTTCTTGGTGTTAAGATTTATATATAAAATATACGAAGATTCGAATGGCAGAAATAAAAGCTACAGTTACGTGTCTATTTTTCACCACGACAAGAATCCTGCCATCTGCTTGCAAAAGCCTATTATTAAAAGAACGTTCTGTGTTAAGCATTATTCAGCATCTAAGCACGCGGCCCGTTCCAGAGACAATTCAACTTCTCATCAACATCGTATAAATAAATTAACCCACATCAATTATGCATATGGAGTCTCCGAAAGAAGCGAGACCGACCACCGCAACCTGACACTGCTCTGCTCACATTGGAGAAAGGATAAAGGAAAAACAAAAGCACTGAGGGCACAGGTTCCAAATGGAATTGCAGTTTTTCTCCCTTCCATTTTTAGCGATAAGGAGAGCACTTCGCTTGAGGAACAGCGAGGCTCAAAAACAAAAGCAGAACCCTTTTCTAGGAAGAGAAATAACGCTTGGTGCGTGCTGCTGCAAGACAACTTCAGCAAAAGCAGGCCTTACCTTGTGACGGTTTAAAAATAGCCGTGCATAAACTTAAGTGCACATGTAGCATAGCAACCTTTCATAGTACAGCTGCTGCCAGCAAGTTAAGGACAGACGCTGCAGCAAAACAAGGCACTCGGTTCCTCCTCCAACATCCATGGGCGCTGCAGGGCAGCGGTAGCATGGCAATCTGAGGCGGGGGGGGTGCTTTGGGAGGTTTTATTTAAGCTTAAAACTCATCTTTTCTACAAAAAAGGACTTAGCAAGCGCTCAGTATTTGGCCTTCTCCCACTCCCTGCATTCTTTAATTGGAAAAAAAAAAGAAGAAAAATCTGAAAGAATTGGAAGGGCTCACAGCTAAGAGTCACAACTTGATTACAAGACCTAGATTTGAGGAGAAATCCTTCGGAATAGCTTAGCTCTCTGTTCCTCTCACTCCCCACTTTAAAACAAAGTCTCGCTACAATTCCCAGCTAAACCCAAAAGACGCAGAGCAAAGGCTAAGTGTTAACCAGAGGACGTTTGAAGCACTAACATTTGGGCAAGGAATGCTCATCCCAGCATCCTCAGGGTGAACCTTCATCTCTTCCCCAGGTTACAATCGTGTTTAATCAGACAAACCCCAGAGAAAAGAGCAGGGGCTCCCAGCTACCCGGGCAGCACCCACAACACATTTCATTTCTCCAACCCGATCTGATAACACATCAGTCACTTCTTTCCTGTCTAATTCTGAAAGCTGTATATTCATGCACCTCGACCAGGAGATGCTTAAGGTCAGGTGAACGGATCTGTTGCTGTCAGAGCCTAAATATTTAAAGAAGCACGAAGCACCGATTGCAATCTAGGTGACCAGAAGGCTGTGAGTTATGGGATTCACAGCAAGGTTGCCAGGTCAGAACAAGGAATTCCTGGAGAAAAAGAAATCTGATCAGCAAGGAGGTTTGGGGGCTGGATGGGAAGTTTAGATCACCATCCAGAGTGCTACAAACATGCCGTTAAGAAGAGCATTTCAAGAAGTTTTTCCATCTCTACTGTAACCCACACTACCTTCCTTTTTCTTTTTTTGGTTAATGTGATCTTAAACGTAGACAAAGGGCTATATATTGAGTCACAGAACTCTGAGCATGCCTCAAAGCTTCTGAGAAGGGAACACACGCCAAGCAGAGCTCACAGGCACAGAACAGCCTTGTACCACTCACAGGAGACGCGTCTTGCTGGCCCATGCTGCCCTGCATGGAAGGGCTGTCCAGCCACTTGGTTTCAGCTGTGCTGCCAGCATTTAATTAGCAGACATTAACCACAAAAATGCAGCTGGACAGGGCAAGAAGCGACTGCAGGTAATTTGACACAGGAGTCCTGAGTTCACCTGCTGTGCATCCCGGTGCAGCTCACAGCTCGCACAGCACCGCTCGTTAACATCTGTCTGCCTGCATTCCTGGAAGCACATGTTTAGCAAGAGGCTGTCCCATGCACCTGGGTACCTCCTGGATCACCCAGCGAGAAAACAATTTCAGCATGTTTAGGCCTCACACTTGTTTGCCTTAATGCCCAATTACAAAATGAAAAGGCTGAGTGGTTGCCAAATGTTTAAGTCAAAAGCAACTGAAACCCCAAAGGATGGTGTCTACGTATGACTAACTGTTCTTCCCCAGCCTGTACTTTCATTGTCTGAAATGAAACACAAAGCTACAAAGAGTAACAGATTTTATGCTCTCTGAAGTACTACACTTCCCTATTCCAAGCAACAACAAGCAACAACAAGCAACAACAAGCAACAACAAGCAACAACAAGCAACAACAAGCAACAACAAGCAACAACAAGCAACAACAAGCAACAACAAGCAACAACAAGCAACAACAAACCCATTACATTTATCTTAAAGATGGCTAGGCTGCTTGCCCAGAGTGCAAAAGCAGCAAGAATCCAATCCAGATACCCAAAGCCACAGTACTAGCTGAGAAGCAGGCCAGTATTTACATCACACTTAGGTTTCAGCCATCAACACTTCACAGCATCACATAGAATTTAAGAATTGCCTTTCAACTTTATCATGGCATTTCCTTTTGCAGAAAATGATTGGCCTTATCAGTTGCCCAATATTTTGTAATCACGTGTAACCAAGTTACCTAATCTTACAGCTCACACAACAGACAGTTGAGCACGTGTGAAGAGAACTCTTCCCCAGCTTCGGTGGCATACATTCAAGCAAGCAGCCACTTCTTCAAGTACTGAAAGAACTCCAACTTTATCATTCTCCTCCCTGCTTTACATTTCTCCACCTTCCCTTGCATCCTGGCTTCGCCTCTGGCTTTGAGGACAATTCCTCTTCACTTTTGTTAGGGCTGCTTCCATTCACCTGCTTTGTGCTGCAGAACGACAAGGCACAAAGCACCCAGCAAATCCCACTGCCACTCTGCTGGGAAACCATGCCAGGACAAACAGCGCCAACACCTTTAGCCCACCTCTCCCCCGTGTTTATGATGTATGCCGTGGAGTCTCCTCCAGGAAACGTGAAGCACAGTTTAAGTTAAAACAAACATTCACAGCCACCAATAGCACAGACAGGCAGAATTTCACGTGCCATTTATTAAGCCTGTGCCTTACAGCGGTAGGAACCATACAACTTTCAGAAAGTTTTCACTAACCAGAACGTTTCAGATAAATGACAGGCTGAGAGCACACTGAATGGAGGCAAAAATGTTTTGTTTTGCAACTGTGGTTATAGGCAGCGTGCCCACCATACACTGAAGAACTGGAACTTTTGAGTGGTTTCTTCTGTTCTTTTTAACAGCACAGGAGTTTACCTACAACGCAACTCCACCCCCTTCCATCTAGAAGTTGGTGTCACTCCTTGAACTTCCTTCACGACTCACATTTGAACATAAGTTAACAGTAAATTTGAAAAAATACAGGCTTACCTTGAAAGCGGGTATATCCTAACGTTTCTCCTCGGAAACTCTTATAATATTTTACTCCATAAACTATAATTGGTCTTCTAAGAATATGTGCAAGTACAAAAATGTGTGTCTGCTCCAAACTTGCTCCAGGCTGAAACAAAGACAATACAGACAGCGTTGGAAAGAACTTATCCTCCCTACTTTGGGATTTGAAAATTCTTCCCCCAGCTGAGACAGAAAATGCTTTTAAGGGCTATCTAGAGTACAAATGAAAGAGTGTAAGACTATTATGTATCAGTTGGAGATAAGCAAAGCCACTTCAGCGTGCAAAAGAACTTCATCCGTCCGTAATAATTCTTTGTCCTATCTTCCAAATTCAGCCTAACGCATCTCATCCCTCAGTTAGCCATGAAGCACTACAAAGTATTTAGCCTAAAATAATTCGCTCATCTGGGGAAAGCTTAAGGTAAGTATCTTCTGACGACGGGAGAAGAGCACATCCAAAACAAACGGCTGGAAAATAGCTACAGATATCGTGTATATAATTTAAAAGGGGAGCTAAAAATATTCCTGTAGCTGGAAGCGCAGTGAAACATAAATCTCATTTAGGAGGGGAGTTGTAAAGTATCGTTCTGCCAAAGTTCCACCAGTGTAACTTAGAGATGTAGGGGTGTTCTAGGAGGTGTGCCGTGCAGGATCTAGGAGGCAGGGCAGTAAGCAATCACGTATTAGTTTACTCTACAGACTGTGCTTTGATACCAATGGAACCAAGCTTTTCCCACACTATACTGCTTAATGGCAAGCTCAACAATTACCTTTATAAATTCACTTGCCAGGAAGAGCCTACTCAGTAACGACTTAATATTGCTGGCTTAAGAGGAATGCTTTTCTTCGTAACAAAAAAGTCTTACTCCTCAAGAACAGTCTGAGTTCTAGAAATTCCTCTTCAGAAAGATCAACGTACCCTTTCAAACAGCAAGCTTATGAAGAATTTCTCCTACCTGGCTTGCAAGAGAGAGTATGAATGCCCAATCTTCCTGCCACTGTTCCTCTCGCAGTGAGAAATGTAAACCAAAGCTTTGGGAATACCACGATTCCCACTCTTTCCAGCGCGTATAGAACCTAAAAAAATTGGGGGTAAGGGAGGAAGGGAAGAGAGAGATAAAGGTAAAGGCCGCTGTACGCCTGGTAGCATCACTCAGCCCTTGTAATCCATTATCCCAAATCTGTAATGAATGGGAGAGAAAAAAAGAGCGTCCAGAAGGACCATATATATACTTTTAGATTGGCGTGAGACTCCATTTTGCCAATCCTCCTTTAAGAAATCACTTGAGATCACAATACCAACAGCAAACACACTGTAGTAGATACAAGCTCCTAAGAGGCTCCTAGCTCGTTTGATACATCTTGCAGTAGCTTTTACAAAGTCATATTTAGCCTTGATTGTTTTTAAGTGTTGATCTACAGCAAACAAAACCAAGACATTCCATTTCACCTAAGGGAAGTCACTCATTCTTCTCACTGCATGGAATCGAAAGCATCAAGTACCAGAAAATACAACCTATTTACACTCTTTTTAAGTCATAAGGCTTTAATTTTTATTAACAACTTGCATTTTGCGTGCTAGTTTACTCTCAGTGTTTTTATCTTCCTTGATCTTCACAAAGAAAATTGACTTACATACTCAGCAGCATATGCTAACTTCCTAAAATTTTAATCTAAGAGAACCTGAGAGAAGTTTTACTGTATTATACATATACGTATATACAATACAATGTATATATGTATATACAATACACGCATATATGTATTGTATATATATATAAAAATCAACACACTATGAAATACTCTGAAAGTTCTCCTAGAGAAGCTCCTTGTGGTTAGCCATAGGGGTCAGAGACATCACCGCACAGAAGGGCCTTCTGATAACCCTGTAGACAAGCCCTCAAGACCTTGATTTTGTTCAAATTAACACAAGAGGAATGAATGAATCCATTAAAAAAACAAGTCCTGTAAGCCAACTTACGTCCTCCACCTAAAGCTAGCAGTGGAATACAGAAAGGGGCAAATCAAAGCATACGTCAGAGTAAACTCAAAAAAAAAAAAAGCGAAGTCATTTAGATGTCAGTGAAAAAGGACTCTGGGAACTTCACTGCCAAGCTTTTTCTGAGCACCGGACCTGCCTCAACTGAACACTTCCTTGTTCAGCACCTGAACAAACATAACAAAATGAGGCCAAATGGGTTACTTGGATGTTCTGACTAAACATTCGTTTTTAAGCACCTTTGTGAAGGCTTTAGAGAACAATTCCAGTAGATAAAAATGCATTATCATTGAGACTAATGACTGCAGTTAGGAGCCTATTCCTTCAGCAACTACCATTAAGGCCAGTGACAGCAGCAGCCTTCCTATCTGCTACATGTCTCAGCCCAAGAAGTTAATTGTACCCTCCCACCCAATATCCACAACATCGCGTGTATAGGATGTGCAGAACGATTTAGTCACAGCAGAATTTATCTGTGAGGTCTCAGAACCTCGATCTAGAGTTTTTTGAAAGGAATTATGACTCAAGTCTGACATATCACCACCACAGAAACGCCAGTTGATTCTTCAAGAACTTCCACCCAGGGGCAGATCGTGTCCTATTAAGGATATAACTCTGCAGAGGTCTGTCCTAAAACCAGTACTAATTTTTCCCAGCAACCAACCAGCAAATAAGATTACGTAGACTGAAAGCAGGCAACAGCATTTAAACAAGGATGAGGGTGCATACATTCTATTTCAATCTGGTTTACAGTGGTCCTCATTGAAAGCGCTGCTAAGTAAATCCAGAAGAGAACACAGCTTCTGCACAGAACACGAACTAAGAAGATTAACCAGATCTAATATATTCTAAACAACGAGCATTATGTTTGACACAACAGCCAACAGAAGTTAACAGTTACAGTTTGAAAGACTGGTTTAAAACTCAGTTGTCTGCAGCGTGTGTTTAGATACCATGGTTTGTCTTGTTACCATAAAGAACAAAACCTGATCTATCACAAGTTGCTGTTCTGGCCTTAGAGGAACTGCCTGCGATGCCAGGGACATTCCTGCGTGGTTGATATGCACATTCCACTATAAACAACTCTCAAGCAGTGACAGAGCTATTTGGGAGATGGGATCTCAGGAAAACAGCTTGAGAAGCACACAGCTGAATCCAGCTCTAGATACTAACCCTGAGTTTCTCAAAACAACGAGTAGCTGGGGGCAGCGATCACAAAACCTTCCTAGAAGTACCCCCAAAATTAGCCTTTGTGCCCTTCCTGAGGGAGGGGACAGGCTTCATCCCTACTGTGCCAGCTGACAGAGTTTCTCTTGTCCTTGCTGACAAGAACATATGAAATCTAATCTCCCGTGTCTTACGTTAGCCTTTATCAATATCCTGCTTTAGTCCCACTGCACACTTGAGAGCTGCCACAGACCAGTTGGGTTCTGACTACAAAGATTTTTCTTCCAACAGTGGCAAACCACGGCACTGGATTAAAGAAGGCAGCCAGTGTAAAACAGCAAAAGTTAACTCAGGAAGATAAATTATTTCTACAGCCAAGCGACAGTATTGCTAAGTGTCAGCACAGTGCTTTACTGCCATTGCTTTAGCAGACCGCACAGGAACAAGAAGAGCAGTACCAAGTAAAGCTGTAACTAAGCAGACAGAATGAAAATACTGAGAAATTTATATTGGAATTAAAGGCTATTTTCCAACATAATCTTCTGCAAACTATTCCCCAACAGCAGGAAGATGGAGCACGTGCACGATTTACACTGCGTGCATACAGAAGTTCCAGTTCTAACTGTGGTCAGCACACTCCTGACCAGCACGAAGCGTTTCACTTGACTTTATGTGCTGATTGGTGAAGATTGCAATCACTGACAACAGGATGCCCAACTTTCCAGTGCTCTGCATTTAAAAGAAGCTAGAATAGATTACCACGTGAATCACACTGACTCAACATTCTGGATCCACACGGTTGTGTTTATGTTGTTTGGTTTTGCTTTGTTGGTGTTTTTTGTTTGTTTTTTGGTTGTTTTTTTGAACACAACTACGGTGCTATGTGAAAAGCTATCTTTAAGGGTGCCATAGGAACTAACTCACCAATGTGAGCAGTCATGTAAACTGTCGTGAAGAGCTTTCCGCAGCACTGAATCCTTGTCGTAAATGCCCCAAGTGGCTTGCAGGACCGAATCGAGCAGGCAGTCCCCTGCAGTCCGATTCCAAAGTGCATATAATCTGCTGTCCAAGCGCGTACCCAATTCCAGTGACCAGTTAATAATAGGAGATTCCTCTTCGAGCTCTGTAACAAGAGGATGTCTTGAAAACGAATTCGCTTTTGACGCCTCAAACTGAACAGCGTGTTAATAGCGCGATCTCATCAATCCATTTACATGAACAAAGCTGCATTTTCATCACACTACAAATACAGGTGAAGCACAGCAGCTAAAGGCACTTGCTTCACTTGGGCTATATACTGTCAAGAAAGAACAATGTACACAAGCCTTAAAGAAACATCGCATCGATCGCTTTAGGATCACTACTGAAGCAGAAAAATCGTTAGGTTTTCCATGAAAACTTGTGACTTGAGCTGTAAAGCTTTCAAAATATCCAGAAAACTTCAATCCAAAGATGCATTATGAATATAATTTCTGAGACTCCATTCCTACTCTGCCTCTCTAATAGAATGGAAACGTTAAACAAAATTACAGGGTGGAGATGAACTCAAAATTATTAAATCTGTATTTAAAAACACAACTTCAGGCAACAGAGCCACTCGTGCACACAAATGTGCATTTTAAAACGTATTTACTGAGATAAACATTCATTAATGGCAAGTAAGGGGAGATACTAGGCAGGAGTGTTTACCTTTCTGAACATCTCTATCAAGCACTTCATCAAATAGCTTTTCTTGGACTGTGGGCGGTAAGTCTTCAATATCTGAAGAAATGGGAAGACAATATAAAAATCACTTATCACCTGAACAAGAGACGTGACCAGCTGCTATTCAGGAGAACATATTGCCCTTGTCCCACTAGCTCTAATGCCTCCTCTGAAAAAAGTACTTGTCAAACCCGCAGGCTCTCGGAAGAAGAGATGTGGTAACACTCAACCAGGTGGTTCTAAACAGCATTCTTACCATGCTGCTTCTGTATAAAGATTAGTACAACTTCCATCTACACATTTTCTTATGTTTCATAGTACTTCTATTAAAGGAAACAGTTACTGAAGATTCGAAGCCCTCTAACAGATCCTTTTGTTAAGAGGCAAGCATCTGAACAGCATCATCTTGACTGCAGCGTACCTCTAAGCATTACTCATTAAGCACTACTGCTATAAACAGGTACAAATCTAGAAGGGTCTTAAAGGAAAGGACTAAAAGCTGCCATAGCAATGAGAAACATCACGTGAGAGTCCAGAAATATCTAAGCCCTGATTCTGACACAGCCTTCCCTTACACGACTTTTCATCCATCTCCTCATGTCTGAAGATGACCACACTTTCACTTCACAAGACTGATGTATACATCAAAGCGTGCAAAACCAAGAATTAGTTTGCAAATTCAACGACTTGGTTCTAACATAAATTACTGAAGAAATATAACACAAAAATAAAGCCCATACGGACACCGCTGCTCTCAGAAAGTCAACGTATTGATCCCGAACCAGCAGTTCTCAACTAGCAGACAAGAAACAACCAGAAAAAAGAAAACAAGAAAATGAAGCAGCAGTAAGAACTGTATAACTACCTGCGGGTAACGTAAACGTTACAAGGTCAGTCAGAAAATAGCAAGCAAAGTCTCCTTTCCGCTGATGAAGAGATGCAGCAATTTCACGACGAATTTGTTCCGTGACCTCCGGACACACCATGGCAGGAATGCACTTTGCTGCATGTTGTGATACCTGCAACGCAACAGAGTTACTGCACTCAGTGCTGTTTCCAATTAAGTATTGAGACTTAAGAGCGACAACCATCGGCAGAAAGTATTTTGTTAGGAAGTGATGCAATGAAAGCGTAAGTATTAGTGCTCTGAAAGATGGAACACACAATCATATACAATGATTAGTACCTCTCATTTAGCATGAAGCTGATTATAAACCTGGTTAAAATCCGCTTTAAATCACAGAAATGAATTAACAGGCAGCCACTTCCAGCAGGAAAATGGAGGCAAAAAAGAGAGAAATACACCTCAAAGTTGATACATGAGCCCAGCCTGCGCTTTGCATTAAACTTCATTACCATCACACAACAGTTTCCTACAGAGAAATTTCCCTAAAGCTATTAAGGTAAGACACTCTAATTCCTCTGCATTCTAATTGGTGGCAGAAGGAGCTCATTCAATGATGCATGGCAAACAACATCGGGATGACTGGGTATTTAAACAAAGCTTTCTAAGACACATTTTCACTCGTTAACATCCTAGCAAAAGAGAGCATACACTGTAGCTCAAACGCTACTTCCACAAATGCTATGTTGAGTAAACATTTCTAGCAACTGAAACTAACAGGCAGCATTTCAGCCAGTTAGCTTTCAGAAGAAAAGGTTTAACTCCATTCTCACAGATAACCATGTGAGCCACACAGAAAGTACTGCTATCAGCTGTATCTGCACCCTTCTCAAGACTTCTGCTCCATTTGTCTTGCTTCATCTGCTCTGTTTAATTACTCAACCCCATGCATTCCATCAGCCTCATGCATTTCTCAGGCAGGCCGCTCTACTCAAGAATGCATGCTTCAAAATGGCAGTAAGCACCAAATTAGGGAGGCAGGCAGAATAGAGACGGAGACAGAATTAAGAACTGCTCTCATCAGGCAAGAAAACAAGCCTGAGATGACAAAAAAGATAACAAAGATAGCTGTGGGCCTTCTAAGAGGGAAGGACTACCAGAAGTGATGTGCTCCACACAAAAACACAGAAGAAAATGGAACGTGCAAGAGCACGGGGACAGAGGAACCAATGAGCCTATGCATCAGGGAAGAGTGGGAAAACGTCACCGTTTTGCAAAGCAAGGAATTTGTTTTTCTCCTAGAAGCTCCCAAGAATCTCAGGGAAGAAAGAAAAGGGCAAATTCCTTGCCAGGTAGATGAATTCATTAACAAAACCCTGAAAAATTAAGCCGTCATTGAGTTTGCTGTTCTGCCCTCGGGGCATTTCCTCTCCCCCACCCAAAGCACAGGAAGCTCCACAATAGCTCACTTCCACCACCACTGAGGTCAGAACTTTTGCCGAGACAGAACGATTTAATAGGAAAACCTCTACGTCCTCAGCACCACCACATACATACAGCCTTACAGTAAACTCACCTCTCAGGGAGAAGCGACAACTGAAGAAAGGCGCAATGCAGCAGTTCATATACTCTAACAGTGTCAGTGTCAACCAGCAAATGAAGTTACATGTCACTGGCTGCAAACAATGGCACAGTTACATAAGGTTCCTATTCAGTCTGTGCAACAGCCAAAGCAGCTCACCTCTGTAAGCAGAATCGCTAGCATGTCCTGTCTCTGGAAGCGTATTGCCAGATGTACAAGCGTGTACCCCACATCAAAAGCAGACGGGCGATTTAGCAGGCGTACTTCATCGGCACTGAGCTGGCGGGCAATATCTCCTCCTGACGACTTGTAGGCTTCAACAGCAGCTAGGTCACCTTCTACGACTCCTGAAGAAAAGAATAAAATACTTCATTCTAGATAACAATTAAACCTCTGGAGAGCAAACTACCTCGTACAGCTTCTCAGTACATATCTAACATGACGATCACTGCATACCAACAAACATTCAAGTGATTCTATTTTTTTTTGAACAAGAAAAGAACCATACTCACACTTAGCTCACCTCTTGGACCATTTCCACTACCCAGAATAGCCGGAAGGTGTGGCAGACTGAAAGCCAGCTACCGAGAGGTGCTAAGGACCCTTCTGCTAGGAAACACCCAGCATAACATACTTATTTGTTGAACAGTACTGAAGGAAATTCATTCATTGATACTACAGAGACTCCTTTACTGTACTTTCCCTTCTTACCTTCCAAACACGCAACCAGACCCAAGAAATAGAATCACTGAAGTGCTGTTCAAATAAGTATGGTTTAGAACAGTGCTGAAGAGGATACAGGACACAATTTATCTTCAGCTCACTCTCTCTGCTACTGACTGAACCTACCTATCTATCATTCAGATCTCTTTACTCTTTTAGTTAAGAATTAAAGAGAAACCCCACACACAGTGCATCAGCTCTGTGTTACTTTGGTTTCCGAAGTGAGATAGGTGAAAAATCCTGACTATCTTTTGCAGTCCCCACAAATGTAACTGCTGGACCACACTTCACGTCAGGACCATTCATGCAGAATGCATTCCTTGGCTGCAATGAGCAGGATACAACATCAGGGTGTGGTGGTGTTATATTCAACAATACCGGTTCCAATTCGACACGTTACATTCCAAGTGACTTTGAAATTTCTGAAGATCTTCTTTGGGATAGCTTACATTGTTTTCTTACAAAGCACTAATCAAAGAAACAGAAAAGTAACCTTAAAGCCATCTTTAATAATAGAGAAGCAAAGAAAATACTTCAGATACACCATTCCGAAACTACCTGCAGCAGCTCACATACAGAAAACGCAGAACAAAGAAACAAGAAAATCCTGTCCCCTGCTTTGTGCAGCTAACCTCTGTGTCAACTTGTAAGACTCAGCAGTATTTACCTACAGCCACAATGAAGGACCAGGTGACAAGTTCTTCCTTCACTCCGTTTTACAAAGACTCAAAAACCCATCAGAAGGGAAAGGGGAAAGTTCCAACCAGGGCACTCACTTATGCTCAAGGCTGAAGTTGGAACTCCAGGCAAAAAAAAAAAAAGCAAGCAGAACAATATTTTGAGAAGTCTATCATTTTCTAATACAGGGACTAGAAAGGTTTTAGAAGAGTGAAGAGGGAAAATGGATAAGCAGTGCAAGATGTGCCTCAATAGGTAGAGCTGACAATTCGATAAAGCCTCCACAGCTGAACGTTAAATTATTCAAGGGTAATCAGAAGCAGCAAATCCAACTGCAAGTTTCAGTCACAGAACCTCTGCCGCCTCACCAAAAGTCGTATATAATTCCACTGCAAGAGCTGCTACTGATGGAGCGAAGCTACTTCAGCAATGGGAAAGAAGAACACGAAGTTCACTGATCGGTTTCAAGAATCTCCCTAAAACATGAGTTACAGAAACACAGTATGGGTTATATGAGCAGCACATCTGTGCCCTTGTTGAATTTCTGCTCCCAGGTGGAACTGAGGCATACCAAAGAGGTAAGCACTTCATCAATGCATGCTGCATCTGTAACAAGAATACCAAGTGCGGCATTTTATTTCCAAAAGGTTCTTTCAGCAACAGACGATCAGACCCAACAGTTCCCAGCAGTCTCGGTCAGCCAGCCTGCCAGGTGCAGACCGCACAGCAGCATGCACTACAGCCTTCAGACAGCGCCAAGGCATACCCTATTTGTTAGCGTTCTTCTAAGCTATAGCAACAAGCGTGCCCAGCCAAACCCTAGCAAGAAGCAATGCTGGGTGGCAGCCACTGGAGGCTGTGCAATGCTTCAAGCACTAAGTGCTGCGAGCAGCGGTAAGGACCCAAACCAGCAACGTGCTGGGCACAGTACTGCCAGCACTTGCAGTGCACTCCCAAGTCTTGCAATATTTGGCATTCCAAGAAGTCCCAGTTCTCATTTAAAGAGTACGTTTCTGATCTCACTGATGAGATTTAAGCAAGCCATCAACACACGCATCCAAACTGGCAAACCATATATGCTTTTGAGGCCTTATTTAAAAAAAAAAAAAAAAAGAAAAGAAAAAAAAAGAAAAAAAGGGGGGATTGTAAATGTGTTGTTATAGGTTGGCAGCAATTTAACAGAAGAACAGTGTCGTGTCCTACATGCCACCTCAAGCTGGCACTGACGGCTGTGGAGGAGCGGTGATGTGCAAGCACTAAGTCTGGCCGTCCTCTGTTCTTCCATCCAGCCAGCCAAGTGACTACAGAAAAGAAAAAAGGGAAAAAGTGGCAGCAGCTCTTTTTTAGCACAAATCCGGGCAAGCTGTTCCATGAGATTACTCGCTATGCTGTCATGGAGTCCCCACAGATAAACATGGCACACAAGCCGTGCAGAGCTTGCTTCACAGTGCTTTGCCCACAGAGCCCATAGGAGCCTCTCCTTATAAGCTGCATGCTCTTGAAAACCTGCTGCGTGCTCCGATGTCCAGTGCTCATCTGCACCAAAATACTGCAATTTAAATGCCCTGAGTGTCACTGCAGCAGAGCCTGCTCTATGGCCATTACAAACCTCTTACCCAAATACCTACCTACTCCCTTCCAGCTGTTCGGAACAGGGAAAATGGCTGACAGCTCACCAGGTGCCAGTCACAGCAACCCACGGCTGCAGCGAACCCCAAGCAAAGATGCAGCAGCTTCCAAAACAGACTGACAGAAATCTGAACCGGGAAGTGCCAACCTCACCCCACAACCAGGGGGCAAACCTGCCTACATGCAACACTCATCAGAACCATCTGCACTTCTTAAAGTCTGTACCACCACAGCAAAACAAGTCCTCAATGCCAGTAGGAGGCACATTCCTACGAGGGTTTTGGTCTCTCTCAGATGGATGATAGCCTCCAATTCATTACCCCATTTACATAAAGCTCAACAAAACATTCTTTACAAGAAATATCAGAGAAGCAATTACTGATGTTCTAATTCGCTTCTTTTCATAAAGCACAAGTGCCCCATTACTTACACAAGCACTCTTTGAACCGCGTTCTGATGTGGTGCCACGCCGGTTGGACTATTCCCCACTGACACCCACTGCATTCCTCATACTGCTAAAATGTCAGAAGGAAGAGTGGCATTTGCCTTAAGACTTTGTACACACAGCATCCCTGAGCCACATTTCTTGCTAGGGCACTGCTCTGATTATTCACAAGAGCAAGCTGATCCTTACAACTCAATGCATCCTTCTGAAACGCAGCAACAACAGCTTCTCCTTAAAGTGCATCCCAGAAGAGGTAGTGTGATATTACAAACTGCAGACACTGCTCTGTGTGCCACCATACTCCCCTCCTCCCTAAATCCAGACTGCCTTAACTGCACAGCCTTGGTGACCTCAGAACCACAGCTGTACGAGCTTCCAAGAAAAAAAACTATAGCAGCTGCCTTCATTCACCTCAGTACCTTCATGGAGAACACCAGCTGGCACAGTTTGCAAATAAAGCAACTTAACTCTTTCTGATAGGCAGTGATACACCCGTGCAAGCAAGGGAAGAGAATATTAACCCTCACTTTAACCGCATTATACACTTGAGGAGTCAGAAGTGGAGACGGAGCCCTTACTGACGCACAACTGACAGAAACATGGAGACCCGTGCTGCTCACCTCCTGCTATAGATACAGCTGAGAGGTTAACATCACAGATGTGACTTACCCATCCGTGCTCCTAAGAAGGGGTCACACACAACACGTGACAGTATGCTGACAGCCCTAAACCAGCTCTGACACCTGTCTGAAGCCTCACTGTCCCTCAAGCAGTGAGTGCCAAGGAGCTGCGCTTTGACCAAAGAAGCAGAACTGTACTCTGGAGCTCCAACTACTTCAGGGCACGTTGGGTGGTCACAAAGATTTAGCAGTAATGCCATATTTCATCATTTTGAGCAGCGAAAGCTTTCAGGCAGAGAGGAATTTTCTCTTCTTAGACGAAGGACTCCTTCACAAGGGCATATGGAGCTTCACACAGATTAATAAAAAGAAAACAGAGGGATTGTTTGAAAAGCCTTTAAGGGCCTCTAACCACATCCTTCTGCTCATTCTCCTCTTTCCTTGTTTCCAGGACCTCCCTCCTCAGCACTGGCACACAATCAGCAGCAGAACACACTCTGTTAATGACAGTTTGAGACACAACCCTCCATACAGTGCATTTTTTGAGTTTCTCAAGCTCTGCAACTTGCATCAACTTCAGTAATTACCTTCCAAAAAGGCACATACTTCAAACCTGATGCCAGCCAACACCAGTACGCATGGAAAAAGTAACGATACAGTCAAACAGCTCTCCATCTCCAAGCAGGCCACACACTGTGCTTCCAACACCTCGCTACATGGCAGAGCAGCACACGCGAAGGTGGGGGCTGTTGGAAGAGATCCCTGCCATCCCCTCTCCTACCTGCCGGCTGCAGCCAACCCCATGCCACCCTGATGGCCAATCCCTCACTTGCACACTTGTGCCCTAAAAACAGAGAAGCATGCATGACTTTAAAGTTAACAACTACTGTTTCCAAGGCAAATTTAAATAAGTATTTTTAACTTGATTACTTATTCAAATACTTTTAGCATCAAACACCACAGAGTGTTTAAAAGAAGGAGTCAAGAGACTGAAACAGATGCACTTCAGGAGCTGAGGTTTACAAGCAAGAAGCAAGGAACAAAGAGTTTTACACTCAAGGAAAGATATGCAACAACAGCACTGATGTGTGTGCACACACAACCAGTTAAAACATATATATGCACAACACAGAGGAAAACACGCCAGGGAGCTTCTTTTCCAGGTGACAGTGGCATGCTTACATCACTGCACCCTGGCACAGCAGTATGCCAAGTCATGCTTCCCAGCAGTACACATAGTGGGGAAGGAGGACAGGCTGTACAGCTCACAGCAGGGCCTTCCCCCTCAGTCATTCCACAGCACTGCTTGCCACATTTAGCCAAAGCCAGCACAGCAGGTAATCACCTGAATTAGTCAGTCACTAACTCATGCTACACTTCCCCCAAACACTTCAAGAGAGCCTAAGCTGACACAAGCAAAGCACAAGGCATGACCTCTCCCCACCTCCAGCAGTCTGTTTCCACCCATATGCTTTTCACCTCCTTGTTACAGGGCTGACAACCCACACACAGCAAGGTTTAGCTGTGCGATGCATGTGATGTGACAAGGAAACCAGTCCCTGCAGAGCAGTACCTGCAGGATGCTGGGCTGAAGGCAGCTCTGTCCTGCAGCTTGGCACTGCCCTGTAAACACCACCTGAATCCAAACAGAGCCACTCTCCTTTCCCACAGGGCTTGGGGACGTCTGGCTAACACACCTGGCATCGTTTCAGAGAACAGGAGAGAGAATGACAGAGGGCAAAAAAAACCCTGTAAGAGAGATAAAATAGTTGACAAAGAAAAAACTAAGCAGACCTATGTAGGAATACGAGGAACAAGCTAGCAGTCCTTTTAAGGATGTACTGCAAAACAAGATTCATTACAGGCAGCTCTAAGTATTTTTGGATTTGTTTAGGAAACACACACAGTTTTTTTCCTTCAGGCAGCTCAGAACACACGCCTGGTTGGTTCTGGAGCCATCCTCCTGCAGCAAAGCCTGCCCACGACAGCAGCTACCTTCCCAACCTGAGCCTGGAAAGCAGGCTCTCCTGCAGCAGTTAGCAAGCAGGACTGGAGGAGAAAGAATACAGTTTACCCCAACCTGTGAGCTACATTTCAAGCTCAGCTACATTTCAAGCTCAGATCAGGAATCCCCACCAGCACGTAGCAACCACACTATACCAGCACCACTGTGCAGCCCAGCCTCGAAGCATCAGGACGGGAATCTCCAGCAAGTACTGAGCAAGAGCCCCAAACAACTCAGAGTGTTAGGAGCTGGAACAGTCTTCCTCCATTTGAACTATTAAAACCCAGAGGCAGCTTTAACCAGGCACTCAACCCAGCTCCACCCAGCCCTACAGCAGCACTGCTATGCTTAAATGGAGCACTAGTAAGTACCCATTTGCTTTACTTCTCCCCTCCTCTCCCTGCACTGATCTCACATTAAGGCCAATACAGAAAAGCACCTGTGTCCCTGCATCATGCTGAAACACAGGAGTTGCACTCCTCACATTCTGTACAGCCTAAGTTTGCAAGAAATAGAAGCCATGATGGTATATTTAATGAGAGGCAGGTAGAGTATTAGTGGATATCTCCAACAATAGTTGAAGAAAGCACATATTCTTCTAAATCCACAAAAAAGATACACATCTACAAGATTCACCCAAAAAGAACAAGTGTGGGGGAAAAAAAATGAAGCCTACTGAAAAGAATTTTATACTCCAGTTAAGAAGATGGAGTTAATTAACCAAGTGGTCTAAAGAACCACACGTTATCATCAGTATACTCAAAAGATGCCATCTAAGAGAAAAGAAAACCACCAGTTTGCCAAGAATTACTCCTACTCTTGCTCCTCTAATTTTTGTTTGTGACATCAGGAAAGCCACAGCTCGTACATCCAAAGATGCTGAAATGATCCATCTCTCCCACACACCTACAGCAATGGGACCCCGCCACAACTGTGGGTGCAGCGTGAAGTTACCAAGCCCTAACAAGCTGTTACTCATCAGCTGGACTATGCTAAGTCAACATCCTGACTCTTCCTCTATCAGCTCTCACCAACCCACTTGGTATTTCATACAGACTTGTCAATTTTCAGATAAGCAATTACAAAATGAAGACAAGAGTTCGGCTCAGCTAAAAATTCACAAGAGCTCCAGCCAGCAACAAACAATAAATCAGCAGGTCACAGTAACTCCACTGATTCCAATGGCAAGAACAGGCACTTCAGGGAAGACCATTCCATCAAGAGTGACGTTGTTTTAAGCACGTCACGCTAAGGTAATAAAACAACTACCATAAATGTGACTCACTGCATTTAAAACTACTAGGTGAACTGGCATAGCTGCCCTACAAAGCAACCAGAGACTGCAGCAGAAAAGAGCTCTAATGGCGTTCTTAAGGTTACTTCCACTGCCAAGAACCCTTGGGAAAACATGACATGGGTGACAGGAAAAAAATCATTTCTCAAATCAAGGATTAATTATTAACAGCTTTTGGTGCTGCTTAGGTGCGTTGTTGTGCGTTGTTTTCTTTTTCTCCTTAGTTCAAAGGGAAAAGTATTGTAAGCCTTTAAGTTATAGAAGGAACTCAGGGACTCCCTGAGCAGAAGAGCAGCAGAATTCACAGCTCCATTTGCATTCTGGTTTTCTCATCAAGTATCAGGATACTTTCAACCTACTTTCAAACTGGTTTCATTATAGGAGAAGTAAATCATCACTGCCCTACAGATAGTTTTTAGCTTTGTATGCAAACTTACAATCTCAAGCAACACTGAATATAAATACATATATATTTAAGAACGTGCATTTATTTATTAGCCGCAATCATCCCCACACAGACTAAGTTTGAAAATCAAGATACCTTCTTTAGTAACACTGAAACAGCCAGAAAGAAAAACAGTTCAAAAAGCAGAGGAAGAAAGCCCTAACAGTTGATACAATCAATATTAGAATACAAGATAGGTGCTGGTGAGCCCCAGGAATGACCTCCAACAACTGATGTTGGGTATTCCATAATTAACAAAAGGTCATAAAGCATTTCAGTTGCTTCATTTCAGGAAGAAAAGGCTCTCCATGTCTGCTAGCATGTCAGAAGCTTAACACGCCAGGTAACAGAGGCATCTAGCTACCAGCAGAATGAAACACACCTGAGCTATCTAGGCAACAACAATCACAGAAGTGGGGTACTTATTAGCTCACAAAAACCATACCCACGATAGCTGCAAAAACATTTACAGCTGACCAAATATATGAAATAACACAGCTCCACACATCAGTTTTTCAATTACATCACCATGAAGTGATGTCGTGAGACACTGAGGAGCAGCACGAGGCACACTACTAATGCTGCAGCTTCAAACAGAGTGTTTTACCCTAAAAATAGTTGCCTATTTCAAGTCTTGAACCTGCTTGTATGGCAGGGCGCAAGGTATCTGCTTCCAGGAAGTTGCAGCACAAAAGGTAACACACAAGGTCAATAACTGGAGAAAGCCCTGCCCTCACAAGTCTCTGATCTTTAACAGCATTGGGAGAATTATCCAGAATCTCTTCAGGAAAGCACTAAGATACGAAACTAATTTGGATTTGATTTCTTTTTAAATCAGCTGACCACAAAAACATTTATAACAGTATCTGCATTAATGCAACATTACTACTTTCAAGGTCAGTATTACACATGCAGTTACTTGGAGCTACATATTTGAGTGTTATTTTTAACATCTGACAGAGCATCTTGTACTGTTGTGAGCTCTACACTGTTTACAAATACTCCCAAGCTGCAGCTGCTGCTTCTACTAGCATATCTCCCCATTGCAAAAAGAAGAGTGCTTACAAATATCCAGAGAAGGTCTTTGTTTTTAAAGTTTGTTCCCCTTTTGGTACAGCGCTACACAGATCACAACCTTCAGTAGATTGGTTTTGTAGTTTTTCCACAACAGAACATCAGCATTCTGCTACAATTATATCAGTTCCTACCGAAGGACAAAAACACCCCAAGAGCCACAAAACACATCTAACTCCAGTCAGTTTATGTATGAATTCCAAACCCTCTCTTAGCAACTGCTATTTCAGGTTTACTCTTTAAAATTAAAACACAAAGACCTACAAAAGCCGCTTCAAAACCGAATGACACGTCTGCTCTTAAATACTTCATTCTCCCAGAACACCACACCACGGGCACTAACTGTGTAAGGTAGTAAGGAACAACTTACCAACACAAGCATTTAGAAACAGCCAGTCAGTCTTTTTCATCCTATTTTTTATTTGCTTTAGTTTCTTGAAGTCAACTTCAAGCTCCTCCTTGCTGCCAACAGCTCCAGCCAATTCGATTCTTTGGAAGTCCATTTTCACATCCGACTCACGTTTGGTCGTAGGTGGGGATCTTCTTTGGCTATTACCACTACTACAGCTTCCCCTCCACCGAGCTCTGTCTTGCTCATTTATGATTGAAGAAGCCTCTTCAGTGTCTGCCAGTTCTATTGCTTCTATGTTGTTAGGTCTGGGATGATCACACACAACGCATTTCCTGGCCTTTGCCCAGTTTTCATATGTACAAACAGAACAAGTCCAGTGCTGAGCCCTTGTGTTCAGTTTATTTCTGTCATTATATTCCTCACACGGATCGACAGAAAAAGGAACTGGTCTCGAACCGGACCCTGAAGACTGAGGAGACTCTGTGGGACTCCGGGTCCTACGCTGAGACAAGCACTGAGTACATCTTATCGCTCTTGGCCAGTTCAAGTATGTGCACATGTGGCACGACCATTTATTTGCACTTTCCATACTGTAAGATGATTTAACCCTTGGTCTCGCACTGGAATCCGGACATATCAAAGGACTGCTCCCTCCTTCAGTACTCGTAGGATCCCAGTCTCGACCAATATCACTTGAACCACTTTTAAATGGATCTTCTGTGATAATTGTTCCACTAGGCCTCTGAGCACGGCACATGGTACATTTGATTGCAGATGGCCAGTTTTCATACGTACAATACTCACAAGCCCATTTAATTCCACGCTCTGTCATCGTGCACTCCTTGAAATGAACTGCGTCAGGCAGAAAGCTAAGTAATCACAACACATCATTAGTACACAATAACTGCATGCAAGGCCTGTTTACAAAACACACACACACAAAAAAACCACCTCAAAATGTAATCCAACTGATGTGTATTGCACCAAAAAGCGTGAAAGTCAAGCTGGGCAAGGGGACAATCTGTTTTTCCTTCATACTATTAGGACACAGGCAGGAAGCGCTGGGAGAAGCTATAACGAGGGAAGGACTTGAGAGCCAAATGACTAATACTCAAGCCACTTAAATGCATAATTGAGTACTTCCTAAATGCAGAAAAAGAAACTTAGTCATGCATTTCAGGAATTTCTTAAATTTGAGCAGTGGCATCTAAGATAATAGATAATAAAATAGACAGACATGGCGCACAGAGAACACCAAGATAGAGACTGGTGAGTCTGCAGAAAGAAGTCACAGATTTAAACCGCTGAAATAAAACAGTGAGCGCAGCAGTACAAGGAACATGAGGGCTGAGATCTCTACTGCAGCAGTCACAGGACTTGGAAGGAAGAGGCACATCAGACAGGCAGTCACACAAACAAGCAGTTCTTCTGTAATAGTAAGGTATAGGTTCACATAAAAGGCATACACTTCAAAATTCCACGTGCTTAACCAAGACTAGGGCTTGATTTGACACACTCATAACAGCAGTGCTGTGAGGTTAAAGCCACACTCAAAAGGAAAGCACAAGCTATGCGTGATAAGCCAATCCAGTGCTTTCATTTTACAACCCAGATTTCAATCCAATTCCAACTCACTTTTTCTCTACTGAAGAGGAGATCCTGTCTTCATGCTGGCTCAGGCCTTCTCCTCGGATTGCCAAATATGAAGGATGAGACTAAGCAGATAACTATTCCTGTAAACAAAATGAAAACAGACTCATTATAGGTTTCCTACCGGACTTGAGTAACCATAAAGTTAATAATTAAATGCCACACCTATTCTGATCCCAATTTACATGTTTGAACTCAGTCACGGCCTGCTAAGGCTAAGCTACAGACTAGCATAAATAAATCAATATTTGGAAAGAACCAGTCACTAGGAAAACGACCAGTTCATCTCCTAAGGAACTAGATCCAAGCAACATCAAATTCATATCAAGATGTCTGTAAACACTCTCAGTGGAATACGAGACTTAGGATGGAGAGGAAGAAATCTCAATCCCCTCAAGTCTGCATAGAGGGCAAATGGGATAAAGGTTACATGGCAGGTAGATAGAGGATAAACAGAGAAATGCATACAGTCTATTTCCTCTCTTACTACAGCTTTGCTACGCAACGTGAACAACTCAGTTCATACTACTCTGAAGCACGCAGAACTGTTTCAAACAGGAATCTGTTGTATCAATTGACCAATAATTCTCACATTCACCATATTAAAACACTCCTAGTTTATATATAGTGCAAACACCATGTGTATGGTAACACAAAAGCTCAAGCAAAGTTGCACAACAGGATCAAATTCTAATCTAGAAAAACTATGTACTTTATACCTTCTTTCCTGTCAGAAAATGCTCTCCCAGTTGTACATTCTTCACCCAAATACCTTCACAAGCACCATCATCTATCAAGGCACAGTTACACGTCCACAGCCATCGGTTAAGCCCCATGATGCTGGGAGAGGCACATTAGCACTCTTTTCCCCAAAGCCGTACCCTCACTGTGCCCTTCCGTGGATTCCAGCACACAGCAACACTTTTCCTCAACAGCTCGAGCCTCATCTATTCACCAGCTCAGGCAGCTGAGCCAATAAGCACCTATCACACAGCCAGGACAGAAGAGAGGACAGCACTACTGAACCACCAGGCTTTTTCAGAAAGCTCTGGCTCTAATCCATCTGAGCAGCCTGCACAGCACCCGAGTTCCACCTATACGCTGTAAAACCATCAGACTAGGGAATGTGCTGAGAAAGCAATTAAGTTTCCTACTGCTTCCCCTCCAAGATTTGCTCAAAGATCATGTGTGAGAGTGGAAAATTAAAGGAGCAATAAGATCATACTACAGTCCCAATATCTGTAATAAAATAAGGTGGGAAGAAGAGAGTGTTATCATAACAATATGAAGTCAATGCTACTGAAGGCAACTTATTTAAAGACAACTTTACAGAAGGTTGGAGAGGAAAAAACACCACAACCTGTTTCTCTACTCCAAAGGCAAACTAAAAAGCCTTGCCAAAATAGTTTCAAAACATATATAGGACTTACTGATAGAGTGGATTCATTCTATTTGGTCAATAGCTTTCCTACCCATTCATCAGATTGTTTTTGGTTTTTTTAAGGACTAACATTTCTTAAAGAAGCTTATTCTCTGTATGAGCAACAGATGTAACGCTTTCTTATTATGAACTTGAGAAAGCTGAACGTGGTTTTAAGAAAAGCATGTGCTGGGAAGGAAAAGCACAAAGTCACTGTTCCAACAGCTCAGCACCAAGACAAATCTGAAACGGATTTCTACCTCATCAGAACCCGGTGTGTTTTGAGATGTTTTCCTTCCCTGCCATCCCCCAAGTTGGATTGGTGCACTACATGGGATAAAGCTTGAGAGGCTGTTGCAGATGCCAACAGCCTCTCATCTAGCCTGGTTTGTAAAGCCTTAACCCCACACTTCCCACTGCAAACAAATCACCTTGTGCTGACAGTGAGGCTGGGGAAAAGAGGCCGCTGCTCCAGCTGAAAGAGACTGGCCACAAAACTGATCTAGAACATGTTATTTTATGATACCAAACAGCACAGTACACACCGTGCTACAGAAAAGCTTTCATAAGTACAATGAGATTAGAGAATAAGTACAGCTAAAAACCTAACGTCAGCTTTTCTTTGAAGATTTTCACATTGCTGGAAGATGGGGATGGATGCTAAGGAGCATTATCTATTAATACCAATACAGAAAGCTCCACATTTTCAGATGTAGCTTTTAAGAAGGCTGAGCATCTGCAGCCTCAAAAGCTTTTGATACCAACCCCTACAGCACTGTCAGAAGAGAAAACGAGCACTTCCACAGGTTGGCTCTTGTTGTACATCTTGGTATGACCTTCAGCTGCACCTCCATGCCAAGAATTCCAGAACCATCTGCTTTGCTGGGAATACCAGAATACCAGCCAGTCACCGAGCAGTCTGAGCACTATTACATTTTTTTGGAGTTACTTCTTTACCACCCTGCCTTCAACTGAGCTTGTTATTTCAGATTCTTCCCAGAGGAGAAGCTGAATCACGCAGCACCTCCTCACAGAGGAACAGCACAGCAGTGACTCTGAGGTCCAAGTGCATGCTTGCATGTCCAAAAAGCACGAGCAGGGAAGGAATTAAAAGCTACACAATTCCCAACAAGCTCCAATTGATCAGTAAGAGCAGTAAGCTAAATGCATTTGGGACAGAAAAGTACAGTCATTTAGTATATTAAAGAGGACAATATTAATTTATTATAAATCAGATTTAAAAATCAATTTTATAAAGAGTTATTCTGATAAAGTCAGTCACATAATTAATAATCAGAGAGCTGCTTTATTTTTTTCCCCTCTCCTTTGTTTCAACTTTCAAGAATGCTCTCTTGCTTAGGAAAGTACAAAATGACACGTGGAACTAGGGAAAAAAAGCTCTGAAGTCTTAAAATGTGTATATTCTTATAACAAGATGGAACGGCCTTCCCCTCAATAAAAGTCAGTTACTTACAGCATCCAGAGAGGTTGGTTTTCCTTTGGCTCAAGCAAGGCAGAGCTCCATGCTACTTGATGGCCAAGCCTTTCCCAAGCAAGAGGCCAGCTGCTGCTTCAGCCCACACTGCTGATCTCTTGATGGGGTTTGCCAGAAGCACATCTGTGCTGGCACAAGCCTTACAGAAGGATACCGATCAATGTTCACACCTTAACTTGCTGCTCACGAGTAATGATGTTCAGAGAGAGCTCAGCTTGCTCCGTATTTACACCACAAAGCAAGGTACAAAGCTACACCTTCAGTATGGCTTCAGGAATGGAAAGCCACCTCAGCCAGGGGGCTGCCTCTGCACCAAGAAGGTCAGGCTGCTTTATTCAGTTGTATTTCACAACACCACGAGGCAACTTTGAAGCCTCTGAGTGTGGACGTTACACCTTACACACATCCAACCACAGAGAGGAGTGGGGAGAAACGGGGCTGTGAGTCAAAGCAAGAGATCAAACTGCACTTTCCCTGCCTGTACCCTTTATGTGTTGTGAAATACGGCATTTAAATGCACGTCTGCTAAGAAAGCCTCAATCTGATGGCTGTAATTGTTAACTAACAGCTGGAAAACATTGCTGTGAAGTTTATACATAAACACGTGCTAACATATGAAGGAAAAAACAGCTTTTAAAGAAAAATTGCCTACAATCGCTGCAGTTTGACACACACAGGTATTTCCTTTTTTTAACATCACTGCCTCAAATTCTTCCTTGGTTACCAATAAGACGATGGCTACGCTCCCTAGAAAGCTCAAGTTCATTCATATACAGGTAAGATTTCCAATTAAAGCTGCCACGTATCTGGATTATCAGCAGAAACACTTATGATTAAATACATATTAGTCTGAATTCACATTACTGTAGCTGTTCTCGTTGTGTAAAACTGCAGAACACAGGCACAAGAAGTGCATATGAAGAACTGTGGTCGACAGTTCCCAACGGGAAGCAACCCAATGGCTCTGATCTCACCCTTTACCAACAAAGGAGCCAACATTTACAAATGCTGCCACTTTGTTGCTCACTCCAACCGGGATATCTCATCAAGCACACCTTAACCTGCACCAAGGGACTCTTCAAACAAACATTTGTCAGTTTAAAAAACAAAATACAAAGTGCAGCCCTTGGGAAGGTCCCAAGAGTAACACAGCAAGCTTCCATCCAGAAGGCCAACTTGTTTCTTTTTCATACTTGTAAATTTACTGAAAGTCTCCTCAACTATTTCCTACATAAGACACCTCCCACTTTCTACATAACAAATTTACTTTCGTTATTTGGGTCCAAGAATCCTTGCGAAAAATCACACTGTCCATACACTTAGAGAAAATACATTCTGAAACGGATTGCTAAGTATCAAGAATCATTTTCCACATGAAATTTGCCTTTGATTGACTTATTAAGGCAGAATTTTACTGCCTGTTTCTGCTCCTACTTTACCACTTACTGTTATGTTCATTTTTTTCCCCAGCGCTCCACCTTCAGCTATCTGCTATTCCTGCACGAGTTTTCCCATGTGTTCACAATGAGGCTCAACAAATCAGTGTACCACGACTACCCTGAACTGAAGCCTCTATAGCTTGAAGGGAATGAACAGTGGGTTCTATTGTAGTCTCTGCAAATTAGTTTATAAAAAAAGAAAGGCAAAACAGAACCACCACACTGACCTTGTCAGTGGGATAACCAAATCAGATCAGCATTGAATATGGAAGCTTAGCAATGAAGGCAGCGACTATATGTTATAATAAAGAACAAAAGGATCACTGCAAAGTCATTAACGCAGAAGCACTTTCTCTATGAGCCTGAATGCACTAACACAAGTACTTCAGCAAGCAAGTATAGTTTCTTTCGGTTGTTAGCACGGTTCTTTAAAAATAAAAAGATGTTGTCCCAAACAGATCAGCAGCAAGGAAAACTTTCCACCATCTTAGGAAAAGAGCAACACAGCGCTTTTCTGCTGCCTGCTCCAGGGCTGCTTTAGCTTACAACATCTGTATTTCTCTACAGAATGCAAGCAGGCTATTGGCAGCACAGGCAGTCAGAACAGGTCTTGGGCTACCACAGCAGGAAGTCCCTTCTGATATAAATGGATACCAATAAGAAGTGTTGGGACACAAAGGCCTTTGGTGAACTTCTGGCTTTTTGGCATTATCCCTCCCACCCTCACCCCAGGCACAGCACTGCTTTGGAAAGCGCTTCCAAGAGTCGCAGCTGTTTGTTGGCTTCCCACTAACACAAAGAAAACTGCTGCCTTAAAAGAGGCATCGTGAAATAAGAACCAGCACAAACCTTGGTTCTATTAAACAACACCAAATCACTGCTACGCAAATGCCAACACCATCAATAAAGTACATCATCAGCAGTGCAAAATACACGAAAAACTGGAAGTGTTCCACTTATATCTGAAAAACTGCTCGTAATCTAGTACATGAAAACTCTTCTGTTCTGGTAGTCCAGGCATGCAGCTAATATCCTAGACTGCAAGTTTTCAGTGTGATCTGCAGACCACTTCTCATCTGCTCCTACAGAGGCACACAGTTAAAACCCAGAAGGCCCTGATCTTACACAAGGAAATACATCACAAGAAAGGCAGATCTCTCAACCAATTAAGAACTCCGATTAAGCAGTACATTTTGAAAACACAAAGCCTGCTCTGACAACAAGCTTCACTTACAGTCTATCAAAAGCTGCTTCCATGTGGATGGATGGATTAGGTATTTACTGTGTTCAGAAAAAAAACCCACAATATTTTGCTTCAGTTCTCAATAGTCTATTCTCACGTCCAATACAAGCGTGACCATCTCAAACACACCTTAAAGCCTGGCTTCACGTCAGCAAAATAATTTCCTGTTACACGACACCTAATTCTGCAAACGTTCTGTGCGATATGAAGTCAAACATTCAGGAGATGACAGATCTCAGGAGACGCCTGAAACACAAGAATGGGAAGAGGACGTGGTTAGGACACAGACCTACCTATACGCAGACTGAGATGGAAGCCTCCATCCAGAACTAACAGATGTACGCCAACATTCAACATTCCCTCTTCCTGATTTTTGTTTTTAACGTTTATCCCCTAACGCAGCCCTGTGTCCTCAACCACTGCAGTTAATCCTGCTCTAGAAAGTGCAAAGCTTCCATCTGATCTGTACTGATCTCAAAGCAAAGTATGTCTCCCCTTATTAAATCTCTGACTAAATACTAAAAGCAGCATTAACTGCTGAAAACAAAGCTATAAAGGACAATAGCAGTGGGTCACAATTCAGTGCTTTCTTATTTCGGGAGAGTTACGCTTCCATTTTGTCGGCAGTCTTTTTTTTTTTGCAGGTTTGTTTTTCTCTTTTTAATCTCCATTAAAAGTTAACAACTGCTGAAATGAGATGTTACGACACATTAGGAGGGACTAAATACAACCACTTACTTAGAAACCAATACCATTTGGTAAAAGGAGAGTAAGCAGATCAACCGTTACATAATAGATGGCATCTCCCACACAATACTAATCAAAACCAAGCAAACAAGCCCAAAATAATGAGCTCTGAAAGAAAACTCACAGGAATACAGCCAGCAAATTTAATTAATCCGAACGCTATGACCATCAGTCGAAGGCAAATACCAACTCCAGATAGACACAGCAACATATGTGATAAAAATTCAGTTAATTTTTCTTTCTCGATGACCAAAGTTGAAGGAGAGGTTTCTTTCTAAAAAGGTCAAACACAAAAACATGGTTTATCTGTGTTTGGACTCTATGCCTAAAACATGAGACTTGTTTCTGTTTAGATCTCAGCCGCCCTTGCAGAAGATGAGGAAAACCAGATGTCACGCTCTGAATAAAAACATACCACTGAGTCAGACATCAAAACTTAAAAACACTTAAACCTGTCCAGCAACCAAGGAATATTACATTAAAATTTGTACGTTTGACATTCAGTTCTAGTAATTATCCTCTGGACCTCCCTAATAGCGGTTGACCATAAATTAGATCATGGCTAGATGCAGACATTCACCGTTTGGTGGAGAAAAACCATCTGCCTGCAAATGAAACAAGGAAACGCGCTCTCCACATCAGCTATTGTGTAGCTTCCCCCTCATTAACGTCAAGCCACTTTGGGATAGAGTTAAGGACTGCCTTTGGTAGACGTGCTTGCAACTGGGTACAACTTCCAGTGCAAAGAAGCTGTACAAGCTATGCTCGTGGCTTCATCCAGCCCTTCCTGAGATACTGGCTAGACAGCAAAGTGCCACGGGGGGGAAAAAAAAGGCAAACTGATAGCACACCACAGCACTGCTCAACACAGTGCAAAGGACTGTGTGTGCATGTATATGTAGATATATAAAAACTGTATCAGTAATAATCTCTGCTCACAACAGGTTACCAGCAACACAAGCTAACCACAGAATGGCCTGCGCTGAAAAGGACCACAATGACCATCTTGTTCCAACCCCCTGCTATGTGCAGGGTCACCAAGCAAGCAGACCAGGCTGCCCAGAGCCACATTCAGCCTGGCCTTGAATGCCTCCCGGGATGGGGCATCCACAACCTTGAGCAAATTTTATTGTTCCAATAAAGGCTACTCAAAAAAAAACAAAACAAAACAAAACAAAAAAAAAAAAACAACCAAATGCCAAATGATGCCAAACCAAAGCATCAGAACTTTAGATTTCAGTATTTGGTAACAAAGCAATGGCAAGCACGACCCAAATGTCACTGCACACTGGCTTCTACGCTGATGGGGAACTGCAGACTGCTTGCTCACCAGTGACAGCTTCACAAAGAAGTCCTATTTACACTTCAAAAATAGACACAAGTTCATCCTTGCAGCCCCCCCACCCCCGGACAGCAAGCTTCACACCTGCCATTTGTTTTGTCCCTAGCCCTCATTACTTCCAGTGTCTGCAACTCAGCCTTAAAGTATCCTTGTTTTAAGAACAAGCAGGACAGATTATATCGGGAAAAATTCAAATACCCAAAGGGAAAAATGCCAACTTAATTATACCTGCCACATAGCAGGAGATGCAAAGAGCTGCAATCTCATCTGGTTTGCAGACAAGATGCTACATACCAGGAACTCCATTCTTGCCACTGCATTAACCTCCCACGCTTTTTGATTAAAAAAAAAAAAATAACGAAATCCACAATTGTTTCTGCATTCTTGAGCCCTGCTCAACCCCTCCTGAAGAGGGTTCCTTCCCCAGATTACATTGTATTCATCCCCTACTGCGCTCCGTCCAAGCCTTTACCTCCCTGATTTCCGTCAGCAGAGCAAGTTTTTGCATAAATGGGACACAAGCAAAAGAAGAGGGGAAAACAGAAAACCACACTTCTTTTGAAAAACACCACGTTTGAAAACTCCAGTTTGAATACAAAGCTCCTACCTGCACCACAAAAGGAAAAAACATTCATGAACTCCTGTCTTCAGAACAGCGGTGATGCAGTTTTTCTTCTAAAGCGTTTGGCCGTTAAGACACCAAAGGGCTGAGTCCTGGTTAGTAACCTTCTATTTCAAAGAAGTTCCAAGAGAATCCAATGCATCCGTGAGAGAGCAGCTGATGCAAACGAATACAAACCTCCCGAAGTTGACAAGTGTTACAGTCGCAAAAAAATCAATCAAACCCTCTGCAGTTTGCAGCACTGTCAGCTATGCAAGAAGTGCTATGAAAAAGCCAAGTGCCTGAATTACAAATGTTTGAAATCTTAATTAGAAGATGAAAGCTCTTTTTTAAGGTGTAACAAATTCCATTCAACTGACACTTAAGAATTAAAATTGTGTTCCTTAATTGATTTTTCCTAACCATACCATTTGACAAGGGAAGCAACAAGCCCTTCACGAGCTGTGTTAAGAAGAAAAGAACATCCTCAACTTCTTCTCATTCCCTTCTTTATCTGTAGTGCTACCTAACAAAAATATTTAAGTGAAGAGCTCTGTTACAGCTAAGCCAACCATTTCCAGCTGCCAAACTAAAGTTAAGTTCCATCTTAGTACCAGGAGACTTGGATTCTAATTCATGCAGTCAAAACGAGGATTACTTGTTGACATCAATTTTGAACAGCTCAAAATAACCCAGTCTTCAAGTTTGGGCAGTCGGGATGAAGGGGCACGAGATTGCTAACAGAACTGCCAGCAGCAGTTTAACTGCTTCGCTGTCATCTGTAGCTGTATGTCATGCTGAAGGCTGCATTAATCTGAAATTCTACATAATCTCAACTCTGTGCAAGCCTGATAGAGCAAAGAGAGGCTGCAGAGAGAAAGCTTAATGCCTAGGTTAATGCCACATGAACGAGTCATTACAGTGATGTTTCTGAACATACATTGATCAACTGTACTAAAAAAAAAAAAAAGCTTCCTATACCATAAGTATTTTCTGCTTACATTACTGAGTTATTTATGGACCTACCTTGCAAAGATAGATGGAAACACAGATGGGGTTTCCTGCCTCTAAACAATCTACACACTGACATGTAATTAAAATAGCCACGCACATCTAAGCAAGACTTAAAATGCTGCCTTGACCAAGTTTAACTGGTCTCCAATTTAAGCCATGCTTCCATGATGAATCCCACTGATGCCTTTATGCTACCCAGTACTGCAATTACATTAATATTTTTAATTATGCTTCCGAGAAAATTCTAATGGTACACCTCTACAATTAGAGATTTCGGCCTCACGGGTCATCACCATCTGCCCATCTATATAAATTCACAGAATATCCCAAGTGGGAAGCAATCCACACAGAACAAGTCCAACTCCCAGCATACTAAGTAGCCTGAGAAAAATAAAGGTAAAATCTTTTTTCCTCACCCCCTCCCCTCCCCCCCATGAGAGTTACACCACATAATCAGAGTCTCCCCTATCCAATACAAGGCAATGCATCCAAAAATCGTTCCCTTTTAATGCTGTGACAGACGCAAATCAGAAGTGATGTTCACATACAAATCCACACTGAGACACCACATCCAGCTGGCCTTGGGACGGAGGCAAATAAGAGTCTGTGAGAACACTTCCATCATTACCTGCACCCCTCCCCTCTGGGGAGCCACTTAAAATACAACCAGCCTTCACAAACCTCTCCCGCAGCCAGCAAACACACAGATACCAGGTGAGCAGAAGCAAAAAAAAAAGCATGAACCCAATGGGACGCGACAGGAATCCCCAAGAATTCCAGAAAAACTTTCCAGCATTGTCACCCCCTGAACGCCACCACTGTGACAGAAAGTTCTCAGCGCCCGCCATAGAGGAGCCCAGGCTTCTCCCACCCACCATGGGCAGCCCGGGAGGCTTTGTGTCACCGCACACGGACAGCAGGCACACCGGGGACCTCCTGGGGGTGTACCTGAGCCTCGTGGGAGCTGTTGCAGGGTGGGAGTACGAAGGCAAAGTCCCGAAGGCACCGATGGTCAAGGTTTAGCGCTACTGACTGAACTTTAATCTAAATAAGAAGCAAAGCACAGCCTCACCTCACAAGAACAAGCTGTTTTGAAGTATGCCCAGACTGTGCTGCTACCGAGTATCAGCAATAGGCGGTATGACAGAGACCTCCGCTGAAGTGCTGTAACCCCGAGCACAGACACACGGAGGAGGTCGCAACCCTTATTCCAACACAACACACCAACACACGGACCCAGGCAGACACCCCTCCTACCCCTCCCCCCCCAAAAAAAAACAAAATCTGAGGAAAATAACTATGAGGCAACAATGACCTCGCTCCAGCAGCCCCCGGTACTGCAGCACAACGTTACAGAAGCGCTCACCAGAGAAGCCCGGCTGTCCTGCCTTTGTACGCCGGCCCCGCGACGGAGGGGGCGATGCGGCACCCCGGGGCCGCTCCTCCCCCCTCCCTCAGGAGGGAGCTGAGCCCCGGCCGGGCAGCACAGCCCGTGGGCGGCCCGCACCCCGCCGGGCACTCCCCGAGAACGGCCGCCCCCTCCCGCAGCCCGCTAGCGGAGCGGGGTTTACCTGTCCGCCCCGCCAGGAGCCGTCCCTCGGGCACACGCTCGGCGCTGCGCCCCGCGCCGCCCCCCGGCCCGCTGGCTGAGGCGTGCTCTCCCCGCTCACGACATGGTCTCTCCCAGCGCGGCGGGCTGCCGCGGCCGCGGACGCTCCCACTCGGCACGGCCGCGGGGGGGGGGGGGCGGGGGAGGGAAAGCCCTTCGCCCCGCTCCCGGCCTCCTCTAATGGCGGCGGCTGGAGTGGCCCAAAGCAAAATAAACCCCCATACGGCCAGCAGCCCGCACGTCAGCTCGGCCTGCCGGCCTACCCTGCGCCCATTGGCCGAGCGTACGCCTCCGACTCCGCCAATCGGCGCGCGCCTCTTTGGAGAGAACGGATGACGTCATCCCCACCCTCCACGGGGGCGGGACGGAGGGTGAGGAGGCGGGGCGTTCGTTGGCCCCACCCCTCGTGCGGCTCACCTTCCCTCCTCACAGCGCCCGAGGCTTCAACGGCTTGGGGTGCCCTGAGAGAAGCCCTTCCGCGGGCTCAGCGGCCCTGAGCAGCCGTGCGCAGGTTCCGTTAAGCATGGTAGTGAGACCTTCCATGGAGCATCCACATAAGTTGAAATCTAAAATCACTGACACAGAGTTTCCTCTGGAAGTAATCCCTCTTAAGCATCCCTCATGGCCTTCATAAATGGCCGTCATGGCAGTGGGCTCTGAAAATGCCTCGTAAAATATCAACTTTTTTAGCAGCTGTCCTTCCAGTTTTCTGACAGGAAAGGGGCATTCTATGCAAGACGAGACCCCTGTGAGTGTCCAGTGCCCAGGCAGCAGCCACCCATCACAGGTGCCCATTAATTGCTTCCATTCCCACACAGCGGTGTATTTCTGCACAGAAATGAACTGCCGTGATCCCCTCAGCGTCTCAGTTCCAGCACGGCAGGTGTGTGCAACTGGCATTGGTGTTAGCACTACTCAGCCAGACCCCTCTTTAAGTTCTTGGATAGAAAAATCCTTATTTGCCCACATCTCAGCTCTCCCCTCCTGGGTCTTGCTTCATTTGATACCTGTCTGCTTTTCCACCACAGTTCATATTTTTTGTTTTGGGCTTCTGCAGATGTTCTAGCATTTTTTATTTCTGTGGTTTCGTGCACTATTCCCAGCCAAGGCAATGGCGGTCCTCCATTAACTAGCTAGCTGCTGATCCCTCAGGTTTGCACTGGGAAACTCGTCCCTACTGATGAACTGGATCCATTCCTTTTCATAGAATCACGGAGTCACTGAGGCTGGAAAAAAAACACTAAGATCACTGAGTCCAACCCCAGCCCACCCCACCGTGCCCACTGCCCACATCCCTCAGTGCCACCTCTGTGGGTCTGGAACACCTCCAGGGATGGTGACCCCATCACTCCCTGGGCAGCTGTGCCAGTGCCTCACCTCTCTTTTGGAGAAATAATTCCTAATATCCAACCTGAACCTCCCCTGGCACACCCTACAACCATTACCTCTCATCCCATCTCTGTTACCTGGGAGAAGAAATTGACACCCAAAGCTTTGCCGTGAAGGAAAAGCACCCAGTGTGCTCTAGCAGAGCAGCAATGTCTTGCACTGGAAAAAAATGCCTGTTGTCCAGCAGACAAGCATCTAAACTGGAGTCAGGATAAGTAAAATTAAATTGTTTCTGGAGACCAAAACAGAAATATGTCTCAATTTACAATTAAATTAGTCCCATGTATGCACAAGAAACTGGGGGGGGGGGGGGACTGTAAAATGGGGATAACGTGATTCATCTTTCTGAAACCAGTTATTTACTGAAATCTCTTTCTATCCTCACTGAACACATTGTGCCCTCATCTGAATTTGGGGAAAAATACTAACAATTAGATGTATTTAGCTATAGAAAGGATTGGGACAGCAGTATTTTCTTTCACATACCCACATGGAAAATCCAGATAAGGTCGGACAAGTCATGCGAAAGAAATACTTCTTAAGAAATCGTACCATCTTCCTGCTTAGAAATAATGCAGAAAACATATCCCTTGCAGCCATCTAAACCAATGAGTGATGAGGTCTATCATAAAAGTTGTTACAACAGTACAACAGTGGGAAAATAAAAGTAATACATAATGTTGTAGAACATAGCAGTTCAAATCCTTCCAGAATATCCTGTCAGGAAACCATTCGATGGTCGTATCATAAAAGCATATTTTAAACAAAACGCAGTGCCCCTGCAGCACATGAGCAGAATGTGATGTATTGTACAACGCAGAAGCTGGGATCATATTGCTCCAAAACCTTTTGTTGCGTAGGCAAGCAAAAATGATGGTCAACTAAAAGAAAGATGTTTGAGAATCCTAGAGAGAAATGATCTTCCTGTCTGCACAGTTATTCTGCAGAGCAGGCACTGCAAGTAATGAAATACGTAGCAATGAAGTATAGGAAGGCAAACACACACGTAAAAGTGAATTTGAAAACAGTTCTCAGGGCTATTTATTTCAAAAGCACTATCTCCACATCACAGGACATTTTAAACGTTGGCAGTATTATTTGTAAGATCGGATCACTGGCTGGATCTCAGAAACTGCTGGCATCTTCTGCCAGGTTTACTTTGAAGGAATTTACCATTTGTTCTAGACTTAAACAATAGAGCACAATAGGAATGACCTTTCAGCAATTTAGAACATTGCTATTTACACGCATGTTTTATCTGATTAAAGCCTTCAGACTTCTGATATGGAGAAAAATCAGGCTCTATCTGACTTGATAACTCAGTTCTCAATAGATTTGGTATCTGACTACCTTATTCTTTGTTAAATGTCAGAAAGACAATTCTCTTTATGCTAGAGGCAGCAGAAATTGTAGGTAAGTACTGATTTCTCATATTCCACTCCAAATTTTAACTTTATTCCACCAGATAAAGGACCAATTTTAACTCCCTAGTAGTGCATTTGGAACATTTATACCAGTTTGACAGTTCATTACGTTGTTTGGGGGACTTTGCTTTGCAGAGTTGAATCCACTCATGTCTTGGAGAGTACGTGCCTTCACAGACTGGCTGCGTAAGAAACAGAGCTGCCATCAGTAACTCAGAACAAATATATATATATATATATATATTCTCATTGTTAGCAAGGTTCCTTCCCACAGTTCCTTCCCTCCCTGACGTTACTGCTCTGATGCACCCTGCTCATAACCAAGCAAATGATACAGAACGCTATAATTGGAAGCAAAGCTCTGCAACAATCCACAGTAGCATATTTCTAGATGTTGCACACAATAGTCGGGGGATTCAGTTAAGCAGAATTGTACTTCAGATAACCAAAAGACACATACCAGATTATTTTGTGCTGGCGTGGATTCTTTTTGTATCGCAGCAGAATTTTCTCAGTCTGAGCACAAAGATTACATGTAGTTAGTGATGTATAAGCACAATCTCCCCCTCATGCAGTTCTCTTTTCCCTGGTAACTACTTGCTCTCAGGCAGAGCGCTGGCTCCCATTAAGGCAATTCATCCCAGCTCACCCAGGAGCAGGGCTGTACACGCTCACCAGATGGTTCTTTCTCACTAGCTGAACTTTGAATACGCAGAACTCTCTGCTCACACCAGTGCTTCTCTTGCCTTTGCTTTATTCGGTGTTTCCAGGCTCTTTATGATCAAGGAAGGCTTGTGACTGAAACTGAAACGCTTAAATAAAAGGTAGGGAATAGAAACGCACAAAAATCCAAAGAAAGCACAGTTTGTGAAGCTGCTGAAAGCAGGATATTTTAAGTGGTTGACTGATTCGTTACCATTTTTACATCACCTATCTGAGTCAGCCCCAGCCCTCACAACCAGTAATCTCAGGCTTGTGTCTTTTTCCCATTTTAGTGTGAAACATAAAAATACCCAACTGCAGCTCAATCACTGTAAGAAGAAAACGTCAGAGAAGGCGTGATGTCCCGACTGTTCTTCCTTGCTGCATCTGTAGGGTGTCATTACGGACTGCCATTCTCTGACCTGGAAACAAGATCCAGATATTTGCAGCTGACCTGGGGAAGGAAAGCAGGTTCCTCCTCTGGGATTCCCACACACTCCCAGTTGTGATGGGAAAGCCATCGCCCTCGCACTAGCCCTGTGCATTGTGTCCCCTGGGAGCTGCCTTTCTTCTGCCCATGGCGAACTGCCCATTTTGTCAGCCTAGTTCTTAGCTACTTCTCAAAAAACGTCCTTCAGAAAATGTTGCCAGAGGCACCTTCCCCCAGAGATGGGCACAGCTCACATGACACAGCACACGCTGACCCAAGCATCCCTCTCATTATTCAACTCCACCATTGCCCTGCTGCAAAAGCACCGTGCGTGTCCACCGGGCCAGCAACGGGGACGCCTTATCTCTCCTGGTAGGAGACAGGCAGTTTTTGTTTTAGGGAAAAAATAGCTTGGAAAGGTAGAAAATAAACAGCCATACCTATCATTTAGCTAGGAGCAACTGTGCAGAAATAGGACAGAAGTGAGTCCTGAGTTGTTAGTTCCTCAGTCTCTCTGAAATGTGTTTCACTAGCAGCAAGAAAAGAGGTTAAAAGTTGAGAGCACTTGAAAGCTCTAGCATGCACTGTATTTTTCTTCATTTCCTTGTGGTTCTGCAGGGAGTAGAGAAAGGAGGTGATGGAGTCAATCCATCATGCTAGGGCTTTTCTGCTGAAGAGTTTGAGCCACCCGATCTGGGAATCTTAGAAACTTTCTTTGGTTGGGCAGACATTCAGTAGGTAAAGGAGTCTGCAAAGAAGACGACAGAAAAGCAAAGCACACAAAGGAAGGTGGAAAAGTGGGAGGCGATGGCGATGGTGATTGCGATAATCCAGTGTGTTCATTCAGGCTCTGGGAGGATGCAGGATCCGCCTGTCCCAGATGGCGGGCACAGCATGGCTGCTGCAGTGGCTCTGAGCATGCATCAGCAGGTCTGTCACAGCACAAGAAGGCAGCGGGGGGCGAGGGGGGGACAAAGAGAAGAGGAGGAAAAGAAGGAGAGAATTAGGGAAAATGCGGAGCTGAATGTTAAAAACAAAGGGGAAAGAAAAATGAAAGATGGAAATGCAAAGCGAGCTCTTTGAATCTGCTCTCAAAGAAAGTCGTCAGGAAAGACAATGACAAGAAACAATGCAACTATAAAAGGAAGCAGCAGCCTGAGTCCCTCTAGGGGAACGCAAGACATTTGTGAGGACTTCAGACAAAAAAAATCCATGAGAAAATATGGATTACAAACCATAAGCTAATTGCTGCTGAGGAACGTCAGACTGAAAGGGGCTGGATTGCTTTGTGCAATGGCCAACATGTCGCTTATCCCCGACAAGAACACATTTAACCACTACCATACACCTGGAAATCAGAAGAAGTGTTGACAGAAGTGGGGGGAAAGCGTAACGCTAACTCCTCCAACACTGCTAACTGAGTGTGGGTAAAAATACTGCATTAATACAACCTCTGCCTTAGATGCCGAGTTTAGGTAGCTCCCCACTCGGAGCATGAGCTTTTGTGAGCCCCACTGACAGGAAGCACCTCTCCCCAAACGTTGCCTATAAATCTTAGATGCTAAACTCCACGGCCAGAAGCTTGGCTGGGGAGTTCAGACTCGTGCATTTTTCTCCTTTAAGAGAGCACACCAGTTCTTCTACATAGCAACTCAGTGTTATCAGGTGGCATCAACACTCCCCCAGTCAGAGACAATGTCAGCAGCCCTTAGCATTTGGTGAAAGTGAGAGGGGGATTTATTGTAAAAGAAGGCTACCCAGGAACGTAAAAGGCAACAGAGAACAGACGCAGTTCACAGAATGCAGTATGTCATGCCAGGCGTAATCACTGCCAGCTAATCAGATTATTCCATGAGACAGAGGGAGCAAAATCCATCTTCCAGTTGACGTAATCCGCTGATAGACTTCTGAAGGATTCTGAAGAACTCTTTCCACGTTTCAGAAGCCATTCCCTTAACTTCTCATTGAGGCTTTTTGCTTTTTCATTGGCAAATCTAAGACGAAACACATGCTGTTCAAAACCAAACAACGAGCAAACAGAACACAGTACAGGTAGCAGTGAGACTCAGAGGGAGGCACTTAGCAGAGCAGTGGGCTGGTGCCGGCTGCCACACTGCGGGTTAGCAGGATGTGAAGGAGTGTCAGTAACTCCAGAGATGGCTTGATGCTATTAGTGGAGGGCTGTGAGGATGATAAGTGGTGAAGAAAAGGAATACACAAGCCTGAAATTAAATACAGAAGAGGGTTTTCTGGACAGTCCTGAATTTTGGAAGAGAATAGATTTTTAATCTTAATTGAGGCCTATCCTGGGCCATAAATCCTCACCACTTTAATACCATTGCCTTATTTTAGGGAGATGTTCTGCAAAAAAACCCATATAGCTTCCAGCATCTCTTAAAGAGGCAGCTTCAACGGCTGGATAAAATGCAGCTTGCAGCCTTCTTCCTACTTCTAATCATACAGAAAGAATTTGGCAGGATTTACCTTGTAATTGCTACGCCTTATTGACAGATACAACAAAAGAAAAATAAAGCTGAGAAACAGAAAAAGAAATCATATTCAAACCAGATTACTTCCCTGGAAACACAGTTTTGTTTTGCTTTTGATTGCTTTCATTCCTACCTTTAAAAGAAGAGAATTCAGTAATTATACAGCTATTGTTTACCTGTATCAGTCATCACAGAAGCTGCTATATCTTCGCTTTTTTTGGATGCTATGCTAAAATCATGGGTAGACACAGAATGAAATAATTGCAGTGTAATACTGTCTAGGATCACTGTCTCTCACTGCACAAAGAAATGCTGAAGCAAAGCTAAGACATTTATTGAGCAGCAGGCGCTCATTAGCTTGTTGTCAGTGCTCTCCCATTGATAGCTCCTACGTGGATATTTTGTAGGTAAGCAACATTATAAATAGACCTTTTGTAGCTAACATTTTTGCTTGCATATATAATATATGTTTGCTGTCTCCCAGATAATTCTGGCTACGCCGAGGAATACAGATTTTGTGATTCAGGAATGTGTTGCTTCAGTAAACCCACTACATGTCTCAGCTGCCTATGAGTTTCTCTAGCCAAACCTCCACAAAATGTCTACACTTTGCCAGCCTGCACTTCACAGAATCGTAGAATCGTAGAATGGCCTGGGTTGAAAAGGACCACAGTGCTCATCCAGTTCCAACCCCCTGCTGTATGCAGGGTCGCCAACCAGCAGACCAGGCTGCCCAGAGCCACATCCAGCCTGGCCTTGAATGCCTGCAGGGATGGGGCATCCACAGCCTCCTTGGGCAACCTGTTCCAGTGCATCACCACCTTCTGGGTGAAAAACTTCCTCCTCATATCCAACCTAAACATCCCCTGTCTCATTTTGAAACCATTCCCCCTTGTCCTATCATTGTCCACCCTCGCAAGCAGCCATTCCCCCTCCTGTTTATACGCTCCCTTCAAGTACTGTCTTACAGAAGACAGACAGGTCTGGAACTGCCCATGTCCAGAGACAATTTTCAATTTACAGGAATTCACCAGAAAAGGAAAATTCTGATTTACGTTATAAGTTGGAACAACATACATCTGAAATTGCTTAAATATTACAGCAAACTGGATCTTCTGCAGGGGTTGGAGTAAGTGTTTACTATTAGAAAATTCAGAAGTGTAATTAACTGAGGGGTGAACTCCCATCTCAACAGCTGATGTCATAAGCCAGCCAGATCCATGTATCACCATTTGTCTGTGCACCTCACTGCTGGCCAAACAAAACAGAAAACCGAGGGCGAGCCATTGACTTACATTTTCCCAACGCAATTCAGGTTAATCAATAAAACCGATTTTAAACAAATTATACAAAATGTTGCTCTCTTGCTGAAATAATTGAAAATTGGTCAAACTGTTTGGGCTCTGTTGGGGAATAAGGTCAGCCGGGCCTGAGTGAAGAACTGCTAAGATAACAACAGCCGAAGCAGCGGAAGCGGAACCATGGAACGCGGATACGAAGAAGTGCTTTGCCAGATGCCCCGTGATGACATGATTTATGCAAGGGAGGACTCTGGGAGTGGGAAGGGTCGTGTGTGTGGGGTTGCATAGCGGGTGTACGGGATGCACGTGTGGAAGCCATGCTGGTATTGAGAGAAGACATCGTGGCATCCATGACTGTGTCTCTTTCCCCCGGACTGTCGAGGTTCTGGGACGATCGGGTTATTGACAGCTACATCAGTCTCACAAAGGCCACGTTCTTCCACTGGAGCTCAAACCTTCTCAAACATTGAAACCCCTGTCTGAGACACTCACTGCTTTCCTTTCCTTGGACATTGCATTGCTCGTCTTGCAGTGCTGGAGTTTTCTTGTAGCCCAATTTTCCCTGAGATCTCATCATTCATCTCTCTGTCAGTCAGCTGTTATATCCAAGGGGCCTGGGCAAACGCCCAAGGCTCAGTTCAGCTTTGGGCCTTTGCCCACAAGCCATATTTGATCATAAAGAAATATCACATTCAATTGAGTATATTAGTAATATTTATTAGACAGCTGCTGTAGGTAGAATCCAGGCTGCATGTGTCAGAAGAGGAAAAAAGCTGTTAAAATGAGTGGGACTCGGTGTTTCCATCAAATTAGTAAGCCTCTCTCAAGCATAGCAAGAATCTTCTTGGATTAGTGCTTTCCTACTGTTTGTGGAGGAATCAGAAGTTCTGGTATTTCACTGTGGCGCTCTCTCTCTTATCTCACCTTCCTGGCTTTCCATTTGCCAGCCTCTTATTCCAAGTATGCTCCTTGCATGGATGGCTCATTCTTCCGAGAGGTTTCATGTCATTCTCAGACACTCAGTGAGAAGGTCAAGTGGAGCTGGTCTTCCCTCAGAGCGCACATCTCATTTCTTGGCTGCCTTCCTCTCCCATCAGAGAACATTCTGAAGAAGCTCTCAGTAGCGCATTGCTCAGAATCAAAACAGCTGCATTTTATTCAAACTTGATAACCCCATGAGAAAAGTCCCTTGGACTTTGACTTCTCTTTTATAGCCGTTGACTGCTTCAGCAGATGGTCCTGTTAGATCTTGTTGGTTAAAAAGCATTCAATCACAGTTCTGTCAACTCGAAGTAACCGAATGCTTTTCATGGAATATTTGCTTTTTGCCCTAGACCTTCTGCCTCTGGAGTCAAGTGAACGAGTTAAACTTGGAGGTTTTATTTTCAAAGTAAATTTCTAATCCTCCAGACAGGGAAGAAAAGCATAAAATATAAACTGCATATAAGCTTGGTGCAACCTGAAGGTGCATAAACCAGAAGTCAAGACAAAAAAAGAACCAGAAATATTTATTCTTAGACTCGCTGTTTATAAACATATTTCAGATGGTTTTGAGACTGATGGTTCCGTTCAGTTTGGGCTTCTTTCCCCTGATGTTTTTGGTGGCCAGTTCCACAATGCAGATTACGGTTTCTGTTGGTGCCAGTGCTGGACCTCTATCCTAACTTAGTGCAGTGGAATGAGTAGATTTGCTCTCACCAGATGGTCACTCTAACTGAGGTTTGTACTTCAGTTACCTGATGGGTAGACATGCTCTGCTTAGCTGATTTCCTCGTACAGCAGATTACCTGCAAATTCCTTTTCTTTTGGAGCTGTCATTCATAGCATTTTGGCTGCATGGCTGCCCCAGTTCATCCTAGAGATGACCGCGCTGTAGCTCTGGCTACAATCATTTCCTTGTGTTTGTCAGTGCTGCCTACACTATTGCAGTTTTGGCATTAAATGTGTACCAGATAGAACTGTGGAACCACGGAATGATAGGAGGGAAACCTCTGGAGGTCCCTGCTCAAAGCAGGGAGAACTTTAGTTAGATCCATCTTGAGAGGCAGGCTGCATTGCTCAGATCCTCATACAGTCAAGTTTGGAAACCCTCTGAATTCAGATTTAGCACTAGCTGTCTCCAAAACGCGCGCTCACTCCCTCTTTTTAGTACTGGAAGCCCAAAAGAGGTTTAACTTTGTTGTTTACTCATTGAGAGATAATGTGGCTATAGATTATAAAGCCACAATTTGCTGAGGCCATAGGAAATTAAAGATATTCTGAATTAAACACAACCCATTAACCTAGAACACCAAGGAAAGCTTTAGCTTCTTTTTCTTCCAGCCTAACACCAGAGGGGCCATGACAGAAAAAAATCAGGATGTAATAATTATCACAGAGATTATCATAAAGGGGATCTTATCAGTGTAGCTCAAGAGTTTGCTGTAACACTGGTTACGCAGAGCAATTTGGTTTCAACAAACCATCCACCACAAGGTCTGCTATTTTCTGAAAGCATCTGCCAAGCAGTATTTCTCCTCCAAAAGGAAGGCTGTGGCTTATCACGTAGCAGCCATCTCTCCAACAGCCATTTTACCTGAAAGCTCTTCTGAGATCTCCCATTTTCTAACTGCAAGAAGAAAACGACGTACGCGGCTCACCGCACTTGAAAACGTCTCGGTAAATTTCCCTGCATCTAAACTAGGCTAAACAAGTTACTTCCTAGGCTCACTGACCCCTCGGGGGAATTGCACAGTCTAGTTCAGCCTCCATCCACATTACCAAGCCCTAATTGAGTCCTGATGTTTTTTTGCTGTACACACGGAAGCCAGTTTTCACAAGGTCACCCCCAACAGAGACAGGAAATTTTGTACTCTTACTGTGCAGACCTTGAGTTTTGAAAAATGCTTTTGCTTTCCATCATCATCTGCATGCTATTTTTTTTCCATCCCACTAACGTTAAATGGTCTGTAGCAGTGGTTGTAATTTATGCGGCACCGCAGACAGCTATTTCGGGGCTTACATGTAATGCCACCACCTTGATTTTAAATGCTGCTTTCAAATGAATGCTCTCAAAACCACCGGGTAGTTTTAAAAGTGACTGGAGAGCGGAGGCTGCCTGGTATGGAGGCAGAACTGGGCTGCGTTTGGTGGCAAACCGAAGCATGAAGAAGAGAAAAAAGGGAAAAGGGCTGAATGTACATTACAGTCAGGCATTTTTCTATTCCCAGGCACATTCCCTTATTATGCAGCGTATTTTGGAATGGTGAGACCTGGTGATGTGTGCCTGCCTCTGAGCATTAGTGCCGAATACCTGAACAGGACAATGAATGAGGGCTGCCAGTCCGTACTTGCCCTTCTCGTCGTGCTCATGTCCTTGGCTGCTCTGCTTTCCTCCATTGCCGTGACGGCGTTTCTCACACCAGAGGAAATACTCGGCTTGCATCTTCCTGGAGAGCAGCAATTTCCCCGTTCTTGTAACTCAAGTGCTCCTCACCAAACAGCTGCGGCATCTCCTTGAACGGTGGAGTGCACGTATTCATTTTGGTGTTCTTTTCCCTTAAAAAACTGATAAAATTAGTGCGAGGGAAACATACCTACAGCATCTTCGAGAGCAGCTGTTCTTTACAAACCAGCCCCAGGAAATCTTGTGTCTGTTTATACTGCAAATTAGCAGAACGTAGGCTTCTGTATCCTGAAATATTCTGTCATATCCCATTAAACAAGTGGAGAAGCGAGCCTTGGCTCCGAGCTGCAGACCACAGACATAAGCGGGATGAGAGCAGGCAGTCCCTTCAGCACTCACCTCACTGAGTTTGCCAAGGTTCACATCGCGAATTATCTTTATCTGCGTTATCTCGTTCATCCGGAGCTCCTCAGCAATATCCTTAGGAAAAAAAAAAAAAATAGGTGTATTTTGTGTTGGCTTTTTGTAGTTATTTATTTATTTATCTTACTGGACCTGAGTTTCTCCACGTCTTTCCTAACTAAGCTGATCATAGAATCACAGAATGGCTTGGGTTGGAAGGGATCTCAAAGATCATGAAGCTCCAACCCACCCCACCGCAGGCAGGGCCACCAAACCCCACATTTAATACCAGCCCAGGCTGCCCAGGGCCCCGTCCAACCTGGCCTTGAACACCTCCAGGGATGGACGGGGCATCCACAACCTCTCTGGGCGGCTGTTCCAGCACCTCACCACTCTCTTGATAAAGAACTTCCCCCTGATATCCAACCTAAATCTTCCCTGCTCCAACTTAAAATCATTTCCCCTTGTCCTGCTGTTATCTACCCTCATAAAGAGTTGGCTCCCCTCCTGTTTGTAGGCTCCCTTTAGGTACTGGAAGGCTGCAATGAGGTCACCCCACAGCCTTCTCTTCTCCAGGCTGAACAAGCCCAGCTCCCTCAGCCTGTCTTCATAGGTGAGGTGCTCCAACCCTCTCATCATCTTTGTGACCCTCACCTGGACCCTCTCCGACAGCTCCTGATACGCATGGGTTGTGTAAAAACGCATAAGGTCTCTATGAAAAAGCAATTATTTTCTAACCTGTGCCTGGCCCGGCGTCAAAGCGAGCTGTGTGATGTTTGGTCTAACATTTGCACTATGCAATATTGCACTATGTATGTACGATCTCATTTTAGCACAGTGACCCTGATGGCTGTGGGCTCGTGGTTCTGGGGATGTTCCATCTGGGAGTTCAGATGGAAGTGGGCATTCCTGATCCTGGATTCATCACACTGAGCAATAAGCCAGGGCCTGTGGTCCTCTATGGCTGGTAACTGACAGTAATAGTAGTCTCTCAGCTGTCGTAAGAGGATGTGAACAATCGTTGTTTGGGCAGTGGAGAATTCAGTCCCATCTGATGGCTGTCAGCTGAGATGATCTCAGAGGGAAGGGATTCTGCCCACAAATTCCATTTCCCCCTCCCCAGCAGCATTCCTGCCCTTGTCCCTTTCTGCATTCCTCCTCCCCATGCTCACCTCACACAGCAGCCTGCACTGGGTGACTTTGCCCACACCACTGTGGTGCAGCTCGGAGTGAGGCAGATGGACAGCTTATGTCTTCTTCATTGATGCAGACAACAGGCATCCCCGTGCTACTGAAATCTCAAAGTTTAGGCCTTTAGGATGTGTCTCTGGGCAGCCTGGTCTGCTGGTTGGTGACCCTGCACATAGCAGGGGGTTTGAAACCAGATGGTCATTGTGGTCCTTTTCAACCCAGGCCATTCTGCGATTCTATGATTCCTGCTTTTCTCAGGAATCACAAACGAAGAATTATTCATAGAGCAAATTCACACCCATTCGACTGTGCTGTGGCAATACTGGGACAGCAGCAGGCACAGCATGGGCGCTGCATGTTCATTTTTTGCTGGCCTCCTTCTGCAGGAGCCAGGCCAGAACAAGGGCTGTGCTCTTGCTTTCTATAGTGGCAAACGAGGTGGTGCAGGAGGGCACAAAGGAAAGTGACTCATCCCTGTGATCATTAATTAATTAGTGCCCCACTGCTCCTCTGGGCAGGCCAGACTGATTGTATGTGAGGAAAGCTGACACAGAGAAGTAGAAAATTCAGCTCACAAAGGAACTTGGAAGGTGTTCAGTCCCAAATGAATCCTACCTGCTCCTTTGATACGATGAGATAATGGACTCAGCCAGCGCCAGGGGAGGTTCCCGTTGGATATTAGGAAGCATTTATTCTCCTAAAGAACTGTGAGGCCCTGGCACAGCTGCCCAGGGAGTGGTGGTCACAGTCCCTGGAGGTGTTCAGAGCCACAGGGATGTGGCACTTGAGGGACGTGGGCAGTGGGCACAGTGAGGTGGGATGGGATTTGGGATGTCACAGGTCTTTTCCAACTCAGAAACCACTCACCCTGGTGGTGAAATGCTTCACTCCAAGATGTGGACCAGTGAAGTTTTAGAGGCTGACAGCAACCAGCAGTCACCCCATGGATGCCGGCAAAACGCAGGGGCTGCACCCCAGCACCCAGACGAGGTGCTACTGCCCATCAGTGCTTTGCCATCTCCAGGTTTCCAAGGTGTCTAAAGCTGCTTCCTGAGCCAGCAGGCCAAGAGCTGTCCGCTCAGCCGAAAGGAGCAGGCAGATGGCAGCCACCCCTCCCTCTCACCTCCCTGTCATCAGACAAGGGTATTTTTAGCCTTTTCCCCGTGATCTCTAAACTGACTCCAGACGCACAGGTGCACTTTGTAAGAAGGCCGAAAGACAAATCTGTAGCAGATTTGTGCACTCCCTGGTCTGTTAGTGTGCCTTGAGCTGCAAAAGGCATCTGCCTCCCAGAGCACACCCTTCCCCAGCACCCCTCCGTGCTCTGTACAAGGGCAAAATTCTCACCAGAAAACACAGATATTGCAACAACAGCAACGAAAAAGAGATCTTCCAGCCCCACCTGCCCAAAGGAGGAGGGATGCTGAGCTACCCAGAGCTGCTACCCACCTGTCCTCACTGTCTCTCCCTTTCTCTTGCTTCCAGAGCTGGGGGCAGAGCAGAGCAGGGGTTGGGTGCAGCAGAAAGCATCCGAAGCCGATGGTGCTACCAAGAGCTTGGGCTGCTGGCCAAGGCGCACTGCCAGCTGCTTGCTGCTCACGTTGTTTAATACAATTTATTAAGCAAAGATCAATATTGGATGCACGGCCTCCATTCCTGTCTTAGAGCATGAGCTTGGCCAGAGCATCCCACGTGGACAACTATGCAGGGACTCATCTCCTGGTGATGGAGGTTGTTGATCATCGTGCCCTGACCCCAGCCAAAGTTCTGGGGGTATGGAGAGAGCACACAGTGACTGCTTTGGACCAACTCCCTGCACATCCTGGGGGGCACCACAGGAGAAATTTGGGGTCAGGCTTCCCGGGGACACAGCAGGATGGCCAAATGCATTTGTTAAAATCATTTCTGACTTCTGAGTTCAGGACGGTGTACTTTGCTAGGTAAGTAAAACGTATGAGGTCTCACAGCTACCGCAGTTTATTAATTTGTCTCTTTAATCTAATTCTCTGCTCTCTGTGGGGAGAGATTAAATGAATCAGATGTAGCCCAAGGTACAGGAAAAGCCAGCACAGTGCAAGGGGAGAAATACGAAGCTGAGGCACAGGAGAGTCAAAATTCATTAAAAAATATGGGTAAAGAATTTGTAGTGACCGGAACCTAAAATGATAAATACTTCATGAGGAGGAATTTACCCTCTCTTCTGTACGTGGGTGAGGAATCCAATGGAATCTCCTCGTGGGGCTGTAAATAAGCAGGGATTACGATGCTGTGTGTTCTAGGGGGTTCCTCTCTCGTCCCACCGCTTTCCTCCATACAGACATGGCTTTGCAAGGCAAGATCCGGAACAACAGAGAGGGGGGAGCAGAACGCTGAAGCAAACCTGCTGGTCAGTCACTGTAACCCACACCGTGCCAACGGGAGAGAGCCTGTGCTGGTGTGCATGGCGCTCAGCTGCCAGGCCATGATGCTGAGCTGCTCGCTGCTCTTCCAGGCAATACTTGGATTGGAAAAGAAGAAATCATTATTATTTTTAACAGAGCCATTACCCCGTCCTCATCCCAGAGTTTCTGCTGACCTCCAGCAGCACAGCTCAGATCCACGCGGCGCCTTTTAACTCCAACCTGCTTTAAAATATGAATCCTCATGCAGGGCATGGGGTGTGAGGGCTCTCACAGTGATGGCCGTCCCATTTGGGAGGAAAATAAATGTGTTATGATGTCCTCACAGTGTTTTATTTTATTTTTTTTTTATCGTTTTCTCAGTTAACATTAAAAAACCCCATGCATTGGTATGCAGAACAAGCTCTGATTCTAACTATTTTTCTCTGGGAAGGAGAAGGGATGGGGATAATTTCCAAGTGGGAGATGATTCTATTAAAACAGTGAGCTGGTTCTTTCTGATTCCTTTTGTTTCGTAAAGAATTGTTGACTAACCTGAAAATACACCAGGAAGGGGTCACTTTGGATTGAAAAGGCATTGCTCTCTAGAGCGATTACAGCAGCAACATTGCAGTTGATGGCTTTGATAGATCCCATTGTGAACCCCAATGGCAGTGGGCAGTGGACACATCCCCATCCCACACCATGTCAGGATGAAGCCTCCTCCCTCAGCTTCCCACGCCTCCCAGATTCCTGCACTGGTTGTGGTAACCCTGGGCACAGCACTGCCTGGCGGTCTCTTTGCTCCCCAGCCCTGATCCTGCTGCCTGTGGCTCTGCCCTCACCTCTCTTCCCTCTGTTTTCCACAGGGAATACCCTGGAACACACAAGGGTTAATGCTGTCCCTTGCAAGATGCTTGCATGCAATGTTGAGCCCGTTTGGGATCCCATGTAAGCCACGTCCCTGACTTTGTCAGGGTACAGACCAGCTCACCCCCCCTCCAAGCAAGGCAGTCAGCAGTGCCCCGTCACGTTCTGCAGGCAAACACCTTGCACCCACATGAGCAAAGCGATGGTGGGACCTCACCTCCTCCCAGCAGTGACCACCAGCCCTCCTGTCTCCTGTCTTCATCCTCCGTGTGTTCAGTGGATCCCATGCTCAGAGAACAGACCCGACACCAAATGGTTTCACCGAGGGAAGCATTTGCTGAAACCTTAATTAAAATGCCGAAGATCCAGATGAGGGTTTTAGTGAATAAATGCCGTTAATCGCATTTTCAAAGAGCTGTACGACTAAAATTAATACCTCCTTCCTCCATTTCTGCTGGTGAATCCTCCCCAGAGATGGTTCCACTTCTCGACCACTGACGTACCTACGCCATACGTGCCACGAACATGGCTGGCTGCAGCAGGACGGTCTCTGAGGCCTCAAAGCAAAGCCCTGGCAGCTGCTCCCCACCCATGTGCGAGTCTGCAGCCAACGCGGGCTTCAGCTGTGAAACGGGCAGAGAAAAAGGAACCTGAGCTCCCCAGCAGATGATTGAAGCACTGAACCACAGAATCATAATGGTTGGAAAAGACCTCTAAGACCACCAACCCCAACCCATCCCCACTGCCCCACGTCCCTCAGTGCCACATCCCCGCGGTTCTCCGGGGCTGTGACCCCAGCACCAACCTGGGCAGCCTCACCTCACGCTTGGCCGCTTCAATACGGTGTTCTAAAAGAAACTCAAATTTGTGTTCCCCATTCTCAGCCAGAGCCCGGCTGCCACTTTGGACTCAAGGAGATAATTCTGTCACTTCAGTCTTTCATTCACATCGCCTTAAATCTGCAGCGCCCAGCAGCCATAACTCACGCTGGTGACCCATTCTCAAGACAGCTAAAGACACAAATGCAGTATGCAGAGGTCAGCTCCACCTACAAAACACATCCATTACCGTAATTACGCAGACCAGAAGTCCTAGAAACGCATTGCATCATCAACTGGTTGCGTGCCAAAGGCCCTGTGAGGAGCTGGGCTGGGCACAGCTCAGCAGTGATGATCCCACTCTGCATCGCCTGTTATTCCCCAAAACCCCAAAGTTAAAAGAGCACCTTTCCTCCATGCATTCAGGACACAAACCTTCTCTGTCAAAATAAGTAAGGAATAAAGCTTAAGAGGAAATAAAAATAAACAGGCTTGAATGTAACTTGACATTAATAAAGCTTAAGAAAGGATTAGGCTAAGCTTGGGAAACACACTTGGTTCCATTCAGCAGCTCGTTAGGGCTTCCCTTCTGAACATGCTGAGGCTGCAGCAGCCCCGTTTGGGCGTGGGGCAGTGCTGAGCAATGCGCAGCAGTAGGGAACAACCTGAAACTCAGCTCTGTTCATTCACACTGCTGTTGTCCTGTCACATTTCATGTCAGCACTGTGGAGCGCCCAAGGCTTATTAGGTGCATCACAACAGCGAGAAGGCGATGGAACTGTTCAAGGTCCCATGAAGAACAGCAGATCTTCAGCTCTTCAAAGCGAGGACAAGTCAAACAGTTCAATATAGCTCAGTATTTTGTAGGGCTGCAGCTGCTTTGAACTGCAAGCACTGATAAACGAACAGAGCACCAGGGGACATACAGGTTGGGTATCAGGAAACATTTCTTCTCAAAAGAGCAGTGCTGCAGTGGCACAGCTGTCCCTGGAGGTGCTCAGGAGCCACAGGGATGTGGCACTGAGGGATGTGGGCAGTGAGCACAGTGGGGGTGGAGATCTGAGAGGTCTTCTCCAGCCTTGAGCATTCTACGAGTAATGATGCTGGGCTTTATGCACTGATCACAGCGTGCCCAATCCATCTCCTGGGGACAGGCCCAGCTGCTGGTTTTGGTGAGTTCCAGTTCCCTCAGTGCACCGAGGTCAACAACTCATCTGGATTTCATAGAACCATTAAGGCTGGAAAAGGCCTCTACAACGTGAGATTTCATTGCAACAAATGCGCAAGAGGAGCCACAAAGTGCAGCCGGACGCATTGAGGGAGGTTGGGCCCAGCTCCCCTCACCTCGCAGCACTGCCGAGGGGACACACAGCTGCACCTCGAGGCTCAGGGAGAAAAAGGTAAAAGTTAACAAAGAAAATGTTAATACATCCTGGAGTCCTCAGAGCTGGAGGAGAAAAGTTCTTACAAGGGTGAGGGAAGGAAGCGCTGCAGTGAGCAGGTCACCCCCACACTGAGCCCCCAGGGATGGAGCAGGAAAATAAAAAATAGCAGCCCTAATCCCAGCACTAACAGCCCTGATCCCAGCGGGCACCACGATTAGGGGCTTAGATGGACAGCTGGCACCTCCCTCACTCCCGTCATCAGCGCTTTGGGTGGGATTATGAGGGCAGGAGGTGGATCTGCCACCGTGCTGCTGCTACAAGGACACGGGTGGGCCCGTGGTGATGGAGGACACCGAGGATGGGTGGCTGCTCAGATCATCTCCTGGCTTTCTGTTTGGGGATTTAGCACTGGGTGCATGGCAATTAGAGGCAGGAGCTAAGATTAGGACAGCCAGAGGTCTTCCTGGCTGCAGGGCACGAAGGACGGGCTGTTTGCATACTCTAAATATTCCCACCTGTGTGCGGAGACCACTCCCATGTGCAGTTGTGATGCTACAGCCGTGCAGTCGTCTGTCTGCCACAGCATCCCTCGGTGCATCCTTACCCTTGCAGTGGAGGAAATCCAGGGTCACCATCCCTGGAGGTGTTCAGAGCCACGGGGATGTGGCACTGAAGGATGTGGGCAGTAGGAGTGGTGGGCTGGGGTTGGACTTGGCAATCTTATCCAACCTTAATGATTCTATGATTCTCCATAACGTATAGTCCTTTACGTATATAAAACAGGGAAACATTTCCTCGTGCCAAACAAACCACAGGACTTAGAACTAAGAAACAGACACATTTCCAGCAGCTTTTCTTCTTCTGCCTGCCTGTTTGTTAGTTAACAGACCTCACTGCAGGTCTTCCACTGGGTATTCTTTGTGTGCACACACTCCTCAGAATCCCCAAAGGAAAATTTGAATTCTACCTCGTCACCTCCATCACAGAATGGCTTGGGTTGGAAGGGACCTCAAAGATCACGAAGCTCCAACCCCTCTGCCACAGGCAGGGCCACCAACCTCCATATCTAAGACTATACCAGGCTGCCCAGGGCGCCATCCAACCCGGTCCTAAACACCTCCAGGGATGGGGCATCCACAGCCCCTCTGGGCAGCTGTGCCATCCCCTCTCCACTCCCATAGTAAAGAACTTCCCCCTGATATCCAACCATAATCTTCCCTCTTCCCTTCCCATACGTGCTTTAAGTAAGAGATGTGCAGAACTTGGGCTATTTCATTCTTGGAACGTCCCAGCACTCACACAGCCCTGTACCACGGCGGCCACACAGATGCAGCAGGTTTATAACAGGCACTTATACAGCGCTGCCTCAACTCCCTTCAGCCCAACCCACCTCTACAAGCACCCAGCTGTGGCAAGCCATCCATCTTCAGCTGCATTTCTGTACTCCGCTAAGGTCACTCACCGACACAGAATCTGACAAAGATTAAAATATAAATTACAGGATTAAATAAGATTTTATTGTCACATTTAACTGCTTTGTCAGAGATGTACATTTTGCAGGTTTCTGTGCGGAATAAAAATAAAACCAGAGTTGCCATCTTGTCCGTTCTCATCTCGACACGCGGACAGCCGAGCTGCAGGCGCTCACTGACAGCAGCGATGCACCCAGAACCGGTTCTGTTCGACGGACCGCAACACCCAACGACAAAACGCAACAGCTTAAGGCTAACAAGAATCATGTAAAATAGTTAAAACAGACCACGAGATGCTGACCGGTGGAAGCACTCGATAGAAGAGTGGCGGTTTTCACATCTCATTCTGCTTAATTTAGTACAGGTAAAGAGAGGCTGATGGGCAGAGCTTGTCCCACATACACAACACGTGCTGAAGTTTCAGGCTTTCACACATCTGATACATTCCCACCCTTAATTCGACTGCTTTGTTCTTCCGGGTATAAACCAAAAGTGGTTACTCACATCTCAAAGCGATAAACGCTTACGATGCCCTCATCGTAAACTGTGTGTTTTCTCCTTTACAGATCAGGGATTAAATCCAATAATACAAACGTTTTAGTGGCATAATTTCACATATTTTGGGCAACGTTAGTATACAAGCAGTAATTAAATAAAAATAAGTGCATCCAAACATGAAATTCTCTAAATACGCCACACTTCATTTACCCCAAACGGCAATTTTCTGATGAGCTGCAGTTCAAATTAAAATCATCATTTACACATTTCATCCGGAGGAAAAGAGGTAATAAACCCAGGGGACTCTCCAAACGATCTTCTCCCACCCCATCCCCTGTTGATGACATAAAATAACTCATATAGAAGCGTAAATCCAATATTCAGATGCAAATGAAACGCAAGAAGCAGTCCCTGCTGTTTGCGACTTGCAGCCTCCCAAAGTCCAATCCTGATGGAATTGACCGCTTCCAGTCAGTCGTTGGCTCCTGTATGTGCACTTTGTATTCATACTAAAATAACAAACGAGACGATAAATGAGGCTTGTGTGGCATACAGTCACTGTAAACCCAGCAAAACCAGAAGAGGAATATATCTGACATTCATTCGGATGATTTATCAGCCGTCCCACCCCCCCCCCAACACCCTTTACAGAAAAGAAGGCAACCGACATGGTAAGTGATAGACACATTCTGCTAGTAAAAACGTTGAAACAAACCCCTTCTCTGTTAAAAGAGCACGCCCATAGAAGGTAGACTACGTCTGTTCCAAGCAGGCTTCTCAGAATTACCAACATCTCTTTGCTCACAGAGGCCAATTGGGCTTATCACAGAAAGCTATTTGGAAGGCGGCCGAGACGTTTGTTTTTCCCTTTGAAAAATTAAAATTCAAGGCATGATAGTGCAAGAGGTAAGTTTTGATTTGAGAACGTTACTTGTAGACTAACTGTGCTTAGTTACTACAACCCAACCTGTTGTCTTAAAGAAAATACGGCAACAAAAGCTACAGGATTTCTATCAATTTCATTTCGCCTAAATTTACCAGTACGTCCATGAACCTCCTCAGTATTAGTACAACTTGATTATCCTAATGATCCCATTACAAAACTTGCAAAATGTATCACGAGGCGAATAAACCATCTAGTGCAAGTCTTCTACACTGCGCGCACAGCAATCCTGTGTAGTTCATCTCCTCCAGGTTTAATCCCCAAAGTCTCTCTGTAACAACGATGAAAAACAGCGTCACATCCGTTTTTGTTTTCCCCCCCCCCCCCCATCAAATCTGAGAAGTTTGAGTGTTCCTGGAGTCGCCATCGGGATGTGCTGAAGGCCGTGAATCCCTTGTCTGTGAGTATTCACTGTCAGATGACTCTGTAGGTTCAAGCAAGTTTTCGTAATCACTGTCTTCTGACTCATCAACATTGTCACCAACCGCTCTTTGGGAAGATGGCATGGATGCTCCATTACCAGAATATTTCAATCCTGTGTTTGTCGAAACGTAACCAGAAGAACCCACTGCTTGCGGTCGAGGCATAAAAACACTGCTTTCCAGGAGGCCGTGACCGACAGTACTTTCTTGACTGGTTGCACTGAAATCCGAATACGGAGGGGGAGGATCGGAGACGTCTGAATCTTCAAGCGTGCAGCCTTCCACTGCAAATCCAGTGTAGGACATTCGTGGAACAAACATAGGTTCCAAGTTATCTGCTGGCATTTGCCTACTTAAAATTGCTTGCTGCAATCCTAGAAGAAACAAAGCAAAAATGGTGTACTTAATGCTTTTGTAAAGTACGCTGAGAAGCCACCAAGCTACAGCCTCATCCACCCAACCCTTACCGTGCTCGCATTAAGTCCCCTACAAACACAGCTGCATGAAGTTTCCACGACTTGATGCTTTTCCTTCTGTTTTCTGCCCTCTCACCTCAAAAAGCAGCTATGCTAAGGTTCATCGTGCCTGGGACTCTTCAGTTCACATGCCTTTAATAGTCAAAACAAGGCCAAAAGCCACAGATGTGCCTTGCCTTTAAGGATGTCACAGCCTCAGCATTTCATAGTGAACAGAGAGTAACGTGAGCAGTACTTGCATTCCAACCTAGACGATGGAATTTAATCAGCACGTGCTTATTAAGATTACAGATGGCACTATGCTACTAATAGCCACCAGCGTAACGGAGTATCAGAATTTCAAAGCGATGCTAACAAATGAGGTGATTAGGAAAACAATTTATGGAGGACAAGCACAGGAGCGATGAGCTGCACAAAGTGCACAGTAAGGGACGGCTGCATCCTTCTGCAGAAAAGAGACTGAGGTTTGCTGCTGACGGAACAGGCATTACATGCGTGCTGTGTGTAACGATACAACTGGAATGCTGCATCTAATTTTAGATGCTCCAGGATGAGAAACAAGGAATTGGAGAAACCCTACAGAACAGAAGGATTTGCTCCTTAGGCTGTGATATCCAGACCAGAGGATACACTGAAATAACTTGGATCATTAGACAAGACTGAGGAAACTGCTTAAGCCTTCTAACATACATAGGAGGGTATCATGGAAAGTTAACAAGAAGGCAGCTTAAGTTGATAGAATTGTACATCAGACATGAGGAGAAACTCCTGTGCAGTAACACTTAAGTGCTGGGATAGACTTAAGTTTGACTGGTTTCTCACTGGTTATCAACCTCCCACCGTCTGTCAGAACTGACACTCGTGTATTTAAGGCTGTCTTGCAGCTAGGTGCTGGACTATCAGTTCCACTGGAAAATGCAAAAGTCAAAGCTGAATAGTTCCTGTAACCAAGCCAGCGAGCTTCCTCTTACCTAAATAAAAGGGCACATTTCCCTCAAGTGTCCGAGGAAGGAGCTACGCAACAGAACTGCAGTTCCAGTCTGCAATATGAGAACTACGGTGGGGGGACTTTGTGGCATCTGGGATGTGCACAGCCCACACCCCAGAACACCAACAAAATAATTTCAGTGGCCTGTCACAAAGTCTCAGCTGACTCTTATGCTCTAGTGTTAGAGCCATAACCCATTAGCCTGCTTTCCTTGAGAATGTTTGGGTTTCACACGATACCATCACAGGAATCTGAATCAGATGCTCCCTTGTCTTCCAGCCCAGAGACTGATTAGCTGGAGCAACTCACTCACTAAAACCAAGGAAATTCTCCCAATATTGAGAGAGTGGGAGAACAGAAGGCCAGCTTCACTATTTAGCTACTTGCATCTAAAAATATTAAGAGATACCAGCTGTGTGTTTTCTTGTTTCAGCTCCCTCTGGCATCAATTCTCAGTCCAGCACTTCCATCTCGCTGGTAGTATCTGGAGACTAACACTGACTGCTCTTCCTCCTCCACTCCTAGCTTCTGCCATATGGGCTGAGATCAGCTCCAGCCTCACTGAAGAACCAGCTCTGCCTCTCACTGGCTTGCGAAGCAGCAGATCCCTGGCTGTTTCATCACCAGCCAAGCAGGAAGCAACAGTGACTCATGCTGCTTATGCCCTGCAGATAGGCTGTGACCGGTGCTGGCTCTTAACCTCACCTGTGAGGTTCAGGGAAGGAGGAACCTCAGAGAAGGCTGAAGTTTGATCTAAAATACTAACGTGGTAACAGCACCTCACTGCCTGGAGAAAAAAGCATCCCATCAGAGCGGCCTGTTGCACAGCTGGGGTTATTAACCAACACAAGCCATCTTTCAGCCTCAGACACAGATACAAAACCAATAAGAAACATATTGTAGCTAAACATACAAGATTTGATTATTCCAAGACATGGGAAGACAGAGGAAGTGTTTGCTAAAATATATAGGTTGCTTCTAAGTTTATTTACAAATATTACTTCCCATTTGCCTATTCTCTGCCTCTACCTTCTATTCCAAAAGGAATTTCTCCAGTGCTTAGACGGGTCTTTTCTATTCCTGGTTTTACTCTTCTGTTCTTTCCTATAAGTGATCTTTTCCTGTGTTACTTCCACAACCAACTTTCCCACTCTTCCCCTACGGTTCCACCTGTCCCCTTTATTTCCAGCACGCCAACACTGGCTGACTGCTACAGCAACACTTGCAGCACATGCATTCCAAAGTGCAGGTGCCGTCCATCCCAGTGTGGAATATCTTTATGAGCTATCAGGAACGCAACTCAAAACAGTTCCACAGAACACCCTGCCTTTACAGTATCCGTTCTGAAACAATGCAATTCGAAGGTACTTACTTATTTTTTGTTCTTTTTCGTTTTTCCTTTGTGCAATTTGCCTTTTTAACTTGTTCACATCAGCTTGAAAAGATTCAACCACACGTTCACTTTTTTCTACATCTATACAGACTGCCTAGGAAAAAAGCACCAGATATGCTCAGACTTCACAACAAATACAGAAAAGATTTCCAGAGCAACATTAATAAAGCCAACACCACAAAAGCAGCCATTGAAAGCACAAAGCTAAGGGCAGGAATTGGCTATTTCAGAGCGTTTTCTCCATTGGCTGTTGGGGATTCACAGCGGCTGCACGGCAGGAAAAGCACCCCCAGACCATTCCTCAGCACAAGGAAGATGGCCATAATAAGAACCAAAGATAGTTTCTCCTACTTAGTGAAAGAGTCTTTTTTTTTCCAGTTTGAACTCAAAGAGCCCACAGTTACCTTAATGCACTGCTGTTAGCTTGATAATGATACTATGGCAGCACGATTACAAAACCTAGCATGAAGGAACATGCTTTTCATAGCAGGCCAAATTTAAACTAGAGTGTGAAGCCAGCTGTGTCAACAAACAACTGCCCTGAGCTCATCTCCCAGCTGATAACTCTTAAATAAGCAAAGCCCGGCAATTTTCAGCAAAGTTTCCTCATACTGGTTAAGAAACAAATGGGAAATTTTAGGTAGACCTTCATTTATGAACAGTTCTGCATATCATGGGTCTCCTTCTTAATCCAAACATGTTACAGGGGATTTTGCTTACATCTTCAGACAATAAATACTGCTCATGATCGGTAAACACAGCCAGTTTTGAAGAGTACACAACTCTAAGAGCAAAGATGAATCTTGAACAGTAAATCATCAGCAATTTACTGCTGCTTCTTCACAGGGTCACAACCAGTGATCTTACCTCCAGCTGGAACTGAAGAACATGAGCTCTGCTTTCAGTGCTGTATCTAATTCTTAAAGATCACGGCATAAAAAAGCCACCCCACACAAAACTAATTGGTGAACAATGCAAACACAGGCACCTCAGCTGCTTTAGCAGGAAACTTGCAAGGTTCTCTGTGAAACACCTACTTGAGAGGTCAAAGTTCCTCAAGTTAGCTAACACCCAAGTTATTTCTCAGCTCTGTAACGACGTACGGCAGCAGGATGGGCATGGTCAAATACAACCAAGCCATACTTTAAACAGGTAGAAGGACCACTCCCTGATGATATCACAGGGCAGACGTAAAGGGAAAGCCTGGAAATAAACTGTGACTCCATCACAATGCGATATGCGTGCTCCCAAAGCAGTGCAGCTACAAGCTGTGAGTTGCCAAGTCCGCATCTAGCAGGTTTGATACACGAGGTGCTTTCAGATGCTCTGCCACATTCGGAGCAGGACGCACTCGAGCTCGACACAAAACATTCACAAGTTTTAACTAGAAGATGGAGCTCTGTGCTGCACACTACATACCAAGAGCCAGGAATCATTTTTAAACTCACACAGGCAAACCCCCACAGCCTTCAGGACAGCTTTTCTTCAAGATACACTCTTAAAAATAGCTATCATCTCCCAGAAATCACTGAGCAATAAGTTGCATTTACTTGCAAAAGACAAAGCATCAATGACATTCACACAAGCCATTTTTCAGAGGTCACTGTCATGTTCCACTATTGAAGTCAAACATTTTTGCACAGTTTACGAGCTCTAAATAACTCCCGCTTTAATTAAAGGATGAAGAAAAGATGCCACATACACACTGACCAACAGTAAGTAAAGGAAGTTACCTGCACTTTTTCCTGCAGTGCATTATAAACCTGATAGATAGCCCTGATGTCCTTCATCACTCCATCCTTGTCAAAAAAATCAGTACTACAAAAAGAAGCAGAGATCATCAGTTAAAGAACACAACACAAGTTCCTACCTCACGCTCTCTCTGAATTGCTGTTCAGCAGTCAATCGCTGTGTTTCTAAAATGTATTTCTTTTTATGCTGGTAAAAAAAAAAGTACTACGCTCTAAAGAACCAAAACTTGAACAGCAGAACATCTGATATCAAGGCTCCTTCTGCAACAATGAAGTCCCACCTTTATTCATATCAAGCATATGCAGAAAACCCTAAGCCTGTATAATTCCATTGTCAACAGTCATAAGAGCTATTTTGCATTAACAGCATTTAAATAAAACTACTGAAAGCAGCAATAACAAAAACCCCAAGCGCTTTAAATCAGTGTTCTGGTTTTAAAGCAAGCCTGCATAGAGAAATGCTTGAGAAAAAAATAAATCACAAAATAATCCTCCAGCCAGAAGGCCCACAGCACCAACTGCCCATAGCAAGTCTGCTTTTCCACTTAGCACATTGAGTTACAACTGTTCCTGTCAAAGATTTCATTCTAAGCAGAAAAAGCACAGTAAGAACCAACTGCTCATTCTCCTCCAGAACTGGTGGGTTTTTTTGCAGCTTGAAGGCATATCCTCACTATTTTGGGGAAGGTACAGAAGGCAGAGCTTGGTATCACCTTACCCGTATTCCTTAATGACTTTGGCATAATTCTGAGAAGTATTTGGCACTGAAGAAACTTTGTATTCCTGTTGACTAGTGTTGCCTAGATTGGGAATCGCAAGGGACACCCTTTGATTATACCTGCAGAGAAAGTTTAGAAAGAGTTCTTAATTACTGTTCGAGAAATTTTTTTTACAATAGCCTTGACACCATACCATCTCCTTGAAGATCACAACTTGTCTCATTTCCAAGCTTCTGAGTTAGGTTTATCGTAAGATCTGCTAAATATTAGAAGCTGTGTTTAAATGCTTGATCAAAAATCCCCTGGAGACGGATGTACCTCTGTAGCTCTAACAGCCATGGTGCCAGACATGAGGGTGAACCTGCATTCATGCCTCTTACCAGGAATATGGTACCAACATCCCATTTCTCTTCAAATATATTGCTTTTATTGTTTGAATATTTAAACACTGAGAAGAACTCTCACTCACCCCAAGACTGACTCATCAGTTACTTGCATAGGGTGGTGGTGGGTGAAAAGCCATCATCACTAATAACCCTACAACGAGGTAACACTTGACAAACAGAAAACCCTCCGTGTAAGTGTGCCAACTCCACAATAGTTTACAGTATAAAGAAGAGCAATAAGAAACAACAAAAACCAAGGATTGGCTCACACGTGGAGATTGCTTACCTTCGGTTTGGTCTAAAAAGCACATACTCTAAAGCATGCGTTGAGTTATTTGCAGTGGAAATGAAGCTGAAGAGAAGGAAGACGAGATCAGGCACTCCAAGAATGTGGGTCAGCTGTTTATGGATGATGTGCTCTCTGTACGACATTTGCTGCTGAGTGTTTCTCCTAAACCTGTACCATCCAATAACGTTCTGTAATCAAATGCATCAGAAAAAAAAAGTATTAATTGAGAGATACAGATGTGTCGACCGATCATAAGGCTGCCTTAACTCTGATATGTTAATTAGCCAGTTCTTGCAACAGCTTTGTTACAACAAAACCTGTCTGAATTACAAGAGGTTTGCACCTATTAAATAATGCCAGAAGTTGACACATCCTGCTGCACACAACCATTAACTGCTCAGTGTGCTACAAACGCTCACACGCCCTCGGGGGCGTTTAGGAGCCCACTTTCATTGGTTTCTACTTCAGTTGTTTACTTTTAACAAGAAATCTTGGAGCACCTTCCAATTATCAGACCTGGGCAGTTATCAAACACAGCAGATGTATTCATTTATTTTTTTTAGCCTAAACATCTCAACTGCCTATTCACTTGGATTGATTCGCAAGACACATTTCCAGTGCTATGCAAACATATGCACAAATACTTGGCCTGCTCGTGAGATGTATGAGACTAATCTGCTGTACACGGCGATAAAACTGTGTATTTAATTGTGATAAGGCTCATACGCACAGCAGATAAGATATTATAATTCGATGATTATTTTGAACACAACGTATTAAAATTATTTAGTGTAAATGGGCAATTAAATTAAGACAATAATGACAAAGGATGCATCATCAACAATCCCAAGAATAGACACTATCACACAGTGACACATTAAGACTGCGTACATTTATTGGAATAGAACAGAATTGCTGTATCTAACAATATGACACTCACTGTCATAATTAAGCGCTGTTTTTAACTTCTTACAGTAAAATCTGTACTATTAGACAGTCTGATGTAGCAAGTCATGCTTATTTTGTTAGCAGCATAGAACACAAGTCTATCTTAGTTCCAGGACAGCACTGCTTCTTTTCCTTTTTGACACTACAACAATTAATGTCATCAAATCTACAGCACTTTAATCACATGTACGTGTCTGTAAATATAAGATACACACACAAAGAATGTATGTGCTAAGTGTAAATGCATGAGTACACACAGAAAAGTTTATTCTGACAGCATTTGCTGGAAGATAACAAAAACCATCACAATGATTTAGGTGCAGTCATTGCACAGATTTAGGACTTGCTTCCCTAAAGATCCCTCCTCAGCAGAACTGCCTGTAAGCAGAAGTTTGCAGTTCAGGTTGGCCAGATGATCAGAAAATAAAGACTGCAATTTCATTATGATAACTTCACCCTTGCTCAGAAGCAGAGCAGACCCCAGAAGCCTAACACGTCAGCCTTCACCGTTAGTTCTGTGATCAGAGGGATGCAGTCTATATAAGTATATATAAGTCTATAAGTATAGATATATATATTATATATCTATATATATATATTATATATCTATAAGTATAGATAGTACTTATAATAGACTTATAAGTATAGATATATGTCTATAAGTATAACAGAAAACAAACCTTATATCTGCCACTCCCACTCTGTAGTAACTCTACTGCTAACCAGATGTTGTGAGCCCAGCTCCTTTATGAACTAACAATGTACACATGACAGACAGCTACAGCAGCAAGCATGCAACTACTTTCTGACAAGATCTCTAGCTTAAAACTGGCAGCGCAACAATTGCCATTACAAGGCTATAGCATGACTTTTCTTTTTTTAAACCTTTTAAAATGAACTTTTTGGAACAGATTTTCAGACCAGAGGCATTTTTGGTTGGCTTCAGCAGCGGAGTACACGACGGTTACGTTATACATTCAGCTCAGAAATCAGATGGTTTGTTAATACCAGCCCTTCATTTCTGGGGATGTAAACTCCAATTCTTCACTTTGCTTCAGGGAATTCAGACACTGCTCCCAGTTTAACCTCAGTACCACAAACCCACTAAGTTGCGTACAGGAGAAGCCATGTTCAGAACATCAGACCAGATTTGCAGGGGGAACTATTTCTTCTAGTTAGCTGTCTTTTCAAAACCAATCTGATTATGTGCTCTTACGTCTAGTACAGGGGGAAAAGATACACAACTTACTTTTCTTCGATCCTTAAGAATCCTGTCCAAGCTCTCCTCGTTAACCTTGCCTGCATAGTCATAAAAGCTTGAACCAAAAAAAAGGAAAAGAGAAATGTAGGCACTCAGTTCACACACACACATTATAGGTAAAGTAGTTTATATCCTTCAAATAGACAGCGTTCTATAAATTAGAAATTAACCTCTACAATTTTACCTTATCGCAACAGGTCAGTACTCACACCACCTACTCAAGTCGTCCAACTTGGGTGCTATTTAGCATACAAAACCAGAAGCCTGGGGTGACTACATAGCTGATAAGACAGTGGCAGTCACTCACAGAGGAGGCTGCAGGGCACTGAGGTGAGATGTGAAAGACTACACTATAGTCTATAGTTGCACTATAGTGCAAACAGTCTAACCATTTTTGAACAACTGGTAACATAATATGCCTGAAATTAGTAGCTCCTGAATGCTTTCATTGCACACGTTAGCTTGATGACTAGTATTTCACTGGCAGTCTCTACAACAGAGGGAACATACAGAAACAGACAGTGGAACTGTATTTTGACCAGCATTCTGCAAATCCCTGCTTTGCTAATGGGAGGCCTATCTGCCAGGGGGTTAGAGGAGCAGGGCCAACTGACATGCAGCTACAAATCACTTTCCTGAGCTCCACTCCTGCAATTAAGCTCACATGAATAGACCCCTGAAGCCAAAACAGTTACAACTGGGGTCAGCAAGAATCTCAAGAAATACTCTGGCCTTTCCACGTGGCTCTGCTTACAGAACAGAGGCCCAAATCCTAGCAAGTTGTTACTCAGAGGACACGACATATTTAAGAATTTATAAAGCTATCCACACAGATAGGGTTATAAATTCAAATGGATCACACTTCATAACAGAAGCAAAAACGTTTGAAAATAGATTCCTCCTTGACTTACCTACCAAGTCCTTAGTCTCTTTCAAGAGCTGATATCACTAACACCTAAAGCAGTGCAGGAAAACACTCTGTTTTAGAGGTCTATGATCTCAACTCTCATTTGTGGGGGGAAAAAACAACAAAACAGAAAATCCTGAGCTCAGTACTTGGCTGGTAAATAAGGGTGGAAATAAGATTTGGTTTAATATGCAAGTTATTTTTAATATTAAAGCTACAATTACTGATGTGAGATATAGTATCTGCATAATCTTTTCAATTCATTCTCACAACCCTCGTATATTCTTGTAAGGATTGAATATCCAATTCTTCCTTCACAACTTGTAATTCTCCCAAAGGATGAGCAACTAGTACTTCACAGAACACCCTAATTTGAAAACTGCAGAGGTGAAGGTATCAGGTCTTTTAAAACCTTTACTTCTTATTCAATTCCCACTCCTTGCTAAATGCACTGGAGCCAATCCTGTGACATTCATCAGCAACGCCAGCTTACAAGAATACAGAGCAGATGAGCCACAGGCCTCCTTAGCCTGGCTGCATTTAAATCAAAAGGATAAGGCAGAATGCCCCCACATCAGCAGCTGCTGCAACTAAAGGAACAGAACAACTGGCATCTTGCTCTGCTACTGATAAAGGTTACCTGAACTTTGTGTGACTCCCCTATGCTCTGAAGTTAAGACATTCATCCTTGCTTACGTGCAGAAATCATGCAGCAAAATGCAGACTTGCTCCCCTTCTTTCATCACCTCAGATAGTAACAACACATTTCCTGACTGGGGAGAGATGGTAAACGTGATCGGCTTTGATATGTGCTGCACGAAGCACCAAAGGGAATCAGGAAGGGCCCACCAGACACTGGGACATTATTTCAGTGTGTGGAGTCTCCAGCATATAAATCACTAGGATAAGAGCACCCTTCTGTAATTATCAGATAGCACATGATAGACTGCAGCTTTTCTCTCTAATATAACTAATGTCAGTCACAGTATCCAAGGTACTGCGTCTTCTTAATTGGCTGGAAATCTCTAAATAAAGACAAGAAGAAATTAATTGGGAATTCCTTCTGAAAAAGATTTCTTGGGAGCAATTTAGAAGCCATCGCTGTATAACAAATGAAGTCTATACAGAAAAGCTACACGTAATAGATTAAAGCTGCTAAAGGGAACATCAGACCTATGTTTAATTTGAATTCTGGAGTGCAGAAGATCAGAAGGCAAAAAAAAAACAGCAAGCTGAAAGCTTTGCAGTAATTAGTCAGTGCACATCAGTACAACTAACTACAGAACTTGTTAACCCAGCAGGTATATAAGGTACTGCGACCCAGCAGGTCTAAGCAGAGTTAGTCTAAGACTATGATAAATTAAATGGGTTTTGACATTCACCTTAATTATCAGTGACATGACTTAATCTGACTTGCGTCCCCTCCACTGCATAGGTAGCAATTTGAAGAGGCAGAGAAAGAAGCCTGTACTGGCTACCTCAGCACTCTTTCTAAACTAAGACTTTATATTAAGGCAGGAGGTACTAAAACTGAACACAAGCCCCCAGTACCATGGTACGTGCAATTTACATGGATTTCTGTACCACCACCAGGTGAGGAAACAACACAAACATTGTGAGGTACAGCCGAAGTGCTGCTCATTTCATTGAGCTATTTTGTTTTATATTTCACAGACAACACTGGAAGAAAACAGAAAAAGCTTACCTAAAGAGTTTTGAACAAGGCTCATGGTTGTGAATTTCTGCAATAAAAAGAGAGACGTATGTCCAGCTGCTCAAGACAAAGAGGCATTATAGTGGCGTATCTCGCATAACCTTTCCACATCGTGTCTATTGAGCAAATAAACTTCTGCATCTGACCACACAACGTCCTTTCGTGACTGAGCAACTCTTGATGACACAGCATCATAACCAGAAAAGCAGTTTCTCTTTCTGATCTTCCATTTCATGGAGGAAAATACTTCAACAATACACTAGCTCTGATATATACAGATATACCCTACTGTCAGATACATACATTATTTTACAGTTGTGACCTCTTCACAAAAGGCATTTATGATTATTTCCTCTTTAAAAACCTTTCCATGTTTTACTTGCATTGATATTCACTGCTGCTTTAATAAACAGTGTTGAAGAAAAGGGATAGGAGAGAAAAAAACTACTGAAACTTTAGACGTGGGAATATTTAACCTGGCAGGACAACTAGAATCTATTATGAGAAAAGGTGTTAAACAGCACTCCATAACGATGAGCTGCACTCCCATTTTACACAACAGAATAATAAATTCTTAATAAGTCACTCTGACTTTTTTCATTGATGGGTTACTAATAAATGCTAAGATGCTCATTTAAGCAAAGGCTGTAGCATGTCAGCAGTCACAGCGAGGAAAAAAAAGCAAAAATCCAAACCATTCAGTTTCCTCTAATACCAAGCATGACTTCCTTTTCATGGCATTCAGTACTTCTGCCCAGTTCTCCTCTACTCAGACTCCTCAGACACAGCCTGACACTTATCCATATTATTATGCTTTGATCATATAACTTTTATCTGAAACCGTATTTGCTCAGACTGAGCAGCATTTATATGGCAACGCTATTTCATATCCTATACCAGAATGCTGCTGGAGTGTTCAGCAACAACTCTGTTTAGAGCCTTCCTTCCTGCGTGACTCACAGCCTGCTGTTCTGACAGCCATGATGGCAACCTCAGCAGAATCACAGGCAGGCCACAACAACAGACTACACACACTGGCATCGCAGCACATTTAGCCACCATCACAAGGCCCCAAACATCAGTGGCACACACGCTGCCTGAGAAGCATTGCCTTCACCAGCAAGAAGAATTTGTTGTGCTGCTGTTTGACTTTGAAACAACTCCAAACACAGAAAGCCATTTCAGCCCCATGTTTTCATTCTGGCAAGCAGGAATCTGTGGGAATGATTTACTAAACAAGGCCAGCAAATTTAATTATTCCAGCTCATAGTAACGCCTTCCAGCAAATATATTGACTATGACTGCTGAGAATACATTACTTGATTCTTGGGTTACTGCATCGCTACACAAATGCGTGAAGCTGCCATCATTCCAAATCTGAGTTTCACACATTGACTTATTTTACATAAACATATAGAGTATCCTTACTACATACACACTTTAAACACACACACACACAGTGCCACTAAGCTTTGAGATAACAGACACAAAAATGTTGAAGTTCATCTTTGAGAACTGTAACATAACCATCAATTTCATTTCAACTCCTAAACTCTCAGGTCAACTTGTAAGGCTGATAGATAAAGGCTGAAGTGAGAATTTGGTCAACAAAAAGCATCCAGAATATATCTGGGGGCATAATTTCCCTCATCACAGAAAAAAAAAATAACTGAAGATATAACAAAAGAGTATCTAGAAAGGGAATAATTTTTAACATTCACAAGCACTTGGTTTACGAAATCAGACTAGGGTGCAGATGGTCAGTGACATTATTGCATTGCCATCAGTAACTACAACTAGATAGCACTGAACAGCCACGTTGAGTTCTGTCTGAACAAACAGACATCAGCTGCATTCCTGGATACACTACTCCGATAATTGTTATATACACACAAGAAGATCTATTTCTTTACTGTTTGTAATGTATCTCAAAGATTAGTACAGGTCACACAGTCAATTTATCACCTACTTTTCCAAACTAGGAGTCTATTTAACTTCCCAGATCCACATGTACACAACCACCCCTACTTCAAGGTTGCAAGTATCTTCAGATGGACTATCATATAACACATACTTCCAGAGACCATTAGTTCTAAAAACATCACTTGTGAGATCACTCAAAGATGTCTGTGTAATAGCTAAGCTTTATAAAGATCCTGGTAATCCATTCCACAAAGACAAGGATGCACACATGTGGGTTCTTACAGATGGAGACGTATTTTAACATTAAGTTATATGTGTATGTAATATAAGTTTGCCCCATGTCAGTATTTGTACAGCAAACAACACATTTTATTTTGAGCACATCCCCTGCATTTAGGCAACCATGCAAATGGGAAACTCTCCACAGCACCACCTCTTCCTCACAGGAAGAAATGCATAAAAAGCCCCGTATCTCACAAATGGCTTTTCCTTTCCTCACACCTCAATCGCGAACAAATAATGCAGTCAGTGGTTTAATATCGACTTTAAAACGGTGGTCTCAAATGTGAAACAATAATTCTTACTGAATTCTTAGATTGAGAAATGAAAAGCCCAGCAGTGCTTCTCTCAGTATTTCTCAAAGCTCTGTTACTTACCAATTACCTGTAGAAATTCTGTGTTGCTGATCTGGGAGTCACTGATGCTAAAGGTCTCTTCTTGTCTTACCTCTCCTAGCAGAAATCCTTCCTGCAATTTCAAGAGAAACAAAAAAAAAAAAGACTAAAAATAGGAAAAAAAATCCCACAACATGCAATCATTTATTGTAACTTTCTTAGTATTAAATGGAAGGCTAAAAACAAAGTTACTGTTTGACACAAGCATGTGGGCTGTTGTAGGTACACTCTTACATTTACTAGGGCTGATATCCTAATTCATAACACTGTAGCAATGAGCCACCCCCATAATAACATGGGGACTTCACGACCAAAAACACCCACTGTAGTGAGGTGAATGCCCCCTCCATGGAAGTATTCAAGGCCTGGCTGGATGGGGCTTTGAGCAACCTGGTCTGGAGAGATATGTCCCTGCCTATAGAATCATCACAGAATCATAGAATGGCCTGGGTTGAAAAGAACCACAATGATCACCTAGTTTCAATCCCTTGCTATGTGTAGGGTCTCCAACCACCAGACCAGGCTGCCCAGAGGCACATCCAGCCTGGCCTTGAATGTCTCCAAGGATGGGGCATCCACAGCCTCCTTGGGCAACCTGTTCCAGTGCGTCACCACCCTCCACGTGAAAAGCTTCCTCCTAATATCTAACCCAAACCTCCCCTGTCTCAGTTTCAAACCATTCCCCCTTGTCCCATCACTACCTACCCTCATAAACAGCCATTCCCCCTCTTGTTTATATACTCCCTTCAAGTATTGGAAAGCCACAATGAGGTTGCCCCAGAGCTTTCTCTTTTCCAAGCTGAGCAAGCCCAGTTCCCTCAAGCTCACTTATAGCAGGGGGTTGGAGCTAGATGATCTTAAAGGTCCCTTCCAACATCAAACACTGTACAATGCCTAATTCCCTAAGCAGTACAGCACACATGCAGGGAAAGCACACACTTGGTAGAAGGGCACTGTCTCCTGTCTCAGCCCCGTGGGAACACAGAAGGCAGGGAGCAGCCCTAAGAACACCACAGGAAGCAGAGTTCTCATCTGCAGAGACTGAAACATACATATAGAGTTGATCCAGGCCCTAAGCAATACCGAGCATCTTAAAGCCTAAGGCAACCTAATCTTTCCATCTCCTCTCCTACCCAAAATGAGTAAGAGCAACAAGCAGGGATGAGGCACTACCAGTATCGGCACAGACACAGCGGTGTACCCTTTCATGGCACGGTGAGCGAGCTTCCACAGGGAGCGTGTCAGCAGAACAGAGAGATTCGGGAACACCGCTCCCGTGTCTCAGAGAAAACACCGCTGCTGCGCCGTGCGCAGGGCCCGCAGCCCTCACACACGCTGCCCACCGAGCGGGAGCCCCGGACCCAGCTGCAGCCCCACACCCCAGCCGGACCCCCCAGCCCACAGCGGGCTGCAGCAGCCTCTCAATACGCCCCGCTGTCGAAGGGCCGCTCCTCAGAACCCAGCGGGGGCCGCTGCCGTCGGCCGCTCCCACTCCGGGAGGGCCGAGCCCTGCGGGCCCAGAGCCGCCGCGCCTCAAAGAGGCGGCCCCGGGCACCTACGTGGTCGGCGCTGCTGTTGGCGCTGAAGTAGCAAACGGAACTGAACGTGTAGCCCGAGATGGAAGCCGCCATGATGGAGACCGCTGCCGCTGCCGCCGCTCCCACAAGGCAGCGCGCGCTCAACGCCCTCCCGCTTCCGGCGGGGCGCGGGGGCTGCTGGGAGATGTAGTCCGACCGCGGGCAGGCTGGCCGGGGGATCCTGGCGGCCTTCGGGATCATCCAATGCATCCTCACCAGCGCCAGAGCGTTTGTAAGCACCACACCCACACCTACGAGGATGGTGACTCCACCATCTCCCGCTGCCTGCCGTGATGGGATTCTTCCTGAGGTCTGAGCCTTGCCTGGGTCAGCATAAAAGCTGTGCAATTACGATGGGTTTATCACATAAGTAATGTGATGTGGTTGCAGATGGAATGTATTCTCTTTTCCTATGTAGGACTCACAGTATTGCTTATGCAGCTGTTCATGACCAGATTGGATCTGGAGGTTGGCGGCCCTGCCTGTTGCAGGGGTGTTGGAACTTGATGATCCTTTGGGTCCCTTCCAATGCAAGCCATTCTATGATTCTATGATAGTTGCGTATAAGTCAGTTTCTCTATGCAAGAGACATCAAAGCAATAGCACGTATCTTTTTTTTTTTTTTTTTTAATAAAGATTGCCTGGACTTTGGGCAGCCCTCGTGAGTTAAAACGATGAGAATCTGTTCCCTTGGAGCTGACCTGTTCCTTAGAACCGCACTATCTATTGGTTTCAGTGAAACACTTCGATACGATGATAAGTTATGAGCCAGAAGGATGAAATGTTGGCTTTGGAAGTGCTTGGGCAAAGGACACAACAGTGGCGCCGACTTGAGCAGCACCCTGCTTTAACCCACTGAATTCCAGCGCTAGGAAGAAAACGCCTTCGGCCCAAAGGAAAGCTCGGCTCCAGGCCGCCCCGCCACCAAACGGGGCCGACTTTGGGGAGAAGCCCGGCAGCACGGAGCGCCGGTCCTCCGCACCGCAAGGGCGGCGCCCTCTCCTATGAGCCCTGCGCCAGCCGCACTCTGTGGTGGCGCCGCGCTTCCGGGCGGGCATGGCGGGCGGCGGGGAGGAGCCCTTCGCGCCCTCGGCGCTGGGCACCAGGCCGCAGTGAGTGGTGGGCTGTGGGCAGCGCCGGCACCTGGAGCGGCACTCAGCCTCCGGGTGTGCCTGGCCTTCTCAAAGCCGTTTGGTTTCGGCTGTGAAGTGGGTTCTAGGTGGTCCCGTGACATAGACGCGGGGCTCACTCTCCTCCTTTTTCCCCTCTTTTAAGTCGTTCGCAGTGTTCATTGCGATATCTTTTCTCCCCTTCTCCCTCGCTGTAGCTGGGATGCGGCGTATGAGAGAGAGCTGCAAGCTTTTCAGGAGACGGGAGACGCTGGGGAAATTTGGTAATTAAACCAACTCCGCCGGAACGTGCCTGCTGTTTGTTTCTAAAGGGGAAGTTGCCAAAATACAGCCTGTGGGTCAGTGAATAGGTTTGGGTGTTGGCAGGGGGAGGGGGATGTCAGTCTTGGAGCCACCCGTTCCTCTCCTGACCGGCTTTGCAATGTAAATTGATTGAGTTGTGCTTACACAACTGTCCTGGCAGTGACAGCGAGTCGGTAGGTATGGTCTGTTGTACTCAGAAGTGCTTGTTTTATCACTGAGCTCAGATGTAAGTAGGCAAGTTGCTAGTGCTGTCTTCTCATACAACGTACAGAGGGCTTTGCCTTCCAAAGGTGGTGTTTCAGTTACAGTGCTTGAACAGAGTTTATAAGCGGGAGAAGGACTGACTTTTTATATAGCCTGATAGGACAATGGGGAATGGCTGGAAGCCAAACGAGGGGAGATTTAGATCAGAAGTTAGTAAGAAATCATTCAGTGGGCACTGAGGCCCTGGCACTGCTCCCAGAGCTGTGGGTAGTGCATCCCTGGAGGTACCTATGGATGGGCTCTGGGCAGCCTGGTGACCTTTAGTTCTGTGGTTTGATTAATTTACACTTAAAGCAGACATGGAGGATGAGCTATGTCAGTTGTCAGGCACGTGCTTCAATAAGAAGGACTCTGCAGAAGCTGGCGAGCAAAGAAATACATTTGTTGTGCTGATTGTGTCTTTGCTAGCTTGATTACCTGAGCCCTTGTTCCTAATAGGTTTGGAGAAGAAAGCATGGTTCGCATAATCAGATGGTTGGAGAAACAGAATGTGCCCCTTGACAGCTCTGTGCTTGACATTGGAACTGGGAATGGTGTTTTACTAATTGAACTGGTTAGTATATTGCAAAGTTTCTGCTTCTGTAACAGAATCGGTGCTCAGAAGTCAGTTCTCAGTTCTCCTTGTCCATTCTCAGTTCTGACAGTAATACTTATTTTTGATGCAAAAAATGATCAAAACCAAGTAGGTCATGTAAATGTTTTGAAGAGTTGGTAGGGCCTCAAGAAGCATCCATTTCTGTCAGGGTGGAAACCCCTTACCAGACCGGTTCTGAAGTGTTATGATGATGTTGTTACAGAGTGATGCAAGGTGATTTGCAGCCGCATTAATCCTTTCATGGTTTCGACTGAATCCTTTGCTATGATATTACTGCAAAATTGGTAAAGAAGGAAGCTTTGTTGCTGTAGTAGTTCCTATTTCCAACATTCTCCATTGGTTCCATTAGTTACAGTAGAAATTGAATGGAAGTCAAGGTCGGGTTTGTAACGCGTGGTTGTTTTAAAAAACATGGGCTTTGAATTTAGAAGAGTTTAAAGCCTTTGTGAGGACGGACTGACTGCAATGGCAATTTAAAAACTATTAAATTGCTGGAAGAGCAATTTACCACACAAGTGAGGGTGTCTGCTGCTAATTGAACCAGCTCTATCAGGGAGCAGCAGAAGGCTGCTTGTGAGTACCACCTTCAGGACACTCATCTGACTCCAGGACACTGTGCGGTCATGTTTGGCACTTGAGTGAATGATCCTTTCCTGTCCGTATGGAGTCAGGCCATGCAGGTTTAGCAGCATTTAATGTTGTTTATCCTTAAACTTTCCTTCTCTGCCCCAGAGACTATAGGAGTGAATGGAAACTCCCTGAAGTGACTCAAGCTCTTCGTTTCCAAACAGAGGAGCTGTTGTGGAAACTACACTTCCACCCCCAGGCCTTCAGCAGAGGCATCTCAGGAAGCTTGGTTTGCTCTTGGAGCTCTGGGGAGGAACGTGGGCAGAAGCCTAAGCAATATGCTGTTCTTCATCAAATGCAAACAACACAGTCTTTGTGTTTAGCTGAAATTAGTCCTCAATTAAGAACAGCTGGCTAGCACTGCGCTCACATGGACTGAGGGGCTGCTAGAAGGAGGAAGGACTTTTAAAAAAACATAGTTCTCTTTGTTGTTGAGGTATTAGCCTTTGGAATACGTAGACAGGTAGCAGATTGCTTAATGCTAGTTGAGGTCCTTGGGATTCAGAAAACAACAGCCTTCCCCCCCACCCCCGCCATTCTGCCTGCAGCTGGCTGTAAGGCCATAGCTCTTCATAGCTCTTCCTGCTAGGTTTGGAGCCGGCCACGTGCTGCCAGATCTGCTCCTACTTGGGAGTGCAAATGTGTTACCCCCCTGCTCCCAGGTAGCCAGCTCCAGCTGATGAGAGACGTGTGAGCCCATCTGCTTTGCAAAAGGGTTGCTAGGCTCTCGTTGCCTGAGCTGGATGAACTGGGTTATCATTATCTAGTTCAAAGTCAGCAGAAAGTCTCGATGTGCTCTTTTATGTGGTTTGTAACCTGCCTGATAATCAGTGATACAAAGACCTCAGTGCATGCAAATAGTTTCATGGAGATAGACATTAGCATGAAAAATCAGAAAAATGGAAGTTTTACAATGGTTTTCTGTATTAATAAAATGTATGACTTATATTGGCTCTTAGAATTTAGGCTATAAGCGGGCTAGTTGCTCGGTGTCATGTGTTAAAGAGGTTTTCTTATTTGGAAGCATCTGGCATTGGCATTTTTTCATCACAGAAAATTCCTGGTTTGGAGGTGCTTTCGGCACAGATAAGAGCTTATTTCCCTCCAGAGTTTTTGACAGTTCTGTTCAGTTTCCCACTTGTTGACATCAACCAGCTTTCAGTCAGCAGCTCTTCTGATGAGGTAGCAGACAGATACGGGGTCACTGCAGTCTGTTCACTTGGCTGTTTAGCTCTGGTGGTGGTAACAAATAAAAATGAGAAACAAAAGCAGAAATAAAGGTTCCGGGTTGGTTTTCTTGGTTGGTTGGTTGTTTTTTTTTCCCTCCTCATTAAGAGGGGGGAGGATGAATTATAGAGCATAGGAATAGACCTGGTGAACAAAAAATCTGCTAGCGCGCTGATTAAGATTCTCTGCTTCTATCTAGGCAAAAAATGGCTTCACTAACCTCACTGGGATTGATTACTCACCTTCTGCAATACAACTTTCAGAAAAAGTAAGGGAGAAAGAAGGGATGTCTAACATTAAATTACTGGTAAGTGTTGAGAGAATCTTCATTAAGGAAACTGAAAGCAGCTGACCCCAAGGTTAAGTGACCTGCTTGATATTCAGGTGCATTCACTGTAATATATTAATGATGTATTTTGAAATTCATTTGTATTTTATACCTCATAAGAGAATTCTAAGCAAATAAATCTGTCTTTACAGGGAGATCTGTGGTTTATCTTGTTTGTAGCAGTCAAAAGCTGTCCATGCTTCTCACAGGGATTAGAAGAGCAGATAGCCACTTGACAAGCTCTGTATTTAAGCTGTTATACTCTGAATGTTAGCTTTAAGGCAGAAGACTAAATCCTTTTGGGAAGGAATCCCTGCCAGTAGTTGTGCAGCAGGGAGTTTGGGAGGCCCTACTTGAGCAGGGGGGTGACCAGTTGACCTCCAGAGATCCCTTCCAGCCACAACCATTCTGTCACCAGTGTTTCTCTGCTATGCTTTTCCCCACTAGCTCTGTATCCCTATGATGTCTCTACTCTTGTATATCAATTGTGATCTCTTTTTAGCAGGCACTGTCTTGTCTTCTGTATTTGTACAGGCCCTAGCACACAGCGTCTAGGAAACCAGAGATCAAAGTACAAATAATGATTTCAAGAATGAACTCCCAAATGTGTTAGCTTGAGCTTTAGATGAATAGTTATATATGTGGGCTTTATAGCAAATATTATGTCACAGGTAGAGAACAAAGAAAATGATGTGGCACTGTAATTTTGGCTTACCCTTTCCTATTGCCAAGTTAGAGGCTTTCGGTATTAAAGCATTGGTTTGCATTAAGGTTTCAGGTGCTCCTGAGCAGAAGATTGTTTTCACAGCTGTAGACTTCTGGTTTAGGTTGAAGACTTCCTGGTTCCATCAGCTGAGCTGTCGGGATTTCAGATCTGTATTGACAAGGGGACTTTTGATGCCGTGAGCCTTAATCCTGACAATGCAGTTGGAAAGAGGAAGCAGTATGTGAGATCTCTCTGCAGTGTATTGAAACCAGAGGGCTTTTTCCTCATAACATCTTGCAACTGGACCAAGGAGGAGCTGCTGAATGAGTTCAGAGAAGGTGAGCAGTTGAATAGAACCATTTGCCAACCTATTGTTGAGCAAGGGTGCAGTGGATAGATTTTAGTATCTATGTTAACATTTTCTCAGGTCAGGATAAGACAAAGTGGTAAAAAGATCAATAAACTCCTCAGCCTATTCTTGCTGTTTTCCTCAAGAATTACTGCTGCTACATTTGCCAGCACCAATGTGTCAAGGGGCACAGGTTTTGTTATACTTTAGAGGACAAGGATCTCAGTCTAGCCACTCTGGGAAAGGAAATTCTATACCCATGTGGTTTTTTCCTTCTCTTTTGACCTTTGAGTAGCAGATCCAGTTCACCCATAAAACTGCTCTAAAAATTACCTGTGTTTAGGGGAGCTGGCAAGTTTGGCTGACCGTTTTTGTCCTCTCCTCAGTGACCTTTCTGATCCTCTCTGAAGGTGTTTTTGTTGGTGTTTTTTTTTTTAACGTGATGGTTAGCTCCTGAATCTCATGCCTGAAGCTTGAAACTCCAAGAGTGTGGATCTAAAACAACCATCCCTTCTGGGGAACTCAAATCGCTGGCAAGTAATCATCTTTTCTGCCATTAATTTGTGTGATTCAACCATCTGAGATTTTTATTACCCGTGGAATGGTTTCAGCTGTATAAAGCAGTAGTGCAGTGTAACAATACAGTCCTATGGAATTACAAAGTAACTGACGGGCAAATTTTCCGGACAAATAAAGAATGGTTTGCAAAGGGTTGTCCAAGAGGAGAATAAAATGACTTCGTTCTAATAAAAACATTTTAATTTCTGTCTGGCAGGATTTGAAATTGTGGAGGAGCTGCCAACACCCAAGTTTTGCTTTGGAGGAAGAATTGGAAACAGCGTAACAGCATTGGTTTTCCAAAGAAAAAAGTGAGACCATCCATCTTGGATAAATTAGATTAGCTGAGAAAAGTCTGAACTTTAAAGTAAGCCTGACAGCAGACCTCAGACACGTGTGTAAATAAATGTTATTTGAGTACACAGTTAAATGCTATGTATGGAACTCTAAGGGGCTATAAAACATTGCCTTAGAAACATAACAGCTTTGCATAACTGGCCTGTAAATTTTGTCCTTGCTACAACCTCACTTGTTTCAGGGAAGCTGCAAGTTTGAGAGAGACAAATAAGTCATTCTAAATATTGACTGAGGGAGCTGAATGATGTTTGCATTTGGAATATAAAGATTACCTGGTATGTAATTTCTGGATTGGTAATCAGTGACCAATAGAAGCAAAGGTGTTCTACAAAGTAAGTCTCGTTTCTCTGTTGTGGTGTAATTGGAAACAAGCTGTTGAGATGTAGGTGTTGGACCTTTTATTTTTGCCGTAGGTAAATGTGAATGTAACTGTTAAGGAGGGAAATGAATATAAAAGCTGAAAGTCTTGCAAAAAAAAAAAACCAGAGCAGTCAGTGCTGTAAGTTCAGAAGTTCTGGGGCTAAGTGTAGTTCTGTCTCCACTGAAATAACTTGACTATTTCCCCACAGAGGGCGACTATTGAATGCTTTTACAAATCTCACCTGTGGGAATGTAGGCTTCCTTCATAACTGACTTCCACTGATCCCATAATTATATAAAGGTGTGACATTATAATCACACTAGCATGTGACATATGCCTCTTTCATTACTAATTTGCTATATAACGATGTCCTAAGTGCCAACAAAGACCGTATGTTTTCCAGTGAATTTCTCAGGATAAATTTTAGTTGCATAACGAAGAGGAGTTCACCTGTAAATTCACACTCTGTGAGATAAGTGGGATTTAGGGCAAGTTTGAGGCAGAGTTCCTGAGCCTGTCAGCTTCTTAGGACTACACTGAGGTTTTCTAGTAAAATGCTCAAGAAATGAAAAGAGTGAGCCTGCAGGTAGGTGGTGCTGTGGGAAGGAAGGACGAGGAACAGAAAAAACAGACTGGCACCAACAAGGGAAATGGTTTTGATTCCTAAATTGGTAGCGGCCTCTCTTTTGTCTCAAGTGCACAAGCTATCACTCGGGTCTAATGATTTCTGCATCTGACCTGTAGCTGGCAATATTCTTAGGCCTGTGCACTTTGAACTATCACTGGAGAGTAGAAGAATGCTTGTAAAACATGTTGAGGAGGGCGTTTTTAAGGCAGTCATAATCAAAGGCCTGCTGTTTGAAATCTGCTGTTAGAAACCTGACCCTTATGAATGATGGGGTCTAGGCAGCAGCTGTAATAGTGACTTGAATAATGTGGTGGTTTTTGTTTTTTTTTTACTGACTGGTAAGATTTGGAGACGACGTCAAAGAATGGCCTTGATTTTGGGCAGTTCACCTTGCTAGATGATTTTTCATGTAGGTGTAATCTCAGGATGTCTGAGCCTCTCAGTGAGAAACCTCTTAAAAGAGGCAGAGAAATAAACAGTGAGTTAGGAGCAGTGAGGCTTTGCTTGCGGTTTGGAGAGCTTTATGGTAGTTCATAAAGGTGGATATCTGCATGAATACACAGTTGTGTGACTTTTGGTGTCAGCTGCAAAGCTAAACTACAGGAGAGTAAATACAGCATTTGAAATGCGCTCTGCTCCTATTGTGTTTCTCTCTGGAGACTTCTCTTGTGATTTCTCTGTCAAATATGAGCTTTGTGGGTAGTAAAACGAATACTGTCCCTGGATCTCAACCAGCTTTTCCTGTAGACCCGAGTTTAGGTTGGATGGCGCTGCAGGGCCAGCATACCTTTGTGGAGCTGTGAATAGCTGTGTGTAAAAGGTAGGCAGGACAGAGAAGGATTATGTTCCTTTGTTGATCTACAGCATGCCAGAGGCTGACATTCCCTGAGTGCTGGTGGGCTTTGCACCTGGCTTCATGAGCCGGATTCCAAGCTCGATGAGATGCCTGGAAAGACTGGAAAGGAAAGGGTGGTGTCAGCCGCCCTCCAGAGGGATCCACTGCTTTGAAATGAAGTCTCTCCCATTCTCCTTAAGCATTTAAACCTCAAGACTAGGGCAGAGATCTCATCTTCTAAGCCAGGTGTTTTCAGTATGTGCAGCTCTGGTGATTTTTATGGGTTGTACTGGGGAAGTGACCTGTCAGGATGAAATATCTGAAAGAGGAGACCAAGTGAAATTAATGAAATAAGTATTGATTCAAGAAGGCCCATCTTTACAGGTGGAATTCGGTTAAAGCACAGGGTAAATAGGTTCTCAAGACAAAAAGCATTTTCAGCATCACAGCACTTTCTTGAAGTAAAAACTACTCCTATAATCACGTTGCTGTAAATTAAAAAGTGGGAAATACCAGACGTGAAAAACGTAACACAAATGAATGAGCACGGAAGATTCAGAAGAGAGAATAATGTTGCCTTGCTCCTTGACTTCCTTCTTGGTGACCAAGCTGTTATTTATGTGAAAATATTTTCATTTAAATGGTCATTGCTCCCTAAGGAGCAAAGAGTCGACGGCAGGGCAGCCTGTAGGGTGTTTTTTAAGGTTATTTTTTTGAAGGCTAAGAAGGTATGGAATTAATAGTCTGGTATTAAATGTCAGTATGATTGTGTGGTCTAAAAGGAAGAATTTATGGGAGCTACAGGTTTTTTGTTTTTGAAGCTATACTGGATTACATCTGGAACAGAATCACAACAGCTGCCGTACCAGAGAGGGCAGTAATGATGAAGTTACAGTTTATCTGTTCTGTCTGGAGACTATTCGAGTCTTTGTAGAGAGCACTGGGTAGAAAGCACTGCAGCATGCTGGGGTCATATCTACATGCAGATATGGGCTCACACCCACCATTTCAAACTCGGTGTTGTAGCCCTATTTCTGACCACCAGGAATGGCCCGCTGTCCCACTGGCACTGTGGGGTGTTGGACACCTGTAGTGACTGGAGAATCCCTGCTTTCACTTTAGCCACAACAGGAGTGGCCTTTATGATTTACTTTTTATCTTTCAGAACAGTTTCATAACGGAGCTTTCAGGTGTTTGGGATTTGAGTCCTGCCCGTGTGACACCTCACTCTTCCTGGCATGTCTCACCGTGTGGATCTTGGCTGTGGGTCTCGGGGAAGCAAACGCAGTGTGCAGACAGCGCTGTGTTTCAGAGATTGACCTTAGGACACCTATGTAGGGTCAAAGGCCTAAGTGGAGAAACGAGGCAATGACTCCACTCGCTTGCAGCAGCAGGGCTCACTGTCCAGGTGCGTGGGGTTGTGTGACGCCTATCAGGCCGAGAAGTGGGACTGATGCTCATCCTGGCAGCATCTCTTTACGTAAGGATGAGTTCTTGACTGGTTTTTCTGCTGCATTAAGCACAGCGTGCTTTTCTTCGTTGCTGACACTGGCTGCTGTGTATTCCCGTGTTCCAGGAATGCGCTGGCAGCATTGTAGCCATTGTAAGGAAAATCCATGTACACAGACTCAGCTGTGTCCGTTCCGCTGGGTTCCAGGGTGCCTGGTAAAAGCTGCCAACGTTTGTGTTATTTCATACCAGAGGAAAAACTGTGAGTATGGTATTTAGCAACATAGAGCAAAATTCTCCGTGCTTTGGCACTCAGCTGGCTTTCTGAATCTTGGCACACCGAAAGGTAAAGAACGTGCCTCGCTACAACAGGAACTGCTTTATTGCATGGACCCATTAAGCTTTTTAACATACAGGATCGTCTCCTGTGAAATACACGTGGGTAGCTGGGGCTATCAGTGGAAAAGGGATGAACCGTTACAGCCTCGAGATGGAGGAGGGAAAGGAACACTGGTACGTTTTATTTGATACAGGGGGAAAGCCAAGCCGTGGCTTAATTTCCATTTGTTAGGTAACAGTATAGCTTGAAATGAGCGGATTTCTAGGTTACTGGAAAGTAAACAGACCGCTTGATGTAGCCATATAAATTCCGGATAATAGCGAGTGCATGCGCTTGTGCTGGAAAGCAGGGCTAACAAGCACTGTGAGAGAAGAGAAACAAGCTTCAGTGCAGCCTCTTGAATGGCCAGGTGCGCATGGACAGTGTCGCAGGCCGAGCAGAGATGGGACCAATCTGCACTTGCTTTTTGTAGCTGATGTGGGGTACCAGCTCTCCTTGTCAAGGTACACTGAGATAGAATGCGCTGGTTGTGTTACAGAGACATGGAAGATAGATTCCTGCATTGAGGACGTTGCACACTGCTGACAGCCCGCAGCCAGCCCGTGTCTGACGGCACGAAGGACAAGAGGTGAGCAATGTGCTTGGACTGAGCTGTGGAAGCAGACAGAGAGCAGCCTTCTGCTCGGCTCTTGGAGCCCAGCCCTGTGCTGCAGGGGCTGCCACGGGGATGGATTCAATTATACTGCAAACTTGATTGCTAAACGTTCAGCTGGGAAACCATACAAACTCTATTCAGGCTTGATTCCCGAAGTTCTGCAAAAGGAGCTTGCAAATGTTTTATTTTCATTGTTACTGAATATACCTGATCATTAAAGCACATCGTTTAAGTGGGATGGAGGAGCTTGTAGTAGAGTGGCTTTGAGGTCCCTTCCAATCCAAGATCGTTCGGTTTCAACTCGAGCAAGGTTGCCAGCCGCTAAATCAACCGCAGGGTCGGGCTGCGCAGGGTCGGGCTGCCCAGGGCACCTCCAGGGACGCTGCTCCCTGGGCAGCCGGAAAGGAGGCGGCAGGCGGCGGGGGCCGGGTCTCTTCTCCCGGGTGCCGGCAGGAGGCACTCTCGGCCGCCCGATGGAGCCGCCGGCCCCGAGCACGCGTCCCGAGCGCCCCGCGCAGCGCCCGTGCCCGCAGGGAGCGGGGTGGCGGCGCTCCCCCGCCGTGCTCCTCCCCGGGCGCTCCGCGGGCGACGGTGGGGAAGCGGAGCCCGGGCACGGGGCGCGGCGGGGCCGTTCCGGGGGCGGTTGCGGGGCAGAGCCGGTGGGGGGGACGGCGGACGCGGAGCTCCGCAGGTGCGGGCCGGGCCCTGCCTCCGCGCCGGCCCCGCTCAGGAAGTGACAAGCGCATTTCCTCCCTCCTCCTCCTCCTCTCCTCCTCCTCCGCCCTCCCCGCCCGCAGCACGGCGGCGGCGGCAGGAGGGAGGGAGCGCGGCTCGGAGCGGTGCCCACAGCCGGCCCCGGCCGGGCCGCGCCGCCGCGCCGCCACCACGGTAAGAGCCGGGGCCGCGCCGGACGGGGCTGCGCCGCGCTGTCAGCCCGGGGTGGGGGCCGCAGCGCCGTCCCGGGGGCGGTGGACAAAGGGCGGCGGTGGCGGCGGGGAGCGCCGCGGGCAGCCCCGGGGCGGGGGGGTATGCGGGAGCTCGGCCTGAGGCGGCGGGGAGACGGCTCGTTCTCGCAAGTTTCGTGTTCCCCGAGCGAGCGATCACCAACCCCACCCCCGCGGCTCCCGGACACGTGCTGTGCTCTGTGCGGGCCCGGAGCGATGCTCGGCGCGGTGTCAGCGCGGGGGGTGCCGCCCCCGGTCCCGCCGCGGAGCTGAGTGCGGGGTGCCGGGCCTCGGGGTGCGAGCCGTGCGTGCTCCGCTGACACTTGGCAGCGCAGCCACCCCCGAGGAAATACGCCGAGTCCAAACCGAGCGTAATTGGTTATGAAACAGAGAGACCGAGCTGCAGTTCGTAACCGCGAGCAGATGCGCCTGCTTTCCTTATCCATCCCCGGAGCGCCTTCCGACAGGTTCAAACTACCCGCGGGCTGCCCAGGTAGCCCCGAGCCGGGGCAGGCGGTGCGGAGCCCGCAGCCGGGAGCATCCCAACATCCCGACCGCGTCCCCGAGCACCGCCGGCAGCAACGCGCTGAGCCCCGGCACCGCTCCGCCACGCCGAACCCCTTCTGAGTTGGGATTCCCGCGGGCTGGGAGCTTCGCGGCCGGGCTCCGTTGCCTCCGGGGTGGATGCAGAGCGGGGAGGGTCGGTCGGAGCGGTGAGCTGCTGCGGGGGCTCAGCCTGCCCCGTTCCAAACGTTCCTTTGCACGTAAACCCGGGATGAATCCGTGAAGAGCATCTGTGGGTGAGATCGGGGCTGTACACGGCAGTCGTGCAGGCTGTGGCACAGATCCAGCGCTGATTGAGGCTGATTTTCAAGTGTGGATACGTGGGTAAATAACTGTGTGCGTGTAAATATGCAGATAGGTAAACCTAGTGATGGGATTGATGTTCCTCCTCATTTTTCTTTCTAGTAAATACTGGGTTTGGCTTTTTTTTTTCTTGCTCGTTGATGTGATTTCTTCTTTCCTTGCAAAATCTCAGCTAAAGGAGAGGACACCCCAGGCTGAGAAGCGCAGGGTGGGTGTGTTCCTTCTCCCCACCCCCACCCCCCCAAATTGCAGGGCTGGCAGGAGCTGGAAGTGCTGCTAATGAGTGCTAATTGGCAGCAGAGCAGGGATGCTCGAAGCCCTGGGAAAGCCCAGCCCACCAGAGGAGGGGATTTTCCACCACGATGGTCTCCGAGCTCCTTTGGTGGGGTCTGACAGCCCATGGAACTCTCCCCAGCACCCAGCTGTGCAGGCAGGAGGGAAGCCCTGCCCCAATCCCCCTACATTCGGGTGAATTCCAGCCTGGGCAGCGAGTGGTGATTGCAAACTGTGCTTATTAGCATGGGTACGAAGTGACCTGTGCATTACAAGTACTGCAGGTGGAGAGATGCTATCAGGTGTTGCAGGGTGACACCTAATCCCCTTCTCTGGTGCCGTTTTTCACCCTTTTCCTCCATCCCCAGATGCTCTCCGTGTTCCCAAACCCATGGTGTGCTGCTGGTGGTGATGGGGTACAGCCCTGTGCCTGCACTGCCTTGCTGGGGTTTGTGCTGCTTGGCCCTGGAGCTCTGGCTCTGTGCTCTGTCAGTGAGCTGTGTTTATGAGAAAGGACTTTGCTTTTCCAAGGTCACGCTCCAAGCTTGCAGTTTGCTGGTGTCTGGCCGTTTGCTCAGCCAGCAGTGCAGAACGTGGCTCTGGGGCAGTGACCAGAGGTCCCCAGGCTGTTTTGTTTCTCCACATCTGATGGGTTGGATGCCTTTGGAGAAAGCCACTTCCTCAGCCAGGGCTTGTTCTGCTGGTGCAGGCTCTGATAGCACGGGCTGTGGACACGTAAATCTTCCATCGTCAGCCTGTATTGAAAATTGAAGAGTAGTGTCATGTGTTAGCTGACACATAGAATTGCTCTTGGTTTTGGGGAGCTGATCCATGACTTGTGAAGCCTCTAATATTTGATAGGCTGGATTCACATGGTGTCATATAGAATTGTTAAGGTTGGAAAAACCCTCAGAGATCCCCAATCCCAGTCCTTCCCATCATACCCACTGCCCACATCACTCAGTGCTCGCAGTTCTGGAACACCTCCAGGAATGGGTATGCAAAATGAGTAAGATTTGGTGTGTTAGAAGTTTCAATTGAAACTTGGTGAAGGAAAGCACTGCATGGCACTGAACTTCTACCCCCAGACCTGTGCAGGTCCCTGGGCTGCAGGTGTGCTGGTACCTGTGTCTGTTTGATTCCGTAATCGCATAATTGAATGTTAGTTTAAGAAATAGATGAGTGAATGCAAAAAATGTGTTCTGGGGGAGGGTCTGGGTTGAGGTTTTCACCCCTCCAACTCCATGAATTACTAAAAGGAATAACCCCAAGGGAGACTTGGTCGTGGTATTTGCTTTTTGAGGATTAAATGTAGCAGCTTCAGTGGCATCGCTCCTCTGTAGCCTGTGAGGCATCCCCTGGGCTGCATCATTCCCCGTGTTCATGAGATTTTGTGTTTAGCAGTCAAAGCTCGGGGCTCGGCCGTGCAGTAGAAGTGGGACCGGAGGGTTTGGCGCCGTGGCTGTGCTCCTGCATCCCTCCAGCTTCCAGGGTGTGTAACGTGAAAACTGGCAAACCGTGCTCCAGCAGTTGGAAAACCTGCTGTGAGCCGGTCCAGAATGGAGCAAAAGTCCTAAGTGGGAAGGTGATGTTAGAGGTGGATGTGGTGGGGTTGGTGTTTGTGTGCTGACCTTCGTGTCGCTGCAGACAGCCTCGTGGTGTGCTGGACAGTAGTTGTACACCCCATGAGATGACTTCAGGAATGTGTTCCTGATCCTATTATGGCATGCTTTTTATGTCCCAGCCATCACAAGCGAATATCGTGTCATATTTTTGAAGGGACGAGTTTTAATTCTATTAACTAGATGCCAAAAGCTATTATCATATGGAATATCCATTACAATTATGAAGATACAGAAAGCATTACAAGTATCCACGTTTGCTTTTTGTAGCTTCTCTGCTAGTTCAGAGAAAAGATTATCTCTTTATTGGCCCATCAGTTGTGTTATAATTGAAGTTCAGGGCTGCGGCTGGTGCTTCTCAGGGTGAAAGCATTGTGGTTAATTAAGATTTGCAGCTCCCAGTAGCTTCTTTTGGGCACTGAGGCACCCACACTCCCACTTCCACGTGGGTTGTACTGTTGGTAGAAAGCTGCCCTTCCCCTCCATGTCTTATATGAATTGTTGGCTTTGGGAAGGGGTCAGGAAGGGCCACTTTGTGCCATTCCTCCCCGCTGTTGGGATGAGTCAAACATTGCAAGCTTTGCTGGAAGTCCCCGGCTCTTTGTGGGGCTGCTGATGCCATGGGAGCTGTGGTGTGGCCCCGTGAAGGCCGGAGGTGTAAATTATTTGGAGCCAGTGTTTAAGAAAGCTCTATATTTAGTGCCTGCTGCTTAACATCACCCTGGCTTACTGCTGGCGACAGGCGCAGCCATCACTCTGCTCTCTCCTGCATACAGCACTAAAATATCCATTGACTGTCCCTTTTCTGCATCATTACTGATGTCCTTCCCGCTGTGAGGGGGATGTTTTATTATTCCCATTGTCTAACCCCCCTGTATTTTATTTTCTACCTCTCTGCTGGCCACTGATTTGTTTCGTTGTGCACGTCTGCTCCAGTTTCTGTTTCTCCAACTGCTGATGCCAGAAGGAGCATCTTCCCCCCAAAAAGGAGAGCAGAGAAGGGGTGAAGAACAGGGGTTACCGTGGGAAGTTTGGAAGTGTGAAAAAGCATCACCCAAAAGACAGAACTTAGCGTTGAATTGCAGTCCTGTGCATTTGAAGGTGGTGCTGTGATGCTGGGGACTGTGCCACGCTTTCCATGTTCCAGGAGCTGTTAGTGCCTTTGCTCAGGAGTGTAGCAGTCTGCATTTCTCCATGAGATGCTCCGTTTGTACCAGGCAGCCGTTGCCATTTGTGTGCTGACAAAACTCCTGGCCCAGTGCCTTCCTACCAGCTGGGGAGCCAACATGGGACGCGGTCAGTCCCCAGCATGGCATTTGGGGAGGGGGCTGTGAGGTCCCTGCTGCCTCTGGTCCTTGGGGCACAGGGGCATTGCCTTTCGCCCTGATTTATGCCTTCAGGGTGGGAGGAAATGGGATGTGTGGAGAGCGTCCAGCTGCTGGAGACTCTGGGAGGAAAAATGAATGTATATTTTTTCCCTTTACTGCGCATTCATGCTGTCGTAAATGACTTGGCACCTGGTGGGAAGGGAGTTGCACCCGTCCCGTTGGCTGGTGTTGGTGCCAGCTCAAACACCACCAGACGTGGCTTTCGTTTCCATTTGCTACCGGCCCATTTTTCCTGTTTCCGCTGGGACAGACAGAGGGACTGGGGCTTCTGTAGTGCCAGCAGTAGTGGGGAGCATCCCACCCTGCACCCCCAGGCTCACAGCATCCCACCCCATCCAGCAGGACTGTGCAGAGAGCCGGAGCTGCGCCAGGTTTGAGCTATACGTGTTGCTGACACCTTATGGGAACTGAGTGCGTGTTGGAGTAACAGATGGGTATTATTCCAGCTTTGTGAATGTCTCCCTGAGATATTAAAAACACCGGCTGGACCCCAAGTCCCAGCTCTCCTGAATGGCGCCCTGGAAATGCTGTCGGGAACATTCAGGTGCTGCTTGGCTTTGATGAAACGAGTAAATGCCATGAGAGGGTGTTTGCTTTGCCTCCTTCCTCCTACAGAAAGGCTCCCTTTGAGGGGTGGCAAAGCATCCAGCCTCATTCCTCATCACAAAACGTCACTCTCCTGCCTTTACATTGGTGCTTATGGGGCTCTGTGATGGCAAACATTCAATGTCCCCCATCAGAGGGAATGCGCTGTGCCCATGGGGATGGCTGACCCCAGGAGAGCCCAGTCCTGCCCAGAGAGGTTGTGGGTGCTCCTCTTGGAGCCAGGTTGGATTGGGCCCTTGGCAACCTGATCTAGTGTCTGATTTAGTGGTTGGCAGCTATGCCCACAGTGAGGGATTGGAACTGGATGATCCTTGAGGTCCCTTCCAAACCAAGCCATCCTGTGATCCTGTTCTCCCCTCTGGACACAGCATTCAGGGGCTGCCGTGGGATGTGCTCCTCAGATCGGATCCTTGGCAGCCCGTTCACGTAGGAGCCGTCTTCTGCTAACAGATTGTGGTGTATTTAATGAACCCGAGGAAAAACAAGGAATCTGAAGGCTGCGGGGCGATGCAAGTTTGCTGTTCGGTCTGCCAAATTCACGCTAATTCAGACAACTCGCAGATGTTTGGCTCCCTGTGTGTTAAGGAGATTTATGTAAGATGCAGGGCTGGGAAATTCATTCCCAGCGTGCCGGAAAGCCGAGCTGGCAGCGGCTGTGTGCGGGTGAAGGATTCCTGTCCCTTTTCCTTTGTCCATTCCTTGCCACCAACATTTCCCTGCAACCTGCCCGTTGGTTGCTGGGAGGATGGGTAAAGGTTCATCTTTCAGAGCCAGCGAGCTCTGTGAAGGCTTTTTCCCAGCTGAGGAATGATATCCCCTGAGATAGGGGTGATGATCCGATGGGAACCACAGTGAGGTGTGACCACAGTGCTGGCATCATTGGGCCTGTGGCTCTTTCTGCTTTATGGGTTGGGCTCAGGTGATGCACGTTGTAGGCAGAGACTGCCAGCTGAGAGCATTCCAAAACCCGAGAATATTGTGTGCCTAATTGAATTTTTGGAATATCCTGAGTGATTGTTTTTCTGCTGGAGGCTCTGCAGAGAGCTTTTATTGGTAAGAATGGAGTGGGAGGAGAAGATCTCAGAAAGTCTGGCTGTTCTCCCTCCATCATTGCATGTACATCCAGTATCCCTGCTTTAAATCCAGACACTTCCATCACCCTGGTTCTTCAGGGACCACCAGCCTCAATTGGATCTCTAGCTCAGCCTTGGAAAAGGGAGAAATCTGCCTTGCTAATGGTACCCAAGTCTGAGAATGGTGCTGGACTTCCAAGATTCCCTGCAAGACACCCAAGCTCTCGCTAGCAGTTGTCTGTGCCGTGGTTCTCTGGTTGCCACCAATGCATTGCTGTCAATATTGAAGCCTGTCCGCAGAAGACCACTCCATTCAGGTACGTCAAGGCTCCACATCTTCCTCAGGGCTCTGAAGCAAGCAAAGCAGGGCTGGCTGAGAGCCTTGGCAGTTTGTCACCCTGGAGCTTTGACATCTGGCTGTAAGTAGGTGGACGTCGTGCTGCAGAGGTGGGTATTGAGATGGGTTTACATGCTGCTTGAAATCATTCATGTTTGCGAAGTGGGGCTGTAAAAATGGCATGGTGAGGCCCTGTTTACCATCTCTGACCCAGAGGTTTCAGGTTGGATATTGGAAAACAGTGTGAGAAAGAAACAAGAAGTGGTTTATTTGTTTCTGTTTACTAGAGCAGTGTATTCCAAGCAGTAATTAAAAGTAAACCTAGGCTCTGCTGCCTTGTTCAGCATCCCTGGTTGTTAAGGTTAAGCAGCTAAAGCAATTCTCAGTTCAGCAATTCCTCAACTTTTGGGAGCGTGGCCAACACTCACAGTGTCTCACAGACCATTGCAAATTCTTGTCATAAATCTCACAATTGGAAAAATACAGACATCGGAAGGTGAGCTGGTTCTGCGGACTGGCAGTCTGGGCTGTGGTGCTGCTTCAGCTGCTCTTCTCCAGAGACCATCATAGCTCCAGCTCCCTAGGCTTGCTTGGAAATATGCTCAGAATAAGAAGCAGACCCCTAATAAGCAATTAGGCAATGATGGAAGGTTTTTCTCAAAGAGGATGTGCCATTTTTACAGTCCTTTTTCTGATGAAAATTATCATAGAGTACAATCATAGAATTGATAGATGGCTTGTGTTGGAAGGGCCCTCAGAGATCATCCTGTTCCAGATCCCTGCCCTGGGCAGGGCTGCCAGCCCCGAAATCAGGCACAGCTCAGGCTGCTCAGGGTCCCATCCAGCCTGGCCTAGGGCACCTCCAGGGTTGGGGCATCCTTTAGAGGGTATGTCTAAATGGCCCACATGGGACCATGCAGAATTATTGGTGGTGTTTACTACCAAGGTGGCTGGGTCCTGGTGATGGCTCCTCTTGCCATTACTTGCTGTCATGCATGAGATCCATGCAGCAGACTGGACCCCGTGCAGTCACTGTGTGCATCCAGATACCCTCTCTGCGCCAGCAGTCCCCTATTTTGCACCTCGTGTTTACTCTTTGCAATGACTAATTTTGCTCTCTTCTTTTCCTTTCCAGTTGCCAGGGAGGAAAAGGCAAAGTCACAGCCAGCGCCGCTTTCTTCAAGCTGAGATGTTGAGACAAAGCACCTCTGACCCTGTCCTGTCCTTTCTCTCCATCCCTTTCCGTCGTTTGTTTGTGAGGGAGTCCTTCCCCTGCCACTCCTATTCCGTAAGAGCAAGGGGGCAATAAAACTGATGTTTCTTTACTGAATTAGATGGTGTGCAATTTTCCTTAATCACTGATTTTTTGGGGGGTGAGCACTTGGATTTCAGGCTTTCCTTGACGGGTGCGTGGCATTGGGCTCGAGACACCAGGACTTGGTGTCACCTTATGGCAGGGTCTTTCACGGAGCACTTGGAGGCAGGGGTCGGATGGAAGGTGGCTTTTTTTTTTTGCTGAGCAATGTGTTTATGGTGTTGGGCAGCACCTTGGTACATCTGGAGCTCCTGGTTGGGAGGGTCCACTACAGGCCATGCTGATGGGCCAGTTTTTGCATGGCCATGGCCAAGAGTTGAACTGGGTGGTCCTTATAGGTCACTTCCAGCTCAGGATATTCTATGGTCCTCTGATTTACAGTGGCTCATGGTTGGGTTTTGCGTTCCTAATGTGGCTCCTCAAGATGGGCACTGGCGTGGCGAGCCTCCTGGTTGTGAGTTTTCTTTCTATTTCAGGGGTTCCATTGCAGATGGGTATTTATTCATATTTATTGGAGGTTTTAACCTTGTAAATAAAGTTAGTGTTGTCTAATGGCACGGAGCAGTGAGCATTGTGCAGCCTGGCTGCAGGAGTCCGGTGAGGAAGTGAGCCCGTGCCTGGCTCTGTACAAATATTAACCAGCAAGGATCTCTTCCAAACTTGTAACACAATAAATCAACAAGTTGAAAATGCACCTCTTGGTATTATTGAGAGTGCGGTGAGGAAGATGTGGAGCCTTGATGTACCTGAATGGAGTGGTCTTCTGTGGACAGGCAGGCAGCTCCACCACGCAAAAACTTGTTGTTCTTTGGACACCATCCAATGACAGGGCAGCTTTTTTGTATGCTATTTAGTGCTTTAATTCTGCTTTTTACAAACACATCGGTTGTCCCGTCGAAATCTTCAGGAAGATTTTTGGTCACCCCCCCCCCCCGCCCCCCCCTTTTAAGTCATTTGCAGATGTTGGGAGAGCTGTGTTGTGCTGGGCCCAGGTTTTGCTGGGGCTTTGCATGAAGAAATCGGGATCTGGATATCAGGAGGAGAGTGTGCATGGGGATCCTTAATTTCTCCTTTTGCAATAGGACAAGGGGAAATGGTTTCAAACTAAAATAAGGGAGGCTGAGATTGGATATAAGGAAGAAGGATTCTATGGTAGGGGTAGTGAAGCGCTGCATGGGCTGCCCGCACAGGTGGTGGTGCCCATCCCTGTGGACAGCCAAGGTCAGGGGATGCGCTCTGAGCACTGATGGAGCTGTGGGTGTCCCTGTGCATTGCAGGGGATGGGACCAGGTGGCCTTCAGAGGTCCCTTCCAGCTCAAATGGTTCTATGGTTGTGGCCATAGCACTGGTGTTGGCATTATTTTTCCACTCCATGGATGACAGTTCAATCCTCTGACTCTAGTGTGCAGTATTTTGGGCTAAGAAGAGTCCTGCCTTCTTCTTGCTGGCAGTGAGGGTGTGGTAACGATAGGAGGCTTTGAGGGTGAGAAACAGAGATTCATGGTTTGAGCAACTCTAAGAACCGAAAGGAAACAGATTACTGTTGTGACTGTAGTCACAATAGTAGAATAGTAATACAGTGAAATGGTAATAATGTATGGGTTTCATTCCTTCCAGCTGGTAGCAAATCTAAGACAAGAACAGTAACAGTAGCTCTCCATTCGTTCACGGAGCAAGTGGGGACATGGCCGGGGGGGTTTGGGTGTGCAATGCAGTGCCCACAGAAAAGTGCACGTGGGCAATGGAGCAATGACGTGTGCAGCAAGAATTGTTTGATGGTAATTTGATGGTAGCAATAGCAATTTAACCTTACTTTGCAGAGTAAGCCATGGGAAATTCTTGATCTGCTTTAATATCTCTTCTGTGGCCGAGCTGCTGGTTGAAATCAGTGACACCCATAGAAGTGCGTCTGTGTGCTCACTGGGCAGAGGTCTCTAGGTGGGGCGGTTGGAGGTGCTCTTCCTGCAGTCCTGGCTGCAGAAGGAGATGCCAAGGCAACCCGTAAGCCCAAGGGGTTCTTGAAAGATTGAGTTTTCAGCCTTTTGGGGGGTTAAAAAGCTCCTGGATTGTGTCATACCGTGGCTGTGGCCCAAGTCTAAACTTAACCTTGACTGAAGGATGAAGATAGTTCCTTTATCTGATTGCAAACGAGGAAATACATTCCTTAAAATAATTAATGGTCCCTGAAGAACATCTTTTTATTAGCATCTGTATGCGTGGAAAGCTATGGTCCATAAATACCCGGCGGTTTCCTGCTCACGGCATGGCATTCATAGGAAGACCAGTGTGAATGGGTGCTGCCCTACAGCACGAGCGGGGCATCGTGGGGCAGGGCACTGCAGTGGGAAGTTTTGGCTGTGGCACGGTGATGTGGTGGTCCCCAGAGGGGTGCAGTGGGCAGGGCACAGCCACCCAAGTGGGGCAGGGAGCTGCTGCCCAGGTTCACCTCCATGCCTGGGTGTGCGTAGTGCTCTGCTGCAGCTGTATTAATCATTACCTTGGGGAAAGATAATTATTGGTGGAGAAATTGTAGCCTGTTAACGAGAAAACGTGCTTAACTGCTTCCCAGCTGCTGGGACTACTCGTTTGATCTGGATTTCCCCTGTGGCTGCTCACCAGTGGTGGCCTCGCTGCCCTTTGAAGCACCACAAATGTGGCGTGGGTGAGCATCTTTGCCCCATGTCCCAAGCAGGGACCAGGGATGGAGATGTCTAGGAATGGTGCAGAGTTGGTGCGGTGTGACCCAGAAGGCTCGTGGCAGTGGGAGAGGGCTCACTGCTCCCTGCGCTGGGCCCCACGTAGGGCTCATGCAGCAGATGGTGTTTCCTTGAGCAATATCAGCTCTGTTTTGGCAGATGTAGGCTTCGATATCCTCAAGGACAGCCCTGCCCTGTCCGTGGCTCAGCCACGGTTGCTGTTGGAGCTGAAATTGCAGGAAGAACATTCCTGATGGCTGTTCCTGGTGGCATTCCCCAGTGATGGCGAGGAAGAGGAGCCTGCAGGACTTGGGGTGCCGTGTGGTGCCACGTGCGTGTCACTGGGGCGCCACAAAGGCTTTGGAGATTCCGCTGCGTATCACTGGAGGTTTTAGCAGCACTCGTGCCATTGGGTGGTCATTGGGCTGCCGGGGGGTTTGTGGTGGAGCTATAGTAAATAGCACATTAGAAGGCATCCAATGGCCCAGAAGAAGCTGGAGTCTGCACCACGTGCCTCTTGGAGCAGTAAATCTTTGAAAAATGTATCGATTCCCGATCCTGGCTTTGCACTCTGGCTGAACTTTGTCCTCACAAGACACAGTAGGTGATTTCTCTACCAGCCAGCTGGCCTCTAAATGAGCTACTCATAACTCCATCGCAACCTCTAATCCAAATAAACATGAGAAAGATTATTTGCGAGCTGGAAAGAGAATCCTTATCAGTTTGTAATGAGGTTTAATACTGAGCAGCGTGTTCTCAAATATTGTCCTTAAGTAGTGCGATTTGGTTTTGACTGCGTGTTACAAGATAAGTGTTTCATGCTCTTCGGATCATGCAAATGGTGTTTTTGTTTGTTTGCGTTGACGGCAAGGCAACAAAATAGTGAAACAGGATTAGAGGGGCGGTTTGGGAAAAAACACTGATTTCTATAATCAGATTTGAATTGCAATCTGTCTGCTTTTGCGTGGGGGGGGGGGGGGGGGGGGGGTTGCATGGGAGGGGATGCCAGGAGGTGAAGTAGGGTTGGGTGAGTGCTTGCAGCCTCTGTGCGCTCCTCGTGCAGCCCTTACGCAGCATTTACTGCCTCGACCCCCCAAGGAAATAAGAGAGGCATGGTGTGACGCTTTGGGTTTGTGGGCAGGGAGTCCTCTCCTTCCTTGCAGGCAGCTCTTTGCCTTGTTTATTGTCCAAAGGGCTCCTTGTGGTTCTTCCAGGATCCAGGGAGTTACTGACATGGCATGGGGCAGGAAGCAGGGAGTTATTGGAGTGACATGGGGCATCCAGAGGGTTCCGTAGGGGTAATGATGCTGAAATGGCTTCGTCTGCAGGAAATCTGTTCTTGGTTGGTCTGTAGGCAAGGGGTTTGGCCCTGGGGATGTAGTGAGTCCTTGCTTCCAAGCCTCACTATCTCCGTACTGAGATGGGCTGATGCGTTCCCTTTTACAAAAAGCAGAATTAGGAGGGCTGTGTGTTTATCTGCCTGCAACGCTCCTGTTCCTCCGGCACGCCTCGTGCTCACTGTGTGCTCCCAACAGCTCCTGCAAGTGCTGCTGCACGAAACGCCTCCGAGCTAATCGGGTGCCCAGGAACGCCAGCAATGCTTAAGAGCCTAAAATAAATACTCCTCGCCTTGCTCCTAGGGCAACCCTTCCACCCTGTGCCTGCCCGTCGCACTCCAGCCGGGGATTGCTCCTCAAACCTCACCTGACAACTCATCCTCTTCCTTGTGCCTGCAGGGAGCCGCTGGCCGCAGCCCCTGCTGCTCTCAGCCCTTCTGGGGGAAAATGCACTGAAACGGGAGCTTGGCCAGAGCATGGCTGACAGCGACCTTTGCCTGGACTCTGATGGACTCCGACGCAGGACTGCATTACCATGGTGATGATCTTAACCAAAACTCGGGAAAACAAAGGTGCTGACTCTGTAACATGCAGGACTGAGCTGGTAAGCACGTTGCACTTCACAACTCTGCTGCTGCCGTCGCTTTGCTGTGGCTTTAGGATGCTTTTTCACGCTGCTGGGTTGGATCTTGAGACGGTTTTCTCGCTAGTGCTGCACTGGTTTCTGCTGGGCTCATTAATATCCAAGGAGCGGGCGATGAGTAAATGATTGGAGTGCTGTGGCTGTTGCATATGTGCATTTTCAGTGAGCACATGATAGAATAAACTGTGAATAACACGGGTTAGAAGTTGCTTTGCCCGGAGTGAACAGATGCTCATCATTAATAGGAGGATGAGCAAGTGGGGAGCAGGATTAAGTGGGAGATGGAGAGGTCGGGGCTGTGTTACCTAACAGTCCTGCTGGCAGCAGAGAGGGATGCAAACCCAAACGCACCCAACGAGCAGGTAACAGAAAAATTGGGGCAGCAAAAGGGGAAAGATGCTGAAAGAGGCAGCATTGTGGTGGGGTGGAGGGTGACACAGAGCTGTCCGGTTACATCCTGGGGGGCCTGTTGGGGTTTTCACCCCTGTCTTGCAGGACGAATGGTCACAGCCTGGAAAGGAAAGGGACAGAAAACTGCTGTGCGGGGAGCCGCAGATAAGGATGCTCAGGAAGCATCTGGCAGGATCAGCCATACATGGGCATTTGGAGCATAAAAGTGACGGTAATGCCCAAGTTCACTGAGGATGGACCGCTCTGTGAGCCGGCTTGCTGGGCTGGTAGGGCAGGCTGCTGAGCACCCCAGGGTGCTGGCGGGGGGGTTTGGCTGCAGGAAGGAGAAGAGCAGAAGCTCCCATGTTGTGCGGGATGGGCTGCGTAGCCACACCACCAAACTTTGCCCTCCCTTGTTTGCTGAGTGCCTGCCACAGCGCTGGTGCTTTGTCAACAGGGAGGAACCGTTCTGGTTACACAGTTTGTATTGCCAGGTTGTCTGGGCAGTTAAACTGAGGCAGATGTTCACAAGAAGTCTGATCCAGCAGAGAGAGCAAGAGTTTTTATGTTGGCTTCATGGGAAAGGGCAGAGAGTGAAACTCAAAGGCAGTAAGTGAGCAGCAGGCGCCATCACCTGCTGGAGGGTGGTGGGCTCGCTGGCTGGTTTGTATCCCAACGTGGTGATAGGCTGAGCACCCATAAAATGGCAGTTATACTCGATATGGGATGTATATCATTTGGAGGTGTTCCTCTTCCTTCCTCATTTGCAGGCATTCACTTTTGTCTCTTGGGGCTGGCATGCATATGTGTGCTGCTCTTCCTAGGGTTGTCCCATGTCTCTGTTTGCTCCACTTTGGCCACTCTTCAGAGACAGCTGCATGCCCTCCTTGTCTCCTGATTCATTTTGTCTTCTTAATAAGATGGGGCCTGGCAGAAAGAGCTCTCTTTACTTCACCTGAAAAGGTGACACGCACTTCAAAAAACCTACTGTTATTTCCCATCTCCTCATCTGCACAAATGCCTGCTTTCTGCCTCCGTGTCCCTCCGTGTTCAGTGTTGTCAGCTTATGAAGAGTGGGGTCATTTGATTGGATTGCCAGCAGTTGGTACAATGCTGTGTTCGTTGTTATTATGATTTGGAATGTATTAAAGAGGAATCAGGAGAGAAGGTGGCCTAATGCTGGATAGAACACAACTGTGGCAGTGCGGATGGATGTGGAGCGTGTGCTGGTGCTTTGCTCAGATGAAGTAAGGCCTCGTTCAGACAGGATGGAGTTGCCAGGACAGACGCTTCAGAAGCAGAATGTGGACGTTTTGTGGGATAACAAAAGGACGAGCAGTATGAAAGTGTGTTTTTGCAGACATAGCTGAAATGGCATGTGGCTCCAGATGACATGTTGATTTATTGTATATAAAACTGTCCGTGCCCATTTTTAGAAGTCTGATGATTTGTCGCACGCAGTCAAGAGGAAAATTCCTGAGGGGGAAAAAAAAAGAGCATAAAAAGCCAACTGGGCTTATTTAGTGCCCATATAATGGCATTTTCCCCTATTTTTAGTGCATGTTGGCACCATCCAAGTGCAGAATCCTCAGAAAAAGTGCTGGGATGCCTTAGAAACGCACTGTATGTTTAGGCAAAACACAGAGCGGCCCTGTGTCTGGAAGGGAGGCCTGCATGAGCGTGGAGGGGCTTCAGCCTCCACTGTTTTGCTACTGCCCAGCTCCCAGTTTGTGTTCTGCAGAGCTTTGGGTCCTGCAGGCAGGGACAGCTGCAGGAGTGATCATTTGCAAGTTCAGGCCCTGACAGCGACTCTCCACATCATGTAGTTGACCTCAGTTTGGCTGAGGGAGGACGGAAGGTGGATGATGTGCAGGCTGGGAGATGGGGCCGCACGCTTGGGGTCTGGCCGTGGGTGCCCGAGCTGAGGATGCAGGCTGGGTGGTTTCTAACACATTGATTGAGTCTGCTGGAAGTGAATAGTTTTTCTGGTTGTTTTCAGCACACTCCAAAGATGAGTCAAGGACCTACCCTCTTCTCTTGTGGCATTATGGGTAAGTAGCAAAAACTTCTGCCCGTATTTCTTTCATCTCCACTCCTGGGTCCTTGGCAATGCGTGGGAAGATGTCCTAATCTTCTGCACCTCTCCTGCTGCCCTGCAGAGCTTGGGGTGCAGCCCACCCATGCCCTGTGCCTTGGGGTTCAGTATTGCCCATCCCACTGCCCCAGGATGGGAAGCCCCTGCCCAGGGGTGGTTTGCTGCCCCGTGGTGCTGAGCACATTGCTTGTCTCATTCCACATTGCTTTATGTGTATCTTTGAAGTTACTCATGCACTTGAGATCATAAGCATTTTGGGTCTGAGATTGTGTTTCTCATGTGTTCGAGTATCCATCCTTGAACTGCAGCTCTTGACTGTTTGCATGATACAAGTGATAAATATCAGTATTATAGCTAAAAGTGTTCTTCCTTTTGGCACAGTGCCTATAGACAGACCTGAGGCAACAAGAAAAATCTATTTTTTGCCTTTCACAATAAGCTGCTGTATATGATGTTTAATACCGTTTATGGCAGAGCTTGCTACCAGCTGTCTTGCTGAATGGCTACTGAAATTGATGGTGAATTTGGTGCATCAGTCCATGATCCTGAAAAAACAGTAATGCAGGAGGATGTGCCACTCTTTGGGTTTTGAATGCTCTTTGGGTTTTGAAACGGGGAGCCAGTCCCTAGGCGAAGTCTCAAATCCCAATTAAAATTGTAGGTCAAGTTTGAGCCAAGCTACTTGGTATGAAAGCCAATGCTTTGCAGACAAAGCGACTGCCCCTTTTCTTCCTGGACACAACTCTCATTAGCGTTAATGGGAGCCGAGCACATGCATTGAGAGGAGATATTTCCCAAGGTCTCCGATAACTTGAGTTGTTTGGAGGAGGGGGGAAAAGATGGAAAATGTTTTGATTTTTTTTTTTTCCTGATGAAAGTCACAAGCTTCAAAGTCAAGAATGGGCAGAAACAGTCCGTTCCCTTTCTCCTGTCTGTCAAAAATGAGTAAGGAACAAAGAAACCCAATCAGATGGTTTTGTTTTGTGCCATGGCACTGGCAGGCTCTTCCACAAATATGAAGAGTCTAAGCCTAATTGAAAATCAGCTTGGTGTTAATAGCTTTTACAAAGCTGTTTGCGTCTTCCTAGCGCCGCGCTGGTCTTCCTTGGCTGCCAAATTATCCTGTTTCCAAGGGAACCTAATCTCACCTCCTTGACCACAGCTTACCATGTAATTTTCTTTGTCATGCCCAGTCAAGAGGAGCGAGTCTCTGGCGTGCGAGAGAGCGTTGTTTGGTTTGTGCTTAATTTTGGGCATCTTTCCCGAACGCTCTTCTTGATGTCTCCAAACTTGGGCCATGATCACAAACCGACTCCGTGCTGAAACTTGCTGATGCATTTTAAATGAGTTGCATGGTTATGATGGCACTGAATGTGCAGTGAGTATTTCAGGCCGAGAGCAAAAGCATGGAGATGGATGAATCCAGGAAGGTTGGAGTGGTGTCCCAGCCAGCATCAGCATGGCCTCATACCACATCCTGAGCAGAGCAAGGCCTGGGCACTGGGGCTTTTCACCACATCAGCCCAGGGATGCGTATCTACTGGAGGGATAGGAAGAAGCTGGCCAAGGCCCCAGGTGTGCACAATACCCCATAACCAGCAAACCCAGCTATCCCGGGCTGGCACATGCTTGTGTGTGGCATAGCATTGGTTTTAGTGTCACTTGCTTCCTGCCTAATGTGACTGCCAGAGCACTGGGGCTGACAATAGCAGAGAGGATGCCAGGTACAGGGGATGCTCCCATTGCCAAAGCACGTATCTGTGTCCTCGGGCCAAACGTAAAGAAGTCAAAACACGAACGTGACGAATGCCTCAGTGTGGCACGCTGGCAGCATCACAATGAGCAGCACAAGGCACTCTGCTGATAGCAGTGCAGGCAAAATGTCCTGAGAGCCACTTTGAATGGGAAAGGAGTACACTGACGCCCACACCTTTTAAATGTAAGCATCTCATAAGGTATTGAAGTCTGGGAAGATCCAAAAAATCAATTACAACTTTTAAAAAACTGAATATATTAGTAAGCTTTATTAAAGACTTGGTGTGTCAGATGATGCAGTATTTGATCTGCTTTTCAAGGTGAGCTGAATATTTAGATTTATGCGTGCAGTGATAGCAATATTACTAAGAAGACTGTTGAATTTATAGTGTTAGGCATTTCGTCGTGATTCTTTTTCCCAGCAAAGGGCTATTTAGAGAAACAAAACCCATTTCCTTTTTCCCTTCTCCTTGATGCGCCCTTAAAACACCTGGGAGTAAAGGAATTATCCTATTACCGGATGGAGATCTTTTTCCTTTTCTTGCCATGCGTTTTCCACCCTGCACCCCTGTGAAAGTATCAGTGGCTGTGCTAGAGAAAGCAGCCAGCCTTTTAGAAGGTTTGGGTATTACTTTTGGCTTGATGCATTGAGAATTTTCTGTCTGTGGGTGGATGGCAGTGGAAGATTTACACTATTTTAACAATGCCTTGGCAGTATTGTGTGACTCCTCTCTAAGCAGGTATGTAAGAAGCACTTGGCGTCTCAATCAGTAGCAGCAAGCAGTACGCTTTTGCAGCCCTCTTCAAGAAGCTCAGGGGATGTGTAACAACAGCCACAGCCTCACGTTCTCTGAGAGCAAGGAGTAATCTTTGACCTGACATCCCATCTGCTTGTTGAGCCATGTGACTGATGGCAAGAGAGAGGTGATGAGGAATGCTTTAGTTTTACCAAAAATGTGTGGATTTTCCCCTTGTCATATGGCCACTGACACCAAGCACGCGTCACTGGGGCACATTCTCAGGCAGTAGGTATGGGCCTGTTGTTTGCATTTCCCATTGAAGCACCACTCCACACATCTTATTTTCATCTTATTTGTGCCATGGGAAAGCGGGAGGGCTGTCAGGCTCCGTGGTGCTGCCATCAGCTGATTACAGCCATTCAATTTGTTCCACGTTTAGGAATCATCTCTTGAACGTAAACAGGGGGCAGTGGAAAATACGAACTGCCTTTCGATGTTGCACAGAGGCTGGGAGACCAACATTCGACGCAAAGAACATGTGAGAAAGGGAATTGGATGCGCACCCGAAGGAAGAGAAATGTTTGGGTTAGGATCCAAATGGAGTTTATCTGCCAAAAAGGAGAGGAAAAAAAAAATTGATTGAAACCCGTAATTACTTTACAAGTTGCTGTAATAAATTATGTATGAATGTAAATTATTTCACAGGAAAAGAACGTAGGGGAAACTTGAGCAGAAGGATCATGCATTATGTATAGAAAGGAGCCGTAAAAATATTGCAGCAGCACATTTGTGTCGTGGTAGTCGTGTCAGCGTTTTGATTTGATGCCCTTCTCTGCGGTGAGGAGCTTGGCTGTTCAAGTTTTGGTGCCCCGATTTCAGTGTAAGGGCTGTGGTGGTTGCTTCGGGGCTTACTGAGGCTAAAGCATAGAGTGAGGGCATTGCCCAAACACCTCGTGAGCACTCGCACTTGGGAGTTGGCAGAGAACAGCGAGGTCTCCTCTCAGCCTCCTTTTCTCCGGACTGGACAACCCAAATGCCTTCAGCCTCTCCTCACAGGAGCGCCCTCCAGGTGTTACATGCTGTTCTGGAGCTCATGGAGAAGGGAGCTGGCAAGTTCTTGTGCGGCCTGTGCAAAATGCGGAGCTCAACACATGGAAATCTGCCTGCAGTGACCTGGATGCCTTCATCTGATGAGAGCTGGTTGTGCATCTTAGGGATGCTTTGAGGATGGTACCAGTCCCCATGGGTTTGGAACAAAGCCTTTGAGAGCCTCATGACCTGGACCTCTGGGCTTGTTTGATGTCATAGAGGTTTCCCAGGGAAAAAGATGGGTGTTCAAGGCTGCGTGCCAGACACGTGTGCTTGTGATAGAAAACACCAGGGTTTTGCCCCAGAGGAAGCTTAGAAGTAGATGGTGGTGTTTTAAACCTCACACCTGATAAACTCATCCTTGTTTCATTGGTGGGTATGTTCAGCAAGGGGCTGGAAGCATTTCGTTCTGCAGCTTCAAGTTAAAATCCAAAAAAGAAGAGGCCCAGACTATTTTGTCTGAGGACACTGACCACCAAGAAGGACCCATTAAAGCAGGGAAGAGCCCCACATGCCACATCTACATCATGCCTTGGTTGTGATTGCCCTTCTATCGTTTTCTGATGGGCAAACAGTGCTCTCCAGCAAAGCCATTTATTCCTGAACTGAGGAATTCTCATGATGGATTTTGCCCTGGAACAAATTGCTGCCTCTGGGTAAACCAAGCTGAGGTTTGTAATTTAAGAAACTTAATACATGCTTAACCGCAGCAGTATTAATGGTTCCAGTGCAATTATTGTTATCAGTACTCTCAGGATGTGAATCTTAGTCTTAAAAAGTCAGAAAAACAGACTATTTTCCTCATAAGTGGCTCCCAAGTCTTGTAATGACACCCTCAATGCTAAGATGATCCCTGTTTTCAGTTTGTTACTCTGTTAGCATCACTTTGCATCGGAAGAAGACCACATTCTGGGTTATGGTGAGGCTTTGGTGGGTGGTTTGTCCTGGGGGGCAGCAGGGGAACGGAGCACCCCACGCATGAGCATCTCCTGGATGGCAGCAGCCCTGCCAGAGCCCCAGCTTCCTCCAGCGCAAGCTGAGCACAAAGGAGGAAAGCAAACAATAACCCAAAGTTGTTTCTCAGGATAACAGTATGCTTGCAATTTTCTTTGTGATTTGGGTGGTGTTTTGTTTTTTTTTTTTCTTTTTGAAGGTTTACAGCTGTTTGTGCAGAAGTAATGTCGAAAGAGGAAGGTATCCTGTATCCTCTTGAACAAGCTTACCAAGGCCTTTTGTAAAACGTGACGTCTGGGCATGGGGGTCGTGGCAGCTTGCCATAAAAAATTAGCTTCTATTTCTGTTTCTTTTGTCTGGTGACCTGACCCGAGAAATCTCTCTGCTGGCAGCATAATAAGGGGGGAAAATAATAAAGATCTAAACATAGATGTAATTGTTTAGCGTGGATTTCTCACTTTTCATCGTGCTTTTTGAAATGAGGACAGCAGCAGTTAAGGCACGGTGCGGTGCGGCGCAGGGCTGCTGGGGGATGGAGGTGTCCTGGCAGCTGCTCACAGGGGGAAATGGGGAAAGGAGCCAAGAGGGGTTTATGGGGTGTCAGCTTGCAGGGCCCCAGGTCTGACCTCCCAGCTGGAAGCGGGCGCTGGTAGGAAGCGGTTTGTACTGTGGCATCTTTCCTGCCATCGGGCCGTACCTGCAGCTGCAGGCTGGGCACGGCTTTGAGTTCATTGCTCAGTTGTCTAAATGGAACAAAAACAACAAAAAAAGCAACCTTAAAAAATACTGTACCATTTAGATATGATCACATGAAACTTTGCAGCGACGGTTAGCTAGCACGGTTTGCCTCCCAACAACAATAACAGTTACCAGAGAAGGTCTGTTGGGTGATGACTTTTTTCCATTGCAGCAGCCGATGGTGCAGCCCTACCATGGTTTTCCTGTTGAGCACCAGCAACGTGTTTGTACAGAGCCCTGCTGGCCCCAGCAGCCCGTGACAAGGAGCCCAACCCTGACTGTCCTCCTTTCTTCTTTTATAGCCAGGGAACCATGTGTGCGAATGAGATCATCGTGCTTAATCCTCTGTTCACATGGTCATCACTGGGATCTCTGCATGCAGCTGCAGCCCGGTTTGCAGTTTCCCCGTGGACATTAGGAGAAATTTCTCAGAAAGAGTGGTGATGCAGTGGCAGAGGCTGCCCAAGGAGCGGTGGGGTCACCGTCCCTGGGGGTGTGCGGAGCCGTGGGGATGTGGCACTGAGGGATGTAGTCATTGGGCACGATGGGGATGGGCTGGGGTTGGGCTTGGGGATCCTAAAGGTGTTTTCCAACCTTCATGATTCTCCAAAATGCGTACAGCAATGGGCCAAAAGCCACTTTTAGTGGCTTTTGGCCCATTGCTGTACGCATTTTGGATGCAGTTACAAACCATTGACTTTGGAGGTGCAGGTTTCTCAGAGCTTTGTGCAGAACCCCAAAGTCCGTCTCATAAAATGAATGCCTTCACGCCATCCCCTGAAACCTGGCAGATTTGAAAGATCAGTGCAAAATGTGCAAAACTGGGGGACACAGCAGCACGGGTGACTGGGGAGATTGGCACCTGGGCCAAAGCACCAGGAAACTCCAGTCTGGGAGATGGGAATCTAACACAGCATCAGCCAGCATAGAGATTGTTACGTGCTTTAATTCCTGTTAGGCAGGGTGTCTTTGGGTAGCTGTTGGATATCAGGGGGAAGTTCTTTACTATGAGAGTGGCGAGGTGCTGACACAGGCTGCCCAGAGAGGCTGTGGATACCTTGGAGGTGTTCAAGGCCAGGTTGGATGGGGCCCTGGACAGCCTGGTGCAGTCTTAGATCTGGAGGTTGGCAGCCCTGCATGTGGTGGGGGGGTTGGAGCTTCATGATCCTTGAGGTCCCTTCCAGCCCAAACCATTCGGTGATTCTATGGTTGTAGGAGAGGTGCTCAGAGCCTTAGTGAGGATGAAGTTTTATTGGCTTCACCGGAGCAATGCTGTTCCAGCAATTAGCAAGCAAGGCAGCCCAGTGTGCATTATGGCTTTGACATCATGTAAGCTCTCATGTCCTGTCTGTATTTCTCTGTCCACAGTGGTAGCCACAGCCTCTGCCATGGGAAAGCCTGCAGGTCCATCTCAGCCTGGTGTTGCAGCAGCTTTGGGCCCTGACTTTGGGTTTTTTTGTGCACTTCTCAGGCAACCATTGCTTGTGGAGTCTGAGGTCTGAGATGAAAGGAAAGCATCCAAGGCACGATCTGCCCCAGAGATATGGAAACGACCATGTCATTTCGTAATGCTGGATGCCCCTTAGCCAGTGCAGTCTGGATATTCAAAGGCGTATTTCTGTCATCTTGCAGTTTTGCTTCTGCTGCAATTATCGCTTTGTCTCTCTCTCTCTCTCCATCTATGCCACAACAACCATTGTGCTGGCGGTTCGGAAAACCATATTCCGAGAGTTAATTAATTTGTACTGAAAAACGTCCCATATGCTACTCTTTGTTTATGCACGTGGAAAGCGAATCACAGAATTAATTAACGCTAATGCCTGTGGGTGTGTGTTTTTATCATTTCTGAACCAGAAAATGACAGATGGGGAGACCTCAGCAGGAAATGTCCACTGCAGATTGAGCAGCCGGGCGCCAGCATCTGGGACTGCCTGGCCGACAAGGGCGAGGAGGGCACACTGTGGCCACGGGAGGCCACCAGCACCTGCTCGGTGACCAACCTCATCAAAGAGCTCAGCCTCAGTGATCCTCACAGCAACCCATCGGCGCCACCCAGCAAGCGCCAGTGCCGCTCGCTGTCTTTTTCGGATGAAATGTCCAGCTGCAGGACATCATGGAGACCCTTGGGCTCCAAGGTCTGGACGCCGGTTGAGAAGAGGCGGTGTTACAGCGGGGGGAGCGTCCAGCGCTACTCCAACGGCTCGGCCACCATGCAGAGGAGCTCCAGCTTCAGCCTGCCGTCCCGCTCCCATCCTCTGGCCTCGTCCTGCGACCACCGCCTGGGCTGCCTGCCGAGGAGATCGGGGGCTGGAGGTGACAGCTGGAGCCCCGAGGGTGGCCGGGCAGACATGCAGCGCTCCCTGTCCTGCTCTCACGACCGCTTCTCCTCCTCGGAGCCCGGCCCGCCCTCAGCCAGCAGCACGCCGGCCTCCACACCACAGCTGGGCCGCCGTGCCGGTGGGTTGTGCCGCAGCCGCTCGCAGCCCTGCGTCCTCAATGACAAGAAGGTGGGCGTCAAGCGGCGCCGGCCCCAGGATGCACAGGAGCCGCGGCCCTCACTGGACCTGGCCAAGATGACACAGGTAAGGCTGGGCACTGGGCATGGCCTCCCTCTTCCCTGTGCCACATGCTGTGGCGGGGCTCCAGCTCGTGCTGTACCCCAGCAGCAGGCCCAGGGCTTTGTACTCATAGCAGCTGCACCTTTATGTTTGAAGCAGTGGTTTTCTTTGCGCTGCCTGTGCAGCCAGGCGGTCTCTCCCAATGAAGGGTGTCCCAGTGTTGTTCATAACACTGCATCAGGTGAGGCTGAGAAACATCCTGGTGTTTTCACTCCTCATCGTCCCATGCTATAAACACATTTGTTCCCCCTTCAGGGATGTGATACTTGAGGGCATTTCATGCCTGGCAGCCCAGTGGGTGTTCAGATGAGCTCATTTGTGCTGGAGGATGTGACTCGTTTTTCCTCCTCCAGAAGAGCTTAACAGATACACAGGGTCAGAGAATGACGTGTTGGGGTGATTGTGGAGGACAACGCGTGGCACTGCAATCATCTTTTGATAAACCATGCCAGTAACATTTAATATGCTGAGCTTATTTCATTAGCTAATAAACTGGACGGGCAGTGAAAACAACTGACACTTGTTACAGCCTTTTACTGGCTACGGTTGGCATGACTGAAGGCCCTCTCATTTCCTTGCGTTGGTGGAAACGTTTCTGAAACACACCCAGCACAGCACTGTGGTTGGCAGCAGGCTGGCTCTGAACGCTGTGTCCTATCCGTCGAGTTCTCACCCCGGATGGGGAGATGGAATGCAGCTTAGCCGTCTACTTTTTGTTGTGCCTCCCCCATTCCTAGTTCTCTTCCAGTAAGCACCCACTTGTTGCTTCACCTGTATTGCAGGGCAGAATCTCCTGTGGGCCTGGGTGGGAGTTTTGTGCAGCGTTGAACATGTTCAGTGTATCTTACCATTGGAGCTGCTCACCTTCGATAGGAGCTGACAGCGCTTGCTAGCAGAGAGGTGTTCACAAGACCCTTCAGGATTAGACCAAAGTGTTGAATGAGTTGTAGAGGCCAATGAGCTGATGGATTACTGCACGTGTGCCCCATCTGCATTTGCTGGAGTAGTTGGTGGTGAACAAAGGGAAGAGATAAAAGACACTGTACTATTTTTATTCCCAGTGCTATTTTGAGAGCCCACACGGTGGTTACCGTCATGGGGTGATGCTTGAGCTGTGGTGAGATGAGTGAGAAATGGTTTCTGCAGTGCGGAGGAGAACCAGCTGCAGGTTCAGGTACTGGTAGGGGGAATACAGACAAGCGGAAGGGAGCAGAACTCACAGAACATGCCAGTCCTGTTGCAGTTTTCCTGGGGATGAGTGCTTTGGGCTGTTGAAATCAGTGCAGAGCAGGCTATGCTGAATAGTGTGGACCATCCTCCTCGGGTCACAGCCATGGCAGGCTTCAGTCTCTCCTTAAAAAAACAATCTTTCATAGAATACACCACGTTGGCCTGAACCCACAAGGACCATCATGTCCAACCCCTGGCTCCACACAGGGCCACCCAAACCCAGTGTCTGAGAGCGGTGTCCCGTCACTCCCTTTTCCTGATACCAACCTGAACCTCTCCTGGCAGTTGATAAATAACCTGAAACTGAACCTACCCTAGAATCTTTGAAAATACCCGTGATGCAATTATTATTATTTTTTTCCAAAGGCTCCTGGTGATTTTCTGCTCTTTAATTGCCAACATTTGCAAACGAAGGGCTGGGAAGGGGAGGGTGGCAGGTGGGGAGGCACTCCCAAAAACATCCATCCTGCCCTCCTACTGGCAGACCGACCAAGGGCTCGGGGCATTGTCTGCAGGTCCTGGTGGTGTCAGCCCTCCCCAGGCTTCAAAAGAAGTGCTAAGGGATCTAACAAATCCCAGCCTGTCAGCTAGACTTGTGAGCCACGCCAGGGTATATGCCAACACGTGCCCAGATTAGGACCCACAGGAATCTAAGATGCACTTTTGGAGGATGGCAAGCCCTGGTGCCCACTGGCTGCAGTGCCAGGGCTGCATGAAAGCTTTGGAGCCCACCTGGAACTCTCTCCAGACCATGGGGAGCTGGGCCATCAGCTCCCACAGGCCATGGTTGCATTCGTTCATCCTGCAAGCGTGGCTGCAAAAGTGAAACAAAAAAAAAGAGAAATGGGGACAGCGCAGACAAAGGGTCGTGGTTATAAAATAATGGAGATGCTAAAAGCAGCAGCGTGTCACTGTAGCGAATGTGTTTGGTAATGGAATTGCCACAGAAGGGATGCTGATAGTGGCACAGCAGCTGTTTGGCAAGTGAGGGGCTGTGAGAGGAAGAGAGAGGGAGCAGCTGTTCCCTTCCTGAAGGAAAATCCAGGGGAAATGCCCCTACGTGGGCCCACCCATAGACCAGTGGGAGTTGGGATGCTTGGAGTGAAGCTGAAGAGCAGTCTGAGAACGGAGCAGGGAATGTCAGGGGTGTCACTGGGTATCCACACCAGGTGCTGAATGGTGCTTCTGGGGCACCTGGGCCTTTGCCCAAAGGTGTCACATGTGCCTGTCACATTTCCCTTGCAGTGGATGTGCCTGAAGTTGTCGGACTCCAACTGGAGAGTTAACACATTGAATTGTCCTGGGAGGCCTCGGGGCACAGTGAGCTTCTCCATCAGGTTAACCAAGGTGCATGTTTGTCAGCTGGGAAGCAAAGCAGTGGAGGCCTCGTGCAGGGAGACTCCGGCTGAGCCTGCGGAGCTTCCCTTTCCCTCTGGCCACCAAGCCTGGGTGCACGTATAATTTGGGTAGCAAGGGCCCAGAGAATGACAAAAATCTTATCACTCGTGTGTCTCAGTGCAGCTTGGTTCCTTGAAAACCTCAACCATAAGGAGTAGCTGTATTTTCTCTGGCTCCTGTACTCCACCTCAAAACATCCTCCAAGCCTGAAAAGTACTGCCTGCACAACCTGCATTACGCAGCTGCCCTCCGGCACCAGATCAGAAGAGTGCAGCTGCCAGGACGGCTCACACTGCACAAGCAGCGATGCCATCAAGGAAGGAAGCCCCCATGCTGGTGATACCTCCTCCCCACCCATCGGTGTCAGCTCTGTGGCCAGGCTGCTGCTGGCTGCCTCCCATGCGTTGCTGGCACAAACAACATGGCCATCACCATGGAGCCCAAGGAGCCAGCCCTGCTCCTGTCCTGGTGGAGTGGGTCTGACCCACGCAGGGTTGGCTGCTGGGTTTGAGGAAGTGGGGCTGCAGCTCTGCATGGGTTGCAGAAGCAGACTGGGGAAAAAGCAGTGCTGGGGGCTGTGCACAGGATGGGGTTTTCCTCGTTGCTCAGTTGGGGTATGGAAAGTTTTTCACCTGAAAGCTGTCTCCACGTGGGAGGACTGGCAGGGAGCAAGATGAGGCAGGTTATGGTGAGCATTCTTGCCCTTGGTGGGGCCAGATTTTGGGGTGTGGGGCACTGTGTTGGAGCCCTCCTCAAGAAGGGAATGCCACGAAAACCAACTGGTTCCTCTTGGGAGATGCTGTGGTCAGTGTGCTTGAGAAAGCCACGCAGGTTTGGGTGTTGGGATCAGTGTTCCCTTAGGTGGCTTTTAATGACTCTCAAGCAATGAGAGTGGTTGGGTGGTTTGAGTTGAAGAGCAGAACCAGTGGCGAGGGGTCCACGTTGCTGCATGTTTCCTCTTCTCTGCCCTTAGGGGAGGTAAAAATGGCTTCAAGGCATTTATTTCACAGCTGGGGAAACTGAGTCCCACCAGCAGAGCTGGGGACCGAGCCCAGCTCCCGGATCAGCATCTGGCTTTGGCAGCACATCAGTTAATTCTTTGCTCATGCTGGTAACCACATGTGTTTATAGGCCATAAACCTGGCACCATCATCAAAATAAGAATAATTTGACCTGAAATAAATGTTTTCTTCATACCAAGAGGGATACCTGGGCCAGGCAGGAGGCGTTGAGGCAGGAGGGGAGCGAGCTGCTCCTGGAAGCAATTACATGGCCACATAGCTGGGCTAATTAAGAAAGGGATCTAAATGTTAAAGTTCTTCTGGGAAGGAGAATGCTTGGAAAAAAAAACGTTGCCTTTAATTCCTCAAAGCCCTCATTGCCTGTTTTTGTCTTTTTTTCCTGCATTTTCCTTAGAGAGGAGAGGTGGACTCACATTGCTCATGTGTTGGTACAGCACCAAATCGGAAAGGCATCAACGTTGGGCAGAAATCAAACCCTGAAAATTACTGTCCTTGAAACACTCTTTTTTATACAAAATGGTCAGAATCGTATTTTTCCATGGGCGGTGTGGTTTCTCCAGCACCTTTTCTCAAAGCATTGGGTGGGTGCAATAGAAGATGCAGGAGATGGGCGATGTTGCAGAGTCTCAGAGCCCGGCCGCGCTCCCGCTGGGCGGACGGATGGGCAGGATTTGGGGCACCACTGCGAAGCTTCACGGCAGCACAGACGTTGATTCACGCTGTGCCGTTTGACTCATCCACAGAACGCCGAGCCAGGGGCCAGCCCTGGTGTTGCCGTATGTGCCGAGCAGATTGCTTTCCTTCACACAGGCTCTGGAGAGCGGCAAGGGAGACAAAACACGTCTGTCGCAGCGATCGCGGCGGCCCTGGATCAGAATCTGAAATCATCCTTGGTAATGGCAGAATGGGTCCTTGCTATCTCTTGCCCGTTCTGCTTCCTGCTTTGTGAGATGTTGATACGGCTGTTAGTACGAGATGTGAATTTGTGTTAGCACATTTCCAAACGCAGCTATCCTTTTTACTTTTGTTTTTGGTTGGGTTTTGTTTTTTTTTTCCGAGTCAAACATTTCTGTATGTATTTGTTTAGCTCTCCCTGCAGCATGCAGCCCTGGCCTGAAAGGGGAGGGTGGCCCCATGTCTAAGGCAACGTGCCATGGGAAGATGGACATCTTCCTGGTGCATGCCTTGACACCTTTGTGAGAACAGCAATCAGATGCGCTAACAGAGAGCTGTTCCTGGAGGGGAAACCTTACTGCTCCCTGAACTCCCTGAAAGGAGGTTGGGGCGAGGTGGGGGTTGGAAGGACCTTGTTCCTGAAGCTGTCTGTCCTGGTGGGGTGCTGGTGTGTTTGTGCCATGTACAATGGGGCTATTCACAGCGCTTGCTGGCTCTACAGACACATGGTGCCATTCATGGGGTGACTTCACCCTTCTCCAAGGACCACGTGCTTTTGTAGGATGGAGATGTTGGCACCCGTACTCACAAGAGGGTCCTCTCGAAATGAGGTCAGGTGGTTTTCAACATTAAAATCAGCTTCAGCTGGAACTGGAAGTTCATGTTGGTGATGGGTGGGAGTCGGGCTGTCCCCTGCCCTGTTTCCTTTCCAAATCAAAGAGTAAGAGCACGTATCCATGAGGGACAAGAGATGAAGGAGCTCACGGGCTCCCAAAGATGACGTTAACAGCTTAGAAATATTTTATGCTGGTCTTAATATTGAATGGGGAAAAGTTTTAAACTGTAGGGTGGGGGAAACTGCTCTGTCCTCCCCTCTCCAACCACCCAACACTTTCCTGAAGTGGTAAAACTTTCTAAATTACCACGTAAGGCTTTCTGTTTGAATTGTGGCAGCTTTTCTTTGGATGGGATGGGCAGCACCTCAGGCCACCTCAGCACTCACTGTGAGGAGTAGCAAATATTGCCCAAAGGTAGGGTGAAGGGCAAAAAATGGGAGGTTTGGAATTCCAGTCGTGTCCCAGGAAATAGTTTGATGTTGATGTAACTTCTGAGAGCCGTTCCAGCTTCCAAGCCCCAGTGTTTTTTAAATAAACACGAATGAGAAACTGGAAAGGTCAGTTTGTGGCTTGGTGGAAAAATGCATTGGAACTGAGCTTCGGTTTGGGATCAAATGCAAGTGAGGTGGCTTGGAGGGGCAGAGACCTTGGAGGCCAGCTGGGTTTGGCTTTGGTCAGGCTGTTGTACATGCAGCGTGGATGGCTTTGAAGTTATGGCATTGGACTGGAGCCCATATACATCAGTGCCATCCCTGTTTCCTCTGCAAATGCCCTTTTAGTTTCCATGCCATAAAAACATGGAGATGTGGCACTGAGTGACACGGTTGGTGGGCACAGTGGGGTTGAACTTGAGGATCTCAGGGTTCTTTTCCAACCTCAACCATTCTGTGATTGCTAACATAAGAAGTAGCAGTAGTGACCATTTCAGGCAGTACGTTGGTCTGCTCAGAAGATGCCTATAGGGGGTGGTTTGTTGTGGCAGGCTCTATTTTAGGGGCACAGCAGAGGTTTTAGTAGTAGTAATGTGTAATGCAAGTTGTGTGCTGTTTTGATTTTACAGTAGAAATAATCCCATCTGCTTCTATTATAAATTTGTGACTCACCAGACAGAACTGGCAGATAGTAAATCCTGCCATGGGAGCGGGCAGTACCCGGGGACATGGGCATCCCTGCCATCAAATTGGGGTTGTAGCACAGGGATCTGAGAGCGTGGCCAGTCTCTTTGTGCAGCACTCTGGGCTGAGCAGTGCCCTGGGGGTTCCAGCAGTGCTGGGGCTGTGCCCACTGCTTTGTACAGCTCAGCTCTGTCCCCACTGCCAGCTCTGTCCCTGCGGGGTCAGGCGTTGCACCCCTGTTTGCACTCACATGAGAGGATGGGGCTGGAAACACAAACAGAGCTTTGCAGCCTCCATCTGGAGCGGACACAAAATCCAATTGTGTCCGAAATGCCCGCATCTGATGCATCACATGCCTGGTTTAACCCCTGCTATCCAGGCTTACATTGTGTGTAGTCCTAACAAACGGCTTTCATACAACACAGTGCCTGATCCCCAGCTCACCATGAGCCTCTTGAATCTTTCTAGAGACCTCCATGTTCATTGTAGGAACCTCACAGCAACTACAGAGGCTGGTGCTGACCTCAGGTCCCTTTGCTTTGCTGAGCTCAACCCGGTGTGTGACTCTGTAGCTCTATAACGTGATGGAACATACAGTGATAATAGCAGGGTGGCAAAGTCTTTGGCTACAGCAAATGAAAGCAAGCCCAAATATAACAGTTGTGGACAGAGAAACAAAGAAAAAAGGCTGCTTACTACCGTTGGAAGGCCTCAGATAGGCAGGGAACTCCAGCAAGAGAGGCCCTTGTTTCCACTGCCAACCCTTAAATGAGGGTTGGGAAGGGGTGGATCCTGGCTTCAGCCCTTCTGATCACTCGGCTGCACTACATGTACCTGGGTTGGCCCTGCCTTCCCACCAGGTGCTCCATCACTGCTTTGGGCCCTGACTCAGCATTTCCGCTACAGACCCATCTGAGCTCCTGTTTCCTGAAGTCTTTGCAGCGGAGAGAGGATTGCAGAAAAACACACCACTCTGGCAATGGGATCTGCAAAGGTGCAAAAGAAAAGGAAGGTCCCACAGCTGGAGAGGTCACCATCTCCATGCGTATTTGATGCTGTGTGTGCTCCTTGCTGCCTTGGTACTAGGGCCAGGCCACTGCCAACTCCTGATGCTCTGACAGACTCAGTGGCAGTGGCCAAAAGCAGTTGCTTGTGCTGTTTGAAAAGAAAAACACCAAAAAAAAAAAACCCAAAACCCAGCCCTGCGAAGGGTTTCTGGGCTTGCCCATCCTTTCCTTACTTCTGATGAATGATGCGGTGATGGGATTTGCAAACAGCAGCCAGGTTCCTCTCCCGTGTCCCCCTGAGAAGCTTCATTCATCACATCTTGTAGCAGGGGCTGCTGACAATGCTCAGGGAGGAGGTGGGGCTGGCAGAGCAGGGCAGCACGTGGCAGGGCATGAAGGAGAAGCCGGAGTTGTGGCCAAGCCCAGCACAGCTGTCACAATGGCTCTTCCAGGCATGAGGAACTGTGGCGGTGGCCTCCTGGGCAACGGGTGTTATTGTAAAAAATATTTATTTACCGCAGAGTTTTAGAAGTGATGGTCAGAACAGTTCTGAGGGAATCTCTTTCCTGCAAAACTCTCCGAAAGCACTGCAGAAAATAGAGTTGAATGAAGCAGGAGAGCAGCTCGCTTTTCTTTTCAAGGGAAAGATGCTCAGAATTCACCCAAAATAGGGATTGCGTCCACAAAGCAGCTCGTGCTTCATCTGCAGGGCCTCCCACCGTGGTGCTGAGACAGCCAGCAATGACAGTAGGTAAGACAGTTGCCGGTGTGCAGCACGTTGCGTGGTATCAAACCCCTGTGCAGCCATTTGTCACAGTAGGTCCTGTCCCAGTGAGGACATCCCTGGATCCCAGTCAGGCAGTGAACGGGCCGTGCTTTGTGATGGTCTCGATGGCTCTGGCTCAGGGCCATGCCAGGAACAGAAACGAGCCCATCACGCTCCTCATCAGTTTTGCTCCGTTGCACTGATTTTCTGGCAGTCGCAGCCTCGACAGTACGTGACTGTGCAAAATATAGTATTGGACAAAGCCACGTTGACTCATTTGGAAAATGTTCTGCTTTCTCAAACCATTTTCCACAGCTTCCTTTTATGCAAGCAGGGGCCAGGGCAGCTCGCTGTTTGCTGCTGCTCACATTTGCCTTCATGCAGGCTTTGCCCTGCAGCCATAGGATCCCTGTTGGCACATCCTGACCCTCATCCACTCCAGTGCTGGGGCATCAACAGGTGCTGGCAGAGCCAGGAAGGTCATGGGGAGATGAAGGCTGGTTTTAAAGAGGAGAGGAAGCCAGGTGATATTTTGATGTTAGCAGTCACCTGCCTTCCTGTGGCTTTGAGGGGATGGATTGAAGCACAGCGCAGCCTCGGGGCTCCTGCCAAGCACAGGAGAAGCTGGAGGGGCTGCATGGGAAAGCCACCACTTCCAAACCACGTGTAGCTGCGTATGCTTGCAGCTCTAGCTCTTACATATGTGGGGAGGAGCCATGGGTATGATGAGCAGCTGGGAATAAAGACACACGTGCTCATGGCTGGTAGGGTTGCACAATGACCCGAATGAGTGGATCACTCCAGCTCATACTGATGTGTTCGGTGTCTGTTAGGGAAAATATTTGTTCTTGGCAGGAAGTGAGGATTTCCTCCAATTATTGTTATGAATGGATATGAAGCTGGGAGGCTTCGCTGTGCATGGGGTGGGTGAGCCCTGGGCAGCACCACCGCTCTGATCCCATGCATAACTGTGCTCATGCCTCCTGGACTTTGGGCTTGCACCTCTCCAGCACTTCCCAGGGGCTCTGTAGCAGCAGCAGCATTCCCACTGACAGCTCCTGCACCAGCATCTCATAGAATCATGGAATCACAGAATGGGTGGGTCGGAAGGGACCTTAAAGCCCACCCAGTTCCATCCCATGGGCAGGGACGCCCCCCAGCTCAGGCTGCCACTTGTGAAGACCCATTACAAACCCACGCTATGGCTGGGGCAGTTACAGAGCTCCAACATGAGAGCAGAGCTACCAGTAAAACCACTCTCAAAGGCAGTGTTAATATCAAAGGCTTAATCAAACTCTCCTTTTTTTTTTCCTTTATTTTTGGTCTACTAATGTGGCTTGAAGCAACTCGGTAGGATAATAGATATTTCTTAGCATGCTTTTGAAAGCTGTTTTTCACACCAAGCAGAATAAAAGCAAAATTAAGTGCTAAAGCTGTAGAATTTCCGTGCAGCATTCGTACAAACATCGAAATGCCAGTGTCTGTCATAAAATTAGAGGTGGGGAAGCAAACTGTGCTCACCAGCAGTGACATCCTGAGCTCATCCCTGCCAGGTGTGTTATCACAGCCACCTGGATGCTGACAAAATGTGTGCAGGATGGCTGCAAAAAGTGAATCGCTCTTTTACAATGGAGGTAACGGAGCAAGCAGTGTAGCTGGGTGGAAAACAAAGGCAGACAATCACCCATCCAGAGCCATCCCTACCGCGAAGAACCTCTCTAAGGGGGCAGTTACAACACACGTGCAGCTATGTTTAATATTATGATTGTTTAATATTACCCTGTGTTGTGGAGATGGGAGCACCTCAAGCCCCCAGAGGCTGCCATGGATGGAGGTGGGCTCACAGAGTTTTGGTGCTGCCTGTGGTGCAGCTGGAATTTCAGCCCTGCATCCTCAAGGATAGTTGTTGGTTCTTCCTGTAGGTTTGTTTTCCAGCATCTCTTTGTCTCCAACCCAGATAAGTGTCTGGCTAGAGGGGCTTGAGGGATAAACAAGGCTATAATAGAGCAGCAGAGTTCTGCAGGCTGCCTTTGCGTTTTGTACCGGCTTGCTTTGAAGCTGGCATACGTGGTTGCTTGTGGTTTTGCTAATGAGCACTGAACGCCCTCCAGCTGGCTCTCCTGGGCCTGTTTGAGCATACGAAGAGCTGGGTGCCCCCAAACAGACTCATTGCTGGGGAACGAAGCAAACCTCTCAGCTCAGTAATGTCTGAGGGATGGCCGGCTCCTTGGAATGGAAACTTGCTTCTGCTTCTTTCCCTTGCCCCGCTGGCCATCCCATGCCTGCAGCACGATGCAGCTGGAGCTCTGCCCACCACCAGCTCAATGCCTCGATAGATAGATTGCAAAAAAAAAATAGTGGATGGGTTTGAGCTCCCTGACACACAACTGCCTATAGCCCAGCTCCGGACGTACGGAGCTGTTTGCATTTCATCTACCTATAACTGCCCACTGTGTTTTTTTTCCTCTGGTATTTTGGCCGTTTCTCCCCTGACACTTCATCCATCACCGGGAGCTCCCTCTGGCACAGGCAGTGCTGGTGATGGCTTTGCAGCCCCGATGGCGGTGTTGGTTTTGAAGGCTGGGCTTGGCATGGCTCAGTCCCTTGGGGAGGCAGATGGCAGGTCTCCATAAAGTCAGCCCTGGGAAGATCAGCCTAGGGATGGAGTTGGAGAAGAACTGGTCGAGTATTGAACCTGAGCGTTGTGTATATTCCTGATCTGAATCGTGGCAGGAAACCCATTTCTCACTCTGAAGGAATGGACGTTCTCTTTGGCAGCACAAGCAGAGGACGTGCAGGATGCGGGTGCCACGTAGCACTTTGCCATCTTACAAGTGATCAAAGCAGCAGATAGATAGCGATCGAGGCTGTGGGTGAAGGTACCTCAGAGCAACAGGCTCAGAGAGTGGCTTAAAACAGAGCAAGGCAGCGAGATGCCCATGGCTTTGTTCCACCAGAGCATGGCCAGGCTGAGGAGGCTGGCGCTGGTCCCCTGAGCTGGTCCCCTGAGCTCCTCCGCTCCCTTCTCAGCCCAGGTTGTCTGCAGCATTCTGAAGAAACTGGAGCTCAGTGTGCTAATGGGAGGTGATGACAGCTCAGTAGGTAGGGCTGGGATCGCTGACAGCTCGTAGCGTTGCACCTTCACTGGGAAAACTGCAGCAATAACCTGGCAGGGTGGAAAAGAAGGCGTTTGTGCAAAAGTCGTTCCAAGTGTTTCGCCACTGGGATCACGGTCGTGTTAATATTTATTCTAGCATATGCACCAGGATCTCCTTATTTTAGGGAGATGTGTTTCGGGGAAAAACTCACAGTCACTTATTTTATGAGGGGAAGAGTGTTACGAAGAAATGTTCCCGAGGAATTTCTCCAGCTTTCTCACTGCGGGGGCTGCCAGCATTCAGCCTGCACCCTTGCCTGCTGGGCATGCAGGCAGCAGGAGAGGAGGGAGGGAAAACCTATGGAAACTTGCACCAAAACCTATGGAGAAGGTTAAATGTGGGAGGTGAGTCCCTTCCTGCAGCTCCTTTCCCCGCAGGTCCCCTCTAAAACCTGGAGGAGAGAATTAAGTGACTGCAGGAGCAGGTAGGGCCATTGCTGGTTGACCTGTTGTCCTTGATGGTCCTGCGTGGGACAGTCGGTGTGGATGTTGTTTGCTTTGGGCTGTTTCTTGGAACCTTTAGGTGTTGGTCCCTGCCTGATGGGGAGTGCTGTGGAGCATCCCTACACAGTCTGAGCCATGCCCTAGGGTATTTGCTCTGGTGGTTGGCTGGTGACAGTGGATTCCAGTTCTGCAGCTCATTTTAAGTTTGTCAAGAACTCATTTGTTCTTGTAGACAACTTTTCAGGTGCTTTCTTTAACCTCTCATTTTCTTCCTCTCCCTCAGGGGTTGCTTTGCAGGCATCTGGACTGCTGCAGAAGCCTAACTTCCTCCTCTGATCTGGCGTTAGCGGGCAGCTTTGGGAGAGGCTCATAGCAGATCTGAGGTTAGCAGGGATGAAGGAGAGGCTCTGCGTGGTGCTGACACCAGGAGGGCTTGCACCACCTTGCACTAAGCTTCTTTGGCCAATACAGTGGACTTTGACGCTTCGTTTTCATTGCATTCATGACTATTCTCTGAGTTGTATCCAAGCTCGGAAACAGATGGAAATAAACGTTCCTCGAGTGCCAGGGCTTTGTTTGTGAGAGGGATTTGCTCTTCTGAGAGCGCTGTTGACTTTCAGGAGACTTAGGCTTTCAAGTGCCTCAATCACTTTTGGAAGCACGCTTGCAAATTTTTCTGAGGTACTTAGAAAATAGTTCTCATGGGTCCTCAGGCCTCCTGCAAGTTCTGTGTTAATTACACGTTGTCCATTAACCACAGCTTGCAGATCTCTGCTTGAAGCCGCTGTGTGCTCCGCCCCTGCAGGCAGAGCACACATAAAGGCACAGGTTGTATTAGAAACAGCGAAGGGATGAGCTGGGGCTGCATACCTGCAGTGTGCCCCGGGATGGGCGAGGGCCACGAATGGCACTGGTGAGAGGGAGAAACCCGTGTCTTAGAGTGATAGAATCATAGAATTCTTGGAGTTGGGAGGGACCTTTCAAGGTCATCTAGTCCTTGCAGGGGTTTCTTGTGCCACTGTGCTTCACTAGCACAGCACCTGTTGATTATGAGGCAAGTAATTGGAGTGCAAAGTAGCCGCGATTTCAACTGAAGTTTCTCAGGAGATACATCAAGGGATGATTTGGCTTCATTTAGAGCCGGGGGTAAGTTGTTTTGGTAGTTACTCCCAGCTTACCTGGGTATGAAAAGTACGTGAGAAATAAAAGCCTCAGGCAAATGTGCCTCGTTTTGCTGGGATTGTGGATCAGGACGTTGGGAGCAAGGCTGATCTTTGGGTAGCGGGATGTCCTCAGCAGGCAGCAGCAGCCTTCAGTCCTCCAGCTTTGGGTTGGCCCGGACTCTCAGATGAAAGCCACGGGAGCAGCACAACGATCTGCCCTCTGGAAGGAGCGCAGAACGCCCAAGGAGCTAACCACAGAAAGCCACAAAGTGGTTTTTGTTGATCCTTTACACCCTGCAGCCATCTCAGCTCCTCTCTCCCCTTCATTCCACAGAACCGCCAGACCTTCAACAGCCTTAGCAGCCTTAGCACCGCAGTGGAGGACAGCACCCAGCGGCTCCCCACCACCCGGCCATGGACCACAGCCCCCCACTCCCCGGAGGTGATGCCGGGCAGGACCCCCGCCTGCACCCCAGTGCCAGAGCCGCGCACACGGGGCGAGGAGCGCGGGGTGAGCCGGGAAGACCTGTCCTGCGAGGAGTCTGATGAGGGCGGCGGGAAGGAGGAGGATGGGACCCCGTGGCGGGGCGGTGGGGCGGGCACCCAGAGCCCCTTCCAGCTGGATGGAGAAATAGACATCGAGCAGATTGAAAACAACTGAGGACGTGGGGCTCAGCGTGCCGGGGTCTGAGGCTCGCAGTGGGGAATGGTCCCCTGGGGGTCAGGGCGGGTTGTGCCGCACTGCCCGTGTCCCCCTGCCAGCTGGAGGGGATGAAGCAGCTTTGCCAAAATTTCATCAGGTATTTAGAGCAATTTTGTGTGTGTGTGCGTGTGTGTGTGTAAATCTTGAAATTCTTTGTAACTACTGTAGCCAGATATCAGCTAGTTTGGGAAAACCGCCTGTCAGACCTTGGAGACCAGGGGGATGGGGATCACCAAACAACACACATCCATCAGTGAGAAAACAACTTCTGCAAATGTAGAATGGCGGCTGATGGATCCAGCCATGGCTTCCAGTTCACACATGTGCATGTTTGGAAAGCAAAAGGAAAAAAAAAAATACCACCCTTGGGGAGGACTGGAAAACTGGGGGAAGAAAGAGAAGATCAGCTGAGATTTGCCAACTGTGTAGTGGTGAGGCCAGGCTGGTGGTGGGGCAGCCGCGATGCCCAGAGCCCACACTGATCCTCCAGCCCCTGGCGGTGCCATCGGATGGAAACCACGATTCTTGCTGAAATGTATTGATGGTAAGAGCTGGATATTTTTTTTATACAGATTTTTAATTTTCCTTTTCCCGATGAGGATCCAGCAGCGCTCGGCCCCTCGCCAACCGTTGCGTGGCTGCCACGCTCTTCTTGCTCTGACTGTGAAGTGGGTCCCTGTCCAATGCCATAGGATTACTTGACAAAAGTAAGCTGTCCAAACGCTGAAAATTCAGGTAGCAGCACTGAAAGCTTTTCCTCTCGCTGTGCCTTGTTAAAGCACAGATAAAGCGGTGACCGTTTCGTTTGTACGAGATACACTCCTCCATGAAATAAGCTGTCTGCCTGCTAACTGGTTTAGAAGGACACATCCTTACTGTTTTTTCCCCCCCTTTTTCTTTCTTTTGTTTAAATCTCTTGGAAAGCTGTATGTGCGGCTTCCAGCATCTTCTGCAGGTTCCTTGGGGTTATTTCCCAAGCTCTGCAAAAGCACAAAGGGAAAATGAAGTGATAAATCCCAATGGATCTCAACCCCTTTAGTGGGGGTCTTAACTTACAGACACCCCATTGGGAGGCTGTAAGCCAGAAGAGGCTGAGAGCGGCCAACCCAGGTTTACTGATCCCTGCTGTTACGTTACTGCACTTTTCCTGCGGGGTTTTGGGCGTTCCCCCATCCCATCCACTCATAGCTTTATGCCTGCTCGTGGCCGCAGTCATCTCAGCTCCCTGCAGAGCGGCACCGGGGCCTTCTCCTGCTGGGGAATCCTCCATCTCTCTTCAAGTGTCTCTCAATGCGTTGTTGAAAACAACCCACCCTGGCTGTACTCCCCTCGTGGGAGGCCCATAGCCCGGAGCTGGGTATGACCCTACATGTCGAGGGCCTTTGGGACGTTGGTGTCTGCCAGACCGCGTCCCCAGGAGCAACGCAACCACATTTTGGCTTTGAGTCTTCCTGATGTCCCAAACCCCCATAACAGCCCCGGGCTCCCGCAGAGCTCAGGGCACGCTCGCCTATGCACACGTGGGGCTGTAACCACAAGGGCTCTCTTCTCCCTCCAAGGGCTGCTACCTAGGACATGCTCACCCCATGCAGTAGGACGGTGACCGAGTGGCCGCCGGCTGTACCCGACACAGACGTAGCATACAGTTTACATACAGCACAACACGTTTGCCTTACAAAAGACGCTTCTCCAATGAGTAATGGCCTTATACCGGGCACATTAGCTTAGACACAGACTGCAGTGACGGTTTGTAGGCCACAGTGGTGTTCTGTTGGGTGTTTCTCTGTTGGTTTCGTATGATTTCATGTACTTGTTTTCAGTTCGAGAAAGCCTTACTTTAAAAAACAGGAAAAAAAGAAAAAAAGAAAAAAAAAAATCTCTCTCTCTGTAGAGGTAAAACAGTTGTGGATTTATATATATATAAATATATATATAAATAAAAAAAAAAATTAAAAATATTAAATATAATATAGTACGTGCCTCAGATCCAGGGGACATCCTGTTGATTGTAGTCAGATGCGGTGCGAGTTCCATGAGAACCGTGCAGCCCAGGGGCTCCCGGGGCTCCTCTGGTTGTTAGAGGACCTCACTGCGGACCCCTGCAGCAAAGCCCTGCCAGAACGTGGTACTGCAGTGCAGGTGGAGGCCTTTGCTTGCAGCCCGCAGGCTCGTGGTCGTGAAGATGCCCATGGCTCGTTGATGGCCTGACCCAATCCGACAGCTTCAGGATGACAGCAGGCCGTGGCATCAGCAATAAGATTGCAGCAGTAAGGAAATAAAAGGTTTGGATAGGGAAATGCTTAGCACCGGTAAGACATGCACGTGTTTCGAGCCTGTTCTAAGGAAGATTAACATCTTGGACACAAAGACGGGAAGAAGTGTTTGTAACATAGATTGTAATGTTTCACGTTATAGCATAGCCTCCTTGGCCAATACAGTTGTGTTTTCAGTGCTTTGTTTCAAAGCTCCTGGCTGAACAGGATGACAGACTGACGTAGGATATTCTAGGATTGTAGCAGTGCTTTACAGAGTTTTATGTTTTCGATGTGGAAGAAATCAAAAGAAGAGGATGGCCAAAAAAAAAAAAAGAAAGTGATTTAAAAAAAAAAAAAATCAACAAAAAAACCACAACAGAAAGAAATACAACAACAACAAAAGCCTTCTGATGCTCTGCCCTGTCGTAGCAACATCTCTGCACACCGCACAAGCGCAGAGGTATGTGTGTGCCCGGGCCACTGCAGATGGCCCCGGGGTGGGCGAGAAGACTGCTGACCTGTCCCCTCTCCATGACTTGATTGCACTAGAGCAGCTCAGTCTCAGGAAATTGCTTGTTACTTTTACTGTGTAAATAAAGCTTCCTGGTTCCGTACCCCGGCCAGCCTCTCACCTCTCTGTGGTTCCATGCGCCGCTGTGGGTCGGAGCTCTCGTGGTGGTGGAGGGGCCCATATGTGGGGCTGGGGGAGAACTTTGCACTCTGATGGTGCTGAGAGAGGCAACGGGGAGTCACAGAGCTGAGCGCCAAGCAGTGTCTTAGGTTTCTGGTTTAAGGTCAGAGGTAATGATGTCCCATCCTTAAAGTATGAAGCTGAGCAAGGCAGGGAGCCCAGGTAAGGGCACCCAGGGCCTCTGTTATCTGTGGAAATCAGACAGTGTCCTACAGCCTGCGCTCTGGTCCTCGCCTTCACTTATTTCTTAAACCAGAAAGGAGAACGGCTGCATTTCCTTAAGTGAGCGAACAATCCAAAAAGTTTGTCTGCCTAACCTTAATCTGACCGACAGCCTTAGCAGAACAGAACAAAAAAGGAAGAATTACGGGATAAAAAAGAGATTCCCAGTGACCCACTGCAGCACTAATGCTGGACCGTGGCTTACAGCATCCTCCATGTGTGTGTGGATGCACACGGTGCTGTAGACTTTGGCTGAACCGCTACCCTGAGGGTAAAAGATAGAAAAACAGAACGAGAGACGCCACTAAGGTCATTTTCCCAGATGTAGTTTATTTTATTGCAATTGAACTCCTAGCCCACATTCCCCCTGCGTCCCCGAGGGGTGCAGCCTTTGCAATGCACCCGGTGTGGAAACACAGAGCAGTGCGTTGGTGCCTGGGGTCACCTGAGCTCTGTGGGCTGCTGGAAACCGAGCTGGAATTGTCATTTACCCCCATCCTGCGCTCAGACAGCAGTAGCTGGATGCAGGCAGCGTGCTGTACATACACACACGTGCTCTTTGTGTTTAAATAACCTTTCTGTGGTCCCACAGGAGGCCAGAAGCAGGTTAAAATCCACGTGGTCTCATTCCATTCCACTGTAAGGCACAAAGTCTTGCCTAAAATCCAAGGGGTGCAGAACTGCTGACCACACTTGAAAGCTTTTGATTTTAAAAGGTTGCAAGCACCGTCCAGAGGTGGTGACGGTGGGGAAGCCATCCCAAATCTACAATTATCTCTGTTTGGAGCAAGCAGCCCTGTCTGCTCACCAGGCTACCCTGCAAAGGGAAGGAGAAACCATAGGCCCCTGTTGGGGATGTCCCCTACAAACCCTTTGGGGGTGCTGATCTAATTAAACACAACAGCAGGATTAGATTCACAGGACTGTGTTTATTAATGACATGGTGACACAATTATTCTGTGATTTGTCACAGTATTCCTGAATTCCTGCCCTCTGACCCAGGGTAGTGCCAGAGAGGTGCTGGAAACCAGAATGGAAACACAACCACAGCCTTGCCCAGTGTGCTCTGACAGTCCCACAGTGTTTTTGGGATGCCCATAGGCTGCCCAACAATGCACTGTGGAGGCACGCCGGTACCCAGCCAAACTCCACGGGGCAGGGCTGCTGTCCATGCCCCTCAGAGACATCCTCGTCCCTAAAGGGCTCTGCTGGCACTTAGATGGCACCGAGGGGAAGGAAGTTCAAAATGCGCACAGAGGGTTCAGTGTTCCCTCTGTTGAGGTTAGTCTTGGTTTAGTACCTTGGGTGAGCAGTTCAGAAGCGCAGGTGTTCTGCACTCCGGGGAGACAAGGGACGGAGCAGCCGGTGGCCATGCCATATGCAAGGCACCATCTTTGTCCCTTAGCTCTCTGCAGCGCCGTTGCTTCTACATCTGGCTGAGGATCGTGTCCACCGCTTCGGCCAGGTTGTTCACATAGGCATCAGGCTTCACCTGGGGGTGGTTTTCATCAGAGGGCCTGTGAAGGAGACAGAGGGGACGATGAGTGGGAGCAGCCTGCTTGCTGGATCCTTCTTCTGATGCCTACAGAGCTTGGCGGGGCTCAGGACCCAGATGGAGCCCTTGTCTGAGCCTGGGTCTCACTTGACTGCAAGCCTACAAACCTACAAAGTTATGCAAACAATTTCTCTCCCATACATATATATATATATAAATATATATATATATTTCTAGAAATAGGTAAAGAAAGGAAGAATCCACTTCTGACCTAGAAACAAGCAAGGTCTGCACACAGCTTTAGTGAATGGGGAGGATCTGCTGGGGCTGAATTTTGCAAATCTGGTGGTGGTGGTGGTTCCCATCAAAAAGAGCCAGACTTGTGGTCACCACCATCACCACCCCGGAGCAGAGCAGCTCGAAGCCGTGCTCACCAGGGATTTAACTGAAAGTGGCCAGCAGATGCACAATCCCATTTCACTGATTCAGCAGCATTTCTGGCTGGGAGAGGCAGAAAGAGCCCGGGTCAGTTTCCCAAACCTCACGGCTCTGTTATGGCCCTGGGGCTGAGAAAACCAACAGCTGCTGAACAGAAAACATATGTATTTTATACGCTTAATGGCTTTCCTTTGGGAAAGAGTGAGAGCCCTCATGTCCAGCTCCGGTCGCTCTTGGCTCCTGTCAAGGGCCATTTTCCCAGCAGGGAACATGCATTTCCCACTGGATGCGTGGGAGGCAGAGACGATGATGATGATGGTGATTATTATTATTATTATTATTGTTATTATTATTATTGTTATTTCTTCAGTTGCAGCAGCATGCTCCCCAGGGCTATTTCCTCTCTGCTCTTTTCTCAGCTGCTCCTCACAAAGGCAGAGCCCTTCTCCTGGCTTCGCATGCTGGAAAGTTGCAATGTGCTATAGAGAAACCGAAAGACAGTGCTCTCCGTGCTCCTGGGGTCACCTACACATGGCTCTGTGAGCAGCCTTTGGTTTTCATGGAATCACAGAATCACAGAATGGCCTGGGTTGAAAAGGACCACAATGATCATCTGGTTTCAACCCCCTGCTATGTGCAGGGTCGCCAACCACCAGACCAGGCTGCCCAGAGCCACCATCCAGCTTGGAAATGGTGCAGCCTGGAAATGGTGCTGCCATTAAATCTTTTTCTTTAAGAGGTAAAATGTTATTCCATGGGTCTTTATTTAATTCCCCAAGTTCTATCTTGTTCCAGGGCTGCGGTGTGATAGGAGCCACAGTTGTGAGCATTTTTAGGTTTTCTTCAACCAAAGAAGAGTTTTGATTGCTGAAGGCAAAGCAAGATATAAAATACTATGGAGAAAAACCTTAAAACATAAAGAGTAAAACCCCTGTGCATCCCCACCCCACCCCTCATGCACCAATCATTGCTCCCTCTGTGATTTAACCACGAGTCTTCCATGACTACAGAAATGCCAGTATGGTAAAATACTCTTCTTTTTCGGGTTGTTTTTTGGCAATAATCCTTAATCTCAGTGGGGATTCAGAAAAAGTAATGAACAAAACTTCTCTCCATCTTAAACCTTGAAAAATGTTTATTTCCTTGCTTACACACCTGTGTTCTGTGGAAGGGGTGGGCACAGAGATACGCAGCTAGAACAGCTGTTCTATCAGCTGGAACAGAGTGAACATGGGAACAAGACTCTGATAATGCAACCCTTCCTGCAGATCAGGGCCAGGCCATGTGCACGCTGTTGCCTGGTTCCAGCGAAGACTGTGGGTTGGGCTGCATCAGAGGGCAGAGCCCTGGAAGAACACACTCTTCCCTGCTTGTCCCAGGGCTGAGCCCCCATCAGTGCCATTCCTAGAGCTGTTTCATGTGGTCACTGCCTTGGTCTTGAAGGACACAGCTGTGAACACACAGCCAAGCAGCTCTGGGTTTTTCTCCTGGCTCCTTTACGTGACTGTCAAAGGGAAACTGCAAGCAGTAATCCCCAATGCAATGATCCAAATGCAGCCAAAGCAGGCTTCTTGTTAGAAACGGGGCAGAGAGGCTGTGCTAATGGAACCATGGGGACCTTGGCACCGAGGGGCTGCAGGACGAGCAGGGATGGTGGTGAGGGGTCCTCCAGCCCCTTCTGGCATTTCTCCAGCAGAAAACACCAGATCAGGAGTTTTGGTGCCCCTACATCCGCTCCAGCACTGATGGCTCTATAAGAGTCCCCACCCTGGGCCTCCAGGGGTGGGCGGGAGCTGGAGGCTTGGTAGTACTTACATATGTCCGTCAGGGCATCTCTGGGGATGACCAGCCTCCCCCCCTGCCCCATGGGTCAGTGCTGCAGGAGCCCAGCTGCTCTCTATGGTCCCAGGTGTCAGATCCCCCACCCATCCTGAACAAGTTGGTTCAGGTCAGTGCTTCAGAACCAAGGGAACAGCAGGAGCAGAGAGCTGGCTCTGCCATATCACCTTTTCACACAGTCTCTTGGTGAGAAGACCTCCAGCATGGGAGCAGGGCTACCAGCAGACATCTGGCTTCCTCCTGGAGAAGCAAGGTGCCAAAGCCCGGATCACAAGGCAGAGAAATTCTGCAGGGGGTCTTTCACTATCTGGGTCAGAATTCCCCTAGGGCAGGTCTGTTAAACCTACAAGTCACTTTCCATGGGTATGTTTCTGCACACAGAAGTGTAAATGGAGGTACCATTTAGGACAGGGATGGCCATGGGGGTGAAAGCAGCTCCATCATTTGGATCAAGCCAAGACATGCAGAAACTTGACTTTGGAGAGGAGCAGATGGGAACTGATCAACACACAATCGCTATCATGGATTAAAATCAGCTTTTGTGTAGTCCTCTAAAAATAGGGGTGGGTAGGAAAAACAACAGGCAGGGCCAGAGCAAGGCACGAAAGTTAAGTGGAAAAAGACAAATGATCTCACATTCCAGCGTGCAAGGCTGCAGTCATTTGGCAAACCTGGTCCACAGTGCTGCACGTCCCACAATCACTGACCTTTCCAGCAAGACAGCAAGGAAAGATCACCCACCAAAGCTCCCTGTGTTTGCACAAGGAAGCTCTTTGTGTCACAACATAGAATTCCTGCTAACTCCCCAATTAAGCAGCATACACTCCTGCTGCATAAAATTAGATAAAAAAGATTAAAACCATTCCTCCTGACAACGTATTCTTTGGGGGCTCTTAGCAGGGCTGTAAAATATGTGAGACGGAGTTTAACAAGATTTTCTTTATGAGGAATGTAAACAGACACTGTTAACCTTTGCTGGTGTCTTTGGACAGATGCAATAATTTCAGTCGGTGCTCGGAGTGAAACTCTCGCTTTCCCTGAATGTGCAATTTAATCAGTTCAGCACTGAAAGTCCAAATAAATCACAGTGACTGACAGTGCACCGACGTGCAGCTGATGGATGTTTGTGCAGCACATTTCCTGGTGTTACGATGGGAGCCAAACCAGCATGAGAGGCACCTGGTGAATGCACCCTGGGCTGGAGCAGGTCCCAGAGCTTCAGGGGACTGTGCCTCATCCCTCATGTCACAGCCAGATGTCCCTCAGAATAGAGAGGATTTTCTGCTTCAAACACCAGTTTTTGGAGAGCTGCTGCAATGGCTTGCATAGAATTACAGAGTTACAGAGTCATTCAGGCTGGGAAAGACTTCTAGGATCACCAAACCCAACCCCAGCCCACCCCCACCGTGCCCACTGCCCACGTCCCTCAGTGCCACATCTCTGTGGGTCTGGAACACCGCCATGGATGGTGACCCCACCGCTCCCTGTGCAGCTGTGCCACTGCATCACCGTGCTTTCTGAGAAGTTTTTCCTAGTACCCAACCTGAAACTCCCCTGGCACCACCTGAGGCCACCACCTCTCAGCCTATTGCTGTTACCCGGGAGCAGAGGCCGACTCTCACTTTGCCACAACCGCCTTTCAGGGAGCTGGAGAGAGCAATGAGGTCCCCCCTGAGCCTTCCCTTCTGCAGACAGAACCACCTGAGCTCCCTCAGCCACTCTGCGTAAGACCTGAGCTGTGGGCCCTTCACAGCTCTGCTGCCCTTCTCTGGACACACTGCCTCAGCTCAGCATCTTGTATTGAGGGCCCCAAAGCAGCACGCAGCACTTGAGGTGCTCGCAGAGGTGGACAGAGACCCAACCACAATGGAGCCAAGGATGCCTTCTGCATTGCCACAGCTGCTGTGCCATTCCCCCTTGCCAATAAGCCTGCAAAAGGAGCACAAGCCCACGCTGGAGACATGCAGCAACCTCTACCTCTCCTCTCTTGCCTCCCAGAGCTGTGCACAAAGCTAATTGTGTTTAATTGCAACTCCCTGAAATCCAAGCATCCACCAACAGGTAGAAATTAACAGCCAAATTGTTTGCTAACATCTGAGGGAAGTCTGTGGCCTCGCCTCTTAATTGCTCCCGTTTATGTAAAGCTGCTGCAGCTCTATCTGAGCAGAATAAACCTGCTCAGGTACAGCACTTCTCCAGGCAGCAAGGATGCATTGTGAAGAAGGTATTTGTAACTTCTGTGCAGTATGAGCTGAGATTTATTGCTTTAACTCTGCTACCTGCATCAGAGCACCTGTGCAGCTGTACCGAGGGACACCATCCAGCAGCCAGGCTTGCTAAAAAGCACACAAAGCACTGAGTTCTGTGAATCCTTCCAGAAGTATTGCACTGAACAGACCCTAAACTGAGGTCTCTCTAGACTCTCAATGAGAGATGCAAACTGTGACCACCTGCACTAAACCCTGGGCCTGTCAGTAAGCCGGGGTTGAGCTGACACGTGGATGCACCCAGTGCTGCAGTGCAAGCACAGCACAGATGGTTTCAATAACAGCAAGTCTCCCTCTCCTCCTCAAAAGTGAAGTGCACGTTTGCTGTTTGCTGAGGAAGTCTGAATGCTGCCCCTACTCTGCCAAAGCCTCCAGGCTAACAGGGTGTTTGCAAGCACCGTGAGACCCAGCCTGCCTGGATTAATTATTGGTGACCTGCGTGGTTCTGCCAAGTGACCTCACTCCATTCAGTAGAAAATCATTTTAAACGCCCCCAAGAATTCGGACACAAACATGTTCCTTGTGCATCCCTACACACAGATGTGCATCTTTGATGCGAGCAGGGTGTTGGTTGGAGGAGCTCAGTATTACCTGAAGGTGACCAAGGCTGATTTCAAGGGCTGAGCTCAACATCTTACTCTGTTCAGTGATTTTGAAGACCTTCTTTGAAGAGAATATCTCATTGCATTCCTTTAAGACATTCTTTATGTAATCCATGCTAAATGTGCAAAGTGACAGCAGTGCATCTCATCTGATGGTGCTCACTTAATTGAACTAATGTGGGGTACTTCTCAGAAACTGCTGCTCCTTTTAAAGTGTAAACTTTGCTACAGTGATCCCAATTAAACAATTAAATCATCATTTCCCACCGATTATTTGGAACTCTTTGCAACCTCTGCTATTGGCCGTTACAAAAGCAGGGATTGCATCCACGTGAGGCAAAAGGCTGAATGCACATCACCAAGATGTGATGTGGGCATGCAGTTTCCCAAAGATGCAGCCCACGGCACTGCAGCAGCTGCCCAAAGGGCTGGAGCACATTGTTGGTTCTGCTTTGGGCCTTCCTTAGCACCAAGAAGAACAGTGAACCTCGTGCTGGGTGCCTACAGCCTCTGAATCACCGTACAGGGCCCATTTGGGTGCAAAGGGGACAGAAAACAACGTGATTCTATGTAGGAAGGGGTCCTGGCATTGGGCAGGACGTGTTGGGGAGCGTGGGGCTGAAGGTGTCAAACCACATCTATCTGTGTTTGTGCTTAAGAATGGATTAGGGAAAGCATGCTAAGCCAACTGTGTTAGTGTAAGGATTAAATCCCCAGCACTGCTGGCTCCCGGCCCTCTGCAGGTTTCCTACTTCCTTCCAGCTCCCAGTCCTGCTCCCCTTCAAATCGGACCAACTTGCTACAGTTCTTAAATATTAAAGCAATAAACAACCACTTTTAATACAAAGGAAAACACAAGCAAGATCAGCGGCTTTGAGGCTGCTTCACCTTCTTGGTCTCAAAGCTTTTGCATTCATCCACTGAGACTATTTTCTTCCCTTTGCATCACCTTCAGGTGAAGACTAATCCTCCGGAGAACGAAAGGCCCATCGTATGGGTTTTAGCCGTGCAGGAGTTGCTTCTGTAACCTAACCTGCCTTGAAATGAAGTTTATTTACACAGCGTGCTCCATACCTTTGAGAAAAGCTGCTGCTTAAAATACTTCAAAGCACGGCTTTGTGCTGGAGGTGGAGCAGCCCAGAAGGCCGCACTCTGCACAGATTGCTGAATTCTCCCAAGGCATCTGAGGGTGGAGATATTTGTCTATGAAATAGAAAAAAAAAATGAAGTAAAACAACCCTCAGTCCTTTTCAAACTGCATCCAGGACAACACAGAGAACTCCGTGGAGGGCCGATCAATCCTTTGTGCTGCTTTTTCCCAGCCAGCGTTAAGCAACAGCTTGAAGTGTAGGCTTAGTTTATGAGGTATGTGGGCATCAATGTGAAATAAAGGTGTTCCTGAAGCAAGGAACCCAAGCCCTCGTGTGGAAAGGACTTTCTAGATCATGAAGAGAGAGACTTCATCTTCATTAAGTAAAACATTAAAGGAAATGTTCTAACTTAAAGCACTATACATTAATGCTTGGCAGTGTAAGGGGTTTAATTGCCTGTTGCTTTCCCACCATAAATTACAGCCTGCAACTAATGGAAAACCTTCCCCCAGTCCTGTTGGTGCACCTCACTCCTGTTCCACGCCTTCACTCCGCATGCAAACAGAAGGGCACCATGGAGGTGTCCAAAGTTCATAGAAATGGGAAAGTTTGGAGATAGAAACAAGAATTTAAGCATCACACACGTTTGGGATGAGCAGCTGGTTACACAGGCAATGCTCTGCAGGTTTTGTTGTTGTGTACGTGTGAGTGGAATAACTGGCTGGTATGGGTTAAAGATGCCCCAGAGTGACCCAGCATTACGCATTCAGACAGGAAGTGTTTTTGTTTGCCACTGAACAGTGCCCACATCAAATGTACACGGGTATATCTATCTGTATATCTATACATACATATATATGTCGTATCTCTTTATTATTGCTTCCAAGTGACCCCAAACTGCCTGTGCAACTCTGTGCAGTGGCTCCTGTGAGGTCAAGATGAGCAATATCATTATGAAGGAGGTCCTGAATGCCCCTGCAGGGCTGATCCATCCCCATTGGGACCACTTCTCGGAGTGCCAATGCTCACACCCAGGGGCACCTGGCAGGTGTCACCAAGACACTTCCTCTGCTCCTAGGAGCAGCCAGCATGGAGGGCCCGGAGCCACCACTGCCCCAATGACACGCTCAACCTGGACAGTGAACTACCCCTTGGCTGAGACATCTGATGCCCCAAACAGAAGTCAAAAGTTTCATACAGTTCTAGAACCATAGGCTCATAGGATGGCTTGGGTTGGAAGGGACCTCAAAGATCATCCTGTTCCAACCCTCTGCTGTGGGCACAGCTGCCAGCCAGCACATCAGGCACCAGCTCAGGCTGCGCCATCCGTGCCTTGGGCACCTCCAGGGATGGGGCACCCACAACTTCTCTGGGTTTCCACTCATACTTTCCAATTAATTCGTACCTTTGCAGCACGTCTTTGAGGGCCAGAAGGGAGCCACAAATCACCCAGCCTGACTTCCCATCTGCTGCATGCCATGAACATCACCTGGTAATCCCTCTGTGCAGTCCCATAACACATACTTGGCCAACATGCCTCTTTCCACAAAGAAGGAACCTATCAGCAAATGGAGATTTTACCTCTGCCCTTGGCAGTGCATGCTGATGCTAAACCCCTGCCAACATTTATACCTTATTTCTCAGTTCTTTCGCTACCACCTCCAGTTGCTGGCTGTGGTATGCCTTTCCCCATTGGATTAAGGATCCCTCCCATTCCCTGCTTCTTCTCCCCATGACAGTGCTTAGCCACTGTAATCAGATCCCCATCTCCTTTATAACAAACTAAACAGACTGAGCTCTTTGAGACTCTCAAAGGGAAGGCATTTCCTCCGACCTTACAATCACATCTGTGTCTCCCTTCTACGTCCCCTTGTGCTTTCCAATTTCTTTTAAAGGTCACCCCTGAGAAGAGCATCATGTGCCCCCACAACGCCAACCTGACAGCCAAGGAGTGTGTTTTCCTTCCCACCCCTCAAATTCCAGCCCCGACTCCTAGCAAATTCCACCAGCCAGCTTCATTGCTCTATAAAATCAGACGTGAAATCATTTCACGGGTCACAGGAGAGGGAAAATCTCAAAGAAGAGCACTAACGTGACCCAGGCAAAGCTGCAGAAACTCAGCGGGGGAAAAAAAAGTGCTGATCGCCCAGGCATACTTCTGCTGCAAAACCTGACAAAATATTGATTCAGCTTCCAAAAATGAGGCTGAAATCCACGGGCTGTGCAGATCTCTAAACCCGCACGTCTCCCAGCTGCTGCCCACGTGACCCTTCGCTTCGATTGCGCTGCAAGGAGTCATTTTCAGACCTTCCCTTGTGGAGTGCTGCAACTGAAGTAAAAACAAAGTAAAGGCATCTATATCTTAAAATAACCCTCTGAAGTCACCAGGAGAATGAGCTGAGATTTCCCTGGTATTTAGGAGGCTGCTAGGTTGCTGTTGGCTCTTTTGACACATAAGCATTTTTTTCTGCTCTGCACCGAACTACGGTATTTTTTCTACCAAACCTCACTTCTGTTCTCCTTTTCGCCCAATTTAACATCTCTAGGATGAGCTCTGGGCTGGGTGTCAGGCTTTCACAATTATCCTGCTTTCCGCATAGAGACACTATACGACATTTCTCCCTTGGTATTGCTTTGCCACAGCCCTGTATGCAGAGCCACACTTTTGATATGGACTCTGATGTGATTTGAAGTAGTTACATGGGCTTGATTCCTCATTAATGTTAGTAAATAAAGCCAAGCAAAGGTCTCCCATTGGCAGTGCTGGGGAACTGTGGCTCCTCTGCTGTCCTTCGCAGCATGCAGTACCAGCAAGGTGAAGAAGGATTATTTACAGGAGAAAAAAACTGGTTGGCTGGAGACCAGTTTAGCACAAGCCAGCCTTAAAATCTTAGAGAACAAGAGACAAAAAGGCCTGAAAGAAAAGCAGGCAGAGAGCAGCTCTCTCCATTGTGCCACCAGCCTTAACTCCAGCTATACAAAGTGTGGGCTAGTCTGCAAAATTAAAATTACAAAGCATAACTATGGATTAATTGCTAGAGGGAATCCATAAACTCTGACTTTGGAAGACATCTGCCTGGGTCCTGGCTGCAGGGGCTCCAATACAGTTTTCTAACTCTGCTTAGTTGTTTCTCTGGTCTTCATCAAACCCATGCTTTGATGAAGTTCCTACTGCCATGGCCAACAGGAAAAGGAGAACTTTCCATCCAGCCTGTAACTACTTACAGTTCCTAAAGCTGCCTCTGCCTCCGTCACTGGAATCTGATTTTAAATCTGCAGCCTCTGCTTGTATCCTATGGCAGTTATTACAGGTCAGCACACCAACCCCAGATGAGGACTTCTGGTGCTTTTGCAGCTAACCCAATGAGCAATGCTCAGAGAATATTCAAGATCTGGAAATTATAAGAAAACAAATAACATGAGAAAGGACCTGCAAAATGTTTAATGAACATTTATGCAGGAGTATCATAGAACCATAAGTGTTGTTTGAGTTGGAAGGGACCCTTAAAAGTCATCAGGCCCAAATACCCCCACAATGAACAGGGACACCCACCCAGTGTTACAGACAGTCCACCCATCAAATCCATACCTCTTCAGTTTGGAGAGAAGGATGTTACGGATGACCTCATCAAAGGCCTCCCTGAAGTCCAGACAGATGACATCAGTGGCTCTTTCCTTGTCCACTAACACAGTTACACCATTGTAGAAAGCAACAAGGTTGGTCAGGCAGCACCTGCCCTTGGAGTACACCGGGGTTGTTATGTAATTGGCAGCAGACAGTAGTAAATACTATGGTGAAATCGTGCTGATTTCCTCGTGCTGCTGGGAACGACGTGCTCACATAGCCAAGCCTTCAGTCAATACTAATGCAATCATGGAGTGCTGCTGCAGCACGGGGCAGCAGAGGTGACACCCTTCTTAGAAAAGTGCAATGCCTTCTGCAAGAGTAGGCCCCAATTACACTATCCCTAATTAGCTTTCCGGTGGTAATTTGATTTTTTGTTGTTTTTTTTTTTCTCATTTCCTGTTTTATCCAAGCACTGCTATGTTCCACCTTGAAAACACTTCAGGGATTAGCAGAATGGTCGCAGTGCAAACCGAGCCCCAAATCTGTGACAAGTGACAGACTCGTGAGAACGTGCTTTGCTGGGAAAAACCCAGCAGTGGTTTGGTGTGCAGATGGAGCTCCTGGGAGACTCTGGTGTCACAGTGAGGGCAACGGCATCCACACAAGGAACACCATGGCGGCTTTAGGAGCCCCTTGTAGGAGGCTCCTGTGCTCACATTGCTTTTTTTATAGTGTGTACATGAAGAAAGCAAGGGATTTTTAATGCGCAGGGCTCCCAGTGTGCTGAATTCAGCATCACCTGCACAGACACCTTTCCTCTTCGGTTGACTACAGCCCGTTGACACCTTTATGCTACCTACCCAGCAGGCATTACTACTTATTACTTCCCAGGAGGAATAAAAGGCTCTTTAAGCTGATGATTGCAGAGTGCTGATGCCCAGCAGTGCTGGCAGCAACTTCATTGAATCATAAAGGTTGGAAAGGACTGCTAAGATCACCAAGTCCAGCGGGTGACCCAACACCACCCTGTCCGCTGTCCCTGTGTGGGACAATGAGGCCAGCTGCTTGAATGGGGAAAAGGTTACCAATGGAAGAGGCAGAAGAGCGAGGAAACATTTGGACCTCGGTTTCACCAACTTAAGTCTGGGAGATGCTATTTAGGTCTAAATCCAAAGGAAGCCTGGAGCCCGAGGCAGCCTCCTCCCAGCCCCCATTCCCAAAGCACAGCTTGAAACTAAGTCACAACGACTGTTTTGCAGCATTAAAGCTCTGTGGCAAGCAATGATAGCTGCTTCCCACAAATCTGGGCAAGATAAACATCTTTGTTACAAAGCATGAGCCTCTCCAGTTTTATTGACCGAGATAGAAAGCGTCAGATAATGGGAACTGCTGAATCCAGCCTCTGATTAGCAATTAAACACTTAGAGAGGGGCAAGCCTCTGGGCAACAATGCCCTCCCCATTGATTCATATAAAACCTTCTCACATAAATTAGCTATCCCCATGATTTTAATGCTTCACTATGCCCTTGACAAAGGAGTCCTTACAGGGCTGTGCTCAGCAATCGGCTCCAGCTTGGCCCTGTGGAAACCTGGCTGGGATCCAGGGCTGTGGATGCTGCTGTCCCACTGGAAGTGGGATGCAGGAGCAGAAGGGGCTCCTCACCCCGCCAACCTCCTGGTGGCTGTGGGATGGGGTTGCCGTGCCTGGATGTAATGTAACACACAAAGCACGAAGTGGAGGTCCCACTGCAGCGCTGCTCGAATCCGTCCCATCAGATTGATTTGCACACACAAACAGTGAACACACCCTGGTTTGCAAGAGCAAGGAGCGTGCACAGCCCGTGCATGGCCGCCCTGCAGCTCCTGCTGCCTTTGTGCACTTCGGGCCGGGTTCCAGCCTGGCTCGGCCAGCACCGACCTCAGCGATCTATTTTGAGATTTGCACGGGCTGATGGAAGCGAGATGGGAGCGGGGCACTTTCTATGTGAAAGGTGTTACATAAAAGCAAACGGCTATTCACGTCAGCAGCCCATCTCCCTAATTAAAAGCTGAAAGAATCCGAGCTAGGCCGGAGGAACGATCAATCCTGCCAGACACAATGTACCCAGGAGACGTTTGCAGAACACAACTGACGCTGCTGAGGGCTTTGTTTCCCCGAACCTCCTTCCAACCAGTGTAAAAGCTGCGACTGGAAACTCCTGGTCCTTGGAGGGAGCGCTGGTTTTTATCAGATGGTAATGATGAGTACATCATGAAATCATTTAATAGTTCTCATTAAATGCATTGCTGGAGAGCAGGCTTGATTTACGGACGGTATGCCAGGGGTATAAATAAGCTGCGCTCTGCTTGTAACACAGCTGGTCAAGAAAATTAATGTTTTGTTTTCCATAACCTTTGTGCTCTCCCTTCCTCTGCTACTATGGCAAAGCTCGAGGCGTGTAACTCGATCGTTCTCTGAAAGACAACACAGGTCCCCAGGCCTCAGCCCAGCAGCGGAAAGGCTCCCACATGGAGCTGCATTCCAGCCCCTAACACGTGGACGCTTCCTCACTGCAAAACAAAACCCTAAACTACTTCCAGGCAGTCTTGCCTCTTCTGCACTTGTGCTGGGAGCGCTCCCAGCAAACCCAGCTCCTACAGATACTGACACGCTCAGCATTGCTGCGCTGAATGCATTCCCACCTTTAAAAGTACAGACTCTCTTTTTCTTTTCTCCTCTTTTTCTTTTTCTTTTTTTTCCTTCTTGCCAAGGGAATAGGACAAAAGCCATTCAAACCAGATGACCATCCATCTTCAGATCAGACGAGAGGAAACATGAGGCAGTTGCGGTGCAGGACGGTGGCCAGAGACACTTCTAATGCTTACACTAACTGTGGCACCTAATCCTAAGCAAACACTTCATCAGTTACATAATGTTTTTTCAAAAGCCCTTTTACTCCCAGCACAAGGCGCCCACTGTGCGTGCGACCCGGGGCAGGAGAGCCGAGCTCTCAGGGCACACGGACATGGATGAGACTTAGCAGAGAGTCGATTTCAGCAAGGACAGAGGGAAGGGCTTTGCAATCATATGGTTCACATCTGGAATTTACAGGCCTGATAATTTTATAACCCTCTCCTTACGGTTTTCCAGCAGAGCAATATTCCCCCAGCCTAAGCCGTGTTTCATTGCACTCTGCAGCAGCTGCCGCATCTCTCCAGCTCAGAACTCCACGGAGGGGTGGGAGAGGACACATCTGCACTGGCATTGGTGGCACAAACCAGGACTTTGCAGACCAAAGGTTGCTCTGGCTGGGGAAGGCCAGCAGGACAGCCTGCTGCTTGCTCACAGCAAGTGGGGCCAGATGACATTTAAAGGTCCCTTCCAACTCAAACGAATGCATGCTTCTATAATAAGTCCTTTTAAAACTCACCCAGAGTCCTTTTTGGTTGCTTTTATGGCACATATGAACCTTTCTTCATAAAAGCCATTTTCTAAAGACATTTTAGTATTTCTCTTCTGGTTGAAACCAAGAAACCTCTTACTCAACCAACCATTTCTCAGATGCACTGAATAACCTAGGCAGTAATGTCACCACATGAAGACGTTCAGAAACAAGCAGTCAAAACACTGAGGAGGCAGAGAACATGAAAACCACCTCTAACCACGACAGGAAACATGGAAAAGATCAGTCTCATTTAAGAGAGGGATTTGTGTGCTTGTACACATTTATTAACTAATAATCTGTTGCTATGATTGCTAACATTTGTTAACGATGGTTTCAGTGTTGCCAGCCTCTCCCACCCAATGTGAAGGCACTTGGTGAAGGATGTCACTGCTGTGAGCATATTCCAGGCTCTACCTTTGTGCAAGGACTCGCAATCTGCCTAGAAGCAATCCTGGCCATTAGGCTTAGTTCAGCCATGCATTTGAAATCTAAACCCAAAGAAATTCAGAGCGTTTCCTCTGAAGGCAATGCAGCTCTTGGAAATGGCCGTTGAGTTTGAAATGTTTGGAAGTGATCACTGATGCCCCCCAAATTTGGAACCGAGGAAAAATCTTCCCAGGTTGGAGAGCAGCGTCAGCTATTGCAAAGCAATGAGACTGAAGGAGAGAAAAGCTGCTCGAGAGTCAGCTCTGACCCCTCTGGGGAAGGAGCAGCCGCCTGGGTTGTGGACACAGCAACTTCAGTAACGGCTTTGCCCATCCTGTATGGGCCAGTTCTGGGCCCTGCTTTCTGTAGGGAACTTCCTTTGACTGCAGTAGGAAATGATCCCAGGCGGCCGACCGCAGCATTTGTTTCTCTGCGTGCAGTGCCTCGTGCCTAAACAAAGGAGGGAGGAAGAGACCTCTTCGGTAATCATTGCAGAAATGATCTTGACCTTTTAACACCAAGGCCAAGAATAAAACTGATAAAACCCCTAGAGCTGATCTCTACTTCATTACTGTATTTATGCCAGATTAAGCTTGGAAACTTGGCTTGTTTGCTGGTATGCAAGGATGTCCCCTGCACAAAGCTTACACTGAACATATGCAAGGAACCAGTGGCAGGGCCACAGCTGAGCTCCTCCTGGCACATCAAGCCTTGGGCCTGCAGATCTACACCCTACACACTAAGTGCTCCAGCTCTGATAGCAGCCACAGTAGCCCCATGACTGACGCTGCAAGGAAAGCCCAAAGGCTTACCTTTAGCACCTACACTCAACAGCATCTCCGTGACCTTGCACAAATCAGTTACTCCATACTGCAAGTGCAAAGTGTATGAACAGACACCCAGCCTTCAGACACCTGAAGACCTGCGAATGAGAAGCAGTGCACTGAGGAATGCAAATACTCCGTGTTACCTAATCGCACCCCAGGTCCCTTTTTCCTACCTACACACCATTTGCACATACCCTCAAGGCTCCAGAATGCTTCAGAGAGTCCTGAAGCCTTGGGGTCACAATCACACGGAGCACTCTCCTTCCTTCAGGCTCCTGTGCAAACCGCAGGACCTCAAACTAACCGTGACCAAAGGCTTGATAATTCCAAGGGACGTGGTGGCTCTGGCTGACACCAGATGCCCACTGTGTGCTCAAACGGGCCAGCCTCTGCCTGACCTAACGTGTGAACCACAAGCATACGCCCCAGAAAGAGTTAAAACAGAGAGTTCTGCTAATATTTAAGTGTTACAAATCTTCTCAGTTAAAATAAATTATTCAGGAGATGTCATCTTCCCATCAGCACCATCTGAGCTACGTCTTTAATAGTTCTGTGCACTGAACACTTTCTGTCATACTGTCAGCGATACCACGGCTGCAAGATGAAGAAGGGGGGAATGCGTGCATGCACACTATCAAACATGAAAGACAAAGCTGCTTCCTCTTAATTGCTATGAATCACACACTGCCCAAGGCAGAGGGGAGATTCACAACGTCCGTTGCATTTCAGAGGAGTCAAACAAGCAGAAATAACATGCAGACTTCAGGAACAGCAGTAAACTCTGCTTTCTCACCTGGTGGGTAATTCAGCCACCCCCTTTACTGCATTTCCCTCTTTTGTCCCCAGATGTTAAAATAGCCACCTATCTGCCCACTTAATCACTTACTTGTTCACACGACATGCAAAATGCAGGAAACAAATGTCACCAAACATGTTCAGAAGCAAATGTGAGCCTAACGTAGGAGAACATAGGAGAACTCTTCTCCCAGGTGATAGGACCAGAGGTAACGGCCTTAAGTTGCAAATGGGGAGGTTCAAGTTGGGTTTTAGGAACAATTTCTCCAAAAAAGTGATGAGGTATTGGCACAGGCTGGGGGAAGTGGTGGGGTCACCATGCCCGGAGGTGTTCCAGAGCTGTGGGGATGTGGCACTGAGGGACGTGGGCAGTGGGCACGGTGGGGGTGGGCTGGGGTTGGACTTGGAGATCTTAGAGATCTTCTCCAGCTCTCATGGTTCTGTCATTACCACAACATTGCCTCATGTCAGTGCCTGCAATGCCCAGAATGCCCAAGCAGCTGCAGAAAGTACAATGACTATGATCTGCCAGAACATGACGGTTAAAGTCTCACTTGCATTTGTAAAAACACTGCTTTATGAGCCATGCGACGTGAGGGGATGAGCTCAGTTCCTGTGGGTCAGATTGTCATTCACTGTCAAACCTCTCTTCAATCCCTGCGTGAGTGGAGAATTGTAAAGCTTCCCTGATGGAGACCACTCCTCATCTTTCCTTCCTACTCTGCAGAGCTCCTACTAAGAGCTAAGTGGTGGTCTCTCCTCTCCTAAGACAGACCAAGGAGTAAGAGATGGCTGCTCCAGCCAACAAGACAGCCTATGGATTTAGCAGAGGTTATGGAAAGAGCAGACTCTTGTTCAATCCTGGCACCACACTCAGAGGTAAAGAGCAGCAAGAGGCATGAATGCACTTGGCACTGCTTGTCAGCACACCCTCCATTCATCGGGCACCTCAACGGGACCTGAAAGCATTCTGCTGAGTACAAAAATGCTGTGGTCAATGACTGAATAGTCAGCAAAGAAAAGCCGTACATGTCCAGGCTGGAATGAAGAAAATTCAATTGCAAATACGCTGAAATATTCCTTGCAGAAGTCATGTCCTCCGTGGAGTGACAGAACGAGCGTTTGCCAACACTGTGCTTTCCGGGACAAAATCATGCTGCCAAAAGAGAACAGGGTGAAGCCACCAAACAAGGACTGCAGAAAGGACACCAAAGCTTGAATGTACAATCAGCCTAAAATCTCAGAGAACAGTCTCTGCTGTGTGAAAAAGAGAACAGCCGCACTCTATAGTAAAGCCGGAGCTCCTTCTCCTTTGCCAAGACTTCTGATTTATGCCTGTGTCCCCAGCTGTTAAACAGGTTAACTCCCCTCACCTATGGCAGATAGGTGTCATATGTTGGTGCTCTGTGTCTCATCTGCTGCTAATGCACCCGTTTCCTAAATTTGAATGCAAGGAGGCCGAGTTGGCCCCGTGCTCGCTCATAAGGGATGGTCAGCATCCTGGAGAGAAGCCATCCAGCCGCAATCTATCAGCCAGAATGGAATGCAGAGGATACAAGTGTAGGCCGAAAGTCAGCTATTGTGTGATGCACCTACAGGAGAACATTTGGAGAAATAAGGTTGACAAGGAAAACAGGAAGCCTGAGCTTGTTTGCCCAAGGACAGAGATTATAATAGTGCCTATCTTTATAACATACAATGGACATTCAAGCAAGGCTGTCACGTGCCACAAGGAGCAACATCTGGAGAAATATCTTCGTTTGGATACCTGGGAGGGCGAGGAATCCCCATCCTACCCAATGCGAGGTGAGCGGTACAGGAGCAGAGGAGGGGTGGATGGGAGCACGGGGAGGGCCAGCTGCTATTTCTGGCTGTGGTGCTGCCGGAGGTACCGGGGAGGTCACTTCCCTCTGTGCCTCTTGCTCGCTCAGTGGAAAAATAGTTTGTCATCTGACATTGGAGAAATAAACACTGATCCTTTCCAGAAGTGCTGTGCAAGTGGATCTGTGCTGAGATCCAACATGAAGAAGGAATTCCAGATTGGACCTGGTATCACTATTACCATGGCTATGGTAACTCCAACAACAGTTTTACACGAGGCTTTTCCAAGGATAAAACTAGGTATCGTAGGATTATAGAATGTCCCAAGCTGGAAAGGACCCATGAGGATCACTGAGTCACCGTAGTGCTGATATCTCATGGAAAGCACATTTCTGACCATATGTGCAGGAAAACTGGGCAGCGCTCCCCAGGTGCATGGCCTGGAGGCTGTGGGGGATCACTGCTGTGGGGGATCACTGCTGCTGGGAGTTCTAGCATGGGAGCCGTGGCCATGTGTCCACATGGAGAGACATTGAAGATGGATGTCACCACTTGGGCATGCTGGGAGCCGTGTGCCAGTGGCAGCTCAGCTCAGGTGCTGGGGGTCACTTATCCCCAGTTTGGGCCTTAGATGAAACGTCAGTTGTATGGGGTCCTGAGTCCAGAGGCAAATTTCCTCCTGTCATTTGCACAATCCTAATATGATAGACGCAAGGAGAAGCCGCTGGTCCCGCTGTTATTAGTATCAGTGTCTTATAAATTCCTCCTGCCAGCTATTCTATGAGAAGGCTGAAATGTCACAGGATTAAACCTCACAGGAAGCCTAGCAATGTAAAAATAGCGCTTTGCAGAAAAACAAATGTGATGTGTGATGCCACCCTGAAGAACAGTTTGGGGAAGAAATGCTTCTCACATCCCTCTGCCCAAAGATCTGGGCAGGGTGGAACAGCACTCGGTGCACACCGGGGAAGGTTCAGGTTGGGCATTAGGAGCAATTTGTTCTCAGAAAGAGTTGTGGAGCATTGGCATAGGCTCTGCCCAGGGAGTGAGGGGGGGGGGCACCACCCCTTGAGGTGTTCCAGAGCCACAGAGATGTGGCACTGAAGGATGTGGGCAGTGGGCACAGTGGGAGTGGGCTGGGGTCGGTGATTTTAGAGGTCTTTTCCAACCTTAATGATTCTGTGATTGTGACTTGGTCATCAGAGGCAAAAAAAACCCAAGAAACCCAACCATAGTGAAGCAGCTAAGGCCCCAAAACACAGCAACCTTATGAATATTTAAGACAAAGTGATTTGTTTTGCTTGGAAACACACCCCAGCCGCATCCACAGTGAGAATGCATGGCCTCTAATGTGGAACATGTGTTTGGGGAGAATAATAAAGCACCTGAGCTGGAAAGTCAGGCGGGTTGCTCTTCCTCCCCTCTCCTGGCAGCCTCAGCATCACTTTCTGGTTTATGACTTTGGGGGTCAGAGCACATCAAACAGGTGGGCTGGGAGGCTGGGTGCATCCCGCTACCCATCCCCAGATATACAGTGGCAGAAGCAAAAAGGATGGGTGGGAAAAGAGCCGGCAGCAGTGGAAGCAGCAGCAGAGTTCTTACACACAGCAAACCTGGGAATGGGTCCAAGATTAGCTTGCTGCCAGACCAGAGCCACCTGCACAACCATTTCCTGACCGTGCAGCACAGCACGTGGCACGAGGCGTGAGGTGTGCGGACACGCTGGGAATCCTGCTGTCAGTCAAGCTGGCCAGCACACGGGGAGGGTTAAGGCAACTGGAGCCCTCCGCTCATTGACTGTGTGAATTAGAGGCGGATAGTTTGCTACGAACATGCTGATCAATATCTCCCAGCTGCCAGTTTAATCAGGATTAAGCCAGCAGCTATTAATTTTGCTCTTTTCCGACAACATTTAGCCGCTGTGTGAAAGCGTTTCCTCTATCACAAACAAATTGACCTTAATAGCATCTATCCAGACATTTTTAAGGGACTCAAAAAGAAAAAATAAGAAAACCCCAAACGCAAACGCTAACAATAGAGGCCAAGACTAATAATCTGGCTTTAATTAGAAGTCATGTTTTCCAGTGAGTCGGGAGGAGGAAGCGCTCCGGCTGCCAGCAGCTCAGCCCCACACTAAAGGCACCCGGCTCTTGCTTCGAGCACACGCGTGTGCTTGCTGCAAGCACTGCACCTTGCAAAGCTACCTCTGAGCTCCCGGTGTGTGCAGCAATGCAGCAAGCAACAGAGGTATCAGCATCTCAGGAGAGGTTTGGCTCCTCGGGCACTTGCACAGCCCCTGAGCATACTCCCCTCCTGGCAAAGTGAGGGATGTATTTTAACATCCCAGCTTGAGTGGGTTTTGGCTCACCTGCAGGCACTGAAGATGTATATACACACAAACTGCTTTGCTTGAGACATGCATCTATGCTGGGGAGCAGTGGCAGTCCTACGCCGTGCAGGTATGCACACCGATGCCCCAAAACAGTGCAGCGGAACTCAGGGATGAAAGCCCTGGGCTACACACAAAACATGCCTGCAGACTTACCAACAAATGATGACAGGGTGTGGAATAACAGCTCTGAGAGGCAACTGTTTTTTCCCCTTTGTCCTCGAGAGTCTTAATCTCAATTATGGAGTGACTCATGGAGGAAGAGGGCACATCATAGGGCATGGGGACCTGGCTCTGAGCTCCACGAAAGCCTTTTCTCTCAGCTATTCTGCCCATGGCAAGGGCACCAGACGTTCTCTGAAGAAAGGATGACAGAGGGGCCGGGCTTTCCTTCCAAGCTTCCTCTGAAATCACACTTGGCAGAGAGGCCCTAGCCTGCTGAAAGAGCATGGGAATGTGCATGGCAAGAGCTGTGTCCAGGTTGGACCTCGCTGGGGTTTTCTAAGCCATCTGGGCTCCGATTTAGCTTTCCAGATAAGCTGCAAGTGAAAAGCCAGCTCCTAACTGAAGGGCTCAGTTTGGGGCTGTTGGCAGGGGGATGGCTGCAGGACGTACGTGTTCATTGAGCTCTACTGCTGCCAGGTGGGGTTAAGGGCAGCAGAGAAAGGCTTCTGCCACCACCGCTGTGTGGGAAGGACAGCTCGCTTGCTCCTTTCCTGTTCCCCAGATCCACGATTCCACTGCCTTTTCCAGCTGGAAAACTTCTGCTCCTATTTCCCATCTGCTGGAAAAGGAGCAAGAGACCTCGTGCAGGCAGAGCTCAGGCAGCTAATGTATTTCCCAGTGCTGGGTTACACAACCTTCCCCCTAGCAAGCACAGCAGGGTGATGCTTGAAAGGAGGTTGCCCTCCATCAGTCCCCAAACACCAAATCCCAGCTGCATTACATCCCCTACCATCACGCCTAGTAAACATCACCTGCTGAGAATCCCTCATCATTTACAGGGCTCCTAAGCTTGCTGAGATGCTTGGGCACCTCTCTTCCCATTCTTCATGTGAATCTGGAGAGGTCCTTGGAGGAGGGATAAATGCTGACCGCCATTTGCCAGCTGGTGTGGATTCTGCCCTCTGGATGATGTCAGCTAAGGCAGCTGTTCTTCCCCAGGAAGACATGACTGGGGTGGGGGGGGGCATGTCTCTGCAAGAAGCCTTTTAAGGGGAAACAAACAGGGAAACCTCAAAAGTATTTGAGCACGGAGTTCTGCTTCCTTCCACTCCAGCCTGTACAAACCATCTATTAACTGCAAAGCAACATCCAGCTCTGGCTGATGGATTGGGTGACGCTCAGCCTCCCCCTCCCAGCTTAAGGCAGGAACTGCGTTGATATAAATTAAACTGAAGAGCCATTGTTCAAATCAGAGCAAATTAAGCTGTATTTGGGCCAGAAAGGGGCGATTTGAGAGAGGCTGACATGTAGCAGAGTTGGTTCAGATAGCGCCGAAGGGCAAGCAAACATGGAGAGAGAAAAGCCATCAGTGCCAGGTGGGACTGCAGCTCTCATTACTCTCCCAGGTCTGGATGTAATCCAGGTGACAGCAGTTACCCAGCACTGCCTCTGGAAATCAGCAGAGGAATGTTAAAACCAGATTTTGCTCTCTTTCTTTAAAGACCTTACAGAGTTTTGCAAACACCAGGGAACAAAACCTCTTGGCGCTCTCATGCTGCTGCAATATAAACTGGGTGGGAGAAGCACTCAGGCAGGTTAGAAGTCCCAACCACTCTTCCATTTATTTCCCTGAAGGGGAAACCGAAGGCCCTAAGGGAGGCAAGCCAATGTTTCCTGATTTGAATGCCTGATGTTGGGCAACTCATCCGCGTGAAGAAGCCGTTTGCAATGTTAAATATATATTTTTAAATCAGATTAAAGCATCACAAGTTTGATCCCCTTCCAGACAGTTCGGTTGGCTGTGTTATGTTTCAACACTTGGATTTTTCCCACAAAAAACAAGGCCTGTACATTGCAGAAATGAGACCATATGCCCACGTGCGCTCACACATGCCTGCCTTTGAAAATGGCAACGCCAAATAAGTATTTCCCACAAAAACAAAAATTCCCTTTGAATCATTAAAGCTGCTACACAAAATATATACTTAGTGCTGCATAATTAAAAAAGCCTCTGCAACTTTAATGCATATTGCCCTTGATCATGGGGAAAGCAAGAAAGAACAAAAATCATTAGGAGCTAAATTATTCCAGTAGCCTATTATCATAGCGTAATCTTATTAAAGAAAATTCATGCTGGTATAGCCTCTTATCTTCTCCACTTACAGAAGAGCCATGTGGTGTATTTCTGAGTGCACAGAGATAATAAAATTATGGTGAATTATGCAGTCTGCATAAGGAAGAAGCATAATTCTGTCCCTTCGAGGAGGGATGTTAATTTTTCTCAGGGAGGCCAAAGCAGCACTACCCAGTTACTAAGTATGAAGGGACTAATCGTTATTAGATGCAGAGAAGCAATTCGGGAAGAGATCTATGGGCTTCCCCCCCCCCCCCCCCCGTGAAAGGGACCATCTTGGTGTCACAGATCAGCCAACAGCCAGAGCTGGCTGACACTCACACATTCTGTGACCCCCACCAAAGCACTCAGTGTGGGTGTCAGTGCCCACCCAGCAGAACGCAGGGGCTCTCGTGTCACCACCACGCTGCAGCACTGGTGCTGTTCTCTCCTAGGTGAGCTCATGTCATGCAGCCGGTCCCAAATGTGGCCACCAAACCCGTTCTGTGTTGTGGTGCAGCGCTGCGAGAGCTCCTCTTTTGTAAGCATCCCTGGAGCAGACAGATCCCGCTTGGCTGATGACACTAATTGAATTCAGAGTGCTAATTAGCAGGGAGGATGATGGCTGCTGCTCCAGCTGTCCCGTGGTTCACTGACTAGCTAAGGCTGTCCCATGAGCTTCTGCTGTGCTATGCCAGGATGCCACAGCAGAGCAGGGTGTGAAATCACAGAACCACAGAATCCTTAAGATTGGACAAGACCTTTCAGATCCCCAAGCCCAACCCCAGCCACCCCCACCATGCCCACTGCCCATGTCCCTCAGTGCCATCTCTGCGGGTCTGGAACACCTCCAAGGATGATGAACCCACCACTCCCTGAGCAGCTGTGCCACTGCATCACCGCTCTTTCAGAGAAGAAATTGTTCCTAATACCCAACCTGAACCTCCCCTGGTGCAGCGTGAGGTTGTGACCTCTCATTCTATCGCTGTTACCTGGAAGCAAAAGCTGACCCCCACCTCACTCAACCTCCTTTCAGGTAGTTGTAGGAAGCCATAAGGTCTCCCCTGAGCCTCCTCCAGCTCCGCTTTCCATTGAGAAACCACTGCACCCAGCTGGTTGGAGCTGACCATGCCATGGTGGTCTCGATGAGAACAGCGGGATGCTCATCCAGCCCATCCAGCTCAGCCAGCTGCCCTGAGTGAGGATGTGCCACATCAGGAAGCCCTCTGTGGTTTGGTGCTTTTGGTGCAGCTGCTGTCCTTTCCAACTAACTTACAAACAGAGTTTAACTGGTCACAGGCCAAGGACACACAGTACATCCCCTGCAAATGGAAGCATACACCAGGCAGTGGAAGGGAGGAAGGCCCCACTTTCCACATTACCTGCTGCGAAGGACAGATACTCAATTAAAAGTTTTCTGTAAATGTTAATTACAGTAGACTTACTTAGCTAATGACCAATTGATCTTCTGATTGTATTAGGTTTATAAGTGTAATGAACTCAACTGAAGTATGGATTACAGTCTTGTTCTAATTAAAACAAAAACGTGTAACATACATTAGCCATCAGAAAGAGACTTAATGGTTGTTTGGGGTCAAATAGTTGGAAATATGTATGTGTTGTCTAAGCCCACAGCACTTAATTAGCTCCTCCATCCAAGTGGATTTGTGTTACCATGATGCATCCAGATAAGATTTTCTTGTACACTCAGGGACAGGCAGGATATAGATCCAGATTGTGACTTCCACACTCCATCACTTGCTCCCCTGCTCTGGGACTCAAAGTGTGGAGATGGAAGGTCATTGTTACCTTGCAACAAGCTGATAGAGAGCAAACACCATGTGTCGCTACCAGCAGCCATGGGGAAAAGGTGCTGAGTGCTTGTGCTTCAGAGGGAGATAGGTAAAGCTGGCCAGGAAACAAGGCAGAGCTCCAGAGACCACAGGGTTGGAGCACTGCAGTCCTCCAGGTCCTGCGCTGGTGCTCACACTGCTGAAGGGAGGAACTGACCTACTTTAATCAAAGTTTTTAAAGCCAAGTGAAGAGGGGATTGGAAACGGGACGTTCTCCCTGGAAAGCTCTGGAGTTAATTTCTTCCACTCTTTTGGCAGCACTGGTTTCTGTGCTTCTCTAAGTCAAAGTATGCTGTTTTTTCCCTTTTCCTGGATGTTGCCCCAGGCAGGGAAATGCTGTTGGTTACAGGTGATGTCTCCATCATTTCCTACCAGAAGTGACACACTTACAGAGTCAAAAAGCCTGAGACCTCTCCAACTACCAAATAACACTTTTAATGATTGTGATCCCTTTTCTCCCTGTGTTGAAGGGCACTTACAGGGGGAAATGCAAACTTATCTCTAACAGGAATCCCAAAACCACAGGGCAGACTTGGACAGCTTTAAGCACCTGGACAGCCTGGCACTGATGGGCTGGTGCCTCATTTATTCAAATTTGGTGTCAGGGCTTGCTATTAGAGAAACAGCCCTACTGGTTTTGCTGCTCCCTTTGCCCCCAAAAGAAGCCCCATCAGGCACAGGGCTGGATGGAGCTCTCCAGGCTGCCTTTCCCCCAGTCTAGCAGCACGCAGTTCCTGTCTGGTCTTCTGCAAAGAAACCGAAGAGCGGTGGAGGTGCTGTGTAAGAGCAGCAGTTGCTCAAAGGCATGGTTGAGGAGGAGAACATGTGAGTTCAGGAAGAGCTTGTGGTTTTGATTCAGGGTGTCATGAACTAGCATACGGGATGATACTTAGACCAGTTTGAACTGAAGGCTTCCTGTCATCAAAATACCTCATTTGGGTCCTGCTTGAAACAAGCCAAGCTCTCAGCATGTGTACTTAGTGCCATGGTTGTCTCTTAAGCACATCACCAGGATGGTGCTGTCACAAAATTTGCCCACCCAAGGCATCCCAGTCTGCATCACTCAAACCCACCTGCCTATATTTTATCCCTGCCTATTCCTCTAGATCCTGACACAGCAGCTTGTAATGTTTGTTCTTTGGAAAAGACACTCTGTCCACCTCTCTCAACCCAAGCTACCACCTGGGAATGGAGTCTGGGGCCAGCAAAGCCTTTCTCGGCCTGCCCTGCCACCACCCTCCTGCTGCTGAGCCCTGCTACCAGTGTCACCCCATCATCAGAGACTTCAGTTCAAGACTAATCTCACTTCTGATTGCTTAACAGGCTGCTCTTGGCAAAACCAACCTCACTACAGAGCTTTCCTTGAGAACTGTCTGTATTCACCTGGTTAGAAACTGGTATTTATCTGGTATATCAAGTCCTAGATTATGCATACAGGAGTGTGCCCAGTATTAATAGAGGGAGGAGAGCTTATGCTAGAATACAGAAGTTGATTTAAAAATCCTTCTTGTTTGACTTGCAAGTCATGGCAGGACTGTACAAGACAGAGAGTTTGAGCCCACTGAGAGCTGCACTTGTCACCTCTGAGAGGTGTAATACCCAATGAGCAGTGCTGAGAGTGGGTAGCACTGAGGGGAATACTGCAGGGAGTAAACCTAATTACGGTCCTATTAAGTTGGCAAGAGCTGGAGGGATAGAAAACACTATAAGGTGAACACACGAGTGTAAGAAAACATTGCTCACATTGGCAGCCCCAGAAAGGAGAGAGCCTGTAGCCAGAAGTGGTCATGTCCAAACAACCCAACGCCCTGAACACTCATCATGAAACAAAGAGCAGGCTAAGGAGATGATCTGGTCAAATTCAAGACCAGAGAGCTCCATGGAAGTGTCCAAAAAAAGATAAAAGCCAGCGGTTCCATCAGATGGGCACAGGTCTGCAACGTCCCCACGCAGAGCTCTTTGATTTTGGAATGTGATTGCCCAGAGCAGAGTAATATGCACCAGAGTAATATGTCAACAGGGGATATATTTATTTAGGGTTAGGGTGTATTTATTTGCACAGAAATATCACCAAATGACCCTGGTGAGAACCAGGAAGGTTCACAGATGCACGACCTTAGGTGCACGTTGCAGCAAAACAAGCTGAATAGGAACGATATGATTCACTGAGAAAACAGAGCTGTAAGTCCCTCTAAAATGTGCAGATTTTGCTCCTGAGGTTTCTGTGCAATAAATCGCATTAGCAACAGGATTTACATGTTGAGAAGAGGTAAAACAGGGTTAAGAGAAAGATAACGCATGCTTAATCATAGAATCATAGAGTCATAGAATGGCTTGGGTTGGAAAGAACCTCAAGGATCATCAACCTCCAACCTCCCTGTTGCACGCAGGGCTGCCAGCCTCCACATTTAATACTAGACCAAGCTGCCCAGGGCCTTATCCAACCTGATCTCGAATGCCTCCAAGGACGGGGCACCCACGGCCTCTCTGGGCAGCCTGTTCTTAAGTGCTTCAGTGAAAACAGATGAGCTGAAAACTACCTTCAAATGTTGAGCAGAAGTCACCAGGGGTTGCTGTTCTCACAGCCCCAGAAATGAGATGCTAAAAATGAAAAATAAAAGAAACAAAGCAAAAGAACTTCACTTTGGCTGAGACAAACTCAACCCAGGCACATGCATGCACCAAATAAAGAAAGTACAGCTCCCTGAAAAGCTAAAACAAGCTCCTCTTTCCCAAGAGTGTCAAGTATGACCATCTGCAAGCCAGGAATGTGAGCGGATGTTTCTTTTACTATTTCATCATTTTAAGAGTGTGGGTTTTTTTTAGCAACAAAACACGCAGGTGAATCTTGCTCCGTTTTCTGAAGCCAAAAGCCAGACCGACCTACTAGATGCAAGGAGCCCAATCAATCCATGGGACCACAGTTCAACCCTTTTGTGAGCCAAACAGAGGATTCGTGCTGCCCTCATGCAAGCCCTTTTGGCCCTTCTGTTCATATATTTCTAAGCAATGTGGAAACCAGACAAGGATAACTCAGAAGGGAGCTGCTGTTGGATGGCTTCCCTGTGGCTTTCACAGACAGTGGGCTCCTTTTAGCTTTTCCCACCAGGCAGATGTTGCCCTGTGCCCGGAACAAAGCTCCCACCCCAGTGATGGAGAGGCTCCCCTGCCCGGAGCCATCCCCAGGCTCTCTAAAAACCAGAATGCAGGATTTTGTTGCATGACTATAAATGGCGAATTGCAAAGGCCAAGAAAGATTATTTATTTACTCTTTCATTCCTTAGTGCATGCAAAGCCAAATTCTGCCTGTCTTATGGGACTGCATGTGAGAGCTGATGCACATGGACTGGCTGCTGGGGCACAGTCCCCAGGTACTGCAAAGTGGATGTTGGTTTCTCGTGCAAAGAAACCTTGCCAAAGCTGCACATGATCTGCATATATCTTCGGGACAGAAGGTTTACCACGGCACAGCAGCACTCTGAAAACATGCTCATAGAATCACAGAATCTTAGAATTGCTCGGGTTGGATAAGACCTTAAAGACCAACAAATCCAACCGCAAGGAGTTCGTCTGACCCTTGTGAACAAAAAAAAACCCACTAATGCTGATACTTCGAGTACCTGCCAAAGCTTTATACATCATGTTATACAGTGTCGTATGGGGATATCCTTTTTATCTCCCATTTCAAGCTCTTTCCACAGTTTTCCATGTCCTGTAAGCATGGATAACACTTGAATGGTCCCGGGCTCTGTGACTGTGCTTTGATTTGTACTTGGGAACCATCATGTTGTGTTTTTTCTTCCAACTTACATCATTTGTCTATCCCTGTTTCTTCCCATACTGCCTCTTCCTCAGGTTCTGCCCAAGGAAACAGGATAACATGGCAAACTTTAATAAAGTGAGTGGCATCTCCAACCATTTTTGCCCATGAAGGAAATGCTCCTGCCTGACCCTGCAGCCCTGGGTGACTCTGGGCAGCACTGTGGTACCCTTTGCCATCTCAAAATCCTCAGGAGACTTTAATCCTGTTTTCAGATCTAATCCACTAAACATATGTATCATCCCCACCCAGATGTTTTGTTTTGTTTTTCTGAGCTCCAGTAAAGCTCTGTGTCAATTCCCTCTCTGTTAGACAAGATTTTTTTTTCATTAGCTTTGCTCTGGGCACAGATCCTATCAAAAATGCCCAAGACAGAAAAAACCCTCTGTGCTCCAGCATGACTGCATGTAGGCTTGGCAAATCACCCCAGGAAACACACCAAAAAAATGACATTTTGTTTTCTTCTGAGCCACATGACAGTGCTCTTCAAGCTCTAAGTGGTGCAGAGGACACCATGTGTGGATGGTGGAAGCCCAGCACATCAGCTGCATGGACGCTGCACTCTCTCAAAGATATGTAGCAGTGTCATTTGATTGCACTGATAAGCCTTGCTATCTCCTCAGGGTGAGAAACTCCAGCAGCCCCTGTGGCTAAGGAATATCATAGAATTACAGAATGGCCTGGGTTGAAAGGGACCACAACGATCATCTAGTTTCAACCCTCTGCTGTGTGCAGGGTCGCGAACCACCAGACCAGGCTGCCCAGAGCCACATCCAGCCTGGCCTTGAATGCCTCCAGGGTTGGGGCATCCACAGCCTCCTTGGGCAACATCCTACGCATGGACTCACAAAAAGACAAGAGAAGACAGTCTGTGGAGAGTCTTTTTTCATTTTCCTAAAGGTGGAGTATCCAAGACCTTTGCAAACTAAGGAGTCACTCTGGTCCTTTCCCTACTTTGTTCCCAGCTCAGGTTCAGCTCCTGGCTGGAAATGCCCCAGGTACGTCAGACACAGGTAAGAGTTCATCCAGGGCTGCACTCCCATTAACACAGGTACTGCTGCAGGGAGAGCATGGTGCTGGCCCCACTGGGGTGCAGAGGCACTGGGGCTGTGCCTGGGGTGTGGGAAGAGGTGCCAAGTTCCATGCCCACCATTTGCTATGACTCTTGAGCCACATGCCACCAACTGTCCCTGTATCCCTTGTTTCTTTCCTTGGAGAGACAGTCAATCCATTCCAACCCCAACACACTGAGCTGTTTCCATGGCATGTGATGTCTGATTTTGGCCAAACCACTATCCTCATCTGATAATCACTATTTCTTTTCCTTCCTTCCTTCCTTCCTTCCTTCCTTCCTTCCTTCCTTCCTTCCTTCCTTCCTTCCTTCCTTCCTTCCTTCCTTCCTTCCTTCCTTCCTTCCTTCCTTCCTTCCTTCCTTCCTTCCTTCCTTCCTTCCTTCCTTTCCTTCTTTCTTTCTTTTTGGCCTTCTCTTTGGTCCAGGTTCAAAACAGTTTTCAAAATACTGAAGGTTCAGTTGCAATACAAGCAAAAAGCCCCCAAATCTCCACCATCGCTTTCCAGAGTGAGTTTCGATGTGAAACAACCTACCCCTCTCCCACCACAGCTCTGTGCTCCTGTTCCAGCAGCCGGTAAGGACACCCCCTCACAAGGATTTTTAATCACCTAAAGAAAGTAAATTAGCTGAGATGGAGTGATTCTGCACTCAGCAGGACTGCAGTCCAATCTTTCTTCAAAAGAAGTCCTCAGGTTAGAAAACCTTCATGCAATTTCACAGACTATCACAGCAAAACCTTCAGGCATATAGCAGTCCCAAATTTCACCCAGTGACCAGACTTCCATATTGATGAAGGCCTTTCTTTTGCTCTGTGCTATTCATTGGAATGGTACTTCAAAGACCGCAGGTCTACAGAGAAGAAGAGGACGTTTTCTTTTGACCATCTATTAACATAAATGAAAGGCCTTTGAAAAGATGTGAGCTCTAGGAGGCTGCTGTATGCTTTTCACAAACTGTCTGCAGTGAAAAAGAAACCAGGCAGAGCCATTCTGCCACCTCCCAGTTTCCTTAATGCTGACTTAGAGAACCCGACTTTGGAAGCACTCACAAAGAGACCAGAAATAATTGTGTGTTAGCGACCAAATTTTTGCAAGGTATGCGTCAGCTCAGGCTTTAAGGGGCTCCTGATGGGCTGAACCTGCTGGTCTCTGGAATCCATAAATGTGGGTGTTGAGAAGAGGGATTTCTTCCAGTAGACCACTGACCTATGGTGACTATTAGGTGTACGCGTGGTTTATAAAGAAAGAAAATGATGATATTTCTTTAATCATCCTATGCAGGACACTGCATATGCAAAATGTACCTGTATGTATTAAAAGTAAGCCAAATTTAAACATAAAAAACTGCACATGAAGGCCTGCAATGAGCAGGCATGCATTTTTTTTCTGGTGAGATTACCAACAAATGGCTGAACAGGAGTGAGAGGCAGGGAGCCCTAAGGCAGCACTCACCCAGTCCCAACACCAGGAGGGAAACTGGGCCCCACATTGGGATTAGACTTGGGGCACGTCACTGAAAGCTGAAGCAAAAGGAAAGCAGTGCACGGCTTCCTTATTTTAAGGACCTGTCGTAGAATGGAAGAAAATACAATTTATACCTTCCCTATTACCTGCGACAGGAACGAGAGGCGCTTGCTGTCAATCTCCACCCCCAAGCATTTTTAGAACAGCTCATTTGCAGCTAGCACAAGCAGAATGGTGACAGGGAACTTGCTGTCTTTGATGCCATCTACTGGGAAGGTGGCTCCAACGGCCAGGACACGGCCTGGAATGTGCTGCTCCACTGGAGAACAAGAACTATTGCTGAGATATGAGCCTGCAGTCAGAGGCTGCAGGCAGGATGTGGGGAGCTCTGCTGGGACTACAGACTTTACAGAGCACAGCTGGGGTGTTCAAAGGCATCAGCAGAAATCACAGGGAAATGCTGCCATCTGCTTACCTGGAGTGATGCTGGACCAGGGAGCACGGCAGTCTCCCAAGCCTGCAGATGTCCAGGAAAAGAGGCAGGAGGCAAGAGTGCAAGGAATGAGCAGTGCCATGGGAAAGGGGGATGTGCAAGAGGGAGGCCCTGAGTGTAAAGTTCAAACTACAGGTGATGATGGTCCTGCTAAGAAAGGAGAGGAGGGACAGAGCAGTCTCGTAGGGGAGGCAGTGCCTCCTCACTTCCAGCTACTGCCCAGTACAGGCAAATCTCTGAAATGATACAAAGCTGAGCCGCTGCTCCATGAACAAGAGAAGAGAGATTTTGACAGTGCCAAATCCCAGACCCCAGGGATTTTCTCATGAGGATGGATCAGGCAGCCTCCAGCAAATCACTCCGTGGTACTATGTAGGTCTTCCTCCCCACCCACTCTCATTTAGAGCTTACTACAGGAAAAGCAAGACTGATTTACCTGCTTATTTCACACCTCAGCTCTCTGATGCTCGCACCACCTCACCTCATACGCCACACACTACCATAGCGTCAGGTCTCTTTCATGTCCCACTTTGCTGGAGGATACCTCATGCAAACACTCTGCCAGGCAGAGAAACAACTCTGGGGCAGTTGGTTGAGTCCCAGCTATTTTAGGAAGGTGTTAATGACCACAGAATCATAGAATCATAGAATGGCCTGGGTTGAAAAGGACAATGATCATCTGGTTTCAACCCCCTGCTATGTGCAGGGTCGCCAACCAGCAGACCAGGCTGCCCAGAGCCACATCCAGCCTGGCCTTGAATGCCTCCAGGGATGGGGCATCCACAGCCTCCTTGCCATATTTAATCTCCTGGGGTGGATGGTGGGTGTGTTTGGTTTTTTGTTCCATTTTATGAAGAATCCTAGCAGATAAGACCAAGACTGGCCTGGTTTTTTTGTTTTGCGTTTTTTTTTTCTCCCCATCCCAGTAAGAATGATTTACAGATGGGAAATCCCTGCCAAGCATTCCAGCTCCACAGCACATTCTGGCTCTGGCTGTGGAGTCAGCGCTGACTTGGAAAGCTGGCACAGCAATCTTGATAGAAAGGACACTTCTCCCACACTCTCCTCGGAAACTAGGCTGGCAGATATCAGCAACCACGTGGCTTTCTGCAGAGAGCAGCCTGTTTTCTCCCTGAGAGAATGACCACATAAAGAGCACACCCTGCCCCTGGGTGTCACACCTGCCCGGAGTCCTCTGCAGCAGTAGTTTTGTGCTTATGCAAGGCTACTCTTCCTGATGCTGTACAAAAGATATGGGAAGTAAAGAGAGAAAAAGAACTACCCAGGAGAAGCAGTAACATCAATGGCAAACAAAATGCAGCTGGTATGCAATGAAACACCAGAACTCAGCACAGATAAACCAGAGAATCAACTTTTCTTGTATCTCCTGTAAATGCACAAATCTTCCATGCTATTTGTAAGGGCAGCAAGCTGCATGAGACAGAGATGTCTAAACTACCAATAGATCTTCATGTTTCTCTTCTGACTGTATCTCTGATCACACACACACAGCCACACTTGTTGGCCCATGCATTACCCTACCAATAGCTTGTTCCTTATCGCTATTCATTGCCTGCACACAGCTTGCACAGACAGCAGAATCAACAGTCTCCAAAGGGAATAATAAATGTGCCTGAGAAAGCCACTTACTTGGAAATAAACCCCCTTAAAACAACAGCAATCACTGCGAACTCATCTGGGAGTCCACGAGGGACACCCACAGCTGGGTTCTGGAGGCTCTCTGCCACATGCCACCAAAGGGACATTGCTGGCACTGGGTCCTGGGGCAGCAGCGTGGGCTCAGGGCACTGTCATGCTCTTGTGCAGTCCCAGGCTTTGGCATGGGTCCCATGGATAAAGAACCAAACAAATAAAGACAAGAATCTGGGGCAAAGAGAGCGAATGGGATAATAAAATGAGGAAAATGAAAGGATGAACAAAGACTGCGTGCATCTCAGATATACAACGAGGAGGAGTCAATCAAGATAAACAAAGGCAATTTTGGTGTTTTCTGTTCACAGAGCCACATGTACCTTTGTGTAACAGCTTATGCTGCCTTTAGCATTACCCCGGTGTTTGCAGCAGGGATCTGGGCCGACTCTTTTTGCAAACAAATGACACTGATTAAATTCTATCACGCTCTCACAGATTTCAGCAGGCATGTCCTATATGTTTGCTAGGCAGAGACCTGGCCAAATTCCCTGCAGAGTAATAATACCTATGGAAAACTGTTGGTTTACTGCCTGTTCAATCCTCCAGAAGTTTCCAATAAAGACAGCGGCTCCTGGATTTGCTTGGCAATCAGACATATCTTCACAGATGTTGAACCCCTCCAGGGACAGTGGCTGTCCCACCTCCCTGGGCAGCCTTTTCCAATGCCTCGCCACTCTTTCTGAGAAGAATTTTTGCATAATATCCTGACCCAGCACCAGCTTGGCCCACAAGCGCTCTGCTGGGCTGGGGGCACTCGCCTCCATTTGGGCCTCTGAGCAACATGGGCTGCCCACTGATGCTCATCACTGCTCCAGCCCCCATCTGCAGAGCTGCCCGTGCAGCGACGTGCAGCCAGGCAAGGACGGGGCAAACACAGCAGCAGGGAGCCCAGCCACAGGAACTGGCCGCAGCAAAGCCATTTATCCATTTCCACCAGATCCAGTCACTCTTTTTGATCCAGGAAGCATCTGTCTGGATGGAACTGTGCTCTGCGTTATGATTCAGCGTGGGTAAGTTTTATATGGCAAACTGTGTGGCTTCCTCTTAATTGTCCTCTTCTTTTGGCAGCGACAAAGCCCTTGAGAATGGCCATATTAGTACACAAGCGTGTGGGAGGAGGGTGCCAGAAGAAGCAATTTTGAGCTAAATACTGTACGCTGCAGCTGGAACAAGGATCCCAGTCACTGACAGAGGGCAAGAAGGTCGCTCCAACCCCCACCCAACCATACCATTTAGCATCTTCTGTCATGTGCGTCCCAAACTTTTCAACAGACTCTTAGAGAGACTTCTGAGAAACCTCGTCTGAGCTGTGGCACTGACAATGTCACCACAGCTTTTTTTGTTTGTTTGTTTGTTTGTCTGTTTTTTTGCAGCTGAAAGCAATCCCAGGTCTCAAGAACAGCCCTGCTTCTTCTGCCTGGGGAGTGCGATGCTTCAGCAGTAGCCACGGGACAGGAAGGAAGTGACAGATGTGGGATCTGTGGGACCTTGCTCAGTTCTTTGAGTCCTGTGGGTAAGACTCCCAGCTGCCTTCAGCCAGAGCAAGCACCATCCAACGCCACAGCCAAATTCTGTTCCTTTGAGGGGTGACCAGGATGGGCAACACAGGAGCTGAGCACAGGACCGTGGAGATGCTGCTGCAGCAAATGGGGGACTGAGGCTTTCTGCCACACAGGGCTCAAACCCTCCCTGCTCTCCTGTCACCTCAATCCACCCCACTCAGCGCTCCCTTCTGGAGCTTGTGGCCGTAAGGGTGACAGTGCAGGAGTGGCAGTGACAATGCACCCCTCCTGTGTGCTCCTATAGGAATGCACAGCGCAGAAAGCCGCTGCGCCTGCTCAGAGAGCCCAAGCTCATTCCTGGCTCTGCTTTCAAACGTGGCCAGCTTTTGACAGTACGGCTGAGAAGCAAAATGTGGGAGATTTTATATTAGAATTTGTGCCCTGAAGGAAGATTTCCTTTTGAATTTTATGAGTGAGAATTTGGCTTGTGTCTGGAAGCACAAAGGCTTTCACTGCTACCAAACCCTTTGGACTGACTGCAAAGGATTCAAAGGAAATTCTCCTTCTGTCTTCTTTGGAGCAGTGTTTTCTTTCAGGTTTGTTGTTTGTATGAGTGTCCTTATAACAACCCTAAAACCCCCAAATGCTTTAGAGCTGAGTAGGACATCAAGGCTATGCATTTACGCTCCTGCAAGACATGCTAGGCTGGAAAAGACTGTTACTCTCATGGTAATAAAAGCATAAACACTCAGCCAAAAGGCGCAGAGCTCATAAACCCACAAAAGCAGACAGGCCCAGCAATTAGGAACTTGCTACAAAAGAGACCTGCAATAATTATTAAACCCCAATCTGGGCATTTTCCTCAAATATAAAATGATGGCAGCAAAAGGGCTTCCAGGCCCACAGCTCTGCTCCTTTGTCTATCTTCATTTTCACTGCTGCTGGATAACCTCCTTTTTTTATTATTATTATTATTTAATAAAACCTACATGGTTCCAAAGTGATTTTCCTTCCTGTGCTGCTACTCCAGCTTGCAGCAGAGGTTTCCAGTTGCAATGGGGGATACCCATGGCTTGCACAAAGAAGCTGCAGTCAGCCCTCCCATTCAGAAACGCATTTGCTACTGCACCGAAGCTGCCATGAATGGCAGGTATCGCTTGCCTGCAAAACAAGTGGCAGAAGAGTGTTCCGAGCTCCTTAGCCTGATTTGGGCTGGTGCCTCACGAGGCCTCTGCACTGCTCCTGTTTGCATTCCCTGTTCCCACGGCCCTGAGCAGTGACAATGAGAAAAACCAGAGCAGCCCACGGGCTGTGCGGATGATCTCTGAAGTATTTACATTACTAAACTGCACCTCCATAAATCTGGTCGATTCTCTGACATAGGAAAGGGCCCAGGGTGTTAAATAAATAGGCAGTAAATTTCAGAGGATTTGGTAAAATGAGAGTTGTCGTTACTTTCCCATTCCAAGAAGACTGATCTTGGTTATAATTATCCCAGCTACATCCACTCTTTCCAATGGCCCGCATGCTGATAAATGAAGCATTTGCTCTCACAAATGCCTCTCCTTCCCCTGATGTATGCAATGCGTTCCAGATGGATGGAGAAATCATTTTTTTGCTCCTACACTTGCCGAGCTATTTCCAAGGACCCAGAGCACCAGCAGGTGTAAATCAGCAGCGCTCTACCCATCCCTGACACCCCAGATCCTCACCTGCTGTAATGAGCAGTCCCCTGCTCCTGAACTTAAAACAACGTACGGCAGATAGGTGTCATCACAAGCAATATCCCCTGGATGACTGCGATAGGGGGAAAAAAAAAGCCCATCAGATAAACACAAAAGGTGGTAATTGCACGAATCACTTTGGGCAGGCAATGCTGCTGCTGCCGCCTGCCAGCTTAGTGCTGCTCCTGGAAATAGCCACTTTAATTAGGCTGATTTAAATGCAGATAAGTTTTTCTTTCAGCCGAGGGCTTTGTACCCATTTTGTGTGCACAGGAGTTGGCCTCAGAGTCCTCAGCCAAAAAGTGTCCTTTTGCTCCTCTAATGGGTGCCAAGTGCTTGCCACTCTCTTCAGCAGGGAGCAGCGGAGCCCATTGATGCCGACCGTTGTACTTAGCTCCGCAGGGAACACAGTCCTCTGAATTTAGCCCTGTAGCTCCTCTGAGCAGGGATTTCACCACCAGGTTAAGAACAATCAGAGAAGAACAACCTGACAGTACCCAGCACCGGGTGTGGGAGCTCGGCTGCTCAGGGGAGAAGAGTGGTACCTTTGAGGCTGGTGAGCAGCAGGAGACAGAGATGCTTCGGGCATCAGAAACATTAGCACACACTACCTGTTTGCAGCACTCAGGTGCTTCTCGGGAGACACTGATCTCCTGAGTGCCTGCCTGGGGGCAGCCAGGACCTCATCCGCAGGAGTGCTGAGCCCAAACAGCTGCTCCTGCAGCGGCTGCAAGCTGCCTATGGAACATATGTTTCCATGTAATGCTCGAGTACTTGCAAGCTAAGCCCATGAGCAATTGACCCTTTGGACAGTGTTTGTTCTAACCTCCGTGCCTCTCTTCCCTGCATGCAAAGCAAACATAGTGTCCGAATATTGCTTGGCAATTTGTGCTGCCTTTGCTTTGGGGCAGGGAAAGTGCAGGCCAGCCGTGCAGGGACGTGTGTTCAAGAGATACAGCTTTAAATGATTTTGTGCATACAAGTGCAGCTTTGTACATAGCTTTGTGCATGATGGAACTCAGGGACTGCTGAGAGCAGGGGTGGTTAGTCATGGCAAAAGTTCAGGAATGGGCTTTTCAAAGCAAAAGCCCATTTGCTCTGGTGAAAGCGGACTCCCCGCATCTCTATGGATTTTTAAGATAAGAAGTGTCATCTATAAAAAGGAGCGTTTGCTAGAACATCTCAACTGGCAAGGAAAAATAAAGAGCTCTGCCTACAAGAAGAAAAGCCAGCTCTTCTATTGTGTGCACTGCTTTCATTTATGTCAGCTCCATTAATGCCCCATGAAGCCACGGGTCTGTAATCGAGCAGCTGACTTACAGCAGCACTGGCATTCACTGCTGTCTTACACCAGATTTACTCCAGCTGTTAAGGTTTAAGGCCTTGCCTTTCACACGGTTCCCCTTAACAAAATGTACCAGACATCAGCAGCTAAGAAGTTTTACAATAGAGTTGCAAATCGAGACTGGTCTCTCAGATGAACAGGATTCAAATTGTAACATAGAAAGTGGGTAAAACACACAAGCTCTGTCCGAGCCCTCGACTGGAGGTGCAGCACAGGGTGACCTTTGTATTGAGGTCATTCCTGCCCCTGCCTGGGCCACCATCTGCCTCCAATGGGCTCAGGCCGTGCCAACAAAACACCTTTGCAGCTGCAGCCTGGTCATTTCCCAGCAGGCATCCTGAAATATTCTCGTGCTTAGTCAGTCAAATCCCAGCCAGAGGCTGATAGAGTGAAGAGCAGCTCATCAGTGTGCGCTGCTATGGCAGATGTCTACAAACCAGCAGAGGGTTTGCCCATCTCCAGTAGAGTTTCACTGCTGCGATGATCTAAGAATGAACACCCAGAGAAGGGCATGCATGCCTGAATGCTTTTCTCAGTCTCTAGCCAAATATACTGGTTTAATGTTAGACTATAGCTTAGTATGGTAATTCTTTTTCCCCCCTCTTTATCACTGTTGGTTAAAAGTGCCAAGCCGTATTCGGGAAATCAGCTCTTGATACAGTGTTTACAAAGCAACAGCAGTTCTTTCAGCATCATTTGGGACTCTTGAGACCAAACACTGCCCATGGTGGTGCTCCAGGCATCTTTGCTATAACAGCATTATAAATATGTAATGAGAATTTAAAAGGCAGAAGGCAAACAGATAACGGAGACACCCAACATAAACATCACATTTAACTCTCACCGTCTGAAAAGAGCTACAAATTCCAGCGTGCATTCATCAGCACCTGGCAGCATCCAGACAGAAAAGGATGGGGACTTTGAGAGGAAAGCTCCCTACTGCATCTTATATATATTGTCGTTTTTAAAGAAGACCAAGAAACTTAGCACATAAATATGAGGAGCTGGGTTCAAGTAATTAGGATTTAGAACGCCAATAGTGAGGTCATTGGTGCTGCTGCACAACAGATTTTGCTGAAATCCCTAGAAGTTAGCCTGGATGAAGCTGCTTGTGAATGTCACAGTGCTGAAATCAGGGGAGGTCACTCAGTGCCTGGCTATCTCAGACATCCCTGTGCTAAGCAGAGTGCTTCCACAGGCAGCGGGAATCACTGTGGATAGGGATGGACCTCTTTTGCTTGGTGTGGTCCTTGGACACCTTCAAGAGCAGGGGTTGAACCAGATGGACCCAGAGGTTCCTGACAACCTCGGCCATGCTGGGATTCTGTTAATGGTCTGGAGAACAACCTTCTTTTTACTCCTCTCATCTTCCCTTGAGATACACACAGATGAAGCTTCCCAAACTCTTCTCTGACACGCAGTCTCCACCCTCCCCCTCAATTTTCATCTCTTTCCTCCCCATTGCCTCCTTCCTTTGAGTTGCGGTCACGTCAAATGTGCTGCCTGACTATCAGCTGCACCAGCATTTAGAGTTCCCTCGTGGAAAGCAGTGTTTTGAAAGCTTTTCCAGCTTCTCCTCCAGATGATGTCACCCTGGGTGGGTGCCAGGCTGGGTTCAGAGTGAAAATTCTTCAATTCAGGGTCAGACATTCTCCTATTTTTAGGCCTGATTTCTGTGCCAGGCAGCCAATAGTGTGTAGCTGAATGGTTCATGTTATTCAACTGCAAATGCCTGTTGGAGTTCAAACAAAGCTCCGTTTGTAGCAGGTTAAGGGGCTCTGGAGCTCAGGAACCCCTTTTGATGTGTGGCTGCAGCTGCTCTGCTCCACAGTGCTCAGTCAGTCTGCATGGAGGTGCAGAATACTTCCAGTTCCCACCCTTGATAAACTGCAATTGTAAAAGCAGAACAGAGGGTTGAATTCTATCTGGTTCTTTGTAACCTTCTGGCTGCATTCTGTTCCTTGCAGTCCTCTGGAAATGAACGCTGTGAAAAACACGGCTCTACAGATGTGAGCTGGAAGCTGGCAGCATCGTGGGATTGTGGGGATGGGGAAGGGAACAGAGAAGAACAGCCCTGCAGCACACAGGTTGAGCCACAGCAGCTACAACCTACTTAGAATCACAGAATGGCTTGGGTTGGAAGGGACCTTTAGATCTTCCAGTTCCAACTCTTCTGCCATGGACAGGGTTGCCACCCACCAGATCAGGCTGCCCAAAGCACCATCCAATCTGGACCTGAATGCCTCCAAGGATGGGGTATCCACAAACAGCCTCTAGGCCATCATGCTTCTGTCATAGAAGCACGGTACCAGTGGTGCATTGCTGCAGGTAGAGGCCCACCTCCTCCATGTGTAGGCATCTGCATTCACATAAACTGTCTTAACAAGGCAGAGCAATGATGCTTGTGGTGTGTGATCTACCTGACCTGCTGTAGCATGGGACTAGTGATGCTGATAGTGCCCATATCCCACCACAAGGGTAATGAGGGTGATCAGCTCATACAAAGTGTTTGCTTTGTTGCTGTGGAAAACAGCAGGATGGATCACAGCGTCCCTTCATTCTGCAGGAACATAACCATCTGCAACACCACAGCAGCACACGTTGTGCAGCCAAGTTTCCCATGTGAGAGCAGGCTGAGTAGCAGTGTGAATGTTTCACGTGTGTGCTGACAGCTGTTGAAACAGGTTGGGAGGGAGAGGAAACCGAAAGGGCAAAACTGACACATCCTCCTCTTCAGCTTCCTCAGGTGGCACTCAGAATGCAACTGGGAATGGAAACAATAACTGTAGCTGTGAAATGAAAGCATACACGGGCATGAAAGTGGTGAGGCACTGCATGGGTTGCTCAGAGAGGTGGTGATGCCCCATCCCTGTAGACACCCAAGGTCAGGGGATGGGCTCTGAGCACCTGACGGAGCTGTGGGTGTTCCTGTGTACCACAACAGCATTGCACCAGATGGTGTTTAAAGGTCCCTTCCAACTCAAATAACATTATGGATTTAAAAAGAAAATGAGTAAGTTTTTCAGCCAGGAGGTGCAGCAGCCAGGCCCAGCCCAGATCCCCACAAAGCAAAGCCAGACCCCATCTTTTGGGAGGGCAGATGGCTCTGGTTTAAAGCTGGCTGCTGCTGCACAGGACACAAAGCCCATTCAAAGCAGCAGCCCAGCGAGCTGCGTTAGCTCATCTTTTGGCAACCTGTAAGTGAGCAGAGCTGAGGTGTAACCATATACACTGTTGACAATGACTGAAAACCACAAAGAAGTAAGAATGGTAATAGTTACAGGGTAATGTGTGAGCATGGGTCACGTCCAAGCGTCAGCTGCAAGCTATCTTCATCTCCACCAAAGAGCCCTCTTTGGTGCTGGATGGGTGGAGAGGAGTGCAGCTCCTCAGCCCCCCCCTTTTCTCACATTACTCTGTTTCTTCTTGACATGGGACACAAAATGAGCAGCCATGTATGGAGCCATTGTAGTTGTACAGAAGACCTGGCAGTGCTGGTGCTTTATTTTTAACTCCAGGCAAGTCACATCATGTATTCCAAAGGGCATGAAAAACAGCCACCAGCCCAGGCACAGCAGAGGCAGCCCGAAGGGGAGCAGCCCTCACCTCTTCTCTTTTACAGTCCCAGAGCCACATGTCTGCAGACCCCACTTTCTGCTTCTGGTCACCTACAGCTACATGACCACGTACGGGAGCAGACAGCCCTGCAAACATCTCAAGAGCACAAAACATGCTGGGTCCAAGCCAGTCACTCTGGGTTTGTTGGCTAAACTCACTCTTATCTACTTAGAGGAGAAAACTGACGTCATCAGATAAGCCCCCAGGAAACCCCCTGGCAGGGCAGGCAGAACAGCACTGAAGCATGAATTCTGGGCTGCTGTGTGCAGGCACAAGGTACTGCCCCAGCACAGCCTCTCCTCGGCATGTTTACGGGGTGAGCAAGAGCCCCAGCCAGAAGAAAGATTGAATTTCAGATACTGAATCATTTGCTTTGAGCGAGTTACATCAGCAGCTAATTTGGCTTGCTTCTCACTTGTTTGTTTGCTCCTTTCTTTGAATTGAATGCTGTGCTTTGGTTGTATCAGAGCAGTCCCCTCTTGCCGTGCTGTCCGTTTGAGAGCCAGTGCAGAACTCCACCAACCCAATGAGCTGGGATGGCATTTAACTAAGGGAGAAAAACACAGCGAGAAGAGGAACCTGCGTTTTTAAAAAGGAAATCTCAAACGAAACCACAATTGTGCAGCTGTCCCAGCCCTGCCATTGCTGCAGTGCATTTCGACATGCTTATTAGCATTTTTACGGAAATAAAGTAGTTAGCTATTGGTATGGCATTCATCATTGCTGTCAAATGTTGAACAAGCTAATGCAGCTTGGCGTTCTGCAAGCGACAAGTGTTGAGAAACACTGCTGTGCTCCACCAGCTCCCATGACTGTTCTGCTGAGGAATTTTTCTACTGCAACATTACATTGGCACTGAGAAAAGGCAGCTAAAGATAAATATAAATGAGAGCCTGTTTCCTGTCCCATCTTGCAGACTGTGGTTTTGGGGCTGATACCAGAAGGGGAAGCTGGGGGTCCAACAGGATCAGTGGCCCTGCCCTCTGGGATGCTGCAGGTCCCCTTAGGCAGCTCCCAGATAGACCTCACGTGCATGTAGTGGAAGTGGGTGCAGAGCAGGAGAGCAGCCCTCGAAAGCCCCTGAGCTGCCTCCTTTCACTCATTCCAGCCACCAGGGCTGTTTTTTGGGCTTGTGAGTGATGTATCTGTGGGGAGCAGCCTGCCAGCCTGAAGTTGCCACAGGGTCTGTTGGTACCCACACAGATGCTGGTAGCTGCTGCTGCTGGTAGTATCTTGTCCTTTCAGTGTCCTTTATTTCACTTCAGTGTAGGAGGAATGGAAACCATAACAGCCTGAATGCACTGTGGAAAACAGGAGAAGCAAAAGTGCAGTACAAGCTGATGTGCTCACTACCAGCTTGACTTGCTACATGCAAATTGCTTCCTTTCATAAATGTTTCAGATGTAGCAGCTGATTAGAGTTGGACTACTATAGAAAATACAGCTACGTTCAGGTAGAGAAGCAGAACAACTGAAGTCACACCAAAGAACACTCTTAATAGTCAAATGGTAAAATCTCCTACTTCCAAGTTCACCACTTGCAGTTCAGTGATAAAGTACTTCCAATGCATTCCTTTATTCTGCATTGCAGTAGGCAATATTTTCGCCCAGAGGGTGGTGACGCACTGGAACAGGTTGCCCAAGGAGGCTGTGGATGCCCCATCCCTGGAGGCATTCAAGGCCAGGCTGGATGTGGCTCTGGGCAGCCTGGTGTGCTGGTGGAACGAGATGAGCATTGTGGTCCTTTTCAACCCAGGCCATTCTAGGATTCTGTGATGATTCTATGATTCCATGATTCTATGATATCCATGATGAGCAGCTGGTTGGAACTTAGACCTTAGTTCCAAAACTTAGACCTGTTCATAGGCCCTTCGCTCCTACAGCACCAGAGGCTTGAATGGTAATTTCTTAGCATTAGGGTAGTATGGTTAGGCCATGGTTAGACTTGATGATCTTTAAGGTCTTTTCCAACATGAGTGATTCTACGATTCTGTGCCTGGACCTTTTTGAACATATGGGGAAATGTAAGGCTGTCATCAGATGTGTGTTCATATGCTAAGGCTGTGCAGTATTAACTCTGAGCTTCCCTCACAAAACTGAACCACAGATGACAATAACCAAAGTGTGGTCAAGAAGTCGATAAACACATGCAAAGCTCCTCACGTGGAGGGAACAAACTCTGATTTGGATATGTAATGAATGGTGACTAAGACAACGCCTTCTGATGCAGTGAATAAAATGAAAGCCAACTTGCTGACACTGGATTTTAATGAACATTGCTTAAGACACTAACATAAATTATAATACATCTTTCATAGCGCAGATATGGGTTGGAAGTCTTTCCATTTAATATGTGAAACGGGTGTCATCATTGGGACTGTGAGGCCATCAAAATGCCTCTGGTTCTGTTTCAGCATTAAGGGAGTGCCACTGTGTGTTCCTTTCAGCACACACTTCTGGTATGCTCCATCAAGCCCCATGAAACACAAACAAGTTAATAAAATTGTTCGTCTTGGCTGTGGTTAGTAATTCAGTGAAAAAGAAAGCAAGGGTGGGAGTGATGCTGCTTCTATTTCAAGCAGCATCATTGCAGAGCATTAGAATGTGGCTGCTACTTTGCAAAACGAGCCGTTATCTTTCATTGACAGTTTACAGGCTGTGATAGCTGTCCATCTATCTGCGGGTGAAAATCTGCTTTTTAGAATCATTTAATAATTTTATTTAGGGAGTTATGATAAAGACCCATCCCCGTTTTTCAGAGTCCTTAATCAATTGATGATGTCAGCCTGAAAGGTCTTTCCTCTGTCACAACTTCGGTCTCGATCACATCAGGCAAGCTGATTTCCTGTAGATCTCCAGAAATGCAGTATGTTTTCTTTAATCAGATAAGAGGAACAGATCACAAACTACTTAATAAAGCCGGGATAATTATTCTCAAAGGATAATTATAAAGTGGGGAAACTGAAGAAGGGCAACATGAAGTAACTTGACCCAGTTCTCCCAGAAAGCAGTGGCAGAGCCAGCAAGAGACAGCAGCTCTCCTGAGCCCCTTTTCTCCTTTCATCCCCACTCTACCTTTCATGTGCAGTGTTACAAGAGAGCTCAGGGCTGTTGCACTGTCAACCATGGTGGTGAAATAAATACCCAACTGCGAGTCCACAGCAAAGGCCTGTTCTGCACACCACAGCAGGAAGGGGTAACTGAGGGTGCTGTCACCACCAGCAGACCAGCTCATACCTCTCATTTGGGTTTTACACCTACAAAGGCCATACTTGGTCAACCAAACTACTCACCCCGTGTCAGAGAATCATATCAACCAAGATCAACTCCAAACACCACTGTATCCCTACAGCTTTCCATTATTGCCCTCGCTTATGTCAAAAGAAACTTTATATTCTGTGATTTATCACACTTTATGGACTCATCTCCTCTACTCACAGTTCGGCTGCTGAAGAAGAATGCAACCCTGACGTCCTGTTGGAGGATTAAGTGCTTTTGAGAAGGTAAACATAGATACAGATAACGCTCTCCTTATACCCCTTGTGCTCTTCCCCTGGGTCCCAAATCACCTGCACAGCCAAACACCTCAGCCTGTAATACAGAGTTCAGTATCACCACTGGGGAAGCTACTGCAGCTGGATGGAAGCTCCCCATGTGGTAGACCCATTTCACCTCTGCCTACTCCTGAAATCTCTGAACCAGCAGTTTACCAGACTGTTTGCACAAAAAGCCTTCGGGATAAAAGGGACCTTTTCTTGTAGCTTATTCATGTCACTAAGATGCACAGAGTTACTTTGCAGTCTGTAATCTGCACACAATCACCAGAGTCCCTCTGAAATACAATGAACAGTACAGTAAGCCTTGGCTTGTGTGTCATCTTTTGTGCTGCAGCGCGAAACCCCTGGTTGGCAGCAGGTCCATGGGTTGTTGGTATAAGCTGCAGTGGCTCCTGGATGAAGGAATGCTGCCCAAAATGCACAGCAGATAACAAGGTGTTAGTCAGGGTCAGCGTTTCAATAAGAGTGGAGGAGAACAAGAGAATCCCTTGGACCTGCAGAATGATGCAGAACCAGCTGGGGTGATCCCCCATATCCCAGGCTGCAAGGCTCTCACAGCCAAAGTGACTGGAAATCCCACCATGCCAACACTGAGCATCGCCAATGAAACCCTGAAGCCGATTTGCTTTTTACTTCGTTTGCACAAACAGCCTTGGCTTTCAGGGCAGCTAATACTGAAGTAAATGTACTAATGGTGCCATCCAGAGGTACTTGGGTGCAGCACACTGCTCTGTGTCAGCAGCCTTGCTCAGTAGCAAGGGTCTAATTTATCTCTGTTTTCACACAGACCTCCTTCATTGATACCAGTATCCGTGTGACATTGAGATGTGGATTCACAAATGCTGCCTGGTGATCTCCATCAATACTAGAGAAAAACCAACTGTTCAATCCTAATTCTCTCCTGTAGGGAGTTAATAGGATTACACAGATCACAGATAAATAACCATGATATTATAAGTTATACACTTTCTTCCTCAGAAATCATCACTTACTGGTCCATCAGAATTATTTCATTTACTTATGTAAACTAAAATTAAGAGAGAGAAATAACACTTGAAAACTAAGTAACATGCAGATAGTCAACGGCAAGCACCATTCCCACAGCCCACCTTACACCAAATGACAGACATTGTTACCACCATGCCTACTGCAAGGAGGTTTGGCAAAAAGGAGTCCAAAAGTTAAATGCAGGGACCGATGTCTGCACTGCATTTGGAGAGTCACCCTGAGTAGACTTCAGCCTTGCCTGGACAGCACATAATGGCTTCATTTTCCAGTGGGCACCCCTGGACTATACCATATTTATAACTGCACTCAAGTTTTCCACCAGGAGCTGCCAGGAGCAGCTATTGATAACTCTTCTGTCAGTGAACACACATGGTGATGGAGAAACCTGCATGGAGAAGGGCCTGAAGGGCCATTAGAAAGAGGTAAGTGAGTCTGCAGAAGCTTGCTCTGGTTAAGACATGAAATGGAAAGACAGCTCTCACATTCCAGACTTCTCTGTGCTGAAAATACATCTAGAGAAAAGAGGAGACATACAGAGTCCTTCATAGGGCTGTGAGAGATAACCCACAGGGACCACGCAGCTGATAGTTTAATTAAACATCTCGATCCTGCTAGAAGTTTCGGATGTATCTTGTATCAAGTAGAGAACACTTACAGTAGTATAAAAATAAATAAGCAAAACCCAAGAAACAAACCAGTTCTATGCACTAAATGTGACACAAAATTATAGCTGTAATTTAATAGGAAGTATTACAGCAGCAATTTAACAGAAGATATCTCTTGAAAATCATAGAATTATAGAATCATAGAATGGCCTGGGTTGAAAAGGACCACAATGATCATCCAGTTTCAACCCCCCTGCTACGTGCAGGATCACCAACCATCAGACCAGGCTGCCCAGAGCCACATCCAGCCTGGATCAAAGAAAACATGCCTCCCCTTCCTGCTGCTTTCATACAGTCCTTACTCAAGATTAATTTTGCAAAGGAAAGCACCATCATGCACCCAAGCCTGCACAAAGAAGTGTTTGTTCAGGCAACAAATGGAAGCATACGTTGATGGCAAATGGGTGCCACCAACAGGTAAAAATCTGGAAAAGGCACAGAAAAGAAACAGCCAGACAGGTCTCATGCATTCAATCTGAAGCACTATTCAGAAGGCGTACCAAGTTTGAAATTACAACTCTTCTTTTAGAAATCAACATCTTGCCTGAGCATTAAGAGTATGGCATAGTTTGGCCAAAAGGCAAGTGCAAAAATCACTGAGTACAGTTATTTCCCGTCCTTCCACAATTACCTGGGTAGAGCAAAGGGTGTAGGGAGGACACTGACCTGTACTTCCCTGTCCGTACCTGCACAGCCCTCATCCCGCACTGCTGGGCGCCTCCGACATCGCTCACGATATCATCTCCAATCATGATGGCCTGTCAGAGCAGTGAAATACGGAAAAATCGGTGTCAAGAGAATTTTATTTCGGCCATCCTTCACACTCCTTTGACATAATAAACAGCTTGATTTGATGTTTAATACTGCCATCAGACAAATTAAACAAGATAAGATTGTCATCGTATTGATTAAATGTCACTCTACCTTGAATATAATTCAGGCAATAGCTCCTTGAGCAATATACCGGTGCAGTATACATCTGTACAATTTGTGATCAATCACAGAAATCAAAGTGATGTGGCACACAGTTCAAAGAAAACGTTGAATTTTATGAAGTTAGTCCCGTTCCATTCCTAACCACGCATTTACGTTATGCTCCAAGTAGTTTAAATTAAGCTCATCTTTTTAAACATGTCCTTAAAATTGGTATTCTAAGAGCTAGGCAAAACCTTAAGCTTGTGATCACTGAAACGTGTAACTTACAGAGCTTGATTCCAACCCATTTTCAGGTTCATATAAAAATTTGGGAAGTCTTCCATGAGTGCAAAATCTAACTTACCAATTTGTGCACAACGTGGCTAATAAACTCAACCGAGCACACTACCAAAAAAAAAAATGTGAAGTGTAAGTAAAAGTAAGGAAGGTGTTGCTTTTCATACTAAAGAAACTGCTGTCACATTTTGAAAGCAGAAGTCCTTCCAGCAGGCATAATTTCAGTTACCACTCTAGCTAATCATCAAGGCTGGAAAAGACCTATGGGAACATCCAATCCAACCGTCCACCTATCATCAATAGTTCTCACTCAACCACGTCTCTCAACACAACGTTTAAACTTTCCTTGAAGACATTCCAGGGTTGGTGACTCCACCACCTCCCTGGCAGATGCTCCTGCTTGAGCAGGGGTATGTCCATTTTCCCAAAATTTAGGTAGCAAAGAGGCGATGCAGTTTACTCACAGTCCACCTATCACATAAGAGACAGCAGCCTTACTATCCAGATCCAGAAGAGCTGAAGCCAGAACTGCTAGATCATCGAATCTAACCTCTCTTATGGCATGCACCTCTTATTTTCACTGAGACGCCTCTCCTACTGAGCCCAACAGCCTGAGTTTCATCAGGATACAGGTTATGCTTGCTGAAGGATGTCCTGCAGAAAAGCAGAAAAGCATCCAGCCTTGGTGTGTGGACATCAAAGCACAGATCAGTTACATCACTAACAAAAAGTATTTGCATGTGATTTTTGCCTGGCTTTACCTGGTTTCAGCATTCAGTCAAAAGTTCTTTGTTTAGATCAAGTGATGGTTTGGTATCTTGTGCGTTCTCTCTGTGAAGTGAATTTCCAAGGTGTATAAAGAAATACTGTAAAACAGTGTCTTACAGCTGAAACACATTTGCTCCAATTTCCTTCATCCCTCTCACCAAGCTTGCAGTTCTTCCCTAAACCTTTTCAGCTGACCCATATCCAAATGGGAACACCAGAATGTGAACAAAATTTCCATGACAATCCAACTAGCAACGTACACAAAGACCTAAACTCTTCCTCGCTGCTCTCCTGTTCATACATTAATCTACCCAAACTTTCCAAGCCCTTCTTGCCACCGAATCACAGCAGGAATTCATGCTGCAATTGCTCTTATCTGAATTCATAGTTTCCACATTAAATTCTCCTACTCCGTGGCTGTGGACTTTGCAATATGCTTTTGGATAGACACTTGCTTTGTGCTACTTCATGACATGAACATACCCAACTAGACAAGCAACCACCCTGCTCGTCCTGCTCTGTCCTCTCTTACATCTCACTGCACCAACCCGTCTTATCATCACAGGCCCAATACCAAACCCCAGTGGGATCCAAGGCAGCATCTTACATGGGCACTCTTTCCCCTGCACTCATGTATACCCTCTTCCGTGTCTCCAGGGATATAAGGGAAACTCTTTAGAGTTCTCTTTAATGCATGGAGCTGCTCTGGGACTGAGCCACGGGTACCATGCATAGGCCAGGGCCCTGGCTATGCATCTGGAAGGACGAGATCAGTTCCTTCTGTCATCTCTATTTCAGCAAAAAGTGCAGCTCCCACTCTGTAAGCTGTCTGCTGGGTGGGACTAAGTTAAAGATATAGAAATCTAAAAGTGCTAAGGCTCCAGAGCTATTTTTCTTCATCATCTGATTACAACAGAACCTTCTCCTACTTACTAAACAGCACATGAAGGAAATCTCAGGATATACCCAAAGCCCATCTAAACAGATTATTTTGTGAGAGCCTTCGTGTACCTAACTGAGATAGGTACATGCACATCTGGAACAGCTTCAGCTGATAAAACACAAATCCTCTTTTGAGTAATGCATCAGGTACAGCATGCAAGATTACATACAGTAGCTACCAGCCCAGTTCATCTTTCATGTTGTTTTTAAATACCATTCATGTGAAGGATTATCATCATCCCTCGTGTGATGGGATGTAATAGGCCATCCCTGCAAGTCAAGGCTCATTTGTCTGGTTCCACGCTGAAGCAGTTTGTTTTGAAGCAGTTTATATATGCACACCCTTGCTTCATTCTGCCTAGGAGCAAAACCTCTGCAATCACCCTTTGAGAGCCTCTCTAAGGAGCAAGGAGACAAAGACTCATGGGAACACAGAGCTGGGGAAACATGGCCATAGGGAAGGAGCAGCAGGAGGCTTTGGGACAGATGGCATTGCCCACAAACTGCTTTAAAGCCACCACACATTGGAGGACTCAATCCTTTTTCATCCTTTCATCACTGGATGATTTTCCTTACCCGCTCTCCTTATGGAAGCACATGTGCTCCCAGACAGATGCAAGGTTCCCTGCAGATAGCTCACCTTTCCCTACCACTGCACCAAACAGGCGTGAAATGTGGAAGGGTTGATTTCAAGTGATGAGTAAATAAAGCATGTACACATAGGTGAAGAGAACAGAATGATGGGAGTGATTACATTTCTCAAAGCAGCTTAGGGGAAAACTGGTAACAGTCGTTGGCTGAGTGCAGTTTTGCCAGAATCTGTGTTTTTTCCTGCTTTTTTTTTTTCTCATTTGTGTGTATATCCTTTGTTTTCACTCCTGGATCCTCAAAACACTGGAAATGAATGTGTTCAGAACACAGGAAAGGGCAGAGTGGGGTGGCTCTGAGCCATGGGGAGAAGCTCGCTCACCAGGGTTGTATTTCACTCCATCCAGGCAAGTTTTCCTGCAAGACACACAGCAGCTCTGCAAGTGCAGCTGCACATGAGCAGCGATGCCTGTCCAGGCCAGCTTGTGGCATACGCATACCAAAATGTACTCCAGCCCCAGGGGATTTCACAGATTTACTATCGGTGAAGGGCAATAATCACTAAAGGAGGAGCAATTATTCCCAAATCATTTAGGATTTAAAAAATCATTGGCAAGAAGATAGAGGTCAAAAGGTGCGCTGTCAAGGGAAATAAAAAAAACTCTACCTGTCAAACCTGGGTTTAACTTCCTCTCTGACTGCAATACGGTAAGAAGAGAAAGAAATATAAAACTGAAAGGTCACATACCCACTGAAAGCAGGAATCAAAAGATCCCCATTTGGGTTCCAATTTTACATGGGGACCATACCATTCATCCATTCAATCAGCCTGGGGAAGGTACTGTTTTAAGTCAACTAAAAAAATTATTGAAAAGGACAGGATTGCAGTGAGATGTCTCTCTGGCTGTAAGAAAATCGTGAAAGAATTAAGATGGGTGTGATTCATATTTCCCTAAACCGTACAGCTGATGAGAGACGGTATGTGTGGCTGTACCCATATGATAAATAAAGCAGATGTGTGCCAAAGCTGAGCAAAGCCATCGCTACTGAATAGCTCCAGTCAAACTAACCCTTATTCCCCACTACCTAGCTGTGCCTGTGCTGCAATGCAGGGAGGAGCTCACACACAGTCTATTAGAGGCTGAAGTCCGTGGAAGGTGCAAACATGAAGATTCAAAGAGAGAAGCATGCTTCTGCAGAGTATTTAATACAATGAATGATTCTAGAGCCAAAAGCACTTAAGCCAAAGCAGATTTTTTGCAACAGGCTCAATTACCAAGCTAAGTGTGCCAACAATGTAAAAAGAAAAGGAAATAAAATAAGGATACTGCACAAAATCTTGATGTGTTAAGAACCTTTGCCCAAGAAATAGGATGCATTTACCGTTCTCCCTATTCCCCATGGCCCAGCTGGTAATCTTCTAGGCTTCAAGATCCCATAATTCTGTTAATTACATTTCTATCCAGGCTGTGCAAACATCAAACACGCATAGGGCATCACCCGTGGCCTCTGACCCCACAGAATTTGTACAACAAGGCAGGTGAAACAGAAAAAGAAACACATGATACCTCTGGGGCAGATTTCCAAAGGTGCTGAGGCCTGCCAGGCAAGTGAAGAAAAGAATCATAGAATCATAGAATGGCTTGGGTTGGAAGGGACCTCAAGGATCGTGAAGCTCCAAACCCCCATGCTGCATGCAGGGCCACCAACCTCCGTATCTAACACTAGACCAGGCTGCCCGGGGCCCCATCCAACCTGGCCTTGAACACCTCCAGGTATGGATGGGGCATCCACAGCCTCTCTGGGCAGCCTGTTCCAGCACCTCACCAATCTCTTGGTAAAGAACTTCCCCCTGAGAGTGCTTGAAACTTCACGCAGCCGCTTAACTCTTCTTTCTGAGTTGAAGAACCTTCCCATTATCCCAGTGACTGTGGAAGGGATGGCTGCATAGCAGCAGATCTCGGGGTGACCCCACTCTGCTCTCACGCACGGCTGACCCCTACCCGAGTTGTGCAGGTGGCAGAAATGGAAGTGGTTAACTACTGGGGGTTTACGCACTCCAGTATGACCCACCATAACTCTGGGCAAAGCAGGACAATTTGCTATAGATAGAACTTCTTCATGATTGTATAAAACTAGCGGAACCTTAACGTTATTTAGGTTTTATTGTAAAGCTGTAAAAATCACCCACTGTTACAGCTGCCTTAAAACATACGAATTAGGTATCTCGGTAACCTTTAAGATGTGTTATTCTTTGTCATACTACTGAATCATAAGACAAATCTGGTTACCTCTAAGAGGTTTAAATTTCCAATCTATTAAAGTAATACTGGCAATCTGTTATTTCTAGGCCATTGAGGAAAGGTTAAAATGAAAATTGGACTTCAGGGAGTTCCTCCCATTCTAAGTGCAGGCTGAAAACATCTCAGCAGCAGAAGGTAAAGTCAGGGTCTCGGTAAGAAGCAGTTACCAAGGGAAATGACTGGTGATAACTTTATTGATTAAAGCGGCTTGAGAAATTTCAGGTTTGCCACTGTCTAGTATTACTGCGGTGAGACAGCTTTATTAAAAAGATATTTCCCATTAAAAGTCAGGTAAAAGAAAATTGTAATATGTTTTCAAGAGCACAGCTCATCTAGAATAGTTTAATGGATTACATGCATTCCACAGGTGGAATAAATTACTGGCAAACATTTTATAAAAGTAAAGGCAAGTAAAGCCAGTCCTCATCTTGCTATTACAAAGATGTAAAGCTCAGTCGGGAGGCAGATTAAAATGTAACACAATGTGCTACTGATTAAGGAACTGACTGAGCAACATACCCTGAGTTTTTATTATTTTGTATGACTAACACAACCCAAAAAATGTGCCTCAAAAGAACATTAAAGTTGCAAAGTTAAGCACTCAGAAGTTAGGAAAATCCACACGCTCTTGTGTAGTTTGTTGTAGGTTGCACAAGGAGGCCGTGGATGCCCCATCCCTGGAGGCATTCAAGGCCAGGCTGGATGTGGCTCTGGGCAGCCTGGTCTGGTGGTTGGTGACCCTCCACACAGCCGGGGGGTTGAAACCAGATGATCATTGTCCTTTTCAACCCAGGCCATTCTATGATTCTACGATTAAATCATCTGTTCAAATCTGGTTCCCCGGGGCAACAAAAACCAAGAAACTTGCTGAGAAACGAGTTGTGGTGTCACAGTCCTGTGTTGAAACATATCCCTGTAATGATGTTCCCCACAGTGGCAGGGGCTGACATGATGGCAAAGTGGGTAAAACAAAGCTTAAGGACCACCACATCATCTACCTATGGAAAAAGGCAAGCAATGGCACTACACAGAGCCTCGGTAAAGCCCAGAGCAGCATACCATTCACATCTCATACAAGCAGAGTGAAAACAAATCTTCATGTGTCTGATTGAGAGGCATAGAATCCAAGGGCTGAGCTATGTATTTGGGCTTTTTTCTTTTTTTTTCCCCCTGTTCTTTCTTTTTTTCCAGCTATTTTTTCTTCAAATGCCATTCTGTTTCTGAAATGGATTTTTTGGCTTGTTGGTTGGATGAATGGATTGAGTAATTGCTCAATATCTAGGATATTTTGTTCAGGCTGAGCTATCATGTTATTGGGAAGATATTGACAAACTGAAGGCAGTAGAGAAAAGAGCCCCATGCTGGGTTAGGGGGCAGAGGGACTGAACCACAAGGAAAGTTGCTGAGAGCTAAACACACAATTTTAGTAAGAGAAAGCCACTGTAATGATAAGGAATCTGGAGACAATTGGAAGAAGAAAACATCCAGGAAAGAAAGCAGTTATTTTTTGGTTGTTACCTGAAGTAAAATGAAAAGAAGGATATATTGTTTAAATGGAGATCATTTCATAGAATGTCAGAAAAAACTGCCTGCCCATGAGATCTACTACGCTCTGAATACTGTCCCTAGGGAACTTTAAAAAACCTTGTTGCTTGCTTAAAACCTCTCTGGACAAAACATGGATAAACATGGAGCAGGGAACATTCCTGCTTGGGGAAAGAGATGGATGAGATGGCCTACTAGGTCTTTTCCATCTTCTCATTCTATAATAAAGTAAAACTCAAGCACACAGTGAATTACAGGGCCATAATTTCATCTCCAGGCTCCAGGGACCTACAAGCCACCCAAACTTCACTCCTGTTATTTATGATGTCACCAGAAGCCTGTGATGGAGTTATTACCTTGTAATTCATTGCCGTCTGTTAGTCATTTCATACTCATCCTTGTGTCCTGTCCGATATAACAACAGATCAATAAAGAGGGCACAACAATAGAGAGGGAAAAAATGGGCCACACTAAGCAAGCAGGGAGCATCCCACACACTCAGTGTGTTTCTGGAAAGCCTGATGAAACCAGTAACATGAGAGGGGATTTGGGCCAGTCGGTGCTTCCTGTCTTTCCCTTTAGGAACCACACTAAAAAAGAAGTAGCAAATGTGACAGCAAAGGAAATAACATTTTAGCTGCAATTCCCCCTCACTGCAGCCCTCAGAGCAACTGTTATCTAGTGAAGCACAACATCTTCCATCATTCAGAACCATTACCTGCTCTGGTGGAACTCCCATTTCTGCTAGGGCTGACTCAAAGAACGCTTTTGCTGGTTTTCCCACTACTTCAGCTTGAACATCACAAGCATACTGGGAAAAAAAAGAGAGAGAGAGATACAGATAACACCATTAAGATCAGAAAAGGATTTGTTCAACTCTGTAGCTCCAGTCAATTGTATAAAAAGTATGTGATTACTGATTTTCACCCTTAAATAACACGTGGGTTAGCAGATGAAGATTACTATCTGGCAGCTTGGATAACAGGAGTGTTCGGTGCTCTCTGTCAAAAGAGAAAGTCCTCTTGAAGCATCTCAAGCTACAAACCTGTTTGATTCTCTGTCGTGACAGCAACCTACCAAGTCAGTTCCAGCATCCCTCCAGTTTGTAAGAGCCTCACTCTGACAGAAATAACAAATAACCTTCACACTGAAAGATGTGGAGAGTTCATTCAACCTCCCTGCATACCTTTAATAGCTAAACTAACCAGCCTGAGTTGAAAACCCTTGCTCTCCAGCAGTGTGCTGAAAACCTGTGTACATAAAGCATTTCTAGCTTGTTCCATGATGATGAAAAGTCCAAACTTTCTGGGAAGGCAGAAAATCTCTCCAAAACTCATACTGATACAAATGAATGTGCTGCAAGCATACATTACATCCACTATCTTCTATGCTTGTGTACTTGCCTACATTGTTTTATTATCCATATTCACTCAGTATGAATCTTTTTACAATCTCTCTGCAAGCCTATAGAAAGGAGAGTAATGATTGTCCCCTTCTCTCACCCTTAGGTCAGTTTATCTACTGGGTTCTGCACAGACTTTGGCTTAAAAACAGACGGCACATAAGTATCTTGCTGAATAAGGACTTTATGCTGTAAATTGCTAAGGGCAAGGGGCTGTGTTAACAATGCTGTGCCAAACATCAATGGACCTTCAGCTTTTTCTTGGATATCTTACAGAAAATCTACCATGTTTTTGTTTTTCAATTCCTTATTTCAAGGGCCTCGCTTCCAATAAAGATACCGTGATGGTAAAAGTTCACATTTTAAATACAGAAAAAAAAATGAATAATATAAATCCAGCCATCTTTAGAATGCAGCAAATGTGTTTCAATCTGTGGAAACTTCCTCCACCAAGGAGAGTAATTACAGATGATGACCCATATTCATGCCAGTGACTCTTTAACAAGGTGCACAGAACGAGTAAGCATAATGCAAGCTATAAAATACCTCTAATGCCTTCATATATGCTCCAACATCAAGTTTCAGACCATCAGTTTCTTTATAGTAGCGTCTGGAAATGAAAGTGATAAAGTTCCAATGAAATGAAAACGTTGGCAGTTAAATCCAAAGAAACTACATTTTATTATTTCTCTGCCTATACAGATGTCCATATGGCTGCAACAAAAAGTCAAGTCATCAGAAACTCTGAAGCCTTAAATTAGCACCAGGAATTAAGTAAAGGGCAGGCTCAGCACTATGCAAAGATTTCAGACCAGGCGCCCATCTGGTATCTGGGACACGATTCTACTCATCAAAAGGAATTTCCTCAAGTTTATATTAGGGATGAAGTTGCCCCATTTTCTACTTCACAGAGTATCAGTTTCTCACAAAGGACAGCATGTACATTGCTCTTGTTTTGGTCAGAGGCAGAGGTACTCCTTGGTAGATACAAGACCTCCTTCAGTAAACCTTGGAAGGAGACCCCAGACAGGCGATCACCATTGCTTGTTATCAGCCTTTACTTGCCTTTACTTTGATCGGGACTGAGGAAGTCCTCAAAACTAGATTTTACTCCTTCCAAAAATGTTGCTATTGCTATGAAATTCTCAATATTAATTACTGTCTTTATGGCCTTTTTCTGGAATAACCATTCATGTTAACACAGGTCTTCTAAGCTCTCCTGATCAGAGCATAGATGGGTTTCTGTATGACAGGAAAAAAAAAAGTAGGATGAGCAGTCAGTTAAGATTTTATGCCTTATCCTTCTGCCATTTTCGATTATTCAGCACAGCCTCCTTTTAAAATGACCACTTGACCTTTGCTAGAACAGCCATTAACCTTCTATAGTCTAGCGTAAACAGCTTAATTTTCTGACAGTGGCATGACAGAAGAAATTACAAAGCCAATTCCCACTCTCAGCCCAAAACAGATGCTAAATGTAAATCACTCCATTTTCAAGAGGAGGGCATTCTGCTTCACTGACTCTGACGCTTTCCTTTTCCATGGAATGAACTAAAACTTCAACAGAAATCAACCTGCTTGCCCCAGGTAGAGGAGTTGTTAAGGTCCTAACACACCAACTCTGCACATGAACAACAAAGCTGACTTGTGGTTTGTTGTTTTTTTTTTCACATGACTCTTGGCATCGATGGTGCATCTTAGCTGTAAACTGTTGAGCAATTCATCCAGTTCATAATATCCATTCATCAGGTCTGAGAACTTACCTATCAGAGTAACTTATTCAGAGATTTCTGCAGAACTCTTATTGACAGTATCTAGAGGCTTGATTGTAGAAGAGCAAAAACTGAGCTCAGGAAATCCAAAAGATGGGTTATGCTTCATTAAAGAACAAATAATAAAAAAAAACGATAAAACCCACACCCCACCAAACAAACAAACTGTGGGCCTGCTCCGGAGCTGTCTACATCAATGAAGGACTAAGCAAATAAATACTTTTATATGCACAGGGCACAAAGTCATTCTGGCATTGCTCATGTTGCAGTCTTAAAGGTTGATTCTGTATTTCATTTTGAAAGATGGCACGATGCGATACAAGGCCTGGTTATTTTACATATGTTAGCCATTGTGCTGTTGGCTTATAATGGCTTTTCCTTATCCTTCCAACAGAAAAACTGTATGGGCTTTTTGCCCCGGTTTATAGGATCAGAGCATGTGAGTGAAAGGATTGGCAACACAATGGATTTAACTGCTCCTCACTGATAAGATCTACCTTCTGGATCAATAACCCACAAACTCAGAAGGGCTTTCACGCTCATTATGGTCTATTGAACCACTGAAAAAAATTCTCTATGGTTTCCTCAACCCAAACATGCATATTCTTTTTTAAGCCTATACACAGGGCTACAGATAAAAATAACTCCACAAAGGCCACTGGGATTTGTCATTATTCAGCACTGTCATTAATAACCACCTGTTCACAATCTCAGAACACATCTAAATGAATGTTTTAACTAAAACATTCAAAATTCCCGGGCTGGACTTTTTCTGCCTATGAAAATAAGTAGTCAAAATTTCACTTTAGTGTTCAGAGTATAATTAAAAATATCTTCTGACACCTATACTATCAAAGCAACCAATTTGCCAATCTTCACCATACATATCAGCCAAGCCACCTCTCAGTATACCATTGGGCTCTCCCCTCAGGTCTCCTCAGCCACCTCTCTTTGCTTGCAGCCAGATAGCCCCCGGCTGTACCACAGTTTTGGTGGAGTTTGGGCTTTGCAGAAAAATGACCAGCAACAACTGAAATTCAAGAGATGCCCCCACCCAGTGCACCACAGAGACCTCCCAGTCAGTATTTGCTAAGTTAGCTGGAGGATTAGGCACAGCATGCTGAGTGATTCCCGGTGCTCTCTGCAAATCTGCGCAGCGATGAACCGGGTCTCATCCCAATGAGCGATGCATCCATACCACCCTTAACCTTTTCACTTCAATTTCTCCTTGTATCTCTGGAAAGACTACCAAAAAAAAAAAAAAAGGGGACTCAAGACTCCTGTCCTGGCCAAGTTTGGTGACTGAATTATGCTCCTCGGTGATCCACTGAGCATCTTTCATCGACAGATACCTCAACAGATCAGCCTCTCCATTTAGACACATCAATGAACCACTTAGAAGTTGGCAGTGTGAAAGCCTATGCCAGTATCTGGCTTCCACTAAGTAGAAAGGCATTGGTTGAAATTAAAAAATAGAAAGACGAGAGGGAGAAACAAGCAGTGCTCAACTCACCCTTTTCCGAGGGAGATCAAAACAGGCTTCTCCAATCCAATTAGAACTCTGAAAGCTTCATTAAGGTTTGCATAGGAGAAATTTTCTGCTGCATCTCCAATAACCACGCAGTTTGGGTTTGTTTTATCAACGTCAGCAAATTCAGGGACAAGATCTGAAGAAAAAGAAATCCATATATTCCTTACCATTTCATATCCTACCTGGATATTTCATATCCTACCTGACTGGCGGTTTTCTTGTAGATTTGTCTTTCATTCATTACTCAATGCATTAAAAAACATAAACACAAGTCTGAATCAAATAAATAAATGCAAGTCTGTTCTCCAGCTTCCTTTTATTCCTGGCTAGATCCTGCTATTCATCACAAGGAAGAGAAAAATAAACCATTTCCCACTTGCCTGAGCTCCGGCCACCCACTTCTAAGTGGCTCAATACACACAGGCATCTAGACCTGGGGATAATCTGTTTGCAGAGACGTTTGCTCTTTACCTCCCACACTATTATTTACTGCTCCAAAAAGATATCCCTGCAAAAGGAGGCCTCCTTGGCTGTTGTTGTGCCAACTCACTCTATCAGCCTACCTTCACTGCACTACTGATGGAGATCCCACTCAACCCGTACTGTTACAGTTCTTCCAGAGTCTCATGACTAAAGAAAGAATAGGAACAGAACAGCTAGGAGCTCTTCCCCCACCAAGCTATGGGACTTTACTGCTTGATCACAAATGCCCACATTCATCTGAGTTGTCCCCACCCAAGTCCCACTGGTGCCCCACCATCGTGCACCAGCAGATGTGGCCTCAGCCCACGCTCCTTCAGAAGGCGGCAGGCTGCTGGTGCTGGGGCGGTGACTTCAGACACAGAGATGTCAAAGCCCAGGCCCTGCAGCTTCTTCACAAATTTCTCTCGGGTCGCTTGTGTTTCGTTAGTGCAGAACTGCAGCTTTAGGCCGGACGCCTTGATTCTGTTGAGTAAAAGCAGCAGAAGGGTTAATTGGACATGGAAAAGGAGCTGGAAGTATCAGCTTTACTAATCCACACAAAACACGGATAATTACAATAAAAATGCAATGATGACAACAGGAGCAGGATCCTTTACCATGACCGTGTAAGCACACCTACAATACACAGAATTAGAATCATAGAATGGCTTGGAATGGGTTGGAAGGGGCCTCAAGGATCATGAAGCTCCAAACCGCCCTTCTGCAGGCAGGGCCACCAACCTCCATATCTAATACTAGACCAGGCTGTCCAGGGCTCCATCCAACCTAGCCTTGAACACCCCCAGGGATAGGGCATCCACAGCCTCTCTGGGCAGCTGTGCCAGCACCTCACCAATCTCTTGGTAAAGAACTTCCCCCTGATATCCAACATAATCTTCCCTCCTTCAACTTAAAACCATTTCCCCTTGTCCTGCTGTTATCCACCCTTTCAAAGAGTTGACTCCCTTCCTTTTCATAGGCTCCCTTAAGGTACTGAAAGGCTGCGATGAGGTCACCCTGCAGTCTTGGAGCACTACATGTGCAGAGCCCCTGCATAACACGTAACTGGCACCTGGAGCAGTGCTAACATCACCATGGTGGCAGCACTGATGAAGGACATGATACTCAGGATACCCCAGCCTGCCATTTTCTCATTCCCTCCATGTATCAAAAACCTCCAAATCCAGTTTTGTATCATTAAAGCAGTCCTGGGACCTACACACAGACTGCACAGCCATGACCACAGGAGCTGGTGCAATAGCACTATTAGCATTTTAACTCGGATTTACACCTTTCCACTCACTGGTCATCTGCTACAGTGATCAGCACTTACACTGGAGGTAACAGCACAGCTTTGCACTTCTGCAGACTCCAGGCACGAGGCCTGCTAGTTACACTGTGCTACAAGAATGATGCTTTTATCAATGCAGGGATGGCTTCCGTCACATTTATCATGCAATCTCTCATAAAACACCTGTGCTGCTATTTGTTGGGTAATCCTGAAAAACAGAGCACTTTCATTGATTTATTAATAAATGTTTACAGGAAAAAAAAATGTTTTTGACTTCTCCAGGGAAGAAAAGAAAATACGGCCTCAAGTGCCCAGAGCCAAGGACACCATTCCTGTGGATCACTGCTCTGCATCCTCATGCGAGTCCTCTGCCTCAGAGCAGTTTTGCTTCCCCACCTGCAAACAAAGGTGCTAACAGTACGCATTGCACAGCGCTTCAGCGTTTGCAGAAATGTAATTATCTCATCTAGTTTTCACTGTCACGTGAAAATAAACTGTTTTGACCATTCTTTGCTGCACAACACCAGAAGCATTTCACAGTGCCAAGCTGATGCCTTGGGATTCACCAGGTTGTGGTGACCCACTGGAGATATCATGAAAAGGCCTCTTCTCCAAGGATCAGCTGTCTGGCTTTTGGAAAATCAACGTATTTCAACATGGTCACAGCAAAAGAGAGGCCTTTAAAATCTATCTCAATTTATTTTTTTTCTTAATTTCTGCCAAAGTGACCCTCCCGTAGCTCCTGAAATGTACTAAAATGCCTAAATTTTGTTAGTTATAGCAAGAATATGTACGTAACTATCTTTGGGACCTGGACCTGGGCTAATACAGGTTTAGATACCTAGGTAAGTCTGAGATTAGGTTTATTAAATTGTTACTAAACTATGATTGTGGCTTTTTTCTCGTGTGTATGTGTTAGGAAGAAAGATGGCTTTTCTATCAGGAAATCTCCTGCACCGATTCTTAGAAAGATGCGTGGGTCCTTTTTCCAGGGGAGAAGATCCCAACAGGTTGGTGCAAACACCAAACCCAGAGACTACACATCCGATGAAGAACTTTCCATCCAAGAATTCTTAGAAACCCAGTCCTGACCCAGAGCGCCCCTTCTGCTCATTAAAACTGCATGCCGACGTCTTCCTCAATAACACAGGTGATTCATTTCTTTCTTATTATTTGTCTTTCCTAATCATAGGTATGTGAATTATCAATTACACTTAGTGTTTAATTGCCCTTCATAAAGATAGCTTTTCTATTTTAAATTAGGCAGTTAATATATTGTAACTAATAGCATCCACTTGTACGTTATAAATATATCTTCATTGATTGGAGCAGTGAATGTGAGATTCGCTCGCAAGTTAATGAAGCAATTGAGTGAAGAAGTGCAGGGTGTACCCGGGGAATAATTATTGTTAATGAATTATGATGTGACCTTCTCAGAACAATGAACAATCGGTGTGACAGCGAGATGACAGCGTTCCACATCTGTTATTCGAAACACGGTTTCAGCTGTAGTTAAAAAGCAAAGCAATGTAATTTGGATGCATAAACTTTTAATACAGTGCGCTGTTGTTAAAAACTATATATATATTCTAAAGGTAAAGAATGCCGTGATTCATGATTGTCTGGAAACAGACATATGTTGAATAAAAATATATTCTCTCTTCTCAAAGGTCAATGAAATGAATTCAGGAACATCACTAACCGTTGAGTTGTGCAGACAAGTATATGTGCCCAAGCTGGTCAGCTGGCTGAAAGCAAAGACCAGCTTGTCCTCTACTACAAATTCAGCTTCTTCTCAGAATTGTAGAAGAAAACCTCAGTTGCACTGCTAAAATGCATGACAGAAGTGGATGCATCCTGAGCAGCCTCTGGCCTTACGACAACCAGCAATGATCATTTCAACAAACGAACGTAGCTCTTGGTAAGAAGTAAGGCCTGGAAAGAATTCAGCCAACTTGGTCAGAAAATGAGATTTCTTTGGCTGAAGCACAAAGATAGCTCTCAAAAGCGTCCTGGAATGCTAAACAAAAGAAAATCAACAAAACCACTTGAATCTACAATGAAGAGTTATAGCTACATACAAACTTTTTGAGTGAAAGCTCACCTGTTCTTCCCAAGTTGGTGTCCCTAAAAAAATCCCTCTGTGAGCTCTCTGCCAAATCCCTGTGCGATACAATCACACCCACTGGTAAATGTGTGATTAGATGCACATCAGCACCGGTCCTACAGTGCTCAGCATGCAGACCGTAGGCTCTGCTGCTGAGTTTCAGAGGAAACCCTGGGTTTCTGAGCTGATGCGCACACGGTAAGAACCAGAAGCAGGGCATATTACTGCACCTTCTAGCACTGCCAAGTGTGGGGATGCTGGTAGAAGAGGAAGAACAAAATTTGTGATGTGATGCTTTGTAAGATAAAGAGCAAAGGATTAGATGCTTGCAAGTAGAGAAAAATGGGCCCCAGTCCCAGAGCAAGAATGGGGGACCTTCAGTTTTGTCTGCATGCTCAAAGAGCTGGCTTCTCAGGGTGTCACGAGTGGCAAACTGCTAAAACCCACTCTGCTGCAAAAAACACTTCTCAGAGGTGTAGCTGGAAGGGGACAGCAGGGTGTGGACAACAGCAGGGAGCAGATGAGAAGTCTGACAGCCCTGCTGCTGCATGGGCTCACCTGCAAGCCTGTTATGCTCAGAGCAATGAACCACTGCTAACAGAACTTCCAAGCCACAAATCATACTTAGAATCAAAGTATACTTGGACAGATGAGTGCAGAACTAAAACATCAACAGGTGGGTAGGAAAACCTCTTCCTATGCTTCACCACTTGGTCCCAAAACAACTGTTCAGTCACCCAAGCGATCCCTAAATCTAGAACTCAGCACCAAGCACATCGTGAGGATGCGGACGTGGGAGGTAGGGAAACGAGGTTTGAATTCCAGCCCGTCACTGTCCCTCCTGCTGTACCAGCTCTTTGAACTGACCTTTACCTCATCCTGCCAGAGCAGGACAGGACGCTGAGTGACAATGTCCCACAATGCAATTACTGTGCGTCAGATGAGCCAGTCCCTTACAAATCACCTCGAACTTTACACATCTGCTGGCTGTCAGCATCTGCCAGGTTCACTCACCCGAAAATAATGAAAAAACTCTCATTATTGTTCCATAACAGGTAAAGTGTTAGGACAATTATTAGACATCCTGACTGACCTTGTGCAGACTTAACCAGCTGCCCTTGCCAACCTTTATGGGCAGCCCTTGGGCATATAAAACACAAAAGCTGTTCTTTTAGACAATGAAGAGGCTGTGACACTGGCAGAAAGAGAAATGGCCTGAGGATCCAGAGTGAAAGCCATCACTCCTTCAATTCATGCTGTCCCGCAAACAGCAAAAGAAACTGAGGGCACGGTGAAGGCTAAACTTCAGCCTCCCCACCTCTGGCCACCCTCTGGCTCAGTGAAAGGTTTTGCTAACAAAAGAGTTGAAATCATTCAAAAGGAAACCTCTGAAGGGCCATATTATTCCATGTTGCTCACTGCATGGCTCATGCACTGCCTTTTGAAGCAATGAAGAGTGGCCGCCATCAGAGGGAAGTGCCCCCATTTCCCTGCTCCCCATAATTCACCTGGCAAATCACACAGTGCTGTATGAAGAAGGCAAATATTCTTTTCTAGCCATGATAATTAGCCAATTACATCGTGAAGAGCCAAGCTCAGGTCACAGTAATTAATGCCAATCCTGGGCCTGATCTTGCAAGGTGGACAATGGTGAAATTCAAAATGGTCCCATGATAGAACTAAGGACTCTGGAAACACCACTTGGAAACACTTTGACAGCAAGAGCTTAAATTGTTTAGTTGATGTTCAATATAAACTTGAAATCCTACTACCACCTTTAGTTTGGTATCTAAATCACCCTTAGTTTTTAAAAAAGCAGAGATATTGGGTTCCCATAAAGAACACAAGGCCTGTCTAGTCCTGTATTTCCCACACAGGCTGCCTTCCCCTGATGCACCAAATACAGTTGGATACCAGAGTTACTGAACACATTACTTAGTGCTGCAAATCACATTTCACCTGCCTGAGCAGAAGGGCAGATTACATCACAGACTCACGCAACACTGAGTGCTGCTCAAACCTACAGGTGCAAAGAAACTCTGGTAGACCTTAAATACTTGGCAGTTGTCCACTTTGGAGCTGTCAATGACAAAAATCAGAGCTTCGGGTGTTCAGTTAGCAGGAACAGATCTGGAATATATTTATTTTCATTAGGCAAAACATTTCTATGGGCAATTTAATTAATCATACTCCAATAGTTTCAGTTCTTTGCTGAAGCAGTTGCTTTGTCTCTGAAGCCACTAATTATTCCATTAAAAGTTCAATCAAAACCAAGCTACCTTTGTCACCATCCCATTCTTAGTTTGTATAAAACAGCAGCTGTTTGTAAATAATGGATTCTGTTTTAAGTAAGTCAGTTGCCGAAAGGCTTCATGTAGCCTATTTTATCAATAAATAATTCACTCTCACGTGCCTTGCACTCTACTTTAGAAGGTGCCACACAATTTCATAGCAAAGCAAGCTGCATTTCAGCAAGCCTAATGTGACTTCAATCTGGAAGTGATGAACTGCTAAGGATACAAATGCAGATACAAGCTTCCTCAAAGCAAGCAAAACTCAGCTGAGCATCCTTTGGTACCTGCAGAAGCTCTCAGTTGACTTCTGCACCTTTCACTGTACTCTGTAGAAGCAGCATAGCTAAGAACTACTCCTGCCAGGGCATTGCCTGCAAAGAATACGTGCATTTTTAATGAAGGCCCCTTAGCCTAACGGTGACAATGAATGATGGCGGCATGGCTGAGGATATGCAAAGGATCTGCTTTGGTTCTTAAGATTTCAGACCAAGTTCACCCAACATGAAAGATGGGAAAAAAATGTTACCCAGCAGCATTAAGCTGAGACAAGTCGCAAGTTCTAAGGCACTGAATGAGGCAGACAATGCTAGGCCATTTCAGGGTTAATCGGTATTTAGATAGTAGAAGAACAAGTACTGTTAGTGGGTATCATTTTATTATTACTGTTAGTGGGTAATACATTTTATTATTCTTCGTTGGTAAATATTAGTATGTCCCATAATTGTGCAGATGGATGGTAAATAGCTCAAGACCCTAAAGGTTAATGATATTTAAATTCCAAAAGTGTAAGCACTTATTCATGCAATTTACACAGACAGCATTTGCCCGGAGTACCTGCACCTTCGGGCAGGCAGCTCTTTTTAAAACAATAACAAACATTGCTAATTAGTGAAGATTAGGAAGGTCCACCACTTCAAGAAACCTGGGTACACGGCTAGTGCTGCAGAAACATGAGACCACAGGCTGCTGAGAGCTATGGCCACTTCATAGCCAGTGAGGGTTCTGTTCCTGGGTTCAGCCAGTGAATAGCTCTGTGCCTACAAGGAACTGATTAATCTCTTTTTGTCCCTGTGGCTGCATCCAGAGAGGGCAGATGGTCACACCCAGCCTTCTTTGGGATCTGCAGATGAAAACTGCCAACAGAATTAAGTGTAAAGACAAACAAATGGACACTAACCCAAGAGTTTGTATAGTTTATGTGAAAGCCTTTCTAGGACTCCTTTTCTATCCCGTGCCCTCAAAATGCAGCAAATCAAGAAACTTTGGTTATCATCTGTTGCAACAAAGATTTCTTGCTCCCTGCCCTACCCACGCTTTCAGATGGCTCTTTGTAAACCCACCACCATCCCACCCGAATCCCCGCATGCTGAATTGCTTTACAGTTCCCGTTCCACTTGTTCTGCTCACAATCCTCTCCTTGTCCCACTCCCCAGGTAGCTGACTTTAACATGACTGCCCAGCTGCTCCACAGCCTCCCCGCGCCCCAGATTTCCGCTGCTCTTTTCAGGGCCTCTGTAGAAGGCCCCGCTCACAGATGCACTATACAGGCCAAACAACAGGATGTTGTAAACGTCCAACTACTGTGTGCTTTTCATATGGATATGCTAATGGCCATACTATCAGCACACAGCTGTAAATGCAAATAGCAGAGCTCAGCTTGGGCATCTTTTATGGGTGTTTAACCACCTTCTGTCTTATAAGGGACCAACTCCCTATTATTTGGAAGAGAAAAAGCGAATAGCTCACCTCATGTCAATGCCGTGTAAATCAATTAAGACAATAAGAGCACAGTACAGAGGTGCTATTAAGGCTGGCTCCAACAGAAGGCTTTAAGTCACTGATGGCTTTCTCATCTGCCCCAAACGGCAGCCTGATGTCTGCCAGCTATCTGCACACACCGCAAAGAGGTGTGTTTCATTCCACTCCATTATAACTCAGTTACGACAGATGCATGCCACAGCAAACTAAGCAATCAGGAAATGTTGTGGGTTAGAAGTTTCAAAGGGCCAAATGATCTTAACAAGAAATTTTTTGGACTGTCTAGTCACATACCTCTCCAATATCCCCACCTAAAATGAACAAGAGCAGTCCCTGGTGGGTTTCTGTGTGTTTTGGCACCCTGGTTTCTGGGTTAAAACAGTGGTGCCAATGCCCTTTGCCACACAGGTGCCTCTCTGCCATGGTTTGTCCAAGCATCAGAAGGATCCAGATTCACCATAGTACTATTTGAGAACAGAAGGACGTGTGCTCCATACAAAAAATACTTCCACGGCTCATTCCTTTGCTCCCTATTCACCCATTTCCATCCAGTGCATACTGAATCCTAAATTCTTTCACTGGTAAAGATTATCAGAGATGCAGGTACATTAGGAATAAAACACTCCCTGTTGTCCTCACAATACCACCTCAGACAGCGAGCCATTCCTTGGGTGAATCTCTAAAGTACAGACAAGTGTGTTACTGAATGCCATCCTGGTCGGGGCATTTCAGAGCCCATCAGCTTCTTTGGTGTTTTTTCCACTCCATCTGACTGTACTGAAAGCTAAAACCAAAAACAAATGAGAAAACCGACCCCCTGCAGCCATCACAAACATAAAGCAGACTGAATTCTGCTGGCAAAAATTACACCGCTACTCTCTCAAATGCTAACTGAAATAACTGCATAGCAGAATTTGGCTGAAAACAAGAAAAATCACGCAGCAAACATAGGTTTAGAGGAGCTGAAATGACTTCAGTCATATGAAAACAGCAGCAAATGAAAATATTTACTTAGGTTTTCTATTGGTGTGTAGTATATATATTGTTACATGAAGTTAATTGCTGTAACGGTGTGGGAGATGATGCAGGAAGACAACAGGTCAGCCACCACTTTGTGAGAGTTCATATCCACAGTATGAATCATCAGAGTGGTGTTTGAGAATCACAGTGGACTTTTAAAAGATATACATGCACTGAGAAATTTCAGATACATCTCTTTGCAAAAGACTGTGTCAAAGAGAATTAGTTATAAAGTTCCTAGCTATCTGCGTTTATGACTTCTCAATTGATACAAAAATGAATTAGTTAGAAAAGAGCCACTTTTAGCTTTAATCCACCTGCATGAAACCACTGAGCCGTACTGTGACGCAGACACTAATATTAATGATCAACTCCTAATAGGATAATGAGTGAATAAGGATTTTAAGTGGTGTGAGCTAGAACAATTACCAACCTAATAGGCAGATAAATAAGGCTACTTGACTTTACCCACAGAAAACAATCATTCTTAACCACTTACATTGAACGACCTGAGCAAAATATGCTTTTTCTTTTTGCTTCCTGATGCCTTTCAATGGTCATTTGTGTTGTCCCCAGCTGCTACCGACAGAACCACTTGTTGACACATCTGGCAGACCAGGTATATCAAAACTTGCCTCCCTGTTCCTAGCACGCTCCTTAAGAAATAACCGTGGTGCTCGGAGCTGGGTGTCACCATGCAGGGCAGTGGGCAAAGTGCTGCACACAGAGTCACCACACTGTTCCCATACTGAGCCCCAACCCTGCTCATCATACCCTGTCCAACTCAGCTCAGCTCTCCCAGCATCTCCAAACCCTCCTCAAAGATGCCCCGAAGCCCCCTCTGCATCAGGTCAAATTAGCTGCTGAGATGCGGAAATGCCTAACAAGTGACAGGGGCCCAGATACTTCCAGCATTTCAAGAGAAAGCCACTAATATCTTGTATTTAGCCCAAGGCCAGAGCTTTCCTGTTGTTTCAGCAGCGCATTTCTGGCATTGCTGTAAGTTAAATTGCAGTGTATGTTGCCTCCGTATGGGAGGTTTCAGCAAATGCAGTGACAGTGTTATTAAATAACAGTCTGCAACCTGATGGAAAATAAAGTTTAAAAACCTAGGAGAAACAAACAATATGTCAAAAACATCTGGGGAACTGTGATGCAGATATTATTAATATGTCCTGGTTTATAAGGAAATGATCTGCTTGCAGACAGTAATTATACGGTTGTTGTTATTTATGTTTACTATGGCCATGCCTGAATGCCTCAGCTACGATCAGGGCTACCCTGCACAAACTCAGCATAAGAGAGAAGCCCCTGAAGCACTTACAGTCTAAAGAAACAAAGGAATAAATCCCCCAATTTACCAAAGGAGAAATAAGCCACAGGAGAACAAAATCATTTTGTCACAGCCATGCAAAAAAACTCCAGCAGAAGGAATCAAGCAGCTTCTCCGTGAGATAAAGGAGGCTACAGATAATACAGAAAATAAAGCAAAATTAATCTGTGGCTCTGATGGCAGGCATGTGTGTCCTTCCTCTGTCTGAGCAGAACACCCGGCTCTGACCATCTCCTGCAGACACCAGGATGAGAGGTAATGGCCTCGAGTTGCACCAGGGGAGGTTCAGGTTGGATGTTAAGAACAATTTCTTCTCTGAAAGAGCGGTGAGGCCCTGGCACAGCTGCCCAGGGAGTATTGGAGCCACTGCCCCTGGAGGTGCTCCAGAACCATAGGGATGTGGCACCGGGGGATGTGGGCAGTGGGCATGGTGGGGTGGGATGGGGTTGGGCTTGGGGATCTTAGTGTTTTTTCCAACCTTAATGATTCAATGATTCTATGATTCTTCCTCCTGGAGAAGGGAATTGCCAGAGCAGCTGGGAGCCCAGGCAAAGTAATCAGAAAATGCCAGTCAAGGAGATGTGACAGAGCGCTGTTGCAGGAAGGTGATAGGATGCCTTATCCTGGAAGATAGAGAGCAGGAGCTGCTCCTGCATGGACAGACTGACTGTCAGCTACAGCATCAGCAGGGAAATAATGTCATCAGGAGGATTTGGGTGAGATGAGAAGGGAAGCCACGGAAGTTTAATCCTGGCAGAGGTCGCACCCAGCAGCATCTGCCTCCGTGCTCAGCAAGCAGGCTGCTCTACACCGGAGGAGAAATAAAAGCTTTTATTTTACTGTAATCTTTTCCTCCTAGGGTCTATTCTGAATCCCGGATCTGCATCCCAACTACAGAAAAGCAAGAGAACACACTGCAACCTTTGTGTACAGAAAACACAGAGTCCGTATTTACCTCGGAATAAATAGAGTCCAGTGCCACACTTGCCCCCTGGGTCCCGCTGTGTGCAGGACACACCGGCCAGTTCACCAAGTTAATTAACTGAATGAGGCCACTACCTGCCCAGCAGCGCTTAAGCCCTTTGCATGACCGACATCGCATCACCCAGCTGAATGCAAAGGCCACGCTTCTTCCCCAGCACCCCCCAACATTCACCTGACCATGACCCACAGGCCTGCAGCACCCTGCGGGCTCCCAGCCCCCACCCCACAGAGCACAGGGCCGGGCTGGCAGGGCCTCACGTACCTCCGCACCGCCTCGGCCGAGCCAGCGATGGGCACCCCGCCGCCCTCCCCGCCGCTGTCGTACAGCACCCCGCTGATGTCCAGCAACAGCCCCCGCACCGCCCGTGCCCAGGCCGCCATGTCGGCACCGCCTCGCTGCCTCGGGGGCTGCCGGGAAATGCAGTCTGAGTGCAGTGAGGCGGCCCGAAGGGAGCGGGGGATGGCTGTTAAAAGTAGCAGGGATGCGTGTGGTTCTTTTCGAGTCACACTGCTTCTGTCAGCTCTGAGTGTCCCACCATGTCAGGAGGATGGCCTGGGCTCTGCTATGGGTCTGCCTGCTGACCCACTCTGCGTCTCCCCTTCACGCAGTTCCTCCTCTCACACGGCTCCTAGAGCACAGAGACATAAAACCCAATAGATTGGATGCAATGCTGAAGGTTCCCCGGTCACTCTGTAGGACACGGGCTCCCCAGAGGTCTCTGAACATCCATGCAAACAGGAGCGTGGGCTTGGTTCGCAGGGACCCTCTGCTATGGGGATGGCTGTGCTGGCCCAGGGGATCCCTCCAGTCCGGTGATGGCTGCTTGGCTCTGCCTGCCCCAAACACCCCGTCAGCCAAACACCGCCTCGTGGCAACTCCTCACATGTGCTCCATGAAAAATAATTGCCTCGTCATGTACAAAATTGAACTGGTCCCCTCTCTTTTACAGTCACGAACAAGATTTTATCAGCAGTGGTACAGATAGCTCTGGTTTCTTCCTCAGTAGAGTCCAAATGCTGCCTTATTGCTAATATTATCGATAGCACGCTGTGGCTCACAGACTGCATCACAAGCAGCGCTGGAATCACAGTCCACTTTGTTTTAAGGAAAGCAGAGGAGCCTTGGCAGCATTGATTTGCATCGCCACGTCTGGAACAGCCTTGGCTTCTCCTTAAAGATAATATCTAAACTGTGAAATTCACTAAATAGACCCAGAAATGGATCAGGTTATTTAAAACAACATCACTAATGGCGCAATATCTCAGCTGTCTACGCTGATAGCAAACATTGTCTTGGATAGTGTTATCAGCCCAGGACACCCGCTATGAATATTGATCTGCAGCTTGTTACAGCCATCACTGCCGTCAGGACAGGTCAGGGTTGAAACCCACCCAGCATCAAAGCAATTTAAAGACAGCACTCAGGCTGAATTTTAATGCTTGAGCTGGAAAGCAAACCAACTTCAAACAGACTGCTAAAACCAATCCATGAACGCGTGCTTTTTGTGTGTGCCTTCCATGGGCATGTCTGTTTGTAGGTCAGTCGCCATGCACGTGCTAACCTGATGATATTTGAAGATGTCTGCTAGCCCACAAATTAATCCCAGCACTACAATTTACCTTTTAAGCTTCTGCAGTTGCAATAACTCAGAAATATTTATACTTTCACCATAGATCAGATCAATTTTTCCTTCCAAAAATGAAACATCTCCAGTGCTGCAAAGGCTGACAGACAGAATAAAGTGAGCCATACACCGGATCAAGGTATCTACATTTTTTCCAGGTACGTTGAAACTGCTATTGTGGCAAACAAAAAGAATCTCGTTCGAAAACATTTCTACTGGATATGCAAGAATATTTCATACTCATTTCCATTATTTGACCTCACTTTTAAAGTACACTGTCCAGAAATTGGAAACTTTTCCCTCTCCTTCTGCACCTCAGGCAACTTTATCACTTCAACACGCAAGAAGCACTGAGCAGCACCCTTCAGAGCGCTTTTCAGCTCCCCACCAGGGTCATTTTCATGCAGGATGCATCCATAAAACTAAGCTTCATTGGACTGCAGCTTCAGTGCATGAACTGCCCAGGACAGAGATAACTTCTCTTCTGAATGTGTCTGCTATCCCATACCAGAGTCCAGTGCCAAACGGACTCTCAGGTGCTGCCACCATGAAACTGACTAAAGAAATTACTTGTAATCATGTCTCCTTGAACATCTTTATCTCATCTTCCAGCTCCTTATCAACTTAAGATCCATGCCTTTGCAATAACAAAAGAAATCCCAATTCTATCTTCTTTATTCCTACTCTGCAGCACCTGTTACCATTGAGCAGCGCCATATTTTTATCTAGTTGGATTCCTACAGACGGGTAGAGAGTGGGAGCACTCCCTTTCCTGCTGCACAAAGTCTTTGTCTACACCTCATCCTGATGTGCAGCACCAACAAAATGCAGAACTGCTAAGGGGAGGGGACAACACCCTCCTCAAATGCTGCAGAAGTACAGCATTATGTTGCTAGGAAGTTTTAAATAAAGGTCATGGGAGTGGAGCAGGGTGGAGAGACCTGACCTGCTGCTGCTCATCTTACCCTTGCCATAAGGATAGGAGGTGATGGGGTACATGCCAGGTAATAGGGCTCAGTCAGGGGCTGCTTGGTGGGGCAGGCGTCCTGCAGGGTGTACCTCAATTTCTCCAGCTGTGAAATGGTGCTGATGCGCACGCCAGAGCTGAACTCCAGGAGTCAGGGCCAGCCCTTGAACTACCCAGCCCTTGAGCTGACCCCAAACCTACAGAAAACGCGAAGATGCTCATTTGCGAAGATGCTCATTAGGGACCAAAGCTCAATTTTACACCCAAAACAAAGGCCGCTGGGCAGGGGCAGAGCACCGAGCCCCTGCGCTCCCCCCCCGCCATGAGGCTCACCCGGGAGCAGCCACGCGTGGATCCCCCCGGGCCGCTCCGCGGGGCGGCGATGATGGTGGGGGGCGGCGCCGGCTGCGCCCCCGCGGAACGGAGCGCGGGGAGGGCGCGGGGCCGCGTGCCAATGGCTGCGCTGCCCCCTCCTCTGCCCCCACCCCGCCGCCCGCTTTCCTCCTCCCCGCAGCTCACTCCGCGTCGCCAGCGCCCAGGCGGAGGTTCCGCGAGGAGGCGGCGGCGGAGGCTCCGCGGCAGCGCTGCCCTCCGCCCGGCCCCGGCCCCGCGCTGGCACCCGCGGCTCTCCGACAGCGCGGAGCGGGGGATGCTGGAATGCCCGGACGGTGGGGCCAAGGCGGCCCCCGTCCAGCAGCATAAGATCTCCTTCTCCATCCTAGACATCCTGGATCCTCAGAAATTCACCCGGAGAAGCGAAGCGGCCGCGGGGAGCGGGGGCACCGCCTGCCGCTCGGGAGAGCAGGAGAAAAGTTTGGCAAGAGTTGAAGTAGGAAAAGGCGCTGCTCAGCACGAGAGCGGGAGGAATAAACTAGAGGCGGATGGTAGGAACGCGTTCGAGTTTCTCTGTTCGGCGCTTGCGGGGCGAGCAGGTGCCGGCAGCATCCCCCGAGCCCGGACAGCTGCGGGGGCGTCGGGCTGAGGGCCGCCGTCCGTCGGGAGGGAGGCGAGGCGGGGGGCGAGCGGGATGCAGCCCCTTTCGAGTCTCAAGGATAGAAAAGTCCCCACCCGGGCAATCCTCCGACTGCGCCCCGAGCGCACCACGAAGCGGCCCGGCCCCAAATGGGAGCATCCCTGGGCCACCCTTCCCAGGGCCGGGAGGGGGTCCCGGTCCCGACGCCGGTCCCCGCCCGCTGCCCGCTGCCCGTCCCCCCACCCCCGCACCCGGGACAGCCGGCTGGGTAATTGCTCAGCCCGTCCCCACCGGAGGATGCCTTAGCTCCCATTGATCGATATCCTATTACTGACTCCCGCCTATCTCCTGCCCACAGCTTGCAGGTACCCACTTCAAACCTCCTTCCCCCGGCCTGATCCTAATATTGTTCGATTAAAACTTACCTTTAATAGATGACATCTATCGATCCGGCCCTCGCAAATCTGAAACTCCATTAGCACGGAGATGGGGAGAGGGGGGGAGGGGATTTATTTCGCTTCAGAAGGGGACTTTAATAACTTCTTTTTTAATTGGTAAGAAATCCATATCCACACCTCCTCGTAAATGAACCGCCATGGCGGGGGCTTACCGGGTGGATTTCTTTCTCCCCTTTATTTTAACGACCGTTAAATCTCGGGGAGGGGAGGGACGCGGAGGGAACGGCTCTTTGCAGTGTGGGGCCGGGGGCGGAGGGGGAGGCTCGGAGCGGCTCCGCAGTGCTCCCCTGACCCCGCCGCCCTCTCCCATAGATGCGCGCACCCCGGAGGAGAGCGGCGCGGAGGCAGCGGTCGAGGAGGAGCAGCCAGCGGCCGGCGCCGGCTCCGCTTCGTGCTCCGCAGCCCCGGGGCCGGAGGAGCCGGGCTCGCCGCGAGGCAGCCGGCGGCGTCGGGCCGAGGCGAGCTGCGCCAAACCGCGGCGAGCGCGGACGGCTTTCACCTACGAGCAGCTGGTGGCTTTGGAGAACAAATTCCGCGCCACCCGGTACCTGTCGGTGTGCGAACGCCTCAACCTGGCGCTCTCTCTCAGCCTCACCGAGACGCAGGTGAAGATCTGGTTCCAGAACCGCCGCACCAAGTGGAAGAAGCAGCATCCCGGAGCCGACGGAGCGGCCGCCCCCGCGCCCCCCGCCGCCGCCCGTTGCTCCCCCAGCCCTCCGCGCCCCGCAGCGCTGCCCGGGCAGACTTTCCCTTCGTACGCCGCCGCCAGCGCTCTCTTCCCGGCCGCCTCTCCCTTCACCCTGGGCGGTCCCGGCGGCGGACCCTTCGCTCCCTTCCTGGGTCCCGCTTACCTCGGGCCCTTCTACGCCCCGCACCTCTGAGAACCCACCCCGGGTTTGTCCCAGCGCTCCGGGGGGTGAGGAATTGGGTTTTTCTTCTCCGGCTCGCTTCGACAACGAGAAAAAATACCCGCACGCTGTAACCACTGGATTTTATTAGCACGTTTGATATGTAATTATAGGCGTTGGAGATGGAGAGAATAACCCTCTTTACACGTCTGACGCTAATTCTTCTCCAAGTTTCTCTTTTGAACGTTCCTCGTTGCCGTCTGGCTTGTCAGCACACGCCTCAGACCCGGGGAGCTCGGAGCTGTGACACTTTGTTCCCACTGCTGCTGTCCCGGTGCTGCTGACCACACACGGCCAGTCCGATTTCCAGGGATGCTCACACATAAAGACGTCTGTGACTTTTGCTGCTGCTCTGGCGACTGGTTCATGACCCACATTTGTATCAGACTTCAGATCCCAAACCTGCAAGCCGTGCGCTTGGTGACCTGCTAAGAGTTTTCCCTTCTGTCTGAGGCATAGGGACTGCAGCTCGGTGCCATCAGGCGATGCGCACAGAGTCCGCTTGGGCAGTGGGAAAGTATTTGATTGCTGCTAATATGCGTCGCCCCTCTGCCTTGCATTTCACTTCATCCCCATTGACTTCAAAGGCTTTAGACGAGCCGGTCCAAAGATCATTCCTTTCGTAGAGAACGGTTGTTCTTGGAACAACAGCGTTGGTGCCAAATGAGGCAGAAACGAAAACGTAAATCAGAGAAAATGATTGCAGTATTCATTTCTTTAAAAATGAGGCATTTGTGGTAGAAAATAAGGAAAACACGAAATATCCCGCATGCAGAGACCTATTTTCCATAACAGAGAAACACATGCGTTTTGGTGGGGTTTGGTGTTTTTTTTTGCCTTTTGGAGCATTTCTTAGAAGGGAAAATCATATTTCATCTTCATTGTTACCAGCATCGGAATGAAAAGGGACTTTAGCTGGGGGCTGCTCCCTCCCTGAATGCTGGGAAGTCGTTGGTTTAAACTAAATCCGCCTCGTGCGCCTTCACAAATTATTACAACCCATGTGCATCCCCTCGGTCACGTCACGATGCTTTCAAGTACGCGTTGGCTCTCCAACCAAAAATCTGAGCTCATAAATCCTATCTATCTCTTGTGTTTGTCTAAATAAAAAGGTTGTGCTGTTTTGGTTTTATTTTATTATTATTGTGTTTTGTTTCTTTTTTAAGTTACCCTGTGTTTAATTGTTTCTAATCGTGCTCGGACAGAGCGGTGTTTCCATTCCTCTGGGGGATTTTGGGGTTTCTTGAGCTAAGGTGCCCTGCAAGGCTCAGTGCAGGCGGGCTGAGGTCCTGCTGTTACCTTCCCACGCCCAGGAGGAGGCAATCACTGTCTTCCCAATTACGTGCAGTGCTGTTTAACAAAGCACAGGGTTTGCCTCAGGTCATGATTTTGGAAGTCTTAGCTCCGGTACATGAGTATATTTACTTGCCAGTTAATTACAGTCACATTTTCACCCTGATTGGATATGAATTATAGTTGCAGCAGCTCATCCCATCCATGTTCGTGACTGGGAGAAACCAGACTGAAATCCTCTTGGCCTCCTAGCGGCCTGCTCCCTGGGGCTCACATAGCTGTGCGTGTAGACAGCGCTCTGGGTTTCCTTTGGCTGTCACTGAGATGTTCCCAGTGCATGGGCCCATCGCTCACCTGCACTGCTCTGAGGTCTTGGGGGGAAGGTCTGCTTCTGCCCTGGCACTTGAGATACGGTCAGTTCTCCTCCTTAATGAGCGTAAATTGTAGAAAGACCAGAGAAAGTTACAAATTAAAAAATGCAGCAGTATAACTTGGTATGCAATCTTGATGTCTGTGAGCCTTTTAAAGGCTTTTGTCTTCAGCTTTATGAGAAATCTGAACACTTGATTCCATTCCCCTGACCCCACTTAGTCATATCTATTGCTCTGAGTTGATGAAAAAGTGGTACAATTAGTTTCAGAGAACACATCACGGTTCCTATGGTGTATCACCTGCACCTCTGCCTTAGAAGAGCAGTGCATGGCAATGGCACTGCAGACCTCACAGCACCGGCCCCAGGCCACCAAAACTCCTGGCTCAGCTCTGGCCAGGCACTCATGCTGATGTGTCACTCCTCTTGTCCCATGTCCCTTGGCTGGTGACACCTTTGGCTTCTCTTTGTGACTGGCCACTACTGCAGCTGTGATTCAGACCTCAGCCCTGGAAACAGCAATTGCTGCAGAGCTCCGCACTGCCCAGATTGTGCTATTCTCACCAGTAACACTTTTAGGAGTGCCCCACTGAGTATCCATTATCTCTAGCAGTTCTGAATACAGAGTTGAGCAATATTATCAACCGTAGACAAAAATTGACTTTACTCACAGCTGAATATAGATGTTAAAGGGAATCACAAGTAAGACCCATGAGTAAACTGCAAAAATTGCATTTACATGTTAATTTAGAAGAGTTTTGAATTAAAATGCTCCAGAGAAAGCAGGAAAGTTAGTGGCCATTCTCATTCCCCTTGTATTGGCTGTAACAACAGCGTGGGCAGTGAGCAAGGCCAGCTGCTGGACACGTTTGGGTCATGCATCCCCACGTAAGGCTTTGCTCACAGTCTTAATTTCTATTCCAGAACACAGCACAACAGCTAAAGATACCAGCCTGAAATCCCCCTCCAGCCATGGCCAACGTGTGGTGCTTCATAGGGAAGCAAGAGAACATCTGCTGTGCTTCAGCAGTGCAAGTTGTGTGTGGATGAAGGAAAACTTTTGACTCATACAATGTTCATCTTTGGACCACAAACAAAAAAAAGTAATTCTTGGTTTTTTTAACCTTCTCTGCATAGGGAACAAAGATATCAGTGGTCCAAGCCCCACAGAAGCACTCTGGTAGTCGACTTCATTTAATTCGTTGATGAACAAAGTGCCTGGGGGAATACCATGATCAAAGCTAGGGAAATGTTTGTACTATTTGTTTAACTGGACTTTTAGGAAACAAACAAACAAACCATTTCATAAAGTTGGGTTGAAGCGGTGATGGATCACCTGGTGAGAAGGCAGGGCCAACCCAGGGGAGCTCAGGTGCAAGCAATGCCGCTGAGTGACCAGAAGGGCTGGAGCCAGGACCCACCCCTTCCCAGCCCTCATTTAAGAGCCGGCAGTGGAAGTAAAGGTTGTTCTTGCTGGAGATCTCTGCCTACTTGAGGCCTTCTGAAGGTAAGTGACTTTTTCCTCTTCATTTTTGTATCTGTAGCTGTTGTATTTGGGCTTGTCTTCATTTGCTGCAACCGAGGACTTTGCTACCCTGCAATTATCTCAGTGCTTTCTGTCCCATCACATCATTACACTAGTTAAACCTGCTAACAATGAAAAGGTAAGTTTTATGTATTGGAAGGTTAGTGACCAAGCATTTTTAGTGAAGAAAATCAGTATTTATTGTGCAGTGCAAAGTTTTGGAAAATTAACTGAAGTCCTGTACCTCCCTAGCAGCCTCCTCCTTCTTTCTCTTTCATTTTCTCTTACTCTATCTTTTCCTCATTTGCTTTCTCTTAAATTATTACATACTGGACCATATGCAGTAAGTGCTCAGCTCTCTACATGTAGGTCTTGGAGCTGAGGATGGATTTCAAACCCCTGCTCCCCATGTGTGGACTTTTCCCTCCCAAGCTCAAGCAGACTGATAGATCCTGGCTGGCCCCTTAGGACCCCTTGGTGCAGTGTGGGGCAGGTGATGCACAGGGACATGGCTCTGGTGGTTCCTTTTATCAGCTGTCAGGTATGTAACCATCAGTTCCTTCAGGCTGGACTCCTGCTGGGTGTTTTCCTGCCTGGCCTGCATGAAGAAGGCTGAACCCCTTTCACAGATGTGGGGAGTTTCATTTTATGCCATTCTCCAGGGCTTATGGTTCAGCAAAATGGTATGTGCAAACTCAGCCTTGGTCTTCCTGATCCAGCAGCTAGATTTCTTTTGTTACTTACCTCATTTCATAAGCCGTTGCTTTGTATACCTGTTTTATATATAAAACCATGGATACCATGGCTGGCAACCTGCCTGTCTCACAGCACATCCAGGAAAGCAGTGAAAGTTGAGGTACCTTGTGTTTATCACAGACCTCGTAAAACCCACAGTTGATGTATCATCAGCCTGCAGAGTGTCCAGGAGTCAGGAGAGGTCAAGCAGCATTGCTTTGGTCCCATATACAGGACAGGAATGTGATCAAAGTCTGGCTCCAGAACTTTTACAGCTTGCAGGCAAACCAGACGTCTAGCAAAACATTTGGTGGGTGAAATCCTCCTGAAGAACAATTGATAACAGGACTCTTGCATCACTAGACCTGAACATATTTTTGTTTTCTGTGATGATCCCATATCAACTGAAGTCACCTTGAGCAGACTTTTTTGGCAGTTTCTTGGCACCGAGAGCTCACGCTGTGGGAGTGATATCTGGCTGTGTGTTCAGTAAAAGTTTCTGGAGATAATATGCATGTCCCAAATTTACAAGCTGTGTGTTACAGGTTTCCCTTTGCCTCCCATTGTAGCATTTTGCAGCTTGGCTCCCAGGAGCTCTTTTGTGGCTCTGTGATTCCTGCAGCCCATGGCACCGCAGCCTTTGCTATTTGCTTACTACTGTAGCACAGATATTAACATCAATTTCTCTCATATTTTCCTCTTCAAACACTGAGGAGCTCCCAAACCAGCCTCTTTCTCAAGTTAATAATCATATTTTCTCCTTATAAAACCACATGATGCATGTAATTAAAAATGTGGCATTCCATGGGGCTTAGGCATGTCATAACAATACAGAGGGATTCAGTGGCATTCAGGGTTCAGGTTTTTTCACCCAGCAGCCTCTGATACACTGAAATACTTACAAATACATGATACATGTGTACAAATCCAATACAAATAGTTTACACCTTTAAATGTTGCGCTACTGATCTATTGTGGTAGCTTTTATCACAGAACTTGTTCTAGTGCTGTTATTTAAAGAAGTAGTGATTTCATTTCTTTCTTTTTTCAGGGTGAGAGTATACATAAAGATGCGTGGACTTTGCAAAATGGGAACCTGACAAGACATTGGGTTCTGCATCTGTGGCTCTTGAAGCACCTGGCACAGAGCACTGAGAGTCACCAGGGTGAACTCTTGTCCTCTCAGGTAAGGTCACCCCTGTGTCCCAGCACTGTGCTGACACCTCTTGGTATGTGCTTGAGCTGTCAGCCAGAGGTTGCACACTTATTAGTCAGTCCCTCCCACTGAAATACTCTGAAAAGCAGAGCTCTTGATAAGCTCAAGAAATACTGCATTTCACTGAAATTGATAGAGAAGAGCATTGGTGTGGAGAAACAATAAATGAGCTTCAGAGAGCAAAGAATGAACTAAATGCCCTGCCTTCCAAGTTGCTTTGCCCCTTCTTTGTATCAAGAAAACCTCCAGTTTTTCTGAATTATTTGGTACTCCAGAAGGTTTCAGATTGGTTTCAAGTCCTGAAAGCAGGAGCTTGCAAGCAAGTGAGCCAGGGGTTGGGACAAGTGGCAATGATGCAGTGTGATACCTTGCTAATCTCTCCCTGCAAGGAGACTGAGTCTGCTGGCATGAGGCATTATGCATACTGCCCAGTCCCAGCATGCAGCAACACTAAGCAGCTCACTGCTTGGAGAGACTGGCAATCCCTGCTGGCAGCAGTGTCAAGCATATGGGTGGTGGGGCCCTGTGGGGTTGTGCTGGGGTGGAATTTTGAGGAGAGCTTCCAAGCTCCTGAGATAAAGTGCAACCAGATGTTCAGGGCTCAGTTCTGAGATCAGCCTAACTGACAAGTAGTTCATTCTCATTACACAGCTGTGTGTTCCTATGATGGTTAGTTGCTGGCTTGGTTAGTTTTTGAATGTCTGAAGAGCGTGTTAAGCAATTTCCAGAATGCCTTTTCCAAAAGTCACTGTCATGATACAATCCAAGAGTGGAGTTGGTGGAAATTCAGAAGGTTTGCAGGACCAAATCAAAATACTTTGGTACAAGGAGGAAGCAAGCTCAAGTGAAGCACTTGAAAGCCTGAAATTCCAAGTAGCTTGGTCTTGCTTTGATATTCTTTGGATTTTGGTTTACTTTTCCTCCTTTTTTGTGCTAGGAATTGCCATTTGTCCGGCTCTTGTGGACTCTCAGATTCCTGCCTGCTTGCTGTACTTGAGGATCTCACACTTTGGTCATACATGTCATTACGTACAGATTCTAGAAATAGATAAGTTTATCATTCACCCTTAGGCCTAGGTTTCACATACAGATAACCTCACATCTCCTTTGTGGAAGGCTTTGGACATAAGCATCAATAAGTTGCACAGGGAAATAACTGAATATGAGTTCAAGCATATGGAAAAAATGCCTAACAGAAGACAATGAATATTTTGATTCTATGATTCAGTAATCCTCGTTGTCATCTAAGAAATAATTGTTGGAATCTTTGTAGAACACAACAAGCAAAGTGGGGGAGGCTCTGCATTAACTGTAGCCCAGGGTTCATCTTGCAGTGGGTCTATCATCTCCAAGGTTCATTCATGGTGCTTTAAGCTGGGTTAGGGGACATCCACCTGACAAAAGCAACACTGATTTTGAGGGGGCAGTGCTATGTTTTTCTAAGTTATCTTGGAAGATATGAACTGAAAAAGAAACCTCTAACTGAGCTTGAAAGGCGAATGTGTTTTGCATGACTTGCAATCTGTTGTTTCTATGTTCTGACATGCTACAGCATATGAGCTCTTAGTTGTGCTGTGGGAAAGACTGAACTTTCTGGTCCCGCAAGAAATGTCTTAATGTAGAATGCTGCTGTCAGTAAACAACCAGAACAACACAATCATGGGCTGTAGGAAGCAATTTTTATATACCAGGTTCTCTCAGGGTGAAGCCTACCCTTCTTGCTTTCCTAGAGCTAGGAAGAGGGGTGGGACTGTGTCTGTTAGCACTATTAGTTTTAGCTGATAATGGACTTGCTCCTTGAGCCTCATGACTTGGAAGGACTCCAAGCCCAGCCTGCTGCCTGGTCTAGGTTGTGCTTTATGGTAACATTTCCCCTGAGCCAAGTGATGTTCTACCATAACTGCCACCAAGGAATGGAGAGGAAAGCATCATTCCACTTGTGCTTCCCATGGGCACCGCATTCCATATGGGGAGCTTGTGCAGCCTCACCCATGTGGGAGGCCAACAGTAGTTCAAGGGTACAAGAATACTGGCCCTACCTCAGCAGAAGAGAATAAAGATAATAACTGGGATGCAATTCCTCAGTCTCTTCACATGCCTAATTCCCAATGACTTCAATGAGCAGTTCTGCCAGGGAGAAAGCTGCAGAATTATTCCTAACAACTGGCGTGACTTAACTTGTTCCTTCATGTAACTTTGTGGTTTACATATATGTCAAACAGTATTTTCTGGATACGCAGAATGAATATAATAACCTCCTTCCTCAAGTAGGTCAAGATTTTCATCTTTCCTGTAGGGCAAATTATTGGAAAATGTGGATATTTCATGTCTTCCAGTTTTTGGGGGGGTTTGGTTATATTGTGTGGGGTCTTTTAGGTACCTGAAGGTAACTAAGTAGTACTCATTAAGCTTCTGCTGCTTTTTTAATTATAATTTATTTTTAATGATGGGAAATGCTACATCTAGCTGACAATGACTGCTTCAAGATCTATGGGAACAGCTGCTGCTGTGAGAAATGCAAATAATTGAAAACATCAATGTGGTAAAGTTTATGGAAGGAAAAGGGGTATTTTTTTTAGTGTCTTGATTATGAGTGCCTAAAATAAAGGAGGGAAGAAAGTGATTCACAGCAGAACTGTGGTGATGCCATACAAACTGTCACCAAGCTTATGCAGTACAGGGGTTTGAAGTCACCCTCTCTGACATTAAACAGCTATGCTCCAGTTGGGAGTTAATTTATACTTGTATGGTTTTATCTCGAAAACAACCTATGCCAGCTTCAAAAAACCGAGACCATTTCCATTTAGCATGTAAGCATTCTGTATTATATCTGTATTTATGCATGTAAACTATTTTCACCCTTCCCCTCCCCCCCCCTTCTATCAGGCTTTGTAAAATCCATAAGGAAGCAAGGCCTTTCTTGCTTCGGGGTTGTTTGTGAGTCTCTGCGGTTCAGATGTGAATGTGTTGCAGCGTTTGCTTGGGTATGTAATCCTTGCTATCCGGGGAGTGAGGCTGGGTTCATGCATTTTTTTCATTACACTAAAGACAAACTGCAACAAAATATAATAATTGGTCCATTGCTTTTCTTATACAACTTCAAGGTGGAAGTGTTCTACATATAAAAATCACATGTTGTGTTAGAGGTTTCAATTGCTCCTAGCTAGGCTTCTCCCAGGCTTAAGGAGCAGCTTGGCATGGTGTTACCGTGTGTTTATTGAGCAGCTGTGATTGTGAAATGTGTTGTGCAATTTAGCACCAATGGTGTGAGCTTCTTGGGTTGAGGGATTTATGTGTTCAGCTTCGGCAGCAGACAGAGGCACTGTTGCCTCTTATTAACTGAGTGCTACCTGGAAGAGCTGAGCCTGGATGTAGATGCTTATGGGGAGCACAGGATTGCCTGCCCTGCTCCCAGCCCTGCGTGGAGCTGCCTGCGCACTGGGAACATTTCCTCCGAGGGCATTCCTCTCCAAATGCATAAGCAATGCTGCTCCTGCCATCTGAGCTGTTTGGCTAGGAGATGTGACAGGATTCCACAATATTGGGCTGTTTCCGTGGGGGGACGATATGCAAATTCTGCGTACTGTCAATCCCGCTACATCACGATTTCTCCGTGGAAAAAACAAACTCCTTCCCAGCACCAACAGGCTTGTCAGGACAATGTATGCCTATTAAGCGTATCTCCAGGTCATTGCGAAAGCCCAGACGTTCTGGCTGCGCTCTGGGGTAACGCGGGGCGGGAGGGCACGCGGTGTGGGCGGTCTGCGGATGCCCGCATCGCCCCCGGGCCGGGACAGCAGAACGGAGCTTCGGGCGGAGCGAGGCCGCCCCGAGAGGAGCTGGCAGTGGGCGGGACTTGCTGAGGGGTTGTGCCGGCGTAGAGCTCCGATTGGCTGAGCGAAGGGAGTTCTCGCTTCTCGACCAGTGAGAGTCGGAAGAGTAGGGTGCGGTGGCGAGGGGGAGCCAATCAGCGACGGGCAGGTAGGGTGTGACGCTGGGCGGTGAGGCGCAGTGACAGCTGCCGCAGGCGGCCTCCGCCTCTTCGCCGCGGGCTTCGGGCCGAGTAGCAGCACCAGCAGCAGCGGCGGCAGCAGCAGGCACCACCAGGTACCACGCAGCAGGGCAGCCCCGTGCTCATCTTCCTTTCCTCAGGCATCATCTCACCCGGGGCACCGGGCACCGGCGGGACAGCGAGGGGCGGTTGGGTGGGGCGTGGAGCGCGGCCGCGGCCTGCCTTGTCCGTGCGCGGCGTGCTGAGGGACGCCCTCGCTCTCGGCGCCCGCTATCAGCGTCCGGGGGTGCCGAGGGGAGGGCAGCAGGGCGGCGCCTTCCCTCATCCTGGGTGCCTGGGGTTCCTTTTCCGCTCGCCCCTTTTGCGTCTGTGCGGCTGCAGCGTGGCGCTGAGAGCGGCGTTCCGTGTGCTGTGCGGCCCAGGGGCTGTGCGCACAAACCCGTGGGTTTACCTCTGAGTGTTGCAGGCTGCTCCTGTCTGAACCTTCTGGCTCAGCAGTCTGGCCAGGCTATCCCGGCGCGGTTTGTAGCAGTGCTGCGAGCAGGCTTAGTTCTGATGCAACACCTTTTCCACTCCGTGCAGTGCTCAGGCTGCTGCCTCCAGCACCAGGGTATGCTTGTATTTCTCTCTTCCTCGCAATCGAACAGAACCATGCCCCACCTTTATTGACGTTTCCCTTCATCTTGCCTCACTGATCATCACTAGCAGCTTTATCTTCACTTTTTTTTTCTTTTTTTTTTTGCTCCAGCTGCAAGTGGTGTTCTCAGTTTTGCTCTGCCTTATGCTCCTGCTCCTCAGCTCAAATGATTTGTGCCATAGTCTGAAGGCTGCTTCTCCAAACAGCTCTGTGAGAGATTTCTGATGAAGGTTTTCTGCCTGGAAAGAAGTAGAAGAAGAACCTCAAGCTGGTAGTCTGCATGCAGCAAGGCAACTCTCTGTTACAAGGCAGATGAGAGCTTCGTTTCCTTACAGCTCTCATTTTAGCTGTATCTGGAAAACATCCCAAACTAGAGCAGCTTATCAGGGAATTAGCTGCTGTGCCATGGAGGTGTGTCAGGGGCAGGGTGGTGCAGACCAATGGCGTTGAGGGAGCTCAGCTGGCTGTAGTTCTGAGTGGTGCTGCTGAGCTAAGCTTCTGACAAAAACCTTGGATGCAGAAGTATTGGTCTTTTTTGTTGTTGTTTTTTTGTTTTTAATTTGTGATTATGGTCTTGAGAAGTATTAACACAAATAGCTAATACTTAACAGGACTGTGGATAGCTGGTAAAATGCCCTGGGCTGAAGAGTACCTGATCCCCTGCTGGAGCAGAGGCTGCTTACTCTTCCCAGAGGCTCAAATGGTCCAGTAAAGCTGGAAAATGTTCTGGCTTTGCTGGGAAGTGAGAAGCAGCAGCGTAATATTAGAGGATGCCGCTGAAAAAACAGTGCCTGTTTAAGTTGACGCATCCAGGGTGCATTCTTTTACCAAAATAAACTTAGAATAAGTCTGTGACTTAATATTTCTGTCTCAGCAGGAAACCAGAAACAACAGCCTGCTTGTGTAAACTACCTCCGTGTTCTTCTTTTTAATATTTAATATATCTCTTTTGGTTAGGTTTAGCAGTGTGCTTTCACTGTTAGGTGGTGCACCAGTCTTGATGTTACTTAGAAAGCTCGTTGGTTTGCTATGGAGTCTGCTACAAAGGAGGCTGTGTTGGATGATCAGGTTGCTTGTTGCTATAATCTTCACTGTGGGCTTTACTACCTTTGCCAGTTTGAAAGTGTGATGTGCACAACTGCCATCCTCAGCTCTGATGGCTTGTGGTCTTGCTAAAGTGATCACCTTTGCTCTGCTGGTTGTCTGCTGTCCCTGGGGTCTGGTGTCACCCTTCAACTGCTTCTGCTTCCCTTCTCTGGGCCCATTACCTATCTTTACATTGACTGGGGTGAAGCCATGGAGGAAACACAAGCGCTCACTCAACATGTTTGGTGTTTTCAACAAAGTATGACATAGGAATTTCTGCTGAGATCTAGACTAAAAATTTGGTATCCTGTAGGCTGTGATTAGTCACGTGAACCCTCTTTGTTATGCAAGAACAGGACATATGTGGAATAATCCTTTGCTCCTTCTAGCCCTTTGCAGACATCTTTGGTCTTTTATGTGTTCGAGCTGCTCCTTGAATGAAATTATACAGAACTAACCTGCAAAGTGTTCTTTTTGTGCTGTCTCAGTGGTGTGTGTTAGGTGCTTCTTAGCGCTTCACCACGATTTGCAGGTGCTACCATAGAATTGTGGAAACAATTTCCATTTCATTGGAAAACAGGAATCTGAGAAGGTTAATTGGCTATTGCATAAGACTTCTGCCCTCAATTTAGATGAAACTGCTATGTTTGTTTCCAAAGACACATCAGTCCTATCAGTCTAACTTTCTGATCGTTTCCCTGCTCTACTAATTGTAGCTTATGCTAATAAATTTAATCAGAAGTTAAGACACAAAGGAAAAGAATGCTGCTATAGGTAAAATTATACAGCTAGCTCACGCACTTCCAGAGTTGCACAGTTTTCTTACTGTGAGTGTACATTATAATAGAAAAAAAACCCAAACTTGAGCTGGTCAGTACTGTTGTATGAGATTTCTTGGTTGAAATGCAGAAGAGTTGAGAAACCTGTATTTCTGGCAGTAAAACCACTTTAATCACGTCATGTGTTTGTTCTGAAGTACTGTCAGTGCTAATAATTAACTGATTATTTTTTTCCTTCCAGATCAATTACGACATACCTGCAGTCAACAATGTTTTCCAAGCTAATCCGCTCCCCAAGCCTTGCTGTTCTCTGCAGAGGTGTTCATGCTTCACTGAGCTCTGCTACCTCAGTTGCGACAAAAAAAACTATTCAAGGACCTCCATCCTCTGATTACATCTTCGAGCGTGAGGCAAAATATGGTGCCCACAATTATCATCCACTGCCTGTTGCTCTGGAGAGGGGAAAAGGTCTTTTAATTTAATTTCCCTGGGCTGTGTAGATGGGGTGTGAGCGTGCAATGACTTTGGCCTAAGCAATTTCAGAACTTTCAGTCTGTTTTTTTGATTGTTGCTTGGTTATTTTTTGGCAGGGTGGGAGAGGGGTGCATTGAGGAATTGACAAAAAAAGGACAGCTAATTTCTAATCATGGTGGTTGGTGAGGCCTTATGATGCCTTTTGATATCATGGTAAAATGATATCTAAAATGATTTATTTAAACAGAGTTCTGATGCTTTCTTAATTCAGCATAACTCAGCAAGAAAGTTTTGAGCATCTTTGTTTCTTCTGTTACCTTGTACGAAGGCTGTTAATGTGAACATGGAAAGGTGTATTGAATCTCAATTAAGTCCCTGCTTACTGCTCCAGCATTACTGCTTCATTTAAGTTTACTCTGACTTTTCACTTTATTTAAGGGGCTTATCTTCCTCTGTGAGTTAAATTCCGAATCACTATGTTATCACGGTGTGTCTCCATGGCTACGTGTTTTGATATTTCAGATCAATCAGTCTCTTAAATTTTGAGGCCATGTGGGTTGTTTCTGTTTTATTTATGGCCTCTGATGCTTATTAGTTTTCTTCTTAGGACCAAAACCAGGGACTTGGAGGGGAAGCAATATTCTCATGCTATTTAATGACTTAGTGGGATAGTGGCTGTATATGGGAAACTCTTCTTTTCTTGATTCCTCATTGGCACTTCTTTAGTCTGTACCACCTTTTTGCTCCCAGTTTCTTTATTGATTGTTTGTATTCCAGTGGTCATACCTGAGTTATCCAGGGAATAGCAAGAGTACCATTTATGCTTGACCAGGCTGCATTACAACTCCCAGCTTACATCATTTATCATCTCTTATTTATTTACAATACCTTTGTTTTTCTAGGTGTTTATGTGTGGGATGTCGAAGGCAGAAAGTATTTTGACTTTCTAAGTGCTTACAGTGCTGTTAATCAAGGCCACTGTCACCCAAAGATTGTGGACGCTCTGAAAGCTCAGTCTGAAAAACTGACCCTTACATCTAGAGCATTCTATAATGATGTGCTTGGTGAATATGAGGAATTTGTCACCAAGATGTTCAATTATAACAAAGTTCTTCCAATGAACACAGGTAAAAAAAAAATAGAGGATATTTCTACTTTTTTTTCTTGCCCATGAGTTTGGGCCTGCGCGGATGCATTTGGTACTGCATCAATGACCTGTCTCGTGTACAAGTATGATACTGGTACCACTTTATATTTTAGGAGTGGAAGCTGGAGAAACCGCCTGTAAGTTGGCTCGCAAGTGGGCATACACTGTGAAAGGAGTTCCAAAATACAAAGCAAAGATTATTTTTGCAGGTATGTTAAGAGCATGGTGTGAGTTGAGGTATTGATTCAGGAAACAGACAGTTCTAGACGCTGGCTGTAACACTCTCTCCTATAGCTGTAGTGATTACAGCATGGTATTCTTAATGTTCCTTTCTTTTTCCTCTCAGTTAGCTAATCTGAAGGTCTGTAAAATTTGACCTTTGATGTTTTCCTAGTAAGCTAAGATCTCAACAGGTTACATTGCACTCATGTATCTGCAGGTGATGATTTTGATTAAAAACTACTGTTGTGGCTACAGTAGTCTTTGCAGAACATTTAGATTCTCCAAGTGCCTCCTTCTGAGTTGTGAAGTTCAGCCTTAAATATGTTCTGTTGGCACAATATTTTCTGTTTGTTTGTTTATTTTTTTCTGGCTTTTTGATTTTAGGCTTAAATAGTTACAGTGAATTATAAACTGTTTCTTAAGTCTCCTTTAAGAGACGCATGCTCTGAACAGGAAAGATTGCAAAAGATATAAATATAACTCCTATGATAAACTGATTTCAGATCTTCTCCCTTGAGGTGGACATATCAGGAAGCAATGAGGGCAGATGTGCTCTGCCGGGTACTGTCAGCTCTTGCAAGGAGGACGCAACACTGAACTTAAGTCCAGGAAGGAAACCGTGGTTAATGAAATGGTTTATAACGCTTTATAAACAGCAATTGAATATATAAAGTAGAGATTATTTGTACTATTTAACCTCTTTAGTTGTCAGAAATTGCCTAATGGCATCCTGAAGTCAAATGGAAGCTGCATTTATCCTTTGTGCTCTTTAAACTGCTCTTTGGTTGCTAAGATGCAGAGTTTCATTGGTTTTGGTTTTTGACTGTTTCTTTCCAATTAAAATCACTTACATTTACCATTCTTTGGTTGTAGATGAAGTATCTGTCAGCTGTCTTAGGTGAAAGTGTACTGTAATTTTGTCAGCTACATATTAACTGTATGTATATTTTTCTTCTCTTTTATTTAGCTGGCAACTTCTGGGGCAGAACAATGTCTGCTATCTCAAGTTCTACAGACCCCTCCAGTTATGATGGATTTGGACCCTTTATGCCAGGTTTTGAATTGATCCCATACAATGACCTCCCAGCTCTTGAGGTATGTGAAAACATCTTATAGTGTCTCTTAAGTAAACAGCAAGGTAGGAAAATTAGGCTTGCTATTTGAAACGCACACATTTAGAAGTATATATTTAGGCATGTATAAGAAACATAAATGCTATAATTACCTGTAGGAAATGTGTATGAATTCTACTTTGGTTTTGATTTTCAGTTTTGATTTAGGAGTTAAAGGGAAACCACGAGATCTGTTTCGTTTCCCTTCTTGCTTAGATGTTCAAGGTATAAATAAAGAACAGCAAATAAACTGTCAGGGAGTTGTTGTTACACATTCACAAGGCAAAATATATTCCAGAGTCAGGCTTGGTTTCAGAAATCGTTATCATGAATTACTTTTGTCAAATATGTTATCAATTCTTGGATTATCAAATGACTGGAGGACTAGAATTCACTGCAGTTGTTTGTGAGCCTTGCCAGTTTTACAGCATCCTTAAAACCATACTAGGCTGGTGATTCGCTCAAATTACTGTGAGTTCTAAACCTTGTAGGGCTTGATAATGCAAGAATGTAGCTGTGGACTTTGCTTTAAGATGACAGATTTGCTGTGGAGAGGCTCTGTTCATTTTTTCTTGAGGTGAACTGGGAAAACATTGAGTAACTGTTTGTCTTGCATGGGCTCATGCAAAACTGAATGTGTTTCTGATGTAATTCATGAACTGATCCCATAATCTGCTTGTCTGTCCTTGCAATTTCTAAGATTTCTAATTCCCTGAGCAAACACAGCAGCTGATGTTTTGAGTCAAATAGTGACATGGGCTTCTGTTTTGGAACTCGGGTAACAGCCTGACATGATTACTGTTATCATCATTTGGGATTAAAACCCAGAGTTTCAGCTAGGTTCTGCTACATGTGTTCAACTCCATGTTTGTAAATGTGACCTCTTTCCTATACATACCATACTTACAGCGGGCACTTCAGGATCCCAACGTAGCAGCATTCATGGTTGAACCAATTCAAGGTGAAGCAGGTGTGATCGTTCCTGACAAAGGTTACCTTACAGGAGTACGGGACCTCTGCACAAAGCACAACGTAAGGAATCCATTGTAACACCAGTCTTTGTTCTGATAGAATTCAAAGAATTCTTCCTGTAGAAGAGGATTTTTATGCTAAAGTTGTCAGTGAGAAATAGGACAGTATGTTCACTTACTAGCTGCGTGATATCTCACAGAGTATGTGCCTCTCCAGGAGGCTTAGGGAAGGTGCAAGAAGAGTGTGCATTGTAACACAACTGGAAAGTCTTTCACTGGCTCTGTGCGGTTTTGCTAGATTGTTTCAAGTAAGAATGGGTGTGAAAAGTCATTCTCTGTTACTGTGGGTTTTTTTTTTTCCTTTTTATCTCTTTGAAGGTTCTGTTTATTGCTGATGAAATTCAGACCGGATTAGCCAGAACAGGGAAAATGCTAGCTGTTGACCACGAAAATGTGAGACCTGATATAATTCTTCTTGGAAAGGCACTTTCTGGTGGCTTATATCCTGTGAGTAACAAAAATTATCCATTCCTTGAATTATAATTTCTAACTTCCCTCCTGTTTGTACGCTCCCTTCAAGTATTGGAAGGCCACTATGAGGTCTCCCTGGAGCCTTCTCTTCTCCAAGCTAAAAAAATTCAGTTCCCTCAACCTTTCTCCATAGGAGAGGTGCTCCAGCCCTCTGATCATCTTAGTGGCCCTCCTCTGGACCCGCTCCAAGAGCTCTACGTCCTTCCTGTACTGGGGGCCCCAGGCCTGGACGCAGTACTGCAGATGGGGCCTCACAAGAGCTGAGTAGAGGGGACAATCACCTCCCTCTCCCTGCTGGCCACTCCTCTTTTAATGCAGCCCAGGCATCTTTGTAGGTGTTTTGGTCCTTGTCGATTAATTGAATCAATTTGGTCTAGATCTGTTTTCTTCAGTTTGATAAAATCAGGAAAATAAGTGTCCAGTAGTCAGCCTTTTGTTCTGGAATTACCAGTTAGTCTCTCTGTATGTTCCCTAGAGAGTAGATGATCTCAGTCTTGCTATAATGATTTTTTTTTTTTAAAGTAATTTTCTAAAAGGGGAAAAAAAATAATAAAAACATTGTATCTACAAGTTTTACTGAACGAGTGGCATGGTTCACTTGTCTGCCATGCACACATGACCGAGTTTGTCCTCCTGGAGTTACTTCATTTCTTGCTGATTAGGCTGGAAGCTTCAACCTCCCTTGAACTGTTTTGTTGATTTCTGAGCTGTTAAACAGTGTTTTGAACTTAAACTCTTGAAATAATATTCGTTTTGGAGAAATGCCTCTCAGCAGTCGTTAGATGTTACCAGTACAGCTAAGTGTATTTGAAAGGATTAAGCTGTTACGTGATAGTCATATATACCCTTCTTTGCACAGAGCTAGGAATGTGAATGTAATATATTGCTATAGGATGAAAATGATCCTTTCCTGAGCCCTGAGGAAAAGTTTGCTTCAGAGGGGTTTAAGTTTACTGTTCTAAATATATACATAAATGAATTAGCTGACCTTTCTATTCTAGGTCTCAGCAGTATTATGCGATGATGAAGTTATGCTGACTATTAAGCCTGGTGAACATGGATCTACGTATGGAGGAAATCCCCTAGCTTGTCGTGTTGCACTGGCAGCACTGGAGGTTTGTGTGTTTCAGTAAAGATTGGGATTCCAAAGGAGAAAGGGTGTCATGCTCATAAGATCTTCATTTAAATAACATTATTGGCTGTGCTGCAAGTAGAAATCTATCTTTAAGTAGAGGTGAATGATTGGTAGTGACTGCACTGTATCACAAAACAAGATCTGAAGTCTTAGCTGTAAATGTACCCTAATTTCTGTGCGTTTTGTTGTCTTAATGATTTAAATGACAAAATAAAACACATCTAGGGCAAATTTCTACGTGCTTACATACATTCATAAATGGTTTCACTAATTTCACCGAGATATTTTAAAAATGGTGCATTTACTACAATAGTGCTCCTCTGTGAGCTTGCTAGCATGCATGTGCCGCTGGAGCTTGAACAGAAGCTGGTAAGATGTCTTGTTCACATTCCACATTTTAAACACTTGATGACTGTATGATGACCACATCTAATGCAAGTCACTCAAAAAGCCTCATTGTTGCCCAACGTATGGACGTGGGCAAACTCACAGATTGGATCTGTAGAGGTTTCCCTTTAACTTGTTTTTTTATTATTATTTTTTCCTTTGAAAAAAAAATTGAAAAATGACGAGGCTGTTTCTTGTAAACAGGAAAGAGTGAAGACTTAATGTTAATCAGCTTGGATGTGCTGCCTTTGCATTGGCACTCTGGATTAATCAGCTTTTGTGTCTCAGCAATTGTAACATCGTTATGTGCCATGCTGGAATAGGCGACTAAAACAAATGCCATGCCTTTCAGTTGACTGTAGATCTGGCTTTCTTTTAGGTAATCGAAGAGGAAGGCCTTGTTAAAAATGCAGAAATAATGGGTAACATTCTAAGAAATGAGCTCATGAAGACACCATCTGACATTGTGACTTGTGTCAGAGGAAGAGGACTTTTAAATGCAATTGTAATTCGGGAAACCAAAGGTAAGGAAATGACTTCAATAATGCTCAGGCGTGATGGTGAACGTAGCACCCCACAAAGACCCTGCTGTCCCTTCACCTGAAGAAAACTGTCCATATCTGGAAAGCTCTCTCTGTCAGAATATGGAAGATTAGCTGAGGTTTTTTGTTCCAGGATGGGTAGATGATTACAATGAATACAGGAAGGCATAAGAAAGGAAAAGAGTTGGTGGTTGGGAACAAGGTTTTAGAGAGAAACACTTCAAAGTACATCAGAAAATGGTTTAAAAGCCAGAGCTGACAATTATTATTATTTCTTTGGGTCATCACTACGCAAAGTGACAAATTGCTCCAGAGAGGGAACGCATGCTATTTCATCTTCTTGCTGCTAGATGGCAAGCAATTTACAGTCTGTCCCTCTGCACCACATGCTACAATTGTGCCTCTTTTTCTGCCTCAGTGTAAGTGCCTTTCCTTTGACTGCAGACTATGATGCCTGGAAGGTGTGTCTGCGGCTGCGTGATAACGGGCTCCTTGCCAAACCCACACATGGTGATATCATCCGGCTGGCCCCACCACTGGTCATTAAGGAGGACGAAATCAGAGAGTGCATCGAAATAATTCATAAGACCATTCTGTCTTTCTGAACACGTGGCTTTTAAAGTGTGTTTGTTGGCTGACCCGAGGCGGTCTGTTGAAATGTGTGCGACGGTAGCCTGCTCGTCAAGCAAACACCTTTAATTCATTTCATCTAAGAGGACTTCACTCTAAAATAAACAATAAAAAGAGTGGGAAAAAAAAAATATCGATGTCTTTAAGTAAAAATGGCTCTAAAGAAAACAAATAATGATTTTAAAGAGCTTCCAATCTTGGTGTACTTGGAAATGAAATTGCGAGGTTCTGTTTATCTTGGTTGGTGCTTACAGAACTGTTAAATCAGAATATTTGAGGGGAGATGTTTGTAGAAATCTGTTTAACTCTTGAAAATCTTGGCCAAAGTTTAACGTATACATTGATATATATTTTAGTAAGGATGCTCTTGAGCTCTCATAGAACTGTCCAGTCTGACGTAGTCTCTCTCTCTCTCCATCCAGCATTTTTCTCTCCTGGTTTAATGTCTGTTGTGTGGAAGGACTTGCAGTTAGGGCTGAATTTCTGTTTCTCATTTGTAGCTTACAAAAAATCCTGAAATTCTATAGATTTGACTGACCAGTTGTTATACTGGTGTACAAGCGTCAGGCTGTATTCTGTGTGTAAAGCATCTTGATTGTATAACAAGAGTTGCTATTTTCTAGACCGGTCTCAGTGTTTGGCTTTGCGGTCTTGTAGAATAGATCTGAGTGTACAGATCTATTTCCACTGTTATAAGACTTTCTATAACCTGAATGTTTATATTAAAACGCGCCTTGCTTTAAAAAGAATGTGCAATTTAAATCTGCAAAGTATTAAAAACAGCAAGCCTCACAGAAACTTGTGGTTGCCTCTGTCCAGGGCCACATCAAGCTCTGCCTTCTGCAGTCTGCATTTCTCTCTGTCGTTATATGGAAGCTTTTGCTGTACTTTTTATCCAGGATGAGTACTTCTGTGTTTCTGTGCCTCCTGGATCCCCAAGTATTCATGCAGCTGCGGAGCTGGCTGCTATTCTTACACTAGGTTGGTTTTCGTGTTTGTTACCTAACTGAGCTGGTTTTAGCTGAGTCTAAACCTTGATTAATGACTGCTAAAGCAAAATGGTGCTTTTGCCAAGCACAGGGGTTTAAATATAGTCACATGTTGATAATTGGATGTGGTAAACAATTCTATTTTAATTTCAATAATATTTTAAAGACTACAGAGTTATAGAAGTGAACTAATCTGCTGTTTAACATCGCAGCGTAGACGAGCGTGTACCTTACTTTGTGCATGAATGAAATAAGACTTGCTCAGTTTGGAAAGGCCTCATTTTTGCAAGGGATAGCGTGTCACTGTGGTTGTTACTCTTAGGAATAAGAATAAAGTGCAGAAAGGTGTTGCCTAGGAAGGCTTGCACTTCTGCCAGCTGTGCTTATGCAATGTAATTGGAAGAGGATGAAATAACCGAAACAAACTGTTATGTAAACATCATTCATGACTAGAATGCTTTCAGAGATCAAAAGGTAAACCCCAGAAAGTCCTCAGCAGCCAAAATAGAGTAACTTTCATAGAGTAATAGGGCTGATAAAAACCAAAGACATCATCAGGTCCATTCCCCTACCCAAGTTATAGTTATGTCACTGTTGGCATATAATTGCCTGAAAGGGCTCTGGAGCAGAAGACTCCACGGTTTGTGTTTCAGTGCTTCCCTGTCCTTGCTGTCAGCAAATCTCCTACCGTATTCTCCATATGTCTCTCTTGCAGCCCACTTCTACTATCCACCAAGTCCACAGGGAAGAGGTTATTTTCCTTCTTCACAGCAGCCTTTTACATACATAAAGATTGCTGTTACTTCTATTTCAGCCATTGCTCTTTCTCTAGTCAAAATTGTATCTCTTTTCTGAGAGACAGCATTTTCTAGAGCCCTTGAACATTCCTGCTTCTCTCCTTCTGTGACTCACCACTCCAGCTGTTGCCCTCACTGATGCTGATCTGGTTTGTATGGCTTGTTTGCTGTACTGCGGTACACACCCAGGTACTGTGGTTTGCTTTTTCTTGCAGTGGCATAATACTTTAATTTCTCAGCCTGTGCTCCCAGGCTCCTTTTGTGCAAACTGTTTTGAAGAACATCTTTGAAGCTGTTTTTGGCCCTTTTAAAAAATTTCTGTAATAAGCAATAATAACTCATGTAAAATTTTGCGGTCTGGTTTATTGTGTTTCACCTTGTATTACTGAGAAGGTTTCTCTGGCTTTTGCTGATAATTTGAGCTTTCATTTTGTCCAGTCCACTTTCTGGCTGCAGAGTAATTAGGCCAAGTCTGCTTGGAACTTGAGAATCATTCTATTTCTACAGCAGACCCTTGCTGAGTGATTCCTGGGCATTTCATTCATCCCTTGGTTCCATTTCCTTGACAAGCTTATGAAAATCAAGGTATGTATAGCCTTTCTGAAGATGAATCAAAAACTGTCATCCTAAAATGCAATTATTCATGACTAAGCAATTGTGGAATCTCCCGTTTTGGCCTGAAACTTCCATGCATTGCCCTCAATTCTCCACTGTTCCCAGTGCCACGACTACTGTGTGGGGAAGGAAGGTATGTGGAACCTGCCCAAGCAGCTCAGAAATTTGAGAGCAGGGTTGAGGATGGTGAAGTCTGCAGAGCCAGTAGGTATGTTTGGAGCCCAAATACATGCTTTGGGGTGCCAGCCTTGCACGTGTTCAATGTCAGAACAAGAACAGAGTTGCATATATTGTTTAGAGAGTAGAGTCTGGAACCCAGGACTTCTCTTCCCCCACATTAACCCCGCCACCAGCCAGTTTCTGCTTCAATAACAATAAACAACAACTCAGAAGCCACCAGTGAGATAACAGGAAGAGCTGACATGGCCAAAGGAAACGTTTGAGCTCCTCCTCTTCTAGTGTGTAATGGGGCGAGATTATAGGCTGTTAGATCGTCTGCCTTTGATATGTAGCATGCGTTCTGAGGAGGAGAGGGCAGGAAAAGGGCTTACTTTATCATGTAAAGTGCTTTTCTTTCCATTTTCTAGCAAGCATAAACTGAGATTTGGCCAGGTTTCAGTGACACAGCTTCCACCTCTGAAACCCAGGTAGGGCTGCTCGTATAGATAACGTGCTTGTAAATCAGCCTCTAGGTTTGTTGTCTGAGATTTTAATTAGTGTTAGAAATTTTCTTCAGAGCTTTTATTACCATAAAAAAAAAAAAAACGTAGACAACTAAAGTGCATTTAACTGCTCAGTGCCAGGAATTGGGTGCTTTCGGCTCTGTGCTTGTTCTACACGTTGCTCAGTTGTACCATAGCTCTGCCAAATGCTGGTCCTAACAAAGTTTAATTTGAAGGATGCCAAACTGAAAATCATTTACAAATTGGTGTGATGTATATAATGTGAAATGTGCAAAGAAAACCTGTAAGACATTTCATAACATATTAGTTTGCTTTTTGCATCGTAATTTCATGGGAAGTGAAGAAGTGAGAAAAGCAAGCTCAGAGAATATCCTTTCTGTGCATCCCTGATGCCTTCACAGTACTTCCCAAGTACTTTTCTTACCTTGGCTTAGTGATGAGAGATGAAATGACATTTCTCTGGCGATGCTTTTTGCTGTTCTGAGTTGGAATTTATATTTAAAGTGGTGCTTGGAAGAAAACAGTATGTTTAACACAAACTGTCTCTCCTAATCTCTTCCATTTCTGTAACAAGATCTATGCAGCAATAAATTTTTCTAAAGGTATGTGCATACTTACAAAGCTGCTTTAAGCACTTGGCTGTAAAGGCTTAATCTGTCTCTATTATATTGCTTAGGCACAGAATCACAGAATCGTAGGGGTTGGAAGAGACCTCCAGAAATCATCAAGTCCAACCCCCCTGCCAAAGCAGGTTCCCTATGGCAGGTCGCGCAGGTAGGTAGGCATCCAGGTGGGTCTTGAATATCTCCAGAGAAGGAGACTCCACAATCCCCCTGGGCCGCCTGTTCCAGTGCTCTGTCACCCTCACCGTAAAGAAGTTCTTGTGCGCATTCATGCCAAACTTCCTATGTTCCAGTTTCTGGCCGTTTCCCCTTGTCCTGTCTCACACGCTGCTGAAAAGAGTCTGGCCCCGCCACTTTGCCCCCCACACCTTAGGTATTTATAGACCTGGATCAGGTCCCCTCTTAGTCTTCTTTTCTCAAGGCTAAACAGACCCAGTTCACTTAGCCTTTCTTCACAGGGGAGATGCTCCAGGCCCTTCACCATCTTTGTGGCCCTCCGCCAGACTCTTTCCAAGAGATCCCAGTCTTTTTTTGTACTGGGGAGCCCAGTACTAGACACAGTACTCCAGATGAGGCCTTACCAGGGCAGAGTGGAGGGGGAGGATCACCTCCCTCGACCTGCTGGCCACACTCTTTTTAATGCACCCCAGAATGCCATTGGCCTTTTTGGCCACGAGGGCACACTGCTGGCTCCTGGCCAACCTGTCGTCCACCAGGACACCCATGTCCCTCTCTGCACAGCTCCTCTCCAGCAGGTCATCCCCCAGCACTTACTGGTGCATGCAATTATTCCTCCCTAGGTGCAAGACTCTACACTTGCTTTTGTTAAGCCTCATCTGGTAGGCAGAGTTTGTGAAGTAGCTTCTGACATTTCTTTGTGTTAGGTCTGGTGTATGAAGTGCTTCTCTAAATGAATAGTGACTCGGCATTGAGTGCTGTGCAAGCACAGGGAGGGGAGGTGATCTAAGCAGCCAAGAGCCAAACCAGCATTCCTCATGTACCCAAGGCAGCCATTGACTGACATCACTGGAATCTTTGTTTGCAAAAATAATGCTGGATTGCCCTATATGTCTGTGCTCTTTGCCAAACAATACACACATTTCTCTTGGCATGAAACCATGTAATACGTACACTGGCAGGGAAAAAATATAATTCTTTGTTTGTGGATAAGCATAAGCTGAGATATAAAAACACCACGTGCAACAGTGAAAGGGAAAGGCAACATAGTGAGCAGTGGGGAGATTGGAAAACATAACGCAGGTTTCCTTTCTGTTTTGTTCCTTCTCGCTGGCACTCCTGTGAACCATGCTTATGGCACTGTCCTTTCCAACGGCAAAAACATGAATTAGCTATCAAACAGTATTTCTTAAAGACTACCAAGATTACTTCCTTGAAAGGATCCAAATACCAACTGGTTATGACCTGGGAAAGAACTGCACATCTTAAGCCCATCAGAAGTTTTGATGGTGAAGCAGTTTCTATTTCGTTGGTCTTTCAACAGCAGCTGTTGGTAATTAGTTAATCAGAAGTACCTGTCTTAGTTGAATTTTTTTTTCCCCTTTCCTTAATGGCTGATGCCTGGTCATGCTCTTGTTTTTTCCATCTTTCTGGCAGCAGATGGAGCCAGAAGATCAGCTTTACACTAAGAGCTTGCTGCTTTGGGAGTTCTTGACTCCTGAGGGTTTGCTTTTGTCTTTACAAATACAGAAATGTGACCCAGGTTTGTCTCTGGGTGCTACGTCAAAGTGCAGCTTCTGCTGTGCGCTCGGGGCCAATCTTGGGTAAGGGGAACTCCACAAACTGGTTCCTCTATCTCTAGCATCATCGGTACTTGGCAGTTCATAGCTGCTGGTGTTAGATTGATAGCGATGCAGGAACATCTGAGAAAGAGGACGAGGAAAAAAAGAGGCTTTCTTTCCTAAAGAACTGAAGTAATTCAAACCAGAAGGGGGGGGTTTGTGGCAGAACCCGAAATGTTTCTTTAAATTAGGAAGCTGTCTTCTGCGGGCATCCCAGCGGTGCTTTGGCCCAGAGTGAGATGTGACAAGTTGGGGTTCCTGAGTTTGTGCAGCTGCTTTTCCCCTCAGGAAAACAGACAAGAAAAATGTAGTGCCAGCAATATCAATCAATCAAAGAGATCTAGAGCTAAACCTCACCACACCACTGCGTCGACCACTGCTTGGTTGGGGGCTTGGCGTCTGCTCCTGAGGTATTGCTTTGTCTGCGAGGAGCTGCAGGGGGTTCTCTGGTCCCACTCAGACACTGTGCAGTCAGAGAGCTCATGGGGTCAAGGCAGCCCGGCTTACAGCACTGCTTTGTTTTTCTTTCAAATGCGAGTTCGGATGCTTTTATTTTCATATTTGGGGCAGCCTGTGTTCATCCCGCAGCCTTGCGTGCTAACACGGCACAGATAAGAGGTGACCATAACGAATCCTGCCCCGTTGTTTCCCTCCTCAGTGCTGTCTGTCTGTCTGCATGGGCTTGTTTGCAGAAATCTGAGCAGGGACTGCGCTGTCTGGAAAATCCCCGAGCTGTTATCGGCTCTAGTCCAAATAAATAAGAGTAGAAAGCAACTCCTACTCATTCCTGTATGAAATCCTATTAATTTTCCATGATTTAGGCTATGTATAAAGACCTGCAGGAGTATTGACCCTTTGCACAATGTGCAAACCAAACAAAGGCCTGGACCTTGGATGAACTCCCAGTCTTTCCCTGGGGTCTGACACATGGAGACCTAATCCTCAATGTAATACGCTCATTCGGAATAGATGTGAAGTGAGACCAGGGAAAAGCTGTCTGCATTGCACAATTCCACTTGAAATAACAGAAGGAACAGTGTGTAAGGGTGTAATTCACACTGAGCACCTGACTGAGCTTTAGTTGGTTGTCCAACTCCCTGGCTTGTTCTGCAGTGGTGGGGCTGGGGGGTGAACCCCCCTGCTTCCCCTGCCTGGGAGAGACGAGCAATGGCAAAGACTGAAAATCTCCTTTTTTCTCAGCAGGTACTGCGGCTGCCCTGCTGTAGATGAGTACTGATGGAGCGTGGCTCAGCAGGAGAATCAAAACTCAAGTGGGCTGTCTGGGTAGGACTGACAGTGACATACGTTCCCTCTGGTGCTGCTCAGTTGGTGGTGGTACAGTCAAAGCCTTATCAACATGAGTTGTGGTACTCGGCATTTGGTGTTAAAGGAGCTATTGGTTTCACCAAGAAGCTGTAGAACGTTCCTCAACATTCAGAAAGAGATTTAAATGCTTAGAGAGAGACAAGGCACGGGAAAGCTTTCGTTCCTGTTGCTACTGAATGCTGCTCCTTTTGAATGGCTGTAACACCAGCAGGGTGATCCTCGCAGAGATCCAACTGCTCCATCATCACAGGTGGGTGCAGGAGGAATGCATTCCTATGAGGTGCTGCATGGATCTCATTCTGGAAGCTGGGTGAGACCTCATTGGAGGGGATGGGAGTGAGATGCATTCTTAATTTGAGCCCAAAAGGACATGATGTGAGTGAGATGGGAACAGTGCTTTATGATCAGTAGACAGCCACCCAACTCCAGTACCATTTTTCTCTTCAGAAACACCCTGAGATATCTGAAATTTGGCTGCAACTCTCTTTGACGGTCAGCTCTTCTTAGGGCACCCAAAGCAATTAATGCTCATTAGCTGGTGAGCTCTAAGCCACCAGTGATTGCCTGACAGCCCTGTGTCTGGCACCAGGAATGGGATTTCTTTGGCATCTAAGCGCTGCACTTGTGAATAATCGTTTTGTGGATGGCACTGATGGTAGAAAACAGAATGTTATGAGTTGAAAAGGACAAAGAAAACCATGCAGTGGTACTGAAAGCAGTGCATCAGGCTGGCTCTGTCCCTGGACTGGCTGTGCATGCACATGAACCAGAGCTGTGTCATGGGGACAGTTTGTGTTGTCTAGACTGCAATAAGTGCAAGGCAGCTGGAGCATGAGCCCAGAGCCTTGGCCTTGCTGATACTCGCCTCCTTCTCTTGCTCCTTCACAACAAGGTTAAGGGCAGTGGGAGGAATGTGTGAGAAAGGGAGCGATGTCTGCACGCAGTGCAGGCTCTGAGCAAATGAGCTCCAGCTTTGGTTCCCAGCGCTGAAGTTAACCTTTGAGAGCACAGCAATGAAAACAAGATGTAAGTCATCTCAGGCAGGCATTCCTGGGCAGCTGCTGCCTTTGTGACCGATCATAGCAATGTCATGACAGGCATCGGGTGGGTGTGGGGTGCCCTCTCCAAGCAGAGCTCTTGCTGCAGAAGGACCTTATGCAAAACCATCATTTTGCAGGGCCATGACAAGCAGGGATTTTCAGAGGTGAACTGGGCTCCACAGTGGGGCTTTCTCAGCTCTGGGGTCCAGCTCTGATGCAGCCGTGAGCTTCAGGGATGTCCAGCTCCTCGGAGAGCTTCATCCTGGGGGGAGACCTGGGTGCCTTTGTCCCAGTGACTTTTTTTTGTTCTGAGAGCAGAGGAATCCAGCCAGCCTTCTCCAGCCTTTGCATGTTCCTGCCCATCCTCAGCACAGATGCTTGCTTGGGTACCACGTGGAGAACTGGGGAGCATGGGATGCTCTGAACCCCTTCAGTACTCCCACAGCTGCTCTGAGACGGACAGGAATGTGGTTTTTTTGTTTGTTTTTGTTTTTTTTTTTCCGTGCACAGTGTCACCAGTTTGCAATTCACATGACAGGAATCAGAGCAGGAACATTTTGGTTTAATCTAGTCCTCTGCCTGTACTATTCTTCTGCAGGCCGGTGGGTGGTCACATGCTAAGCCAATATCAAGTAAATTAAAACCAAAAAGAAGGGCTGAGACCCACAGTGGTGTCTGGGACCTGCATCCCCATGCTGTGCAGCTTTCCTTTCCTGGTGAATTCTGGGCCAAACACGCCCATGTGGCTGTGCCAGCATTTCTCTGCAGGTCTCCTTTCCCTTAGCAAAGCTGAAATTGGGGAGCTTTGGACGATGTGCTTTCAGAGCTGAAAAAAGAACCCTGGAAAATGATCAGTCCATATCTAAAAAACACCACCAAGAAAAAGCATGTGAAAATGTCAAATATGAGCTCACTGATGTTGCCCAAGAGCAGAAAGTCCAGTCATGCACCCCAGCTGAGCGCTCTCTCCACATCTGGGGAATCTCAAAGCAAACTTCTCCTCCTCTGTCCACCTTCATGTCCCACCTTATCCCTTTACTACTTCAGTTCCTTGCTCATATCACCCAGGCCTTGGAGAACACCTTATTTTCCTCCTAGCATGTTCCCTCTCTGGGCACTTCAAGGCAAAGCAGTCCAGATGTTGAGTTGTTTCTACCAACACCAGACTGTTGAATTTTTCTGGTACTCTCAGCAGTTCCAACTCTCATAGTCCTGCTACCAGAACCAGCTGCAGCCTCCATCTAGACCTTTCTAGACCTTTACATGCCTTCAAGAAAACTGTTCTTCCTTAGACATCTAAACAAGATGTTTACTCTCTTAATTTTTCACAACGGCATGACTCACATCTCGCTTGTATCCCATTACGTGTTCCCGTCACTTGTTTCCCATCATGTGTTAGTGCAGTAGGTTACTCCTGCCCAAGCGTCATATTTGGCGCTTGTCCTCACCCACTCCTACTCCATTTTCTCCAGATTTTGGTGAACGTTGTCCCCGGGTCTCCCTGCTCAGGAACTGCCTGGTGGGACCATGCTTGCCTGGACCCACAGTGGTCCCGGTCCCCTGCTCGGTGCTGGTCCCACTTGCTCTGGTTCCAGGTGGCCGTCAGCAGTTCAGTCCAGCTTGTGGCTGGGAATCTTGGAAACACAAAGGAAGATTAGGCACGGAGAAAGAATGATGCCCATTAACAGATGATGGTCCCTTCTCATGTGCTAATTACCGAACTCCAGGCAGACAATTAGCGTTAAGAAGGCGGTACTTCGCCACTGGCTGGTAGTTTTGTACCCACCAGCTGCGTTCTGCATTACTGCTGCCAGGCAGTGATTCCCGCAGCTGTTAGTGAAGGCATATCCCAGAACATGGGAGCATTTCTCTCTGCTGCAAACCAGCGCAGGGGTTTGTGAGGGGGAACGTCCTTCTGCATCTTAACTGTGGGCTACATCTGAGTACACACTGCAGCTACCCCAAGCTGCATAGTCAGAGCCCAGCTCAGATTCTTCAGGTGAAAATCACTGTGCAAGCACACCTTCCTTTGGTGTGATCTCCTAAAATCCATATTCAAGTAGTTGCATTTCTTGGACACTGCATCTTGCCTGGACCTAAGTGGGTTCCAAAATAAAACACCTTCTGTCCTTATTGATTTATTGGATTCTCAAGCTGATGGACCCTAATTCCTGCCTACTTTTGGAGCCTGCTCTTTGGGTCCAACCTCCTGACACATGGTTTGCTGCCTCTGCGCCAGTTGCTCAGATTAATGCTTCTCAGTCACTCCTATGCACTTCCATATACACACAGAGAGGAAACCCCAAGGGGAAGGTAGTCGTCAAGGGCAGATAAGATTCACAGACAATTACCAAGCCTGGCACAGAGAACACAGGTGTCTGCTGCTTGATGCAGCATATACCTTCCAGTAGAGCCCTTGCAGTGCTCTCAGTGTGACCAGGATGTCAATGTCCAAGCCTGGTGGCATCTGGGCTTCCCTGCTCTGAGCAGGTGGAGTGGGCTGCAGGAGCCCTGCCAGGTCCCTGCTGCATCCCTGCAGGTGCTGGAGCTCTTGCATCTACCCAGTTTTATTACACTATTACAGTAAGGATTTTTTTTTTTTTTTCTTTCTGATGGAGCTATTCTGGCTGATCATCTATATCAGCTGACAACTTTCTTAAGGTGGATTTGGCAGTTTTTCAGATGAGGCCACTTCTGAAGTGCTGTGGGATAAGTCGATCTATGGGCAGCTTGCAACCAGGTCACTACAGCTGCAGCAGCATGTGCTCAGATTTCGATGTGACCGGAATTTTCTGCCACAAACTGCATGAGTAAGTGTCTGACACAGCCTCAGTGCTGGACAAAACAAACACTGAGGGTGAGCAAGCAGCAGACAGGGATTGTTTTGAAACTGCATTCCCCAGAGAGCCCAGCATCAGCACAGGACATGCAGCGGGCATGGTGAAATGGTTAGGTCACATGTGGAGGCAGCAGGGGCAGGGATCTGATGTCATCCTTCCTCTCAGTGAGACACAGGGCAACCCCTGGTGCTGTTCTCTGGGAAGGACAGATCTCTAATGGCTGTGATATACATTCTGCTGCATAGTGTCACGTCAACAGCAAATTTTGTCAGGAGATTTGAGCTGCAGGAGTGGAGCTCTGCTGCTTGGCTCTATCTATCCCCAGGACAGCAGGAATCTCCCGGGTGTCTTTTCTTCCCGTGACCCTCCCTGTGCCTCAGTCATGATTTTCTTTAAGCCTCACTTCGATGAAAATTTCATTCATTGTAACCTCACCACCTTTAATTTCTGAAAGGTCTGTCTAATTATGCCCATAAATACTTCAGCAAGAGAATTATAATCAAGCATCGTCCATTTAGCATCCACATATCTTGAAAGTCACTCTGCAACAATGACTCATCTCATTCCACATGCCAAAACCCATGCCTTGCATTTTTAATATCTGAAGTATTGATGTACTTAGAAAAGCTTGGCCACAGCACTAAGAAGTGTCATCAGATAACATTTGTGCTTAAGCGCCGTGCTCGGGGCACACTCATCAGCACACACCAACTCATCCACCAGCTCGGTGGCTTCCAGCTCCCTGTCTCACTCTCATTCTCTGCTTCCATTTCTGCATCTGAATTAAGAAACGCTCTCGCTGCTGGCCCACCTCACCACCCCTTTTTTTCTGATCTTGTTTATTATTTCTTATGCTGGGCACCCCAGACGTCCTTGGACGGCATCTGGTTGTGGTGCCTGCCAGTGGCTGGCTGGCTGGCTGCCAGGGGATTGCTCTAAAGAGGACTTCAAAGGCAGTTCTGCCTGGGAAATCCCCCAGCACTGAGTTAACCAGCACAGTGTTACCTTCCCACCTTCGGGTCCAGCCTCACTGTGTTCTCTTAGCAGGTAATGGGGACGTGTTTCTATGTTTCAGTGTTTCTGTTCCAGCCGTACACTTTGTATCCAAATTTGTGGAGGAAGGGGCTGAAAGAGTATTTCAGGCTTGTTCATTAGCTTAGGAAGTTGATCTGTTTGATGCTGCCTGATGACATTTCATTAAGCATTCAACTCCTGGACCCACTCTTGCCTAGACAAATAAAGGAAATAAGAAGCAGTGCATTAGGCTGAGTCTTATCCTGTTGTCTGATGCTCTCCCTAACTCAAAACCCTGCTCTTTTAAATCAAATTTATTTCAAATACAATTAAAATTATTGGCCTTACATAAAGCTCACCCCAGCACAAGGCTGAGGGCTTTGAAATGAAGCCTTTCCTTCGCTGTAGCTAAGACATGGCCTTCAATGCAGATGGATGGCTAAGAGCCTATGGCTATTTTTTTCTGAACTGGGGGGGCTGGATGCCAAAGAGGGGTTGTGGGTTCTTGGGGCTGCACAGAAAGTTCTGCTTTTTTTACTCAGATTCATCCAGCCCCAGCTGGCTTGCATCACTTCCAGTGGTTTACAAGGAGTGCTTAGTTCCACTACTTGTAAACCATCTTTATTTCCCAAGGAAATCCTCCCTCAACATGACCTTTCTCCACATATATACAGATTACTCAGGCTCAGGATGAGCTGCAACTCTGCACAGTCTGTTAGGGTTTCCCCAGTCTCCCAGAAGTCCCACTGATTTCCTTTGCTAGGGGAAGCTACCAATACAAATAGATCATTTCTGAGCACTGATTGAAAAGTCTGTTAACAAATGACCAAAGGGCGGGCAAACCCCACAGCTACCCGACATTGAATGCTATTCTTCCTGGTCATCATGACATATTTTTTCTGTGTATTTCCTTTCCCCCAGTGCTTTGCAGTTTGTCATTCCCCACTGTGGGGATGTGGGACATGCTTTATGTGGTGGACTTAGTTGGATTAGGTTGATGGGTGGACTTGGTGATCTTAAGGGTCTTTTCCAACCTAAATATTTCTGTGATTCCTGCCATTGCCTTGGCCAAAGTCTGGCTCCAGGCTCTTCTTTGGGCTGCCCTTCCCAGTCCTGTCTCACTACTCAATTAGCACACGTAACTCAATGACCGGTACTCATGAATAACATTTCCGACGAAGGCCTGGGCTTGCAGGGCTCATCTCAGTGGACCTCATGCAGCTGCTTTCTCATGAGGGGCAAAGGAGCAGATGCTATTACTTACAGGCAAATAAAAACAGCACAATGTGGTCGTGTCAACCCCTTCACAAAGACAGGAAGCAAATTATAGCAAACAGTGAAGCAATCTCAAGATAATATGACTAGCTGCCAATTAATTGCAGTTTCAAGTCAGTTGGCTTTCCTTTGCAAATGCCAAAGAAAGCAAGAGACGCTCTGGAAAACAAATGATACCTTGTCATTTATGGAAGCAGAATGAGCAAAGCTTTCTGGGGTTCAAAGCTGTGTGAAAGAATGGATACTGAGACAGCCATTACAAACTGGCCACCTTTCTAATGCTGGTTATGCCTGTATCTTCGTCCCCGGGGTTCTGCATTTTTCCAGAAGCAATGCAGACTTTTGTTTTTTTGGTGTTGGTCTGGAATTTTCTCATCCAGTTTCAGTTAATAAACGAGTGCTTGCAGTTTCGTGCTCGCTCTCTCTAAGTATCATCCAGTTTGCATATTGCCTGAGAGCCCAGCTCTAGCTCTAGCATCTTAGCATCATTCTGTTGTTTCTTTTTCTTTTGAACAGGTCCTAAGTACCCAAGCACTGCACCCCACGTGTTGGTGCTTGTGTGCAGAGTACAAAACCTGCTCTCTGGCTGTGCTATTTCTCCTGGCTGAGGAAGAGGAGAGGCTTGTCCCTACAGATCCATCATCTTCTTCCTGAATTGCTCTGCAAGAAACCAGCATTCCTTCCAAGCTCAAAGCAATGATTCATGGTCAGCACACGGTCCAGCAGCAGCTGGCATGTGTGTACCTGAGGCTCTCTTACTATCAGGATGCACCTTCTCCCTCTTGTCTTAGGGAGACCTCAGTTGAACCAACTCCTCACCTAATGCTGCAGCAATGCCTAACGTGGGAGTGACTGGGCACACCCAGTTGCAACTGCCCCCATTTAAAACAGCTGGCTTGCCAGACATCTGAGAATTAGTTTTCACTTTGCATTAGGTGTCTTCAGCCTGTTGAAGCAGAACCTTAACTTATTGCTTATTTAAAGTCCCTGATTTTGTTTTTCTGCTAAATCAAATGAAGGGTCTTTGTTAAAATTGGTTTTCCTCTGCTTTCAGAGAATACCCAAGCTATTCAGGAGGATTGTGCAGCTGAAATTATCTGCAGCTTTTAGGTTGTATATGGATATTTTGGCTTGGGTAAGTTCACTATGAAATAACGGCATGCTTTGATAGGGTTATCATTTTTAGAGCAGAGGTGCCTTGTTTCTGCTATGAAATGGTCAGATGAGCAAGGAACAAACATCTCATAAAGCTGCGTGAGAGTAAAGCTCCAACGAAGCTGAATCTCCCCACTTAGCATTTCGGTGTGATGGTCACCCTCAGGCAGCTTTCCCATAAGCTGCCATGAGGTCTCCCCAGAACCTTCCCCTATCCAGGCAGAACACCCCCAGCTCCTTCAGCCTTTAGAGCAGAGGCGCTCCGACTCTGCTCATCCCCATGGCCTCCTCTGGACCTGCACTTACAATCTAACAGGCAGTGGTGGGAGAGCGAGGGGATGCTCTGCTCCTGGAGTCGTTGGGTTGGCCATGGGGTGACCACCACACATGCTTTGATGGGGAAGCTGCACTGTTGCCATCCCCTCTGGGTGCCCCTGCCCTGGCAAAGCTGGCTCCAGAGGCTCCTGGGAACACCCACCAACAAATCCTGGGCTCCGTGGTGGCACTGTGAGCTGAGGGCTGATGATGTCATGGCCACTCTCGCTTCCAGGGCTGGGTTCACATAGGCCACGCTGCTCTGCTCCATTTCTGCCTTGGGTCCCAAAGCATCACCCCCACCCAAGGCAGGTGGGTAGCAGACCCTTTAGCAGGAAAGCAGGCCTCCAGGCTGCTCCTTAACAGAGGCAATCACATTTTCACTCTTGGATGATAGTGTTTCACTGTGCAGCTCCAGTGCTGTCATTACATTTTGCTGAGTGCTCTCTTTATGCTGCTCTCCCGAGTTACTGCCCAAACAGCCCTCGGCCATATACATCATCTCCCCATCTTATTACATGGTTATCATCTTGTTGGATATAAATATGCTATTCCAGAGCCTGCTCCGGTTCCACCGAGAAATGAATGCATTTACAAAGTAAAATACTTTTCAGACTGGTATGGCTGGCAGTACTTTTCCACACTCCTATAATTAGATGGGTCCTAACCAAACTACGTGTAGGAGTCTGGCTAGGACTGCAAATCATAGATTTAGTCTCTAGATACCCTTCTGCCAACTGGGCACAGAGTATTTTTGCTGCTTAGAGTGATTAGTGGTTCTTGGTTCACACCCAGAGCTCTTCCAAGCCAGCCCACCTCCTGCACAGTGTTTGCCCTCTGCATTGCCTTTATTAATTGGCTGACCTCGGAGTATGTTTCTGGAGAAACACTGTAAGTCTGAACATAATCAGCCTGAAGCTGCCTAGCAGGGCATCTCACTGCTAATATTTGACTATCTGGGCAATAATGTGCTCTGAATCTCTCAGCAGAAGGATGCTGCTGTTCCTTTATTTCTGCTGCCTGTGTGGCTGATGGAAACGTCCAAATCCAAGACAGAAAAGCATCTTTCATAGTCTGGACACAGGTAACTGCAGTGAAACTGTATCCCACAAAGCAGCCTGGCCAAAAGCTTTCCAGGGGAGTGCAAACATTCTGATTTTCCTGGGGAAGCGAGGCCAGCCTTTGCAGTTGTTCCATGGGATATACCCAGCAGACCAACATCACTCTGACCTTGGCAGCTCGCCCCAGCTCTTATTTTCCATGTTGAAGATTCTTTGAAATGCCACTTGTGTCCTGGACACCATAACTACTCTTGCCTTTCATGTATTTCTCTTGGATGTGTGGCCTTGGGCCAGCAGACTGTACGACAGGGGAAGGAGGAGGCTGGAGGTGGCATCAGTGGTGCTATCAGTGCTTGGTCCTGATGGGCTGATGGCTCACAGTGCTGGACTTGGTAATATATCTGATAAAAAGCCCCATCTGCTCCATTTTTATTACTGGCCACAAGAAGCTGTTGGATTATTGCACATTACAGCTTCCCAGTAGCTGGAGGTATTACAGCCTGCATTTTACTCTTGGTAGTTCAGCTTATGGTAGAGAACTGGATGTGAGCAGCAGCCCTGGTTTTATGGTTGCAGGCAGTGAAGTCACACTGAGCACCTGACAGCAGGCAGGAGACTGCAGTTACAGACAGCGGTGCTATCAGGGGCAGCAAAGTTGGCCAACTCACTGAAGAAACGTATTTGACCTTCAAAGTACTTGGTGTTAGTACTGGAAACCAAAAACTTTACTGCTTTGATTTGGAAATGACTGCATTGAATGTCCAGTTCATACAGTCCTAAGGGCTTACATTTTATCGCATGCTGGTGATAAAAGACTGTCAGTGTTATTCTTCTGTTAAATACTTACAGGAATTTCTTAATGCAGTGCCCTCTTAATGCCCTCTTCCAAACCCCGTCCTGAAAAGGAGGGACATTTGCCATCTCACAAATAGGTAACGAGGGAAGGGAGATGCTGACTTGCCTAATTTAAGACGTCAATTCTGCTCTGGAGTGAGGAGCCTTGGCATTGGTTTCTAGCCCTGGGCCTCTGCATAGTGTTTCCTTGTTCTCCTGGTGCCTGAAAGAGGCTGTATGTCTTAGTACATGGAAAAAAAGAAAGAAGGAACACTTTGGCCTGTCAAGTGCTATTTGCTATGGCCCAGCACCGGGTCGTGAAACTCCTTGTTCAGAGGCTGTCTGTGCTGTGTGTCTGTCTGTTGTCTAACCCAGTAGGTAATTAGACCCAGTCGGGATATTTTGGATGTGAAAATTATGCAAATCTGTTTGCTACTTCTAATCAAAATGGTTTAAAAAATAGGCAAAGACCAACTGCTGTCTAAAGCAGTTTTTCATTTGAAGCTGGGGATTTTCAGGAAAAAGTCCAACTATTCACTCAATACAGCAGCCTTCGCTTTCAGGTTCCCTAACCATCTCCTCTGGGAAAGCAATAAAAACATTTTCCAGTCATTTTCATTTTAGTTTTTGTAGATAAAAGAGGGCTTATTCCCAAGCAAGATCTGTCAGTTGTTCTTGATCTCTGCAAAACCCACTCTCACTGCTCAGGGCCGGCGTGCAATTGGGCTGGGAGCAGAGCGGGTCATGGGGCAGCTTGGGGGGAACAGTGGGACCCTACGGGTGATGGAAATGGTTTTAGACCAATGGCATGCTGCTTTTGAAATCCCAGACAAAAATAGCTATAAAAATAGTTGGATTGGAAAAATGTCGACCATTTAGATATTGGAAGATGAAAGATTGATGTTCACAGTTCGGAATATGTAATGGGATTCACCACAGATCTGCTGGCCAGATCATGTAGCTTCTTCTTCTTTTAATATACCTTTTTTGGCTCCAAACTAGTGGCAACATCAACTCGTGCTTGCATGTCCTCTACAGTCTCTTAAGGCCTTGAAGAGTAAATCAATGACTACTTAATTCCTGGGGATTTGTCCTTGTCAGGAGTTTCACGATGGTGTAAACTGTATTCCAGAAGAAAACAGAGCTGTGATTTGCAGATAGCTGTTAATGTAACTCTGCCTGAGTGTTTCTGCTTTGCAGGGAGTCACATACAGATGAGACCTCTTAACCCACAGGAGCTGAAGAGGCGAGTGAATCCAGCCAGTTCCCAGACATTCAACGTGGCATATTCCACACTGAACCCTTCTCATAATTTTATTTATAATTTCCCATCAATGTTTTCTCCAGGGTCTTGTATTTCCCCTTTTTGTCAGGATAGATAATGACTGCAGTCACTTCCAAACTTTTAGCATCAAAATGACACAGATGTAAATAATGTTCATAAATCTCATGACCCTTCTTGTCCCAGGGCAAAAGGACTGTAGGGCTGTTCTTTAAAAACAGGATGGATACTACTGATCTGCATAATTCTTGGAGTCCCTCGTGTCACTTACTCACTGTGGGATGTGCCTGTACTACGTGATGAGAGAGAGGGTGCATATGCACGGGATTGTAGAATCATGGAATCGTAGAATCATCTAGATGGAAGGGATCTTCAAGATCACCGACTCCAACCACCAACCTGACCTTCCAAGTCCCATCAATAAACCATAAGCCTTCGTGCCACATCCACTCATCAGTCAAACAACCCCAGGGATGAGGACTCCACCACCCCCAGGGCAGCCTGTTGTGCTGCTTGAACTGCCTCCAGAGATGAGGAAACCAAGGTTTGGTTTCCCTGACAAGCTCAGCGCCTGGGTTTGGTTCTTTAGTGGGCATACCCCCATGGCAGAGGGTTGGAACCAGTTGGACTTTGAGGTCCCTTCCAACCTGATCTGTGATTAGATTCTATGTTTCCCTGACGGCTCCTGTGGAAGCAAATGCAAAGCATAGGCATGGCAGTGAGGGAGGGATGCCTCCAAGACTGCAGAGCATGACATACCACAGCCCAGACACGGTTGTTTCACCATGCCACAAATCTCCCTCTGTATAACTACCCACCAAGCTGCAGGAGCCGTAAGTATCCCGCTGCCATGTGTTATTTGTTAGCAACATCTACTAAATTGCAGAATAATTAAAGGATACATTACACGATATTTGTGCCCAGCGACTCAATAAAATCACTTTCACAGCTGTTTTTACATAACGCTCACTTTATTTACAAAGAAACTCATACGCTGAAACAGCTGTGAAACCACTTTTCATGTTGTCTGGCTTCACCTTTATTCATAAGTAGGACACTGATAAAAATCCATTTTCCTGCATTTTCCCTTGTGTGGAGTTAGTTATGGGTGCTGAGACGTTAGCAGCGCGCTCGCGGGGCTCTGTGCAGGAGAAGGCACTTGCTGCCCGAACTTCTGCAGCTCTCTCCTTCGTACTTTCGTACAGGAAAATGACCAGTTTGTCAAGTTTGCACGGTGGTTTACTGGTTGGCAGGAATTCGCCCACAAGTTTCTGCTGGATGCATCTCGCTAATGTTTTGTTTTTTTTTTTTTCTTTTATATTATTTCTACTGGAACTTTTTAGTTTTTTTTTCCAAGAGCTGCTAGATGTTCCAGTACATTCAGAACACAAATGGTTTTCCTGGTAGCTGCCTGAACTTGCTGTTCACACCTCCACACCTCAGTAGGGTGGGTTGCCCTCTCCAGTGGGGTTTTCACATGCCCACTTCACTTTCCCAATGGTTCCCCCTCAGGTTGCTGGTGTCTGGACACCGAACCTTTGCAGACATGAGCTGGAGATGTTTTGGAGGCTGTTGTGGTGTCAGGAGCGCACAGGACTAAGTGACAGCAGGGTCAAGAATGGGCCCCGGGCAACCTGAGCTTGTGGGGAGCACACAGCTCACATCGGGGGGTGAGACTGGATGACCTTTAAGGTCTCTTCTAACTTAAGCCATTCTATGATTCCATGATCCTATGACTTGATAGGCCATTCTGCCGGTTGGATGCTGTAACCTTGAAGGTCTTTTTCAACCTAGATGATTCTGTGATTTCATTTAGTAGCTTTAATTCGAGTTTGATATGGAATGCGGGCTATCATCAGTACCACACAAGCAGCTGTGTGAAGGAGTGGTGCCAGCACCCTTGGTTACCAGCCAGTGCTGGTCTGGGGCATCCACACATGGGGCAGGGAAGATCCCAGGGAATGCACTGAAATAAACATACTGAAAAGATCATTTCATTTGGTTAGCTTATTGGGAAGTTCATAGGAAAGCCTCGTTTACTCCCCCTTTAAGGGATGGCCAACCTTAAGAAATACACATCACTTTTTTGTATATGTACATAACACATTTACAGATTTACGCAACAGTGCTCAGCAAGAGGAATCAGTGATAACAATAACAGTAATAACAATGAGCCTATGCTGAGGATACTTTAGACTTCCAGTCTGACTGACTGTAAGAAGCAACAGGGCAGATTATTAATCGCTCCTGCTCACCCTAATGCTAAGGGGACGTGGGGGCTTATCCCTGCTGAGACTCACTGAGCATCATGGCCACATCCAGCTCTTCCCACCGACACACGGGGATGAATTTTAAAGTGCTGTACATGCAGATGACAGTGATCCCGACTGCTGAATTGCAGGGTGAAGGAATGCAGTGTTTAGGGAACAGCGCTCCTCTACAAGTGGATCCAATGTATTTGTCTTCTTTTGTGCTACCCAATTTGTATTCTCCAGAGTCAGCCATAGTTTAGGACTTAGAAAATAATCTACATGTAATGGAGAGAATCAAACTTTCTTTTTCATCTCATTGTCTCCCTCGCTGTCAAAATCTTATTTTATGCCTTCCTCCTGCAATCCGTCTTAACAGCCACAGTGGCACAGGTAATATATCTCTGTGCCTGAAGAACTGTGGGGCACTTTGATGCTCATATCTACGTCTTTGTAAGGGATGTAAGAGCAGAGCAGGGAAATATTGTCCCCAAGCAGTATCTCACTTATTGTCACACATGGAAGCTAACTCTATAAACCAAAGCCAACATTCACTGTTAACATCAAACAAACAATTGCCCCCAGCACACTGGCCAGCCCAGTTTGCCTCATCTGGGTTTATCAACACTCTAGGTGAGGTTGTGCAAGATTATCTTTATTCCAGTCAGGAAAGAGAAAAAATGAGTATTTGCTTGTGTGAGATTTGGTCTGGCAGCCTCTGGCTGTGATTCCTCCTGAGCTGTAATGGCACACACATCTGTGCTGGAAGCAGTGGGTCTAGCTGATAAAATACAATTTGAGCAGGGTTGTATCTGAAAATCACTAAACTGAGCAACAGAAATAGCACATCCTAAATACATTTTCCATTATTTCTATACACAATGATGTTTAGTATCAGAAATTGAGTTTTTGCTATCATTATAATCTTGACCACCAATTCTCTGACTTCAGACGCTTCAGCTCACAAAGGCCAACATAAATTCCAGCTCTGAAACAAGCCATAGTTCTGAGGAAGCTGAAGAGAAAGGATATGCACAAGCAGCCTGATTTGGTCACAATTCACTGCATTTTGTGAGAGCAGGAGAAGGGAGAGAGATGTCTGAAACGCTCTTGTGCACTGAAATTACAGGCTGCTCCTTGTTAAGTAAGGTGGCCTGGCGGTGGAGAACAAGCACTGATTGTTGTTCCCCCTAACCATTATATTTTAGAAGACAGATATTGAAGATGAATAATGTATAAGCTTGAAATCACTTCTCAAGGTGCTTGAAGCTCTCAGCTGAGATGCAAAGCGCAGCACAGCATATTGCTTAGATTGCCTTCAAAGTGTTCTGCTTTATTGTTCTGAAACTCTGCATAACCATTTCCCTTCCAACATCACTTTGTATAAATCACGCCTTCCAAAAGCGACAATGATTTGTATGAATGAAACTGCTGCAGAGCCTCTGCTTTACCACCACCTGGAGCCCAGGCTGTGACACCCAGGAATTTTCTTAGACTGAAGTCATGTCAGTACGTTACCACAAAGGCTCCCTCTGCTCACTACCAAAAGATAACGACTTATCAACCCCCCACAAACTGATCAGACAAATGTGCTTTGTGACAAACACGGAGATGTACAAGCCTGAGTGCTCTGGGCACCACAGTGTTTGCTATCCGAATGGATTTTTCGCATAGGTTTTCTTTAAATGGCTCCAAGAGAGTATTCCAAGGGAATATTGGCGGAAGACTCAAGCCACACCACCAACATCAAACTGTGATGTCTTGGGCCAACATCACAACATAGGAGGCATTACTTTTGGAGCAGCTCTCATGCTTTTTTGGTACCCTTTGCTGACTGTCTCAAGGTCTTCGAGGCAGACACGCACATTTTATGAGAGCTGTAGTGAGCAGACAACAGCTCTGGGCACACAGTGCAAGATTTCCAAGCCCAATATCATTTAGGTCTGAGCAGTTTTTGAGTTTCTTGCTTGGGTTTTTACATGGGTTAATGTGGTACGGGGTGGATATGATCAGGTGCACTCCTCTCCTTAACGGAATCAACTGACCACATGCCCGCCAACTTAAATGAGTTCAGTCCATGCAGGACCATTTTTCTGCCCTTAGAATGATAATAAAATATGGTTTTGTAGCTTGGCAAAGTGGAAATGCTAAGCCATGGCCTGAAGCAGTGATGGAGCACCTGGTGGGAAGGCAGGGCCAACCCAAGGGACCTTGGGTGCATACAATGCAGCTGAGTGACTGGAAGGACTGGAACCAGGATCCACCCCTTCCCAGACCTCATTTAAGGGTTGACAGTGGAGGTAAGAATGTTTTGCTGGAGCTCCTTGCACACCTGAGGACTTCTGAAGGTAGGCAGCTTCTTTCCTTTGTTTCTGTGCCTATGGCTGTTGCATGTGAGTAAATTCTCACTTATTGCAGCCTAGGACTTTGCTGCTCTACCGCTGTTGCTTTCCATCATGTTATGTAGCTTTAGTAAAAATCCCTTGATGGAAGTGCTACCAGGGAAAAGCAAGTCATGGACTGCTATGTGCTGGTGAAAAGCTTGTTTTCCACATTTCTAAGAGAGATATTTCCTTTGCTATACTTTTGGACTTGGCTCTGGAACATTTTAGGGTGCTGGCTGATGGGATATAAGTTCAGCTCATTTCCTACATGTTCCCAGAATAAATGCCCAAGAAAATGGGATTTAGTGGATCAAGGAAAGATTAATGTAGTAGTAAATAGACAAGGGCAGAAGAATGCCTTAGAGCTGCTGTTCTCTGATCTTGACTTTCTCATCAATACTTTTCAATCTGCAGTGTTGGGGGGGATATCGCTGCTAATGCCCTGAGGTGGCTGAAACCACACATCAAATCTGTAATCCCTGAGCTGGCAGCTCGGCAAATGATTTCTCTATTGGTCTTTATAACTGTAATTGTCACAGAACAGAATCTTTATCTATTTCTCACTCTAAATTATGTGACTGATGACGGGGCTGGTCTCTGCGCAAAGATGAAGCTGATGGCTTTGATGGTGTGAGGATGATGAATAGTGCTATCTGTTGGCTTTTGTGTGTTTCACAATTTTTCTCCAGATGATCTTTTGAGACTGTATAATCTCCTGTATAGTTGAGGTAGCATTGACATTGTAGCAGAAAGCTTAATTTCCAAGGTGTGGTGACTCTTAGCGTGAAGAAAAAAATAGTTGGTTTCTCTCTCATGGTAAAGAGTGAACAAAAAAAGATTGCAATGTGGAACAGTTGGGTGGGTTTGTAAAACTGTGCTGCTTTGCAGTACACAGATGACTTAGGGTGCTAGCAACAAATACTGAGGTTTTTAAGTAATTTAGGTCCTCCATTCACATATACTCTGACTTAATCATGGCCAAAGGTGTGCTTGTGGAGGCTTTGTGCAGCCTCAGAGGGGAGAAGTGGGCACAGCTCATCTGCAATCAGCTCAACATTGGGCTCAACACTCACCCCTACACCAGTGAAGGCCTTCCCACTTCTGGTTGATATGATCGGGGGGAAACACCACCACAGTTTGTGCCCTGCCTGTTCTGCAGCTAATCTGATTTTCTTACCCTGGCTTTGGGTGATTTATTCAATGTATTCTGCATGAGCTCCTGTGTGAATCAGTGTTTTTGTTGCCATCAGGAGAAACACCAATTATGCAGCTGTCGGGCTTTAAGCTGGAGGTGGGAGCTGAGTGTTTAGCAGCACAACTCAAGGCTGGAGCAGATGTTTTGAGTCTCCTTCCCCTCTGAGGCTGTCTGAACACTGTGTCCCCTCAGCATTCCTTTTCTCCCAGGGAAGGCTGGGTTTTGTGCTGCTCTCCTTGTCAGAGGGTTTGGGCCAAATTTGAGAAAAATTGAGCGTTTCTCTTTCCCTCTGACCTCGTACCCTCCCAGTGAGGATCAGAGTTCCTTGAATGCTTCATAGTTCTGCATTTTGCAGCAGGGCTGGTGGGACCGTAGAACCATAGAATGGCCTGGGTTGAAAAGGATCATAATGATCTTCTAGTTTCAACCCCCCTGCTGTGCACAGGGTCACCAACCACCAGACCAGGCTGCCCAGAGCCATCAGTGCATCAACTGCAGAACAGGTCTGTTGGTGTCCATGGAAGCACTCAGCTGGGGACATTTTCCCTTACTGACTGCACATTTTGTCTTGGCAGCACTGTGTTGGACTCCCATGTTGCTGGTATCACAAATCCAGCTACCTTCTGGCTGCTGGTAGCTGGCACAGCAGCGCCTATTTCAATCAGGAATGAGGGGGAATCGGCTTTCTCTGGTGGGCTCTGCAGTGCTCAGCAGCAGGACAGCTTTCCTTCAGTGCCAACCCTTGAACTGTGAGGCAGGTAGCAGGGATTCAATGTGATTGAAGCACTTTTCTTCCTTTTCAGCATTGTCTACAACAATTTCTCAAATAGGCGTGAGAGCTGTTCTCATCTGTCAGAGCTGACTCTGTAACCGTATGTTGATTTATAGCAGCTTAGAGTCTGGTTTTACACCAAAGTTATTAAAAACACTAAAAAAAACCACCCCACCAAACCTGAAATCATGGTGTGTGATCCTAATCAGGATCAGACCCTTAATTGTTTCAATGAACTATTGTAGGGGTTTTTGCAAGTAGTTTTATTCTGTCTATCCTGTCTGAGATGTGTTGCACAATGTTGTGAGCAACTTTGCATTTAAGTCATCTTTCACTGCAGACCAGGCTGTCCCAACTCTGGATAATTAGAACCAATCAAATTAATAAGTTTCCTATGAGACAACAGTCCAAACTTTTTTTTTTTAACAGCAGAAGTGCTTTAGGGTGGAAGGCACAGTCATGTCTTTATCCAAAGAAGAGCAGTATGGAGCAATACCAAGGCAAACAAAAACACAGTTGCTCTCAGAGCAAACACCATACATCTGGGAGATGTATGGTGTATACATGGGGAAGCACTCAGCTGTGTCTTAGGCATGCCACCGGATGAACTGGAAGCTTTAATCCAGAGCCTTCCTCACATAAGAAGAGGCATTTGGGGGAAATTTTGCATCTTGAACACACGTGGCAATTATGCAAGGAAGTATTTATTCTTGGAAAAGTGTTCAAAGATGTTGAAAGGTGAGGAAGAAAAAGAGTGCATGGGGCTGAAGCAACTCTGTGGCTTTAGACGTAGAACTGGAGTAGAAGTAGTCAACAGCACAACTGATGGAGAGACAACTGATGGATGGATGTCTGGCTGGGAAGCCAGATGCTGTGGCAAGAGGAAATATCTTGGCGTGTGCTAAGGACAATGGGAAAAATTCACATGTGGGAGGTAGCACTGCAGAAAGCAATTGCACACATTGAACTTCTGGTTAAAGAAAGCCCTTCTGCTTGTTTTTGGAGAGGAGTGCAGTGAAGCAGAGGGGTGAAGAAGCTGTGAGGGGGAGGTCAAGTTGAAGAGCAGAAAAAGGTTCTGCACCAGAGAGTGATGGGCATGGAATAACTCCCCATGGCAGGGGGCACAGCCTGAGCTGACAAAGCTCAGGGACTGCTGGGACACCACTGCCACACATAGGGTTTGGGTAGCCCTGTGTGGAGCTGGGAATTGGATTCAACGGTCCTTGTGGCTCCTTGCCAACTTGAGATATTCTGTAATTCCATGATTATGTGTAGGGGGAAATCGCATTCAAGTGTTTGCTCCTGTTTGTTCCTGTTCAGGGTGATGTGCTCAGTGCCTGTGTGACATCCCAAGAGGCATCACAAAAGCTGGGGATATCAGGCAGGAAGTGTCTGTCATTGAGGGCTCAGCAGAATTTGAGCATCAGGTTGGGCTACACCTGTTCAAATGAATTTGTTGTAGTGATCTGCAGAGATTTACATGTGTATCTTTGCTGCCCTGGGAAGATCAGGCACAAATCCCTTGTTTTCTCAGATAAGACTATAATTAGCTTGGGTGTTGGTGATCACAGTGTAAGAGAGATGGTGCTCGGAGCTCTAACCAGAGGATGGCGGAAGGGAGAACAGGGACCTGGCTTGGTCCTGTGCACCTCTGCAACCTTTGCCACAGACCCAGGACTGCAAAGGCACCAGTAAGAAAAAGAAAGGAGGGAGAGACACAGGTCCATTATCAGTGCTTTTCCATGCTTGATTTATGTCCACAGAAATGGTCGGAAACCAGCTGGGGATGTAAATTGGAGACGTTTGGCCTCTGTTTGTGCTGGATATTTCCTGCCTTTTGCTGTGTTTTCCCACTGTGAAAGATTGCTTTTGGCACAGGCAAACTACAACATGTACTGGAGCATTAACATTAGGTACACTGCCTGCTGCTGGCCTCCCTCTTTCTATTTCCCCGTTTGGAGATCCATAGACGTGCATTTAACAAAATAACATCGTCCCTCATCTATTTTATAACATTTGTACCTGGCTTAAGAGTGTTGTTGGCACAAATCAGACATGCTTCTCTGTTGGCCCTGATATCAGCTCACCCGTTCTGAGATCCAAAGCACTGTTTGATGATTTTCCTCAAAAATTCCTTATTTTCTCCCCTAAGAATAACGCAATGTTCTGTGAGTTGCTACCCACAGGGGACTTCTGTGACCACTTCAAAGCGCTTCAGCCAACGCAACATGACACAGTCACTTAGGTACCCTCCTTGTGGATAAGCTACTGCCAAGACAACCTGACAGACTTATCCAGTGCAATTAAAACTCAACGTTCACAGTGACAGACCCATTAAAAATTTGATTCGCTCCTCACCACTTGAAAGCAGCAGCCACTTGATGTGTATGCAGGCTGCTTTTGGATTCTGTTGGTAGAGGAGGTTCTGATCACGTCTACAAATATCAGTGTAAATCAGACCCGTGTCCTCCTGGAAAACCACCCACCTGCCAGCAGCTAAATGCCTGATGTGAATGATGTGGGCACAGAGGGGGAAGGAGGATGGGGTGTAGATAGGAAAATATGGGATGCTTCCCAATGTGGAGTTGCAGCCAGGCTGTTACAAGGGTTCTAGAGGAGAAAAAGAGGTGGTGTTTGTGTCCTCAAAGAGTTACAAATGGATTGGCTGAGCTGGAGGGTGGCAAAACCAACCTGTGTCCCTACAAGGAAGAGTCTAAAGGACAAACACCTGGAGCTCCTGAGATAAGGCTGTGTGCATGAAGGCAAGCGCTCGAGCACCGTGATGAATGTCACTGCTGGCTTCCTCTGCTACACGCACAGGTGGGCATGGGGAAGTGCAGGAGTTGTGAAGGGCTTCATGTGGTACATCAAGGGAGAAAAACAGGATCTATGGTCCCTCAGGACCAGAAAGTAATGGCTCAAGTCACTTTGCTTCTTTTTCCTTATGTTGGCGATCATATGTAGTGTTTGGAAGTGTTAAACTCTGCTGTGAATTGGTCAGCCTCTGGAGATGTGCACTACAGGACTTGCCTTAGCAATTCAAGGTTATGCCAAAAGGATGGATATGAGCTCATTTCAGATAGTGTGATGTGCTGCTGGGGAGGAAAACACGGAAGGAGAAATGAATAAGGGGAGGTTTATTAGCTCTGCCCAGTTTCTCACACAAGAAGAAAGCCTTTAATTTCATCCCTACGAGGCTCTGGTAACAATAGATGTATGCAATGTATAATGAGTTAATGCTTTTAGGAATACGTTTCAGATTTATGGGGTGTACTGAATTAATCAGTACAGAGATTACTATAATGCGGTTCTCTCCTGCATTTAGCTCAGAAGCTGGGCTTGGGAGCGATTGAGTGTGCAGGCTGTTAACCAGAATGGATGTCATAGGAAAACACAGACATGCAGAGTAAGCCTGGCAATAAAAGGGGCAGAGCACTTTGTTAGGCACCAGAGGAATACGAATTTAACAGAAATACGACTGCACTTTGAGAGGCATTTGGAATCACTCACAAAAAGGAAAGAGTGGAGAAGAAGAGGAAATAAAATAAGGAGAAGCATTTCCCCCGGCTCAGCAGCGCGTGCTCCAGTGCTGTGCAGGAAGCCCATCTTTGGAGCTTGCAGACATCTGCAGATAAATCACCTGCTTTTCCTGCCCGGGCTCTGGCCAGCTGTGCAAGGACATAAATAAGTTGCTCTCCACCAGCATCCTTTGGAATAAATTACTCATTTCCACTCGAAAGGACATGAACAAAATGGGAAAACAAACAAGAACAAGGTTGTGGAGCAGAGATGGTGGCCTGTGGGACTGTGAGATGCCTTCTGAGCTGTGTAGAGAGGGCTCTCCCGCAGATCTGTTTGCTAAAGTGAACGCCGCGTAAGTTTTGTTCTTGGGATGGTGCTCTTACCCCAATGCTTGGCTGCTGTAAACAGCATTTGGCATTTATGGGAAAAGGCAAACAGCCTCATAGTCACATGGGTCACTGGCTACAGTGGGAACTTGTGATGCTGAACTTTAGGTGTGAGATTTATGTCGGACTAGTGTTTAATGTATAGAAACACGTCCTCATGATACTGAATTTGCAGCTGCAGTCAGTGTAAACATATATGATCATTTATCAAGCTCCAAGTGTTCCAAGGGTGGCCTTGAAAACCGAGCAGAATTTTCATTTATCTGAACCAGCCATGAAGGCTTTCCCTGTTTGGAAGCAAAGACCAGGAGAAATTTGCAAGAGGTTTTACCATCTGACTTACAAGTGACATGCCTGAGTTCAAACAAACCAGAGAAAGCTATTAGAAGAAAAACAGCACTTTCAGGAACTTCCACTGGGGTGACGGAATAGAGACTATCGTGACCATCTTCAAGGACACGCTTGAACAGGACTTAGTGCAACAGGCGTCAAAGTAGGGCTAAAGAGAAGCAAAGACATTGCACGTTTTGGATATGTGCTTGCACAAATGGTACTGACTGCTTTGTTTTTGATTTTTTTTGAGTCCAGTCACCTTTGAGGGAGATTTTGCATTGAGTTTGACAAAAGCCATGAACTATAACCAAATCTAAACCATAACATATAACCAAAACACTGATTCACGTATGCCTTTGTCAGATTATTTTCTCTTCATGAGGTTTCTGCAAAAGCAAGGTAGAGCCTTAGTTCAAGCTGCTTGTGGAGGAGGGCCTCGTTGAGCAAACCCAAGAATCTACAGTGGTGGCAAACATGGTAACCAGACTAAACACTAACGTCAGTGAAAGTAATGCACTTTATTAAATGGATATGGAGAACAACGAGGGCCCAGTGGCTCTACACAGATATACTGGAATTGAAACCATTGCAAAAGGGCAGTAATAATTTTGGACTCAGGAAGCAAATAACACTGCAATTAGAGAATCTAATTAGTGAGGATCTTTACATAATTAAATTAATGTAGTCATTCTGGTAAAATGTCACGTTAACATTTCACTGACATTCATATTTACTAATAAAACAACAAGGTTAAGCAGTGATGCATTACGTTTTCAGGATACAACGCTCTGTATAGGAATTTTCTTTTTGGTCTTCGCTGCTCTCCACAGATAGGGCACAGTGTTTCACATCTGAATACCCGCACCATCCTTCTTCTGAGAGCAATTTTGATTAGATTTTTGACAGGGAATGAGGCTCCAAGCATTCTGGGTATAGTTGAGTGTCTCAAGTGCACTGCAATGCCCAGCTGGCATATCTTCATACATTCATGCAGGCTGGAGAAGACCTCTAAGATCTTCAAGTCTGACTGCCAACCAAGCCCCACCATGCCCACTAAACCTTAGCATGATTTGTGGTTTCCTGTGCGCTTATTTCAACATTCAAATAAGCAATGGGGATACTTAGAGGCTTCTCTTTGTGTCTATCTTCTTTTCCTCTGGGACAGAAAACATAACCACTCTCCTCACCTAATTCTGCAGTGTATGACAGATAACTGGGATCCAGCTGTAGTGCCAGAGGCTAAAGGTGCAGTTGCATCTCTGTAACCTGCCTCTCAGCAACAGGAAGAAAGGCAGGAGCTTACGCAGAGTGAGTCAGAGTGAGTCCCAGTGAGTCAAGGTCTGATTTCATCTCAATGGCTGGATGTGGCTCTGGTCAGCCTGGTCTGGTGGTTGGCAACCCTGCCTGTGGTGGGGGATTGAAATTGGATGATTATGGTCCTTTTCAGCCCAGGCCATTCTGTGATTCTATGAAAAGAAAAGGCTCTAATTCATTAACCTTTTAATGATAGGCATATACCTCACCCTGTCCATGGAAGAGGGTTGGAAACAGGTATCTTTAAGGTCCCTTCCAACCAAAACCGTTCTAAGATTCTACCCCTTCAACCTGGGTCTAGGCTTAATATAGGACTTGTTTTATGCTGAATCTTATCTATTATCAATTCCACCGACCTATTTGTTTTCTTAAAATCAATGTTCTGTTTGAGCAGAAAAATTAAAATCTTTCATTTTCTTGCCTGCTTGACCAGCTGAGGCACAGGGAGGAGGACTGCGAGCTGCCAGGAGGCGGCTGCAGAGACTTCGGAATCCTGGAAAGGACAGGGCCTGTGCAAGGGGCAGTTATGTTAGCCACTAATTTAGAAAGGCCCTGCATGTCAAACATATTCTCAGCCTGCTCAGCTTCCTTGGAAAGAATTTGCTCTTGGCCCTCGCTTTCAGCCCACAGAGTTCACAAAACAATGACTGGATCATCAAAGTGTCCTGAATTAGCTTCTCCTGTCACAGTGGTATGAAAACAGCAGGGAATTGATCTCCTTGCAGCTTTTAGCAAGCCGTGTCACTATGGCTCATTTCTTGAATTTCCCGTACCAGATGCCAGGTGGTTTTTGGAGCCCATTTGTTATGACTGTGACATAGGAGCTTATGACCTAGGGTAGTTCTCTTCCAGGCAGAGTGAAAAGAGACAGCAGGTGAGAGAGAATATCAGGATGAATTTAGAGTGGGTTGCCAGGTGCACACGAGTAGGACATGGCAATGTTATCCAAGCTGCCCTGATGGCACTGCAGATCCCTCAGGATGAACGCAGATGTTGATGTCCCTGTTCACTGCAGTTGGACAGATGACCTTTAGTGGTCCCTTCCAATGGTTCTATGATTCTGTGTTTGCATGACCGCTCCTTTCCACATTGCAATGGGAGATGTTGCTCCAAGCAGCAGGTTATTAAACAAAACTCTCCAATATGGATCAGTCATGGCAAGCACCGGTGTTCAGGGCATGTATCTGGAACTACAGAGCCCTCTTTGACTGCTAACAGAAAATGTCTTCCACTGCTGGTAGTGCACCTGCAGTTCATATGGCCCGGAAGGTCAGCACATGGAGAAACTGGTGCTTGCTGCTTGCTTTTAAGCTATTCCTACTTCCTACTATTCCTACGTCAGATTCAGAGCCAAGGTGTCCAACTGGAAGCTTATGGAAGAGTGGAGATGTTTTCAAATATCTAACATCCACCTGGCAAATATCTGGCTGATATCCACCTGCTGCTAAAAACGCTGAAAGATGGAAAATGCAGTTACCTAATCTGACTTGGGCTAGCAGGTAATTAATTTGCCCAATGAAGTCAGGCAGTCTGCATCCACTTCTAATACAGAGTAACAATTATTTGCCATCCCACTTGTGCTCGGTGAGCCTTGAGTAATGTTAGGGTTGGCTGACTTTTTGAAATAATATTCCAACTTGAGTTTTGGTAAACACTTGACAAAAATAACAATCTCCCACTTGAAAACAGTCTCCCTCTTCTTTCTATTTCAGGGATCTCTCCAATTTGCTGAAGTGTCTCCTTGTTCCCAGTTTGCAGTGTCTGGGGTCCTTGGGTGCTCTCGGTGGGATTTGTTGCGGTGTTTTGCAGCTGCCCTGTTTGGATGAGGAGAGATTTCTGCACGTCCCTGTGTCTGCCCTTAATGGAGGGGGTCCTGCCCTTTCCCAGCCCTGATGCAAAGCTGCCTGAGCTTGTGCTGCCCTGAGAATCCGTGCCTTTGCATATTTCATTAAGGCTACTGGTGTCACAAAAAAAAGCTGAAATAAAATGCAGCGAAAGGAGAAAGCTGAGTGGAGGGGGCAGATGTGTAACAAGGCAAAAGGAGAAGCAAAAAGGAAAAATCGCATTATTTTTGGAGTCGCTTGTTAATACAGATTCCATTCAGTGATTAACAAAATCACAAAGGTTGGAAAAAACCATTAAGATCCCCAGCCCACCCCCACTGTGCCCACTGCCCACATCCCTCAGTGCTCCATCCGCATGGCTCTGGAACAACTTCAGGGATGGTGACGGCTCTCTGGGCAGCTGTGCCAATGCATCTCCTCTCTTTCAGAGAAGAAATTTTTCCTAATATCTGACCTGAACCTCCACTGGTGCAACTTGATGCCATCACCTCTCATTCTATCAGTTACCTGGGAGCAGAGGCTCCCACTCACTACACCCTCCTTTCAGATTCCTGAGCCCAGCAGAGCACTTTGTTGACTGAAGCCTCTCCTTGCAACCCATCAGGACCAGCACGCCTGCTTGCTCACAGCACAGCTGCCGGTGCAGAACCAGGGATATTCACCCCAGCACGCATCACCAGTGTTTGCCCCACTGGAGTTTCCAAATCCTGGGTCCTTTAGGAGCTGAAGTGCAGGATGAGTCTGCTTGATTACATCTGGAGAAGGAAACATCACAAACTAAGTGATAAACTCTTTTTACGGCAAATAGCATGAGGATAGGAAGAGGTTTATGCAGCATAGAAGGGGTAAAAAGAGAAATCAAGTAATTTTCAATCAGCGGCAGAAGAGTCCCTTCCCATCTTGTGTTTTTCCAATAATTACGTGCGATTTCTTAGATGTCAGCCAAGGGAAAGTGGCAGCATCAGCTCCTCAAATAAATACCCTCACCTTGTCCACCATTAAAACTCAGAAAAATACGTGGAGCTTAAACAAATGTGTGTGCTGAATTCTCTTGACATTATTTTCACCTCCAGTTCCTGGCCAAGGTGCACTTTTACCTCATTTTTGTTGCTGCAGTTTAGTCAGAATTCTGGTTTTGATGAGAAAGGGAAGAAAAATGATTTTTATAGTTTGTTTTATACAGAGCTGGTCCAGAGGGGGAAAAAAAAAAAAAGGAAAAGAAATGGAAGAGCTGCCACCATTTAGTAAGTGCAAAATATTTTCCCAGCTTCAGCTCCTTGCATTTTTGTCCGTCACGCCTTGAAGAGCAGAAAGTGCTGTTTATATGTGCATGAACTTGAATGAGTTTTCCTAGGAATTGGTGGCTCCCTCCCACATCCCCTTCGTTATTGTGATGTTTTTAACTTTTCTGTGTGTGCTGTGTTTGTTGTAATGTGGTTGAATATATCCCATGCTTCCAAGGGAGGAGCGGAAGGAGAAGAACCATACTTGGCTGCTGGCACACAGCTCCATCCAGAGCTGCTACTGAGAGATCTCCAGGCTTTGTGCTTGGGAAGGGGATTGCTCGGATGGGATGCAATATTGTCAGTGCCTGGCTGAAGTTCTTGCTAAAGAATTTTTGCCTTAAGAAAGTTTAAGGAAACAACAGAACAAAGGATTGCATTTTCTGGCTGATTACAGCCTGGCTCAGTGCTATGGATGTGAGCTGGCCCCATCATACCTGCCCCGGTTGTGCAGGGCAGGACGTTCCAGTGGGCTCCGTGTGTTAATGCTTCCCAACAAAGCACCATTGCCCACCCTTGTGAAACAGAGATCAAAAATCAGCCCTTTTGCAGGCTGGGGAGTAAGGAGAGGGAATGAAATGCAAAGTAGTTTGTGGGACATTTGTAGCAGAAATGCTGTCATAGCTTGAAGCAGTGATGGAGCACCTGGTGGGAAGGCAGGGCCAACCCAGGGAAGCTCAGGTGCAAGCAATCCAGCTGAGTGACCAGAAGGGCTGGAGCCAGGATCCACCCCTTTCCCAGACCTCATTTAAGGGTTGGCAGTGGAGGTGAGGGCATCTTCTGGGAGATCCCTGCCTGTCTGAGGCCTTCTGAAGGTAAACAGCTGTTGTTTTTTTTTTTTTTTTCTTCTTCTCTTCCTTTGTTTCTGTGTCTTTTGCTGCTGTGTTTTAGTAAACCCTCCTTTGCAGTAGTCTGGGATCTTGCTGCTCTGCTGTCACTGCTGCAGTTTCCACTGAGTTGCAGCATTGAACAAACATGAAAAATACATTCAGATTGTTATGAAAACGTATAGTTCTGTCTTTTGTAAGAGGAAGAGAATGCAACAGCTTCTTTTTCCATAGGGAGGAAAAAAAAAAAAACACCCTCTGTTTTGGTGAGTTTTCGGCTGGTCTTTTCAAAGCAGTTGAGTGTCCCTGGGAGACAGGAGTTCCTGGCAGGGAAAAAGCCCTTTGGTTCCTCACCTCTCTGGGCAGCCAGCTGACGGGGATTTTCCATGCACAGACTGTTCCTTCCTCCTTGACCTGGACATTCTTCCTTGTTTAGAGAAATTTAGTCTTATCTTGGAAAAAGAAAAGCAGGGACTCTTGCTCATCTCTTGTCAGGGTGGAATGAAAGACGACAACAAGGCATGGGGGTTTCTGGAGAATCTCAGGCATTTCTGATGTGTTACCACTGTTAGAAATTCTAAGTTTGGGTCTGGAGTCGAGGCAGATTGGTTGGTGTTATTCCCTTCCAGCCTTTTTAGGATGGCGAAAGGACAATTCAGCAAAATACAAAAGAAAAGGCAGGTTTTCCCAACCTGTCCCAGTCATTTTGCTTTGAAGCTCTGAAACTGGGATTGCTTTCCCAATTGTTTGTTTCAGTGAATGCCTCCAGGCTTCCCCTGTAGCATCATGTGGCACTATGTCATCTCTGCAGAGGGGCTGGCCAACATCCCTGCACAGGGACGTTTTGCCTGGAAAATCCATGGAAAACACTGGAAATCAGCCCAGGCTCACATAGAAGACTGAGCAGAAGCTGCAGTTACCCACATGGAGGGCAGAAAGCCTATGCTCTAAAGGTGGGAAAATGTACAAAAATACAAGGATCATGCCAACTGCTGTGAGAAATGGACAAGAGTGATGCTAATAGGAAAAGGTGAATACTGCAAGAGAGGAAGTGCTAATTACAGGCACGGTAGTGCATATATTAACCTTAGGCTAGTTGAAAGATATTCCAGCAACAAGTGCAAATTCCTGCACAGACCATTAGAAACCTGCACCTTGCTCTTGTTGCTCTGGCTGCAGATGGACACGGTGGAAATGTGAGCGCCTGGAGGTTGTCCTCTGTCTGATGGGACAGACTGTCATCGCTTTTATCCACAGTCACAGAATGGCGGGTCAGTATTCCCCACGAAGCTGCCCCCGAGCAGAATATGCCATCAGCAGTATCACAGGATGATGAATTAACCATGGGCTGCTGTTAATAATGCATTTGTCGCATTACCTTATCGCTGCTGTAACTTGTATTGTAATAAATTAGTCAAATCCTGACCTGCCTGCATGCAGTTCTGCAGAAACACCTGGGGATTTCTCTCCATTCTTTTATGCCCAGGAAGGCTGGAAAAGACCTCTCAGATCCTCAACCCCAGCCTACCCCTACTACGTGCCCACATCCCTCAGTGCTACATTTCTGTGTGTATGGGATACTGTTAATCACAGCCTGAACCTCTGATTAACCATCTGAGGCAAGTGATGGGTCAGCTGCGGGAGCACAGGAGAAGGTAATTCAGCTGTGCTCCCGGAAGGGGTGGAGCTTGACTCCACCTCTCCTAGATCCCATTTAAGGACTGACCAGCACTAAGGTAGCATCTCTTTTGGAGATTACTTCTGTGTGGAGTTCCTTGTAGCAAGCCTCAATGTTGGTGAGCATCCATCTTAACTGTGAGCCTCAGTGTTGGTAAGTTATTCCTATATAACCTTTGGCTATCCATCTATTACGACCTTGTATAATTACAACTATATACTGTGGCTCTGGAACATCTCCAGGGACAGTGACCACCTCCCTGGGCAGCTGTGCCAGAGCCTGGTGAATCTTTCTGACTTATATCCAACCTGAGCTTCCTGTGGTGCAACTTGAGGCTGTTATCTCTCATCCTATCTTTGGTTACAAAAAAATCAGCGGTGTTTTTGATGCATCCAGAAAGAGGCATTTAATGGATGAGCGAAGCAGTGGAGCTCTTTGCTGGAGAAGCCCAGCACTGTACCTGCACCAATGCAAAGCCCACTGGCAGGATCCATCGTGCACCACTCCTCAGATGAGCCGTCCTGCTGGTAGTAACGTGATTACGTGGCTTAAATGAAATTAAGCTGTTATCACAATATCCAGCTCCCTTCTGAACCTCTTGTAAAGCATCCTGCCAATTTCTGCTCATCTCTTTAAAAGCACACGGGGCCTGTGACACAGTACAAATGGATTTAGCTTCTGCTGCGGTTGACTAGCAAACTCACCATTAATTATTGATCTGGCCTGTCAAGCTCTAACATCAATTATTGCAACCAAGGCACACAGGTCTTTGGAATTAAAAACATCCATAACCTTTGCAGGGAAAGGGCTTACTTTTTTCTGGCTCTGGAGTACTTTTTTCTTGTACAACACATAATGACTCCTGTAATATCATCTCTACTCACACATGGCAGTCTCCCAGCTCAGGTAAGCCTCTGGGCTGATTAAATAATGGCAGTAGATGGCCTGCAGCTGGATCTTTTGATAAGCAAATGGTTGTTCACCTCTGGAGCTGATGCTTGGATCCCCGGGTGTCACTATTTTTTCCCCTCAGTATGAATATCTTTCTGTTTCAGGCTTGTAAGAATATCTTTGCTTTTCATCCATATTCCAGCTTTGAGATAGGTAGAAATGAAAGTTAGGGCCCATCAGCATTGGGAAATGAATCAGCTGACATTTCCCCGGTGTAATCAGATTCAGATTTACTTCTGGAAGATGGGAAAATGACTCTGACAGAGCCCTGAAGTCCTGAGCTGAGGAAATATGTTTTTGTAATTGCATTTGTTGATGAAGAAAGGATAAGCAGAGGATAGAGCAGTATTTCCTTTCTGACTGATTCAAGAAATATTAGCTTGCCAATTTTAGAAAATATGAAAAATCACCTTGTAGTTACTAGGGCTGGGAGTTACAATGAATTACGGAGTCCATAGAGCAATATCTCTGAGAGCTTTTACATGGATGCATTTCTTAGCACTGAAAAACAGAAATAATTCTTCACATGGGGTTTGTGGGTCTGCAAATGAAAGCAATGTTTGCTCTTTGCAACATGAGTATGTAAAAGACCGGAGTCTTCATTCTAACCTCAGTGGATGTTGTAATCCACAAAGTAATGCTCGCTCTCTGCCTGTCCGTGGGCTCCAAACACACTCCAGAAGTGCTGCTGGATCCCAGGCGTGGGCAGGGAGCTGGCAGGCTGTTTGGTCTCCATTTCACCTCAGGTTTTATGGATGGATTGGGAATTTTTCTGCCTTCAATGTTTTTACAGCACCTATTTTGGGACAGCCTTCATCCTCTGGTAGCACCATGTGTTCAAGTGGATGTGTTGGCAAAGAATTAAGAAGAAACTGCAAAGTTTGAGACTGGAGAGGAGCTACTGAGTGTAACCTGCAGTATCAATTTTTTCCCTTCAGGAGCTTCCATCAAACATAAATCATCAAAGTCCCACTGTTCAGAGTCTCCCTAAAGCTCCTGTCCCTTGACACAAAGGGAATGGAGCAGCCTGAGGACAACGCACTTGTACGTCCAATGGGGAGGACCAGCTGACAAAGTCTTATTCAGCGAGGGCTGAGCCATGGCAGTAACCTGCCATCCCTCCATGGTTTCAGCTCTGTATCAGCCAAAAGGAAATGCTCAGCTAAATACTGAGGTCAGGGGAGCTGATCTGACTGCAGCCCAGCCTGATGGAAATTCATAACGAATGACTTCACTACGACCTGTGAGTAAGCATCTGACCTTAGTGATGGGGCAACTGAGTCAATGGTTAGCAGCCCAGCCCTTGCAGTCTTACCAAGCTGCAGAAACAGAGAGCTCATGGAAGCTGGCAGGCAACGCCTTGATCCCATGCTTTGAAAGCCAGCAGCAGCTTTCAGTGACTGATTCAACCCTCTGCCAAAGGCAGCTCTCAGAGGCCACCAGGGCTGGAGGTGCACAGTGCTATGCCAATGCACGGGGCTGCCTTTGTAAGCACAATCCCATGATCTGGTACCTCCCTCCTGCCTCTCCCTATGGGCCAAAACTCCTTCTGCAGGTCTGTTTTCTATAGGAGAAATGACAACAAATAATGCCCAGTTTTCCCCTTCACCCTACACAGCAGATAGGGGAAGCCAAAGAGGTCAGTGGGCAGCAGCTTCCCTTCTTAAGAGAAACAGAGGAATTGCTTCTTCTGTTCTTTAATTCAGATATCAGCAGAAATAAATTTAGCAGCAATCACTGTGCCTTTCCAGAATACTTAGAGCAGCTGGGAACACTGGGAACATCCCCATACCTCTTTTGCTGTAGGTGGTGCACACAGCTTTCTTGCAGGTGCAGGTACATGTGCAGTGGTCTCCTTTTCAGCAGTGTGAAGAAGCTGCCTCCTGGGTTTGGTACGTCTCTTGGAAGTGAATTAGAAAGGATAGAAAATTACAGACTGTGCTTGGAAAACCAGGCGTGCCAAAGGTAGATTAGTGAAAACACTTATGCCCTTAACAAGCTGGATTAAAAATACAACGTCACATCAGAAGGTTTACTTCCATCGCAGGGGTGAAGCCAGCAGTGAAAATGTAAGGGGAGGAAAGCTCATAGGAGATGTGTCCAGAAGAAACATGTTCCCCTGACTTCAAACTGGAGGAGAAAACTGGCCTGGGATTCATTTTTTGCCTCTGATTCAACGTAATAACCGACTCCTGCAAAGCTATTTGCCGTTATGGCCATTCGTGCTAGCAGCTCTACCTCAATACTTTTAAAAATCATTATCTGTTAAGACTTTTGCAAATACGCAGTGAGGCTGGCAATGCCTCATTAAAGCACTGAAGAAGAGTATCATAAATTTTATTGCCTCTGCGTTACGTGTTAATGCCATAATGATACAGACCCATTCAGAATGTATAAATTTCCTTATCGCTTCGGCAACATCTCGTGTTTTTCTGGACGAGCTCTTGAGGAAGGCATAAAAATGAAAACGCCCTTAGAATTCAAGCACGGAAGTTACACCAGCTCCATATTTTTTTTTCACGTAAGGAAGATGCTTGCTCTAACCATGCAGTGAATATATTTTCAAATGCAACTGCACTGAAATGTCAGGACAAATACTACCCCAGCAGCACTTCCAGGCAATAGGCTTATCTGTGATACTTAACTGCCAGCCCACTATTTCTCTGGAGGCACCTTAACTTTTAGTTGAGAGACTCTGTCCAAACACACTAAGGTCAATGGGAAGATTATCATTGGCTTCTCTCAAACCTTTGGTTAGGACAGAAAAATGGGTTGTTGTTAAATGGTGCTGAAACTCAGAGGTTCACATGATACCATTCTGTATTTTAGGGACAGGCCTGCAGCCTATCTCCAAGAAGGTGCCGTTTGCTGCTTAAGCTTGTAAAGCTGTACATCCAAAAATAGATGAGTTAGTAAGAGTCTAATGCTGTGAACTTTTTGGAGTTAATAGTGTTTGAGAGATGAATCCCATCAATAGTCGTCACCTGTGCCTTATTCCACATAAAGTTGGAACTGGGCGCTAGACATACGAACATACATAAATATTAGTTAGCCTATAGAAATCACCAGGGACTGGGATTAATTTTGCAATGTCACCCTGTTGTTCCTCTCTGAAGGTCTTTGGCTGTGGTGAGGGATTTTCAGGACATGTATTCTCTCTGCCGTGCATATCAGTCACCTTTGTGTGTGACTGTGCATTTGCGTGCACATCCAGGGCAATGTAAATCTCCTTTCTGTAGCTTCTCAGAGGGAGTTAATCTGTTTAGAATTGAGCCACCCATCCTGTACAATGGGAGAAGGTTGCATTAAGTGATAGGGATGCTGGAACACCCATGTGCTGGAGTTTCATGGCCATGCTTGTTGTGGCGAGGGAGATACAGAGCAGGGACACTAAGATGACATTATCACTACAAAGCCAGATTTACCGTTATCGTTCCCAGTGATTTAATTCGGGGCTATGATATCATTCCCTTTGAGTTAATGCAGAACTGCAGCCTGTATTTCAAAGTCTATATTTCCATATAGATAAAAATACCACTTGCTCACAAACTGTTCATAACCTCTCCATTCTTTGTGGAGGTAGATTTCTAACCAGCACCATGGGAGGCTCTCCTTACCCTGCAGAAGAAGGACATTCATACTTCAAGCTATCCCCTTGAGCTGGGACAACATACATTGGGATGGAGGGAGCAGGTCCATGTCCCTCAGCGTCCAGGAACTTCTCGCTGGGATGATGGAGTCAAGCAGCTGCAGCTGGTACCAGCTGCAGGCTGGTACCCAGCCGTCACATACCCAAATTCTACACAGCTTTTTTCATCCTCGTGACCCCAGTGAAGAAGCGTTTTAAAAAGAGAGAAATAAAGGAAAGGCATTTAGCAGTCGTCATTTTAAAGGCTGGATGAAATATATTAAAAAAAAAAAAAAAAGAAAACCAAACAAGGAATCATAGGAAAATCTTACGAAAATGCAAGAGGCCCCTGAGTGTTTTGATCACTAAAGCTGTCCGGAGGTGTCACCAGACGTTTTTCTCATCATGCTGGAAAAACCCTGCCCTGGGATAGGTTTGTCCTGTTCTGCTCTGGGAGTGTTGGTTTGGCCTTGCTGAAGCTGAGGGTGGAGCTGGGAATGAAGCCTACTTCATGGTTGAACTGTGGCTTTGATCTCAACTACGGAGAGACTATCACCTCTCACCATGATTTGGGATCTGCCACAAATATTTCAACTTCAGGCTTTTTTTCCCCGCTTTCCTTTTCCGTGCTTTAGGTTTTTTCCTTCTCTGCTTGGACTCTCTCATAATTTTGGGAGCTTGACCTCTGAGCAATGTTGGCAGCTGTGTATGCCAGTGTTGACATCCCAACCGTGTACACCTACGTACAGCTGCACAGCCCACAAACCTCTGCAGTCAGAAGGTCAAACCACCCCAGGAAAAATGAAAGAACTTTTAATTTGTCTACTCCCGACACCTTTCATTTTAAAACCTTAATGCTTTTAAGAACACAGCTGACTCCTTTCCAGGGGCAGCTCAGCCTTTTGCCAGACCTGACACTGCTGCCTCTCATCCCCAGTGGTCAGGTCAGCGGGGACAAAGTCTTGGCTCAGGGCACCAGTACTGATCAGCTTCACAAGATGCATCAAGGATGGGGAGTTGGCTCTGTATGATTCCTCTTTGGGCCAGGAACTGTGTGAAATCAGCAGTCTGAGCCTAATTCTTGCCCTGTCCTGGATTCTACACAGCTATGTGTACTTGGTAAGGGGTCAACCTCACCCCAGAGAGCCTCAGAGGTAAAGTCAAATATGTTCTTGCCATTGAATTACTGAAACACCAAGCCCTTGAGGACAGCAAATGCAACATACAGAACATAAGATTAAAAACAGGGAAGAACTGTTTCAATCTAGACTTGTAAATTAATGTCTTGTCCTTAGCTACATAATTAAGGGATTTTTTGGGACAGACTGATGTTTATTAAATCATAAGCATCACTCATGCAGCGCTTCCATTACTTTAAAGCTATTCTGCCTAGAACAGGGGGTTATGGGACACCAGAGATATCAACAGCATCATATCGAAATGACTGGATGATTTCACCAGCACCCAGAGATGATATTACAATTTTCATTACATCCCTCTTACAGCAGTACATTTCAATGCCTATTTCCCTTATCCACTACTGATTTTCAGATCCAGGTCTCCCTGAGAGACTTATGCAACGCTTCCTGTGTATTCTCTTGCAGACTCAATGCACTGTGAGGATAAGAGGCTGGCACAGGTTAAACCATGGGAGTTAAGGCACTTGACACGACTTGCATACATAATGACGGACAGATGAACGAAGCTGGGATCTCTGATACTGCTGTGAGTTGACATTCACTGAACTTTATATCGGTGGGAACCGAGTAGCTCTGAATGTTTTGTGAACTGACCCTCTGGTTCAGAAAAGCCAAAGGCAAATTTAATGTAAGGTTAAGCAGAGAGGTCAAAATGATCTGGCTATAACACGAAGGGGTGAAAAACAGCCTAGGCTTCACAAGGTTCGTTCTCAGGCTGAGAATAATGAGATGTAAGAGGTTGGCTTGCTTCAGATCCCAGCTCTTTGGATTCACGCCAAGGAAGGCTCTTCTTGTTTAGGTCGGTGTAAACAAGAGCAGCATCTGACCAAAGACAAGAGGCTCATCCACACGAGGTCTTTAACAATATCAGGCAGAGCACTTATCACTTTTCATTAACATGCAAAATGGAGCCAAAAAGGCAGAGCACAGTTTGTTCCATTTCTACTCTAATGAGATGGGTTTCATTATTTTCCAGATCATTCACCCTTGGTTCAATTTAAGTTTATTTTAAGACAGGATAATCAGCCTTTTAACTAGAGAATCCCTGGTCTCCCACTGCTCGCTTGCAGTTGTGTCTAATCAGGTAGAAGGAGCACTTCTGCTCTGTGTAAAGGCAGGACTGATGCTGACTTTAAGAAAACCAGAGCAGGCTGCCACGATGTGTTCAGGGACATAGCACAGGTGCGTTGTGCCATAATAAATGCTAACGCTGTGTGTCCATGAAAGAGGCAAAGAACCCATGGGTATGTAAATATGAAAGTGAAGAATGAACTCCATCCACATCCTCATTACATTTTCTACCTTTAATTCTTTTCAAATAAGGAGCTGCAGCGCTACCAGAAGAACAAGGAACTGCATCCAGCAATTCCTGCATCAGGGTTTCAGCACCTGTTATCGCTTATTATGCTTCACTTGTGTACCTCTGCAGCACAGAGGGAAAGCACTCAACCCTGATCCAGAAAGGAGTATGAAATGGGACATGAATACTGGAATTAGTAATTTGTCCAAGAGTGAAACATAAAAGAAACGTCTCTTAAGAAATCATCTTAATAGATAATAGACTCTATTTCACTGTACTTTACCAGAGAACATTTTGCACCACGAACACAGGAGCTCTCCAGGTAGCTGAAGAAGCCTTTGATTTTGATCCTTGTTTCCCAGTCCTTATGAAGTGGTGATAGAAATAGAGATGAGACAGAGATGATAGTTGTTGGCATTCTGCACTGGCGCCTGAGAAGGGGAAAGAAGCAAATTTTTTGCATGTTTAACTCTGCTCACTTCACTAGGGATGCTGCTGGCCTCGTAAGGCTATTGTCTTGGTACAATATGTTTTTGTACTTTTATGAATGGGCTATTTATGTAGATTCTATGGAAGATCTTTGTCTGCTGAAAAACAATGGAGAGAGATGAGGATCTCTTCCACAGGGTTACAGATGTGAAACTGGAGGGTCCCATGAGTATTTCAGAGATAAAGTCCATTGTCTTTAGATTCAAATAGAAGGAATGCTCAAGTTTTAAACAACAACAAAACACCGCTCCACTGTTTGTTGTCTTGAATAAACTTCTGTGTTGCGTTTTCTTTCTGTAGGTGAGAAAACAGATAGCTTCAGTTTCTTTCTTCTTGGGATCTAATCAAATAACTAAATTCTTCAGGACTCTTCTCGCAGAGTCATGCATGAGGTTGGGTCATATTGATCCCAGTGGGAACGTGGCTTCCCTGCAGGAGGACCTTGGTTCTCACCACTATAAGGAAAGAGAGTTCATTTCCATCTATCTATATAACAAAACATTACTACGGCTTCTGAGCGGGTACGTTAACACAGCATGAATGTGTTTGAACGCTCACCAGGAGATCTGTCATGAATTAAAGTATGGCTGGTATTCTTCATAATTACTCTCATGTAAATTTCACATTTGTAAAGCAGTCGTTTTTTCTTCCATTATTTCCCTTTTTATTGTCTTTTTTTTTTTTTTTTTAACCGTATTTGTGCCTTCTTGGGTGGTAAATAATGGTTGAATTTGTGACATAGGCATTGGTCAGGTTCCTAAAAGTCAATTACGAACACCTTCTTTGATCTGCTGCACAGCACAGTCCAAAGAAACCAAGTCATTATTTCTGTCTTCAGCTCATAAAACGCACTTGAAGTATAGACTATCTCTCAGGGAGTTATTGTCTTGGTGCATTGAAATAAAGACCTCAAAAATTGACACTCCCACACATTTTTCCTTTCTCATAGACTTCAAACAATAAAACTGTTGAGCCATCATCCCCCATGTTCAGTTTCCTCCACTTAAAGCATGGGTACTGGTCCAGGCAACAAATAACATCAGTGTAGATGTTACTATATGAAGAAGGGTTGCATTTAAGATTAATATTCTGCTGTCTTATGTAGCACGATAAACAGGCCCTTTTACAGCTACCTGGCCTCTCTGCCTGAAACCCAGCTGTTAGAAGAGCGTCCTTGCACCACCTTTTCGCCTCGATGACATTTCTGGATTCAATTGGGCTTGACTGAAAGACCTCACAGTAGGAGAAAATCTGGCAGTCTTATGCCATCGTCTGTGGTAAGAACATGTGCCAAAACAACTTTGCATCACTTTCTGCAGTGGGGCATGGGATAACGAGGAGAACAGAAATAAAAGGTTTAAGGATTGTGGGAAGACATGATTTTCCATCACTGGGAAGTGCCATTTGTAACCAGCTTCCCCACCCAGCCGTAGGCTTTTGGCTCAGGGCAGGAGGATTGAGCACTCTCCTTCCCGTGGTAGGGGGAGGATGAAGCAGCAAAGCCTGTCCCCTATCTTTCTTCCCCTCTAAAGAGGTTAAAAACATCCACATTACAATCACTGAGGCTGAAAAAAAATACACTGTGGATATAGCTCTTCTCCAGCCATATGTGGGCCCCCATCTACCTTGTGCATGCTCCCAGTGCTACAGGCTCCCATCATGTTGCCATCTCCTTGTGTTGGTCCCACATCATTCTCCTGCCCATAAGCAAGACACAGTGTTTTTCTCCAATTTTTTGGTTTTACAGACCAAGCAAGCACTTAACCCTTCATCCAGCTGGCAGGGACCAAGGCAGAAGCACTGAGTTTGTCAAAGCCTGGAACTCCTGTTCCCTTGCTTGGTTCCTTCTTATTGTCTATGGTGATGTCTGCATATCCTACCCACCAATGTGCTGGAAAAAGCATAAATTCTCTCTAAGATTGTTATTCATGAATACTGAGGGCAAAAACAGGCCAAACAGTGCAATTCCTGGGCTGCGTACTACCACCACATCTCCGTGAGATGCTGCAAGAACAATATTGCCTCTAACAGATAAATTTATCTTCTATCTGTTATGAGTGTGGCATTGTTTCTGAATTCCTTTTTGTAACTATAGATGTTTAGCTGCCTGTTAAAATTCATGGGAACAGTTATTCTGGTGGATCTGGGAGAATTGCTTTAGCATCATTTTTTCTCTCTGGGGACACTGTTCTGGTGGCTGAGACTGGAAGACATCTTCAACAACAACAAAAAAGAGGAGCTAATGAGTCATCCCCAACTATGAAAAGGATTAAAATATTTTTAAACAGAAAAGTAGTTATTAATAAAGTGCAGGAAATGATAGGGAGTTATTGCACTTTGAGCAAATAGACCAACACGACTTCCTCCCACATAGTACTTACTTTGATGATACTCTCCCTCCCTCTTAAATCTTATTTTTATTCCCTCCCAGCTTTCTTTCAAAACCTGTTTCCAAAGTGTTTCAGCAGAAAGCTCTGGCTAACCTAGCACCCGCCTCAGAACCAAAAGTGCCAGCATCTCCAACCTTCCATGCTCATAGCCAAAGGTTGTCTGCCCCAAGAAGCTCCCTTTGAATAAATAATGCCGTCACTGACACTTTCTGCCGTTAAATCATTTCGGGAGGCATTTTACACACAGCCAACTTATTTTTTTTTTCCTAGCAAGTACCATGACGCGCTGTATTTTTCTCCCGATAAGTTATGAATGCACTTTAACTACTTGAAGTATTTTGGTTGCTTTCCAAAGAAATTCAAAGCAATCCATCAGAGTTAAGTCAGGTGCTGCTGAAGCGCACCCTCCATATAGCTCAAGTGCTTTCTGACAGAAAAGCATTTTTACAGAAACTTTGCAACAGTGCTCTTTTTTTTCTCTCAGCAGCGCTCCAAATCAAAACGTTAAACCTGTCCCCACCTAATCTATAAGATTTCCTATAGTCTTGGCTCTTCAGCTGTTTGGATCACATTTTTTTCTGGTGTACTCTGCTTCCTTCTTTTCGTTGCCAGTAATAGGATCCTGCCGCTGGAAATGAGCCCAAACCTCAGGTTTAATTTTAGTTCATGATGTTCTGCTGTTATGATGGTCACTTTGCAAATTAGAATTCCCCTCAGCTACCAGTTCATAGTTATTGTTACAAATCCTATGAAGAGCAAGAACACAAGGGAAAAACATCCTTCTTAATCTTGAAAACATAATGCCGAATGGCTGGAATGCGATTAAATGTAAAAAAACCCCAGCATTTTAGGATGCATTCAATCTGCATGCAGTGCTGTACAGGGAAGACGAGATCCAGAAAGTTACGAGTCACAAAATGGAGGTTTCAGAGGAAATCAAGTTCTTTTTTTTTTTTTTTTTTTGGCCTTTAAATGGGTGCTTGCATTATCAGAACACCTAAGACCTTCATAAAAAAACCCACAAAATCTATCTCCACAGCATTGCTTTCTTTCTGATTTCAATTATGAGGATTTGGAGGCATTACGTTTACTATCCCTATTTAACATCCCTTAAGTCCATCCCTGCTTTTCTATTCCAACATTTGCAACCCAAGCTCATATTTCCTCCTTGGACTTCCTATGAAAAGTAAGATGGATCTTTGTTTGATTTTGGCTTTTTCCTCACTGCTGAGATTGTTTTATTTCTTAATCAGCTGTTACAGCAATGGTCTTCTGCATATTTCTCTCTTCTATTGGAAACTGTACATCTGCTCTTGGCATCTGTTCCATATCCTTTGTGAACACTTGAAGCAGGGAATGCATTTATTTTTTTCCTTGCAGAGTCTAAATCTATTGTCTATGTGTCCGCTTTAGAAATCCCGCAGACTCCTTCCCTGCCTTCTTACTCTTTGCATATTGGAAACGTTTTCCATTGCTCATCATCTGGTGAAGTTATATTTTATTCTACATCATTATTTCCCTCGTAATTTCTTTGGAATCATTAATTGCATTCACAAACCATTCCATCTCTTCTCTGCTATCTACCTCTTATTACCCCTTGTTACTGTCTGTACCTCATCCGTATGTACATATATTTCATTTTAATGCTACTACAGTATGTTTAATAACATCTACAGTCTTCAGGCCTACTATAATTCGGCTCTGAAGACACCACTTTTCCACACATTGTTCTTTCTCTTTTTCTTCAACAGAATTTCACTGCATTGCCTTTACATCATTGCAAACGCCTTGCTTTTGTCACTTACAATTTCCCACCAGTATGGAGCAAAACACTTCTGCTGAAGAGTTGTAGCCTCCTTTGAAATATTTTGCTCTTGGTAGCTCCAAACTGAGCAGAGTCCCTCTCATATTTTGTAGGTTTCACCTTAGATTTTGCACAAAAGAAATTTTTTGCAGCTCATCAATGTGCTTGACTAATGCCTTTAGTGCTCCAGCCTGTGTGTATCTGTAAAGTCAACATCTTCCATCTTGAAGCATTAATACACGCTGTTGGCCAGTAAGGTGAAAATGGACAAACACGCGCAGCCTGGCTCATAACAGATCTTTAAACAGACATTTTCATGCTTCACTGAAGAATTACCAACAGAGTCTTTGCTCTCTGGAGAGTGCCAAGGACTTGTAGAGCTCAACAAATGCAATACATCTGCAAGGGGAACACTGGCATGAAGCTGAACAAGCCTTTACTAAACCTCTCAGGGTTGCTGGATGCACTGCTCCCTCACAGCAGCTAAACATGACCATACAAAGCTCAGGGCAAGGCAGGAGATCCCAGTGACGGATGTGCAATGCGATGAGCTATTCTACTCTGAGCACAGCACCAGCCAGCCACATGGAGACTCAGACGTCAGGAGGAGCACCAGCATATCCTGTGTCTCCTGCAAAGCCTCTGTCCGTAGAGAGTTTCTGCCTCTTCCACCACCCTCTCAAAATAAGTGGGAGTAAACTTTATTCTGCTTCCCACGAGTAACCCAGACGAGCCCTGAAGCAGGAGATCAGTAGGAGACATGCTTTAGCAACAAGCAAACGAGGCATTTATTAACAGTTCTGACACACATGGACTTTTCAAGGGAAGAAGCATTAAACTCCAAGATTACTCCTCCCCTATCACTTCTTTTGTCTATATGCTTACCAAACTCTAAATGCTTCAGTCTCAATACATCTGGGAGACTGCCCCACTGTTTTACTCTTGGAAAGAGTAAAATCTCTCATAGAGATCCCAGACTGGAAGTAATATTTGACTTGCACAGAAAGGACACCCAGCAGTAAAAATAAATAGTAATTAGGGAAAGAAGCCAAATCCAGCATGGACCTTACGAGCTTTATGACCTAAATGAAAGCAGAACTTGGTTCTCCTTTTTAAAATTTTCACACAAAGAATTCTGTGGCCATTAAGAAATGCTTTCTCCTTAGCTTGCCTTGAAACTCAAGAACTCAGCCTACTTTACAAGTTCACTCCGCAGGCTATTGTGTGAGACTGAAATCAGAAGGATGTAGCCATACGCATATCCCTGTAGAGCTGTATGGACCTGAGTTTTCCCAATTTGTACCCAAAGTGATTCACTTATTGCTTATTTCAGGCAGATCATAATCCATATCCACCATTTGGGATATACTGAAAAACTGAAATGGCTTCAGAGAACTCAGTGTTACAGAGAAACCTTTGCAAAATTGTCTACCAACATTAGGTCCCCTGAATTTCACATTCCCCGTTGGGATAATGGAACAGATCCAGCTAAACTATCACACTGACACTAAAACAGTTCGTTGTAACGTATGGAAAGAGTTGGAACTCCTCGTCCTACTGGCGTTTGTATCTGTTGGTGAAAAAGAAACACCTCCTTTGGGGGAAAGGCAAGAAGAGGATTGCGCACGCCAGAAGGCTTATGTTGGGAATTCAGCCATATGCTGGGAAATCATATATGCAAAAGGGTTTCCACTGATATTTTAAATGCAAACATTGTGAGAATCACATTTAAACATTCATTCGGATACCACAAATAATCAAAGAAAATCAAAGCAAAGACAGTTTGTTGGCAGATGGAAGAAGACTAGAAAACTGACACTTTTGTAGTGGCTGTCCTATGCAGCAGTACAACACATCTGGTTGGATCCCTGCATAAAATGAACAATGTAATGCCTGTGAACTGAGCTGGCTCTAGATTCTGTTCCTGAAACGTCTTCAAGTAAAAGCTATCCCCTAGATGAAATTAGTCCATTTGATTTCCTAGGGGTAATGAAATCCACATCACAGGCCTGAAATATCAAATTATATTTTATAAGTCACAGCAGAAAGTCTGTTCATAATCTCCAGAAATCAGTAGAAGTGTTTTCTGTTGCATAAAAGGCCATTCAAAGACCACAACTCAGACCATATACCCCACTGATTTGCTCACTATTCTTCACCACTGCATTTTTTTCACCTTTTGCTTTGTGCAAATATAAATATTTCACTCATTTACCATTTTAGACTTTCACACTAGAATGAAACTTTACATCCTCACAAATAAGTTTGGGATATATTTCCTCTACTGACACGTGCATTTGAATTTGATCAAATATTCTGGTTAAAAATTGGTATTCAGAGTCTGGCTACCGAAGAGAAAGTTGCTGTTTACAATATTCATGATGCTGTTAACTTGTTGAGACAGCTCCTAGTGAAAATTAATGATTAACTTCAGGACACGATAAAGAAGGCAAGAAGAAACTGCATGCACAGAGAGATTATTGCTACTGCTTATGGAGGCCATGTATTACCCATCCTAATTAACACACTGTGACACGAGAGAGAAAAAGTCTCATGACTGCACAGAGGTTGGAGAAGCAACCAAACACTGCTGTCAGAGGGGTACAACAGAGGTTACCAAGGGCTGGCTTTTCACTGCATCACCCAGAGGAGCACGATGGGTGGGCCAGCTTTCCCATTAACAACTGGCACCTGCAGGCTGCAAAAGCCACCTGTGATATGGAGAGATTTGTTGCTCTCTAGACATCCAGACACTGTAAAGGCCTAAATTATTATTATTATTATTATTAAAAAGAATTTCATAAGCATCCTACATTCAGCGAAGAAAGGTGTTATCAAAGCTATGCTATGTTGCTACTGAGCATATAGTTGATCCGGTGCAAGCATAACCACCAGAAAAAAATACTAAATATACCTCTTTCCAGCTGTCCTCTTTCATCTCTGCTCTTAAATTTTTCATTAACACAAAAATTCTCTTGGAGGAGCAACATCATGCAGCAGAGAACGAAATCTTACGAAAGAAACAGATGTTACATATAGGTATACAAACATTTTTAAAGCACAGTGTTTCAGATGCCTCCAGAGCAGCAACATGATGAAAAGGGGGGACTGACTCACTGCCTGATATTCTGACCATGCCTGCACTGAAGCTAAGGGTATAGCTGTGAGCAGCAGTGAAAGACTGCCTTTATTTACATTGTGCTATCCTACCGAGTTCCTTTCGACTTAGGCATGATGAAGGTAGCTCTGTTGATATTTAATGTTATCACTTGGTATTGTTAATTAGGAACAGTAAGCACTTTGTTTCCAGAGAGTGAGAAAACATAGTAAAAACAAATATAAGGAGTTAGTAAAATAAATACTCCACAACAGCCCTAGGGGCAGAGTCAAGTGTGCTTGAGGAAAGCTGCTGAGAGTATTCATTGCCCCTGAGGGGACGTTTTTGGAGCAGGCATTTTTCCATGATGCTGATCTCTTCTCCATCTTCTAAGCATTGTCTGTGTTTCATGCTGTAGTGGAAATGCTAAGTCACAGCCTGAAGCAGTGATGGGGCACCTGGTGGGAAGGCAGGGCCAACCCCAGGGAGCTCAGGTGCATGCAATGCAGCTGAGTGATCAGAAGGGCTGGAGCCAGGATCCACCCCTTCCCAGACCTCATTTAAGTGTTGGCAGTGGAGGTGAGGGGCATTTTGCTGGAGATCCCTGTGTACCTGAGGCCTTCTGAAGGTAAGCAGATTTCTTCCTTTGTTTCTGTGTCCATGGCTGTTGCATTTGAGCATCTCCCCTCTTGTTGCAGCCTAGGACTTTTCTGCTCCACTGTTGTTGCTGTGTTTTCCATTGTGTTACAGTATTACATATGCATGAGCTTGTTTTTGATGTTCTGTATTAAACCCTGAATATTTTTAGCACTGAAACGATCAGCTTGATCTCTATTTATGAGCAGTCAAGAAGAGTAGAGTGACCTGCAGACTGAGTCCCAAATCAGCCACAATTTAATGTTCTGATGCACTTGGGGCGCTCACAGAGTCATGAAAATCAGACAGCATTGATTGTGCAATCTTATATCTTTGGGGCCTTTTACGTTTTAGTTGGGAGTGAAGCTAGATGCCCTCGTCAGTATTAGCAGAAACAGATCAGAGCTAGGCTGAGCGGTGAGACTTCCCAAAGTGAGCCTCTACGTTAGAAACATTTTTTATTTAAAAAACAAACAAACAAACAAAAACTGTCCTATTGTTCAAGAAGGAAAATGCAATAAGTGGGAAGAGCATCCATCCTCTCAGCCTCTGCTCTGCGCATTTCCATGGTGAGGATCATACATGAACTAAAATCTCCTTGCAGCGTTTATAAGGTGGGGCGCTCACAAGGGAACAGTATGCCAGGTCAGGTTGGATTAGATTTCACTGAAAGGTGTGATACCGTTTTGTTTCTATTAATGCTGCTGTATGCTGAAGAGTTTCTCTAATCTGCCTTTAGCAACATCAACATGCATTTACTGTACTACAGAATGGCCAGTAAAGTGCACCAAATATTTGTTCTTATCAGATGGAGTTACCTTGAACTCTATTGGCCCTCAATTTGAGTCATCTACCAGCTATTCCTTGCTTTCCCTCCAGGCATCATGCCTGGCTTGGTGTTCTTTGTAAGCATGGATACCTTCTTCCTTTTGGAATCAGCATGAAGTCTGGGGCAGCTCCACCAGTTTTCAGGAGCATAAAGCCTAATAACCTTTCTCGTTCTATTCTACATCTCCTGGGCTGTGACAGCCCATTACTTTGCACCCCGTGCTTCCTCACTTTTACAGAAGTTTTTCATAAAGGAGTTTGTCAATAGCACTTTAGAGACCCCAGGAAACACCACCTGATCCTACATCACAGGTGCACTGCTGATACTGAAGGAACAGAAGCAAGTAGGCACAAACCTTAATTAGCCTAAGCAGAAATCCAGCTACAGAAGAGTGATCCAAGAGCTTTGCGTAAGAACTCTCAATAAGGCCCTTCTCTAAGACAAAAATTACAATGTAGGAAGTCATGACAGGTGACAGGACAGGGAGAAATGGCCTCAGGCTGCACCAGGGGAGGTTTAGGTTGGATATCAGGAAAAACTTCTTTACAGAAAGGGTTGTTAAGCACTGGAATGGGCTCCCCAGGGAGGTGGTTGAGTCACCATCCCTGGATGTGTTTAAAAACCGTTTGGATGTGGTGCTCAGGGATGTGATTTAGCAGAGCGTTGTTAGTGAGGGTAGGATGGTCAGGTTGTGGTTGGACTCGATGATCTTTAAAGTCTTTTCCAACCTGAACAATTCTGTGATTCTATGACCACATCACAGAATTGTGTATGTATATATAGATGTGATCCAGCTCAGAGCAGGAACAAACCATTAGAGCCAAACAAGGCAGAAAAAGCATACTGCAGCCATTTCATTCTTTGATAAAGAGGAAAAAATAAGGAAGAGAAATAGATATTCTAACAAATAAAAAGAAAAGCAGCTACTAATTTTCATGAACAGTCTCTTCCTTGGCACAATGACAATCAAAATAAAGAATGAGAGAGCAACTAATACTACCTTAGTTATTTATATCCATATTATTCAATAATCTGTTATTTGAGTAAGGAGCAGCTTTCTTTCAGTATTGCATCTGATTAAAGGAATTCTTATGAAAACAGCAGGAATACCCTTTATGCAATTAAAACTTTCCTGTTTATGTGGAAAATTGCTATGAGGCCAATGCTGAAAGAAGATGAAGACCTTAAAGGGTAGAACCTTGACTTTCATGTTCTGTTAAGGAATGTGAGTCATCTTTGGGAATGGGATTAAAGTAAATGTCTGCTCCTGCAGTAGGCTTAACAGTGGTGCTCCCTTTTTCTGTTCTCTGGCTGCCGGATGTCAGTGCTCATAGCTGAGCTAAGAAAGGGGATAAGCTGCTACCACCAGGGCTTTCCTGCAGTATTTTTTTGTAGTTAAAGATGTGAGGCCTCCATTGTAAAGCAGCCCTGTTAGTAAATTAGTTCTGTTGAACAACACAGCCCTGACTCGAGCAAGTGCTGCCAAGCTCTCTGTTCTGAGCAGACATCAATGAGAGCTTAGCTTAAAGTCAACTAGCTGTGATCCCAAAACCAGTCATCTTTTGAGACTGTATGTTCTTGTTCCAGCTTGTTGGGGTGGGGAGAGAAGAGCCATTTCATGAGAACTCATGACAGTGGGAACAATTTAATGTGTTGTGGTGATCTAATGAAAGTTTTGCTTGTTTTTCTTGTACTGCGTTTCAATTAGCAATGGTTTTGCTCGTGGTACTTGAGCTATTTATTCTTCTATGATCTGCAGGCAATACCATATTTAGTACCAGCAGCTTACTACCTAGGGTAAGATACCCTCAATGACAACATTGCAATAAAAAGGAAATCTGAGGTGTTTTATTGATCCCTTGGCAAAGAGCAAAGTCAAACTGAAGGAAAAAAAATAAAAAGAACTGGGGGCTATGACCTCTATAGTATAGGTAGTGATAGAATAGTGACCTGAATGTGCATCTGCAGATGAGCTTCTACAAGTCACACCTCATTTAATGCTTTAAAAATGACAGCTGACTCTCTAGCCTTTTAAAACAGGCTGACCTTTGTTGTTAGGCAGTATATGTGGAGTCTCCATCATAAATGAAGGTGGAAGAGGAAGCTCACCCCACCAGTAGGGATGGCACTCTCCTTTCTTGGCTTGATAAAGTGGAAGAAAGGAATCTGAGGGCAAACTCAGTATTCTAAGTGTGACTGTGCTTTCTCCTTGGAGGTGCTTGTGCTGAAATCAGGAAGACCTGACCAGTGAAAAAGCAGGGGAAAATTCCAGGGGAAGAGGTAAAGCTGTTCCAGAACCCTGGGAAGGGGATAGGAGTGAAAAGGGATGGGAAATAAATGTTTTTGTTTTTTTTTTTAATGAGGTCTGAGCTCTTGGGGCCTGTATTATTTCGTTGCTGTTAAGTGGAAATTCAGAGCCAGACTCCCTTGTTGCTTGATCAAGACTGTAAGGGGCATGAAAGTTGTGGGGCATTTTAAAGAAGTTACTAGAGCAGTTTCTGCTTCTATTTCTAGTGATTTCTATCTCTGTCTGAAAGTAGCTCTGTCACCGTGAACTTAACTGCTGGTTCAATGGGCTGAAGCATTCTGTAGGTAGCACACAGGGAAGGCTTGCATAACCTATTCCTGCACTAAGTCTGTTTTGCCATTTGTGTTAAATCCTAGGTTAGTGTTCCATCAGGACACACTGGTGTTATGGGATTTTTGGGGATTTGGAAGAAACAAAGAAGGAGAAAGGCAGCTCTTTGTATTGTGTTCCTGCTGTATGACCTTTCAGAGAATACAGTGAATGAAATTAGCCTGATGTTAAATTGTTCTGATGATGCCCACTTTCAGAATAAATGTTAAAAATTAAAAGCAGGGAGTTCTTACAGTGTAAATAGGTGGAGAATAGGGATACGTAGTGGAGAAATTCAAGCGCTTGGCTGAGAACACCTTCCAGCAGAATTCACCTTGTGTGATACCACCTGAACTTTAAGATGGTCTTACAGAAGGTGTATTGTGTTTAAAGAGACTAAAGTCTGATCTCACTTCAGTGCTTGAAATGAAGAGAGTACTGGGGGGTAGCCAACCCTACTTGAGGAATCATTCCTGTTCTTCTGCCAAGTTGTCTTTTCACTGGCATTTTGCTGGTAGTTATGGAACTCCTATTCTGGTAGAATGAATTAATTTCTGCTTCAGGTTGAGAATAGTGATGTTTTTTGAAGCCAGTTAAAGTTTAAAATGAGTTATTTGGAAGGGTCAAAAGACTTTCCCATTCTTTCAGAGACCTGTAGCAGATGATCTTTGTTTTGGAGTATCTAAAGCTGCTTTTTTGAAATCAAGGCCATGTTTTTCAGCCAAGTGCCAACTATGTGTACAGGCTTACTGATGAAGTTTATACAAACTTTGAAGTCAGCAGGACTCCTGGTAGTGCGGGAAGGCCTGGGATGTCTGTGGTGTCCTGACTGATGGAGGTCTCAGATGCTGTGGCCAATTCTGCCAGCTGTGTTGGGGTGAGGATCTAGTGCTGTGAAACAGGCCATCCAGGCATGCCTTGTTAGTAAAGTTGAAAAGCAGTTGCTAATTGGGCTAAAATCCCTTCACACTGCTTGGAAGTATAAAATAGGAAATGCTGGTATAGGTTTGGCTCCATCTGCTCCATGGCAGTGCAATAGCTGCTCTGCCCTATTTCCGCAGCAGGCTTCCCTCAACCCTGTGGCTTATCACTTAGATCCTGCTCTGCCCTGAGTGACAACATTGCCCAGGGGAGGTATTTCTTCTCTTTAGTTCTGCTGCACCAGCTTGTAGCTCAAGCAATTTCTGGTGAAAACAAAACCAAGCTTACAGTGAGAGAAGAGGGCAAGGAATTAGTGAAGTTGTGTTTCTGGAGTAGGAATTGGGAAAGCTACATTGCTGGAAGTGGGCAAAAAACAAGTAGGGTTGTGGTGTCGATCATGGAAAAGATGTCACCTTTTTCTTAGAGGCTCATCACTACATGTAGGGATGCTTGGTTTGTTATTCAGAGACAAATACCAACTAGAGATGAATTATGTCGTACTCAGCTCTGAAGCTACTCTAGAATGAATCAATTCTGAACTACAAAGCAAAAGAAAGGCATATAATATTTATATGGTGTCAAGCTGATGCCCTTGAAAAGTGCAGATCCCAGCACTGTGAATCTGTGGGCTTCCCCAGCCTTCAGTGAAGATGTATTGATGTGGTCTTAAGGAGAGTAAGCAGCTTCATTGGTTACCAGGGAAAATTCTTGTTCTGCTGATGGAGTAAGTGCTATTTGTCATTCTCAGGCTACGATCAAGAATAAAAGCAACTGTCAAGGGGAAATAGGTGGGCTTCATTTTTTTTTTTTTTTTCCCAGGAGTCCCAGCCTATCTTAGATCTCGCTAATAAAACACTTTATGTACGGTGTAGTGTGAGTGTTAGATAAGGAGTTTATTTTTCTGAGAAATACTTTTTCTACTGTTTCATACTTTTTCATGAGACCGAATTGCGCATGGGTGCTTTAAATGTGTTCCTCTTTCCAGTGTGTGTGACCACCAGTTTGACTGTATGTGACAAAGTTGAAGATAATGTTCCTGAAAATGTCTCCATTTTGAGTTTTCTTCTCACTTCCCCATGTAGCGTTGACAGTATTTGCACACTGTACTGGATCTATTGGATCAAGCCTTCCCATCACTTTAAAAAGTGGGGCAATCTTTTTGTGGCTGGATCACAATTGAAATAAATACAATTCTGTTCATGAAATGCAATACATATGCAAGTCTGCATGACTGGGGTTCTTAAATTTAAGGTTTATCTGACAGCTGCTGTCAGTTGCCTACAAAGATATAGCAGTAAGACCTGCCAGCCTTAATTCCTGCCAACCTGACCTGTGGGTGCTGTCATTTCTGTGGTTAAGCTCTACTTTGCACCAAAGGTTCCATAGCTAAGCTGTAGGTCTGCTGAACAGGCAGGTGGCTGGGTGAAATTCTGATGGGTTTCAGAGTTGGGGTGTTCATGCTTGTTTCACCTTGAGAGCTCATCTGGGAGGATGGGCTTAAGGAATCCTTTTTAGCTTAGTGGTTTTGGGGCCTTTTAGAGAGGAGGGAAATGAGAGCTTTGTGCCATGTCTTAAGTAGAAGGGGGTATAAAATGTGGATCATCCGTGTGCCAATTAAGAGATCCAGAAGACTAATCTACTGCCTCCTTTCCCAGAGGCCCCACTTTGCTTGGGTTCGCAGCTGCGGATGGTGGGGCAGGAATCTCAGCTGCTTGTAGGGTGTTTAATCCATGCTCCTTGGCATGCTGTTAAGGCAGCAAAGTGGGATCTGTGTCAGCACTCCAGTTTGAGCTGTGTTTTTAGACAATTAATTATTCCCATCTACTCTAGGAGTCGTCAGTGCACTCTTGCATGTCTAGCCCCTGAAGCCTATGCGTAACTACCTCTTTGGTAAATTTAAAAAGATGCATTATCTGATGAAGTGCTTTTTGTGATTTAGAAGCAGCTGCGGGACTAAATGCAGAGATCAATCAATATCGATTATCACAGTTTTTTCCTGGGCTTAAGAAGTGCTCTGTGATGAGGGACTGCAGGGCTTCGCCGATTCTGAAGCATTCCCTGTGAGATATCAAAGTGAGGGTAATTAATGCTGTGGGCACGGGCATTAATTCTGGACCAGTGATGACATGGGCAATAAAAGGGGAATGTAGCCTTTCCCGTGATGTACTGCAGTTAGTGTATGTATTTTTGGCTGCAGTTGAGTTTGAATTATCTGCCTGGCTCCTGCCACTGCTATTTTTCTAAATCTCCTGAAATACAAGGCAGTGGCAAACATACTGGCATGGTGTACAGGGTTCTGGCTGCTTTCAGGCCTTTCACAACGTGTATTTGTGCCCCAGTTTCTCCAGCTGTGCAATAGGAGCAACGGAGGCTCCAAAGTACTGTGGACAATAAAGAGCTGCATTAAAAAGGAAGGAAATACTGATGCCTCAGTCTTCCAGGGAAAACAGAGCTTGCTGGTTCCTGCAGTGCTAGGAGGGGAGAGTTAGAGAATATCTGTGTGTGTCTGTGCTGTGCTTCTGCTTGCGCTTGAAGTTGGTAACAGCAGTGAGCTGGGTGAATAGTTGTGCCTTTTGTCCCTGCTGGCCTGGGATGAACTCAGCTTTTCTGCTCTGCTTTGGGCAGGGGCCGGCTGCAGAGGCAGGTACAGATTTAACGCTGATTATCCTCTGAGCTCTGGTACCTTCTACATAAGAAAGCTAAGAGCGGAGTGACTTGTCGCACTGGTGACAGCCTCCCTCTTCTGTGTCTCTGTTCTGAAACAATAAAAATTCATTTGTGTCTTTTAAAAGCCACTCCATATACTGCAGCCTTATCTGCATGACAGCTTGTGTGGCTGCGGTAGTCCAAATGCTTTTATTTCATAAACTTATCTAAAACTCCTCTGATTTGTTGTGGAAGAAAGCCCTGTTGGGGCTGGATGTAAGGAACCACCGTTTCCCTTCTAAACCATGAGGCTTTGAAATGTCTTGAAGAGAAACTGAAGCAGAGATTTTTTTTTCTCCTTACAGCACTGCATGCATAGATAAGTGGTAACACTTATTTTAATGTAATACCTCATGGGGTTTTTGATATCTTGATCATCTGAGCATGGCATTCTGTTGATCCCTTCCAGAAGGCTAATAGCTTAAAAAAAAGCCAAATATATGGCATCTAGAGCACTTCAAAAGTTTGCCTTAAATGTCCACTTTCTAGAATGAAAATGATGGAGGTGAGTGCTTTCCAACCCCAAATCTTAATAGCTCTACAACTACAATGCTTGTTGCTGATATGACAAATGATCTCATTAGCTCCACCTGCTCCCACATTTTCCTACAGAAAGGTGTCAGGAGACAAAACACTGAAACGGAGTTGCTGGGCCTTTCTGATTTGTTTGAAATAAATCCTGACTTAAGGCTTTGGAAGTGGGTTTTTTAATGCTCTGTTAGCAAGATGCTTGTCTCAAGCTACCTCGAGGTTGCTTGGCTTGTATTTGAAGGATCTTCCTAGCTTGATGTTATCAAATTTACTTAATGATTCTTTCTTTGCATATCAAAGACAAACACTTCCTTGCATGCTTGCAAAGCCAGATCTAATCTTGAATCTTGTGTTAATTCTTTGATCTTGGTACTTCCAGCAGTGTAAAACAACAAACCACAGCATTTTCATTATGATACTTAAGTGATACAATTTCCTGAGAAAACAATCTTATTTCTAGATCTTCTGAAGAGGTTAGTGAGTGTGAGATCTATTAGCGTAGTACATAAAAGGGTCAGCGACTCTACAGGGCCGTTGAAGAAGGAACGCATTCACCACTTGAGAAAACAAACAGAAGCTGATCTACCCCTGTGCGGCATGAGCATTTGGTCCCATGAAGGAGATGAGGGTGAAACAGGGCTGTGGCCACCCACAGCAGCACCTTGCAGAGAGCCTGGGTACGAGGGATGAACGAAGGGAGCATGAGTCAGGGTCTTAGCTGCTGAGCACCCACCCAGGGTATCCACTACTTTGGCACAGGTATGTATTTCTCAATGGGAGCCTGATAGGGGAAGCTTTTCTGGTTGGGACTATTTGATTGCGAAATAATGAGAGTTGAGAGCACAACTAGGGAAGCAGCGAACAAATGTTTCTTATCCCACAGGCCATAAATACAAATGGTTGAACATGAAGAGCCTCCAATTTGGTTCACTGCAGTACAATGTTTCTTAAGCGTCAGGGTATAAATAAATAATCTTGTTTTGATCTTCCTGATGAGAAAAATATACACAGAGGGAAAGGAGAGAAGAGTACAAACAGTACGTGTGGAATCCAAGTTGTATCTCACAGCATAAAGCTTGTAAATGAGACCTTGTTTTCCCCATCCTTAACTCAGGACATCAGTGGGTACTGGACTTTTTTCAACCATTAGCTTGACTATACACTGTCATTTGTGACATAGTTTTGAGGGAAGAAGTCTATAAAAGCTCTCAAGGTCTAGAAAAAAAAAAAGCCTGTGATTATCCTGGAGGTGCCTTTATTCCCTTTGCAGTATTTGCAACTCTGAGCCACAAATCTCTGATCCATGCAGCTGTGCTAGTGCAGCACCTCATAGCACCTATCCTGGTGATTAATGGTGTCCTAGAGATGGGCAATAGGCTACAGAGGAAGCAAGCCTTCAATTGCTGTTATCCTGCACCTCCCTGGGAGAGCAGCAGCAGGGCAGGATGGTCGGGAGGAGCTTTTCAGAGGGATTTCTTTCAAGTTTTCTGTGAATAGCTATAGACAATGGGCAGGATGTGGCAGTGCTATGAGCTGGGGCCTGGGATGAGACTGGGAGGGACCTGAGGACTGTGACTGAGAATGGAGCATTTTTTACTGACTGTTGGAAATCCTGTGTAAATGTGATTACGTGGTGTAGTGTTGCAATAATGGCAAGTGGATGGAGCCTGGGAGAGTTATAAATGTGCTGTTGCTGGGAGCCAGGCAGAGATGGGGTCAGCTGAGATGCATCTGGCTAATGACAGTCCATGTGGGCAGTGGTCTTCCCCAGCAGCTTCCTGAGGACTTGGTGTTTTCCTTGCTCCTGTTGCTTTTGATCCTTCTGACATTTTTAGGCATGATGGAATATATAGGAAATGGGTGCTCACTGAGTATGCAGCCCAGGCTCTTTGTTCAGACATCAAAGATTGATTAGGGAACTGAATCACTCTCTCTGCTGACTTGGAAATGCCAGTGAGAGATTTGGATTCTGAAACCTTGACTTCTGGGAGCCAGATTTGAGGATTCTGAGGTCCGTGATCTGTTCTTTCATTGTGCAGTGGCTTTGACAAAATTCTCCTCCCAAAACCCATAGAAAGAGAGATGAGATCTGAATTTTCAGGCTCGAGTGCTATCTTTTCTAGGTATGCTGCACATCTGATATTTTTTGTCAGACTACTAAGCTTTGGGACTGCAAAGATCCTATTTTTAACAGAAAGCTAGTATTTCATAAGCTCAACGTGGATCTGGCAAGAGAAGGATGCTGCATTCATTGTTATTCTAAAGAGCTCACGAGAGAGAAGATGCCTGCATTAACAGACCATCAGACAGCTTGCCATTTGTAGCTTGCTTAAACTAATCAATGATATGGAATTATGAGCAAGACTTGCTGCAAGGCTGAGGGTTTTCTCGGGACATTTGCAAATGATATTAAAGTGAGACTTAAAACAACCCCCTTGATGAATCTGAGCTTTTTTAACTACGGAGCTGTGTTGCACTTCATCACAGAAGTCCCCTTTGGGATGGTTAGGAGGTGATTTCTGTAACCTGGATTGGTCCTGGAGTTCCTGATGAATGCCATCATGGCTCTGCCTATGGGCTGTAGTTGCATGAACTGAACTTGCTCATGTACTGCTCTGATATGATTTTGCTCCCGTGTCTGTTGCTCTGGATGCTGAAAACATGGTTACTTGTGTCTCCATCTTGTGCTAGATTTATTTCCATCATCTCTGCTAAGTGCTCATTCCAGGAACAGGGAAATAGTATCTTGGCTTATTAAAGCAGAGGAAAGATGGATATGTAGACTGAGATTGATCTCTATACCTTTGCTTCTTGGTAAGCTGAATTGCTGCCTGGTGCTGCTGACGATGGAGGTATCCAAGGCCTCTGACAGGTTCCCAGAGGTGGCAATGCAGATACTTGTGTGCTACTGATCTGACCTGGCCAGAGACACCAGATGTGGGGCTGTGTCTCCCTGTGCTGCTCAGGATGGCACATTATAGTGTTGTGTGGCATTGGGGAGTTCTTCAGATTTCAGATTCTGATTTCAGAAACAAATTTTTGGCCCTTTGCTGATTTTTGGATATTTTTTTTTAGTAGAAATTTCTTGCGAATGAGTCCGTTCCCAATGGAGGGGAGACCAGCTTTTTATCATTATTTAAAGCTGAGATTGCCTCTAAAATTTCTTCTTCCAAAAGGGTTTAAAATTGTTTGAGCATACTAAAAAGGAACATTTTCTCTTTTTAGAAGAGTAAGCTCTTCCTGTCATCTTTTTTTTTGCACTGAAATCCTACAGAAATGAGTGAAATGCCTCCCTCGGAGTGCTATTTCATCTTTGCTTTGCTTTTGTGCCTCCTGCTTATTTATGGAAGTAGCTTTTTTTCCTCAATAAACACAGGCCACATTTTTTCTTGATTTCATCAGCCTAACAGCATGAGCTGCTCAGATCCACCTCTGCTTTGCTGTAGACACTATGAGAAACAGTGATCGTGTCAAAGGGATGAGGTGTAGCTATAACTACAATGTGGGCACAGGCATCTGTGAAGAGAGTTGATACCAAATATAAACAGTTGTTGAAATATGATAAACTGCCTGGGGTTGTAAAGTAGTGACTGGATAGGTCTTTGACAGAAATGGAGGCGTTCTTTTTTTTTTTTTTTTTCCCCACTCCTTATTCCATCTGACTCTGACATAAAAGTAATAATTCTGGTCCCGTTTGCAAGGGTAGTGTCAGCCTTTTGATTCTCAAATCTGACTATGAGTAAGAGAAAAGGCCCATTTTCATGCATTTGTGCAAGCTCTGTTTCTCCTCGTGCTTTCAGGGGTCATGGTTCCAAGGCAGGGTGAGCTGGGAGAGCTGTGGATGTGCTGTGGATTTCAGCTAGGGGTGGACCTGGAGGTTGCTTGTCACAGGGACACGGGCAGTGATTTCCTTTGAATTACCCCATGAATCATACAAGGCTGAGAAACCCTGAATCCTCTATTTTCTTTTCTATACAATTGAACAGAATTATTTTTCCCATCCTTTTTAGAGGTGGTATTTCACATTGGTTTGGTTGTTGGCACCCCCTCTAGATATGGGGCCAGAGCAGCACTCCATTTACTTTGGTGGAAGGATGCCAGGCAGTGCAGCTGAGGACCTGGCTCTTCTATCTGGGCTGCAGTTAACAATGCTTATCTAAGCTGATCTGTAATTTTTGCCTGGAGATTTTGAGAACCAGTTTTCTTGCATGATTTGGTTATTTCTTGTGTCAGGATGGACTAGAAATACCCCATAGCAGATGTTCTGGTGGCACAAGTTATTCTTGCATTCCTGATGTGGCCTGACCCTGAAATAGCTGAGCATACGTAGAGGAGGAGTGGAGAGGCTTGATGGGAAATTAACCATTCTCAGTGGCTTGGTTCAGCAACAGCATGGAAAATTTAGGTTTTGCCATTGCTGAAGGAAAGGAATTTGTATCTCTGTCTCAGCTCCTTGGCTCTTTTATGTGGTATTAACACAAACTCTGCTGCTCTGATTCATTTCCAGCTGCCACCAGGGATGCTTATGCTGTCTTGAGTTTAGAGATCCCCTCTCCTTGTTTCCACCACATGGTAATGCTCCCTGCACTTAGTGATATTCCACATGGAAATCTTCATTAGCCTTGCTAATTACTATTATAGTATTTCAAATAGTTTCATTTCTTGACTAGCCAGAGCAGACCTTTATCATTAGGACTGACTGATTTACGTCAAGTGGGCTTTGGGATTGGAGTGCCGGAGGCTCTGCTTGTCTGTGTCTGCTAATGCTCCAAGGAGGTTTGTAATCACAAGGAAAAAGAAACAGCAACATTTAAGTCCAGGCTTTAACACACTTCCTATAACACATACATGGAAAATGCTCCTAGTCATTGCTCTTTAGGGTAGGCAGCACTGATGACTGGGAAAGCTGTGCTTGCTGTGGGAAGACTTTCCTCATACAGGTGTAATGTAATGTGTGTGTACATTTGGGTCTGCTGATGTTTTAGCGATGTATTTACCCAGTAATTGAAAACACAGGCGGGCAACATGTGATATGAATGCTAAACCTGCTGCTGAAACCTACAGCCATGCAAATGGGAATGGCCTGATGTGCCCTCTGTGAACACAACTCATTTTTAAAAGCTGTAAGGCTCAAACTGCACAGGCTCAAAGCTTGGCTATTCCAGGGGAATTTGATCTTTATTGCTCACATGTCCTGTAGTACTCTACCTATGGGTCACTGCTTCAGTGTTTTATATGGGTAATTACTTCTTATGATGTATGTAGTAAGTAAATGGGACAGGTTCTGCCACTAGAATAGGATGACAAACTATCTACTTCTATGGTGTGTTTGTTTTTAGATTTGAAAACATTTTATAAAAGCCAATTACTCCAACATTCTACACAGGGAAAAGAGCCAGTAAGTGTTTAAATTATTTATCCAAAATCCATTACCAGGTTGGTGGCAACATCACAACCTGACTTGAACCTCTGTGCTGCAGTCCTGATCTGTTTGCCAGCCCTGTGCAACATCCAGTCTATGGCACATGATGGAACAGAACAATGCTTTATTAGTCAGCCCTTAATTAATCAGGGCATCGCAGTGAACTTGCTGTGGCAGCCGCTTCAGAAAGATGCTTTCAATAAATACCTCGCTGAAGTTCAATCTCCTGTCCTAATCACTGAAGCACAACTGATACAATAAATCATCAAATGCTGTTTCTCAAGCAGTTTGACTCCTCAGTTACTGCATTTTCTTGTACTTTTCTGGTTGGTGTATTAATGCCTGTTCTCTAGTTCTTCAGCTAGACTTGTGTGTGATAAATAACTGAGATGGCACAGGGTCCTGTTTTGTCTTGAGCAGCAGTGCAAATGCACATCTGGCGTGGAAGGGGCAGATCCTGAGGAGGCATGCGCTCAAAGGCAGGGTTTCTTTACATTGTATGCAGCTATTCTTTGCTCATAATTACAGGCAAAGAGCTATTTGAGGCATCTCAGCCCGTTTCTTGTTACCTAAAAATAACTTCAAAATGGGTGTGTGTTGCAGGCGTAGCTCTGAATATCTCCATGGACAAATATGTCCTAGCAGTGTTAGGGCCTGTAATTGAAAGAGGTCCCTGTAACCCTCCCCTGTGACGCCTCCCATAGAGGGTGCTGCAGAAGTTCAAGTCATTCTTTGCTCCTAAGCTCCATATAAAAGGAGAAAATATGTTGTGTCAATTTCAAGCGACTGCTGTTATGAAACTGCAGTTACTTTTGTGTCTTGGTCACTGTTACTGCAACAAAGAACTATTTTCTAGCACACCCATCGTTGTTGCTTTTTTGTGCAGCTCCAGGAAATTCCAACCACATGTGAATTTTTCCCTACAAAAACCTCTGCAAACATCCCTTGCAACACCCTCAAGAAGATCCATTCTTGCTTCTGAGCAGGACCCTTAAAGCTTACCGAATGCCATTTTCAATTGCTTTAGGGCCTGGCTACAACATGAATCTTGCGTGTTTGGTCTGATAATCAGGCCATGCTTTTTTTTCTTGAGCTAATATAAGGGAGAAAAGCCTTCCAGAGACTGACATGGGAGGGAAGAAAAGAGACTTACCTTATCTGGGCTGGTTGTTTGCTCTTCCTTGGGACTCCCCACCGCAGCAGTGTGGTGGTTGGCTGCTCTGCAGGTCCTTATCTTATACAAATCCACAAGAATTCCCTTTGTGGGCTGTGAAATTTTCCCACAGAGGATGAACTGCGAAGGCAGAGAAAATGAGCTTAGATGGAAGGAAGAAATCCACGGCTGTGGCAGGGGCAGGATCAGTACTGACTGTGTGGGGTTGGGAGAGGACCTTCACACTGTTGTGCTTTGTGAGAGTTATGCTGAACACTGTGATTGTATATCTTTTTTTTCTTTCCTGAGCTGCACCTTGCTCCATCTCAGGCTTCCCCAGTGGGGATTTCACAGCATTCTGCTGCCTTGCTACCAGCTCCCAAAGGCTTTCCTCCTCTAGGATTTTACACCTTGCTGCAACACAGACAAAGACAAATTGGCCATTTCACACTGCTGTGCACTACAACGGCTGCTCAGCTGGGCATTCAGGTGTGCCAAAGTGAGGTGGCACAGTGCTGTCAGCAGAGCAGTGCGTGTCCTGTTGCATATAGGGCTGCTATAGGGGCTGGCTGGGGGGGCACAACATTAAAGCAAATCCAACTGCATTTTCTGCCTTTAGTTGTGCAGTCACTTGAGGCTACATCTTATTATGAACGAGGTCTTAATTGCGCTTCTCCTTAGTGTGAACATAGATGGAAAGGAATCTTCAATTTCCATTATTTTGGTGTCGTTATTGCAAGCCACTAGGATGGCAAGGACTTTCAAGACGTCTCTATTGTAAATCTCATTGCAGTTGCACTTCAGCGCACCGGTTGAACGTGCTCTATTTTCTGCTAAAGCTTCTTCTTATGCTGGGGGCATTATTTTAGCCTGTTCAGTTGCAAAGAAGGGCTTTAAAAGAAAGTATTTCTGTCACCTCTTTACTTGTTTATGGCAGGTAACATGAAATTTGGAAAGGAAGTAAGGAAACAATCATTTGTAAAACCTTTTGCAATGACACTTGTAATTCTGCAGTGTTGAATAGGCTGGGGCTTGCAGCTTTCCTTTCTTAGCCAGCAGAAAAGCACAGGAAAGGAAAACCACACTCTCAGAGACCCTAGTTTCGTAACAGGGCGTTCTAACTACTCTATGAACTGTGTTGCTAAAACCAGGTTTTTGAATGACACAAGCTAGTGTGGCACTGGGTCTGGTTTTAAGAGTACACAGTCTTTGAAGTAAGATTTATGACTCAAGACAATGTGTTCCCACAAAAACTAAAGGCCAGATCTTGCTACATCACAACTCTGGTTTCTGCATTGCCTACTTGGCCACATAAGATGGCATCATCCAGTTGAGAGCAGTATTTTGCAAGACTTAATCTTATAGGCGATAAGGTCATAAGCTAGAATGTAGGGTCATGAGGAGAGGAAACTCGATGGTGTTTTTGTCTGTGTGAGTTAAGTTTTCAAATGAATAGTCCCAGTGAGCAGTTTAAAAGAGACAATTTACAAGAGTGAGAATGGAATTTGGGATTGGACCCTCCTCTGTCCACTTTTGGACCCTACAAACTGTTGAATGAGTTTATGGGGTGGTGGAGTGACCTATTTGCCTGCTTTATTTCAGCACTATAGCTGTCATAGCATTGGTCTTGACAAACAACACCTCAGATGGATATAATTTTGCAGTTTTAAATAGTTGAAGGAGACCGTGCAGCCAAATAATCTACGATCTGTGTAAATATCAGTACTAAAATTAAATGGTTAATTAAGTTTATTTTCCCTGGGCTGCTCTGTCTGCATTCTTCCAGTGCGTTGCTGTAGGGAGGACGACTCTTCTTCCAGGAATGAATGGAGTTTTCTAGGTATAAAATGAAGCCAAGAGACAGCAGACTAGCGTGAAACCCATTAAAGTGACTGGGAGGCTTTCCATGCTATTTAATGGGCTTTAGCTCATCCTTTTTATGAGCTATATGAGAGCTGTTAGCCATTTCTGAAGAGGCCCCTCGCTCGGGTCAGTGTTGGCCAACTGCGCTGGCAGAGCTGGCAGCTGGTGGGCAGCCACATCTCATCGCACATGTCTCGTGTGGGTGCTGAGGCACCCTCAGACAGAATTACAGCATCCACACACAGCCCAGTGATGCTGTACCTCCTGAGAGGCTTGTGCTAGGTAAGTCTGATTTCTTGCAAAAGAAGTCAGCATCACATCCAAAACCCCTAATGTGGTGTTAATTCAGTTCTCTAAGGTCCACTCTCCAAGTGGTGTTTCTGTTTGCTGGCAGCTTGGGGTTATTTAGATGAAAAAAAGGTCATGAATTCTACATGCTGAAATCTCCCTGTTCTCTGTACAATCTAGGAAATACCTAAGCAATATTAAAGAGGCTCTCAAGCGGAAACAGCTTTGTTGAAAGCAGGGATTTATCACAGATCATTGTACCTCTAAAGGTGGAGAAAACTACGGTTATGAAACTTCAGTATAGGGGTCCTGAGCATGTGAGGCTTGTGCCTTGTGCTTTCCCAGGGGTGTTTGGTGTTGAGACTTACCCAGAGGCTATCCCTGAAACTTGTGTGCTTAGGGATGGAGGTGGCCCTGATGAGGTGCTGGTGGGGAGGCCACAGCCATGGAGACTGTGGCTTCGGTGCTGCTAGTTCCTTTGGGCTTTTACTCATTTTCCTTCCTTATTGGACTTCACATTTTGGGTGGCAGAGATTCCTATCTGGTTGGAAGAAACTTAAATGTTACCTTTCCCTCCCCTTTCTTCCTCTGTGGCACTTTGCCTGTTTGATGGGTTTGGGGAGCAAAAGCATCTCATTGCAAGGGCAGCAAACCATGTTCAGGTCCTTCTTGTGCTTCCATCTCCTGAGCTGCTTGTCCTCCTGCTGTTTCCAATCATGTTAGTGATCTATACGTCCACACTTTCTCTCCCTCTCATTCCCATGCTCTCTCTAACTTTATTTTTGGGGTTCAGAACTATCCTGAATGTCTGAGCATCGGAGTGTGTAAAGCTGAACCCAACTTCAGTCTCCTCACAGCCCTGGGATTTCTTTGCAGCGCTCCTCTCCCAGCAGCACAGACCAATTAATAATGTCTTCAGGTCCTTTCCCAGACCTGTGCACGTTCTTGTTGCTCTCTGAAAAGGCACATGATCTCCATCCTCACAGCTGCTCCTTCCAATTTATTTTCAGGTGCTCTCACTGCAGGTTGCATCCACTCTTTCCAGAAGGGTTGAGTGTAATTGCTTCAGTTTCTTCTGAGAGTCTATATCTTAAAAGGTGAGCCACGGCTTCTGCAGCTGGAGCTCCCCGTTGGTCTCACATATGCAAAATGCATTTCCTCTTGCCAGAGGCTTGAAAATTTCTGTGCACCTGCTATAATATGACACCAGCACTTCGTGGTGTTTCATGTCGGATCAGAGCTTTTCTACTCGAATTCTGCCTGAACTAGGAGGCTTAGTCCTCAGCTTTTGTTATACGAAATTGCAAGTCTATGACATTTCACACTTTGAAAAGCATCTCTGAAGATGCTAAGATGAAGCCAATTAGGTGATGTTTGAAAAGTATTTAAACCGTCTCAGCTCTGTTTTCTTCCAGACCATTTGGATGGGAATATCTGGCATCAGTCTTCTGTGCTGAAATCTGAAAGGCCCGAAGTCTTACCCGGAGAAGTGGTGAATATTGGTGGACAAAGTAGTTTCTGGGATTTTGTATCTGGGGGAAGCAGGCTGTGCTTGGCCTGTTTTGAGGTGGCATTGTGGAAAAATGTGCAGTTGTGGAGAGTGTTCTTAGGGAAGCGTTTTAATGAAGCACTTGCTTTGGTGTAGCAGCATCTCCACCAGTGTATCTGGATTCATCAATATGGTTCTTCTCTTACTTGCATCCTTTAGGGAATTTCAGGTGTTCCACTAGTTACTTTCTATTTGCATGTTCATTTGATGATGGGTAGGTGTGTCCTGACACAACATTCAGCTTTTCTATTCCTGTGTAAGTCGCACAGATCTTGAGGAGTTGCCACATTTCTACACCCTTTAACTTTTTTTCCTAAGAATAAAAAAATAAATGAGTTTATAAGTGCAATTTAGGTTGTAACTTAACATCTATTTTACATGGCCCTTTATTGGTATCATTTTTCAGTATAATACCTCTTGTTTGTTGGAAGTTAAGGTTGGCTCTTCAGTCAGCAGTGAGAGGGGAGGAAAGCTGCCTGTCATGTGCAGCAGCTTTACAGGTAGCACCAAGTGTTTCATGCTGAAACAGAGGACTGTGAATGGGGAAGCCAACTCTATTAATCAATTAGTTAATTAACAACCTCACTGTCTCCTGTGTGATTCTATTGGGTCTGGATGAGCTCTGTCATCACGGTCCCTTTCTTAACTACAAAATGGCATAACACTTTAAGACAGGCAACAAAAAAATGTTGGGGTCCATAAATCGTCCACGGGCCAACAACTGTTCATGGAGGACTATTCTGTTATCACGTATATCACATATCCCAGCTGGTCTCAGGCTGGGCACTTGTGGCACTCTGCTGAAGTTGCAGGATGTTGCCAAAAAATCAGGCCAAGGTGACTGCCTATTGCAACACCTGAGCTGTTACCCCCTTGAGTGGCCCAACAGAAGATCTGATAACCCATTTTCTATAGCTTAGCTTGTATTTCATTTCATACCTTACAAAGAAATCTCTCTGTGCATTTTGTTTAATAAAGAGCACTTTTCATGCTAGATTTTCTATTGGAGCCAGCTGGAAGTTGCTGTTCATTTCTTTGCTAAAATTAATTGAACTATTTTCCTGGAAGGAAATAAGAGCCATCGCTCCATGGCACATTGCATTGGTTTGAGAAATAGTTATGTAAAGCCACGGGAATAATGAATGGTGCATCGTGTAGCCATGTCTGCAATTCCAAGGAGTGACCTGCTTAGTACAGAAATGCTTATATTCACGTACTGCTCTTGTGTTTAGAAATTAGAATAAACACTAATTACAATGAGGAAGCTGCATCCATCCACTGGGAGATGGATGCAACTGGAGTCCTGCAGTGTGTTAATGGAGTGAAGGCAATCTTCTTGCCTCTCTGTTGATTCACACTGCGAGTCTTTTCCGCTTTGAAGGATTACTACTAGTTTGGTTTTCCAGCTTTGCTAGGAGACGTCTTGTATCCTCTGAAAATAGGAACATTTGAGTTGCAGTTGGCACGGACTGAGAAAGCCTTTGTTAATGCACTGTGCTGGGGGTTCAGCAGCCACTTTTGTGCCCTCAGAGAAAGAGAGAACACTCGTGGGGATCACCCAGTCCATGCAGGGCTGAGAATGGAGCTCAGCTCTTTTAACACAGCTACCTTAATCCAAACCATTTGCCCCCAAGTGATGTGAGCATTGTGCCTGCCTGTGACAAAAACTCGGAGCCTGGAGCTCCAGCTAGTTTGTTTATTGATAGGGAGAATTGCTGTAAATTTGCTTCAGGGATATGTATTTTTAATAAAGACACATTTGTTCTAATAAGACACACTTCACTTCATGCAGCTGAAGCCGTAAGTGAAAAGGAATGGTGGAATTTGGTGCATGATGTTATTTATACAAATGTCTTGCACATTACTGTGGTTTCTTTAACCTGGAAAAGCAAATTTGCCTGTGTTTTTATTTCCTAAGAGGAGATAAGAACTCCCTGGAAAAAGCCCACTGAGCTGCTGAGCCTTGATGTGTGTTACCTTATAAAGCATGGCTATATGTAAACCATAAATGGAATGTAATTGCAAGCTTCTGCTCTATCCTATATATATATATATATATATAAAAATATATACAGTGACCAGACAGTCTGGTCAGCAGCATCCTGAGGGACGTCTGGTCACCTCTCTTTGCCCCTGCTCTGCCTGTTTTCTGCCTCTTTCCTCATCCTTGCCCTGTGCTTAGAGTAGACATGACTGATGCTGGGGAAGGAAGCAGAGAGGATTTACATCTTGCAAAACTGCACCAGTATTTCTGCTGCAGCCCTCCTTGCTCCAAGGCTGATGTTTCCTCCAAACGGCAGGGCATGGGATGCCTGTGCTCTGGTCTGTAGGAGCACAGAATAACCAGCCCTGTGTCCCACCCCACACCAGCTCCATCTTTCCTGGTGTTTCTCTACTCTGAATCCAGGTCTGCTTCTACCATTAATACTTGATGGCCAGAAGGGAGATCTTGAGGTTTTCCCTGGTGTTTCACCGTAGATCCTAGCTCTTCTATTTCTGTTCCTGAGCAGTCTGAAGATAAGTTGCACTGCTCACCTGGTTGCACCTTGCTCCAAACCCTCTCATTGCTTTGCCTTGTGATTATTTGGCTTGTGACTACCATGAGCCAAATTCTTTCTTCTGTTTTTTTTCTCCTAGCCAGGTCCAGATTTAGCTCTCTAGTATTTCTGCTTGCAGCTTCCAACAGTGACTTGGACTGCTCAGGTTGCAGATGCCCCATGCACAGGCCCATGACCTTGCCATGCAGACTAGAGGATGGAGCTGCAGCCATCCCATGTGCTAAACCACATCCTCAGCTCAGTGTCTATTTAAACTTTGCAACCAGCACCTTGAGCTCAGACTTTGGCCAGGTGAAGCCTGGTCAGGGTATGGCGCTGTCACCCCCTGCTCCTTGCGGTGGCACCCATGGGCCTGGGGCTTGCAGCAGGCTGACTTCATGCAGGCTGCAGCCAGAAAGCCACCATGTATCTCCTGACAGCCTGAACCTGGGGCAGAGCTATAAATAAAAGACCAATCTGTTATCAGTCCTCTGCTATCCAAGCCTGGCAGCCCAACTGTTTATGGGGTAGGCACTTAAACCCTGTGTTTTATGGACATCAACCATTTAGGGTGGTGTGAGCCTTTAAATGTTCTCACAGCCTTGCACCGCATCAAATGATTACACTCAAATCTAGTTTGGGTGCTGGCTCCTGGTTCTGCTTGTTGCCACCCTCCCCCCCCCAGTCCCTTCCAGGTCAGGGAAACTGGGTTTAAAAGGCTTCACCAGCAAAACCTGGCTTTGCCAAAGCTATTAGCTGTCTCAGTATGAAACCAGATTTGCAATAGTAATTAATCTTTCCAGCAGAGCTTCTTGTACAGAAGTTCTGCTTTCACTTCATCCAGTTGTCAACGTACATTCCTGTCACTGTGCTCCTTTCCTGCTCTGTTTTATGTGTTTCTTGTAACACTGACAATAGCATCTGTTTCTAATATGGGTACAACTGTATTTTATAGCACAGGAGCACACAAGGTGTATTTGAGTAGAAGAGACAAATAGAAGTTAATTCATACTTGGCAAGCAGTGAGATAATGAAAGCACAAATCTGTGCAGGGGTATGAAAATCAGGTACTGAATTCTAGGATGTCAAGTAGTGAATGTTTAACAGCAGAGGTTTTTTTTTTTAATGGGAGAAAATTTGCATATATTCTTTATATACACTGTATATCCATTAGAGTTGTTAAAGCCTGGAAAAAAGTGCTAGGTGTAAGCATTTTTTCCCCCTCTGATTGAGAAAAGATTGCTTGCTCCTCCATTTTGCTTTAACTTTGAAATCCACTGCAATCCTCACTCCACCACTGCCCTTAGGATGATTTTTGAGTGGGGTTTTTCCTATCTTTTACACGCTGTTGTGGGGCCACAGATGGGGATGTTGGGGGGGCTGATGTGGTTCCCCAGATACAAAGACAGAAGAGCCACAGCCAGGGCTCTGCATGAGTCTGTCTTATGAAGGGCAGCATGTAAAGGAGCAGTAAAGGATATAAACATTTTTTTTCCCCCTCTATAAACCTAGGGAGATTTTAAAGTCATTGGGAAGAAGTCCAGAAAAGAAATGAAGTGTTTAATAGCGCTATTTGTGTGCTGAGCGCTCTGCAGTTCTCGTGTCTTTCCCCTCTTCCCTTCTGTTCTCCTGATCTGCACTTTAGGATTTATAAACTGTTTCAAGTGTAAATTTTGAATGTGAAAGATTGCTGCTCTCCACCTGAAATACAATTCCCCTCTTTGCCATGCTGTGGCATGGCCTCTATTTCCAGCCTTGCAGCACCAAGGGCAATCAAGGGAATGATTCTGGCGGCACCAGGAACCATGCAGCTCCTGCAACAGCCCAGACAGTCTTTCTCCAGGCAGATGAGGAGCTCTGCTCCTGATCCAGCAGCCTGCAGCCCCGCTGGTGGGAACCACAGCAGGGCTGGGACCCGGGCCAGCCTCCCTGCTTCCTTTCCTCCCTTTTGTTGAACAACCACGGCTGTCCCTAAGGGCCTCCTTACAGCCTTGCCATGGTTGACGGAGAAAGATCTTTCCTTCCTTTATCTCTTCTCATCCAGAACAACTTTTTATTGTTTTCCTGCTTCGCTGGTTCTTAAATTTCAGATTTCAGCCGCATGCATGTTTTATCCCTTGTGCTCTCTTAAAGCTGAAACTATGAATTATAATAATCTCATCAAGAGTGTGTTTTTATTGCAGTTAGTTGCACGATCACATTTTTGAGAAGGAACAAATCTGCATTTTGACACCGAGAGTTGCCATGTCTGCTTTGCATTCGGGTAAATCCAGCCTGAGGCTTTGAAAAAAGCCCCTACAGGATGAGAACAACCCTGACTGGAAGAAGGGTGCATTCAACCCCCGGTTTGCAGTGATGATGAGATGTTTCCTGCCACTCAGCTCTTCTAGCTCTCCCAAGAGAGCCTAGCCCTGCCTGTGGTCAGGTCCCTGCTTGTTTCATGCATTGTTCAAATTGTTCAGCAAGTTCCTACCAAGGAAAACAGCTCAGTCACAAACAGGTTACGTGGCTGTCGTGGGCATGACTGAAATGTCTCCTCTTACTTGGCTTGGGGGAAAATAAATCTGTTTTATGTCCCGATGCTGGCAAGGGTACCTGGAGCACCTTGGTGTACCAATTGATTCACCAGGTTGGTTTTCATGGCAGGATTGCATTCCATGGAAGAATTTGCTAATGTGATGCCAGAGAGGAAAAAGAAAGGGTGCTGTAGTCTGGGAAGAGAAGATTTATCGTATTTAAACAAATCATAGTGAGAACATCTCAGGGGTTGTTCTTTTCCTGAGGTTCCAGGAAGGGTTCCCTCCCTGCTGCCAGCCTGGGGTTTGTGAGCATAACATCACCAGCTGCAAACGAACAGTAAATGAGACAGACACCCTGTGGGTGTTGGTCATGGTGTACTCAGCCTGTACAGTTTGCTGTCAGTATTCTGCCCGTGGTATTGTTTGAGAGTTGGTCTTTTTATTTCAGAGGGAGAAAACAGACAGTAAATTCAGCAACATCTCTGCTCGCGAGGTGAAGTAAGGAGCTGTTTTTCCCCTCTAAGCTTCCCATTTTTTTGTTTTTTAAAGGATGTTTCAAAATAAATGCTTACAAATCCTATCACCTTTTGTCGAGAGGTTGGTGTGGGATGATGCAAAGCTAATTTGGAGTCTGCTGCCTGGTTGTGCTGTGTAAGTTACGCAGCAGCTGACATCAATTTAAAAGCCTTGTTGTAGCAATACGGCTTTTACAGGACCTAAGTAGACATCAGATATATTTATAGCTGAGCACACTTTGTAAATCTCAAGTTTTGTCCTTTGCTCTTTCTGGACTAGGCAAAGAAATCAATCCAGCAGTTCCTTCAGTCCCTTTTTTCAGCAAATATGATAGTATATAAACTGATGTAAATCAGCAGGTTTGTATACTTCATATTCTACTTAGAGCTAATTTGGATTAGGCTAAGATTTGGATGCAATGTAAGGGGTTACTGTTTGATGAATGTATTGTGATCTACAGTACACTTCAAAAAAGTATTTTGTTTATACCACTTTAACCGATGGATTTTTCCAACATTTATATTTGGAGATAATTTTCTAGTCTAGCTCTGTGATTACCTGTTAAGAGTTCGGGAGAGAAATGAAAGCATTTTAGTTTGGGGTAAAAACATCATCCTTAAGGTAATGCAAATGTTTTTTTGCTAAACTTGTTGCAAATTGCCTCAGGCACTGGAACTTCCTCTTTGAATTTTGTTAGGTAAGTAATTAACCCTCTTGTTAGAGATGCATGTAGAGGTATAAAATATACATGAAAAATCACATTGCAAGACAAAGTGTTAACAAGAATTACACATTGCGTCACCATTCCGGTCTATCATTGTCCCATAGGGCAGATTTTCTTCAATTAAACTAATAAATTGCTCCAATGAAACTAATAAAATGATTCCTTTGAAATACGGTCTGTGTTGCATGGAGTAGGGCGAAGACAACCTAGTGATAGGACAAGGGAGAATGGTTTTAAACTGAGATAGGGGAGGTTTAGGTTGGATATTAGGAGGTTTTTTACCTAGAGGGTGGTGATACACTGGAACAGGTTGCCCAAGGAGGCTGTGGATGCTCCATCCCTGGAGGCATTCAAGGCCAGGCTGGACGTGCTTTCGAGCTGTATGCACTGGGCTGGTGATGCAAAGCAGCCCCAAACTTGGCTTAGATTTGAGATGTTAAGTGTGCGTATTACTCTGCATCGCTGGCTGGAGCTTACCATGAGTCTGGCTCACTCAGTAGGCTCATGTTATGAAGATGAGGGTGTAGAGCTGCCAAAGCCGTGAGAAAGCTCTCACTGCTCTAAGCAAAATTCAGTGCAAAGTAAATACCAGTCATTATGATATGGTGCTTCCTGGGCTTTTTCAAGCACGACATGCGATACAAACAGCAGCCTGGGGCTTGGAAGCTCCTGTGGTTGGAGTTAAGTACTGAAAACTCGCTGAAATCTGGGCATGTGCCCTGCACCTGAAGTGTGACTCCAGCGTGCATCCCAACTCACTTTTCTTCAGGTGTCCACGTGAATTGCGTATAAATTCAGGTGATCGTTTAGTTGGTCAGTGTACACTTTAGCTGGCAATTGTAATCACATATTCTTTCTTTCCAGATTAAATCATAAATCTCAATCTATTTATTTCCTCCTGCAATAAATGAAAACTTTTGCACGCAGAATTTCTCAAGAAGTTGAGAGCAGGAATTTGTTACGTTTTGCAGCAAAAGATTTATGAGCAAAGTGATTTCCAGTGGAGCATGAATCAGTTATTTTCTGTCTCTATTGAGAGTTCACGAAAGCTTTACTTATATAAGTGAGATGAAGAGAGAGAAGACTACATGCGTGTTTTCAGTGCTTAAGCAATGCTTTGTGTCCAGTGTAGATGTGGGAATGGAGCCCTTATGCTCTGTCCTGTTGAGTATTTGCAACACTGCATGTTTGCGTGAGTCTCAAGCAAACAGTTGCAGAACTTCACTTATTGAGTTTTCTCATAAAGAGCAGCTTTCCTTCCTGAGAATTAGCTTTTCATTACAGAAGGTCTGAGTAGATGCAATCATGTTTTCAGAATGTATTACTTCTCAGGGAAAACATTTTATGAGGACTTTTAGTCTGTGACAAATGTTGAATGGGAATTCTAAAAGAGTTGTGTTTGTTTGCTGAAGCGTGCTTAATTTAAGCTTAACCATTGGCCACGACTTCTTCATTACCATTCCCAGTAATGGACTTGAATATATTAACATTCATTTCTACGTCCCAAAGAAGATTTTCAGAAAAAAAAAATGAGCGTTGCATTAAATACCCTATTTTCCACAGGAAGAAAAAGTTATAGTCAATTTAACATGCAAGCTCCTTGTTCCCAGTCATTGTGGAGACTGAGGCAAAAAGAAAACACTTTATTTGACATTCCTCTCAAATAACTTGCCATTTCTGCTTTGTTTCTTTCTATGAATAACCTGAAATCGCCGTAATTTTTTAATTCAATTAGCAGTCAGCTAATTACCTCTGCAGAAGAGCAGCTAATGAATGTAAAGGAGAAGGTTTTGAAGCATCTTGTGGGAAAGTTCAAGTATTTCTGATGAGCTCTGAAGTGCGGAGCTCAGCTCTGTGCTGGAGTGAGCGCAGCTTGTGCCCCCCTTCCTCCAGAAACCTTGGAAACCAAATTGTAGTCATTGCCAAACCAGTGTGCATGTAGATGGAGCACACGGGGACCACTGTGAGGGGTCTTAGAGATTTTCTCTGTTAAATGTGTGCTGATGCCCACACCACGTGTCAGGGGTTGAGATTAAAGGATGATGTTGGAGGATGGAGCTGCCTCATGCAGGGGGGTGGAGGACTGGTGCCAGTTGCCTCGTAGCTTGGTGTTAGCTGCCTGCAGGTCCTGGGCCATGGAGAAGAGTTGGCCATTCCCTGTGCCAAGGGCTGCTTTCCTTGGAAATGTGAGCCGGGCTTTTCCTATGGAGAAATGAAGGTCTGTAGCTCATGTGAATTGACACAGCTTCTATGGTTTGTAATGGCAGTCCTGATTTACCCCTTCTGAATGAGCTTGGACACAGAGGTAGTCCTTGAGCCATGTGCAGGGTGAGCTGGGGAAGGAAGCCATAAAGCACAGCAACATGTGGGGTTTGGGATTCACCAGGTCCCTGTGGTACCAGCATCACAGAATTCTAATGTTTCCAACACTAATTCCTGGGGTGTATATGAACCCAGCTAAAACATGCCCCTGTTTGCAGAGTGTGCTTAATGAAGGGCAATGACACCGTAATTACTTCACAGGAGTTATGCTCTTGGAATTCTCTACTTGGAAATCATTTTTGTCATGTAGGAGGTTTTCTGTTGTTCAGTTCAGCAGTATTTTCTAACATGATCTAGAAAATATTTAAGTATAGATAAAGTGGAACTTTTGTGTAGGCTCACTGGGACTCTGGTCAGTATGACTGGGATAGAAGAATGATGTTTTATTTCTACTTCTGTTATTGATTCAATCTCACCATGAGCTCTTAGCATCTCGTTTTCTTGACTTGTAAGATACAGGCCTGCTACATTTCAGGGTGCTTTGAGTTATGGCAGGGAAAAGTGAAGTTTCTGTTTGAAGCTGCATGGAGGGGCAGTCACACACATCCATTAAGAGACGTACCTCCTGTGTGAAGCCATCCATATGCACATAAGGCTATACCAAAGCCAGCAGGGAGGGCCGGGGAGGTGGATTTGCTTCAGAACTGCATTATTCACACGCGTCTCACAGTGTGTTTAATTGTCTTTGTTTATTTTCTTACCTGGGGTTACAGATCTGAAGAAAACTGAGTTAAATACTCTCACTTCTAAGGGGTGAAATTCTATTAGGGTTCAATAAAAGAAGCTTGGAAAGTCAACAGCCTTTGGAAGAGGGCTTCAGCCCTCTGAGTTACCCGCAGAGGAGAGTTTGGGGGTTCAGACAAGGGAATCCAGTGCTGGGAGTAACACACTGTTTAGCATAAAAGGCACTGAAAAGAGTACGAGCTGAAGTGCTGCGACTTCTTTAATTGCCCTTTTTTCGTATGTTTGGGTTTTGGTTTAGTGCCTATAAGAGGAGCTGGGTCAGACAGCTGCTGGTGCAGGTTCTCACCATCACACTGGCACAGGCAGTGTGAGCCTGAGCCAGGTCAGTTCATGCAACACACCTAATGCAAGTTAATTTCTAAGCCATGCTGTAATATCTGCGGTGCACATCTGGTAATGACAAACAGTTCTAGCTCACTAGACAAGCAAAATAACTGTCGGCTGTGTTTTCCTCTGAGGCAGCTTTTATGGACGAGGCATCAGTTTTCTGTAATTAATGTTTTACAGAGTTTTAGAGCAACACACTTGCAATTTGCTGAGGACACAGTCTTGCCCAGGCACGGGGACAGCTCATACCTGTTGTCTTGCACAGTAACAAAGAATCATGGTTTGTGTTAATTTTTTTTTTTACATTTGAAAAAGAACTGTTCTAAGCATGGCTTCAAATCTGTTCTCTTTAAAGGCAGCATGCAGCAACCAATAGATGTTAAAGCTTTGTCTAAATCATACAGAAGCTGCAACGTGACTTAGACGCGAGTCCACAAGTGATAAATTTAAGGTATTAACATCAGACAGAATAGAAGGGCTTCCAGCTTCCTTTTACAGACAGGAATTTATTGGAAGAGGAAGGCTTTCCATCTCAGTTGAAAGATAAGATTCTATAAAAATCCCCAGATGGAATGAGGAAGGTATTAGGACATTAGCCTTGCTCCTTCATCACCAGTCTCTCACCCATGCAGGTGCTGGGAGCCGTCCAAATCTTCTCTTGGTCCCAACAACATTAATCATCAGCTGCTCCTAGCCTGGTCCTTCATATTATTTACCAACGCTGCTGGTAAATCTGCATCAGCAGATGCCCCATTCACAAATGAATTACAAGAGTTGTTTACAATGCAGTCTTGCCCAAATAATATCACGGTTCCACCAACGGTTTTGTAGTGCTTTAAATCAAATGCCAAAAGGTTTGGGGACTGGGTTTATGAAGATGCCCAAGTGAGCATCAGTTCCATATTCCATGTATCGGGAGCTAATTCCAGTAAAAAGGCACTTGCAAGAACAAATATCAGGAGAAAATCTGTAGCTCTAGGACATAAAACTTGGCAAAAAAATAAATAAATCAGTGCATCTGATGCATGAAGGGGAACAGGAAGCTATCTGAATTCAAGCGCAACTCCAGGCTTCAGACAAAGGCTAATGTTTCTCATCTTCTTTGTGCTGCTTCTTGTGGGTACAAAACATTGCATTTTAAGTAAATGGTTTCAAACTAAAACAGGGGGAGATTCAGACTGAATATTAGGAAAAAGCTTTTTTAAATAAGAGTAGTGAAGCACTGCACAGGCTGCCCAGAGAGGTGGTGGTGCCCATCCCTGCAGACACCCTAAGACAGGCTCTGAGCACTGATGGAGGCTGAGGGTGTTCCTGTGCATTGCAGGGGATGGAACCAGAGGGCCTTTAGAGATCCCTTCCATCTCAAAGGATGCTTTGATGCTATGAAATACTGATGCATACAAGACTTCTATCTAACTAAGAGCAGGCTTGAGGCCACTGCCTTTCTCTGCATATTGCTTGCCCGTGCAAAACTATTTCTGATCACAAAGGTACACTCATTTCTGGCTAATTTTAAGCCACATTTACCCAACTGCTTGTGTGGAAATAAAACTCAGCCGATTTCAAAGGCGAAAGAAATGCATTACTGTTTCCAAAAAAAAGCCTGGTGCTTTTTGTTCTGAAAGAATGTCCCATTAAAAGAAGCAGCCTGCATTGTTATTGAAAGCAAACAAGAGAAGTGTTTACAAGAGGTTGAAGTCCATATGTAGTTTTTGTTTGGACAGAAATTTTCCTTTCTACCTATCAGGTGACTACAAAATGCGTTATTATTCCACTCCTCTATTTTAATAGCATTAAAGCCAATTATTAAAGTTGAAGCTGATAATTACAAAATAATGCACATAATAAAAATACTTTCTTAAATATTTGCACATCACAGTACTCGACTCCATCAGCATCTTGGGGTGTACACAGAAATGAGAACACATTGATTTAATATTCACAGATGTCTGAGGGCAAGATTTTACACACAGCAGGAGAAGAGGGGAAGCATTTCACATGCAGCTCACAATTCATTTAACTCATAGGAATGACATATTTAGGGAAGCCGGGTCAATGTCCCCACTGCTGCCAGCCCTCTTCAGTGCATACCAGGCTGCTGTGTTTCTTCTCAAGGAGGAAAGCACGCTTGTGGGAAAATGACAGCATGGCTATTGAACCGTTTGACCTTGTGGTCTCCACTGGCCAGGCCCATGTGGTGTTGAAAGGATGCTTTCCCTGGATGATGCACTTCAGATGATCTTGGAGTCACCAGATGATACACATGCATCTGCAGTTGGACCCACATGGCTCCGTGAAGCTCAGCCTCTGTACTGGATTCACATTGCCTGGAGCTGAGGGAGAAATAGGAGAGTGGGGATGAGAGGGGAAACCCTTCCATCTGCATCCATCCGGCTGGATGGTGTGGTGGGAGGCTCTGTTATCTTCCACACATCTCCACTGTTTTGCTGCAGGCTGAGAGGCATTTATTTTTATTATCTGAGGTAAGCATATTGGAAGGAAAAAGAGAAAGTTTGCCAATGTTTGTTTAGCCTTACTGACTGATATCCTGCTACTATTGCACAGGGATTTGCGTGATGTGCCAAGACTTGATGAGGATGATGTTTCAAGATCAACTCAGAGAGTGGGTGGATCCTGCCCCAAGACATATTTGATTCTTCCTTGAACTAGAATTTACTTTTTGGCGAGTCTCCTCGCATCGCTAGTAAATTCTGTGCTTGGAGGACAAGGTTAAAATCAATGTTGTGAGGACCGGAGATGTGCCTGGGCAATCACTTTAGTAGCAGTGACATTTCTGGGGCAACTTTGGAGCAGATCACATCAGAGCAATGATGAGCTTCCTATGAATCACGGTAAAGTATTTAACGTGAGTGCAACACGTAAGGCAGCTATGAGTGACAGCCCTCTGTTATCACAAGCTGCAAAAGTATGCGTTGTCAAACTTGAGATAGCCAGTGTGCTGGATTTGTCAAGCAGATGTCATCAGATACCACTGGTGCAAAAAAAAAAAAAAATTCCCATCCTTTCACCACATCTGTGATGAGTTAATGCCATGTGGTATTTGCATCACATGTCCAGTCACAGCACAGCTCTGCTGAGCTCAACCCACAACGCAGCAGTTCATTTTTTGAGGATCATTCAATCATCCTAAATATTTGCTGAGGAGCCACCGCAACCCCACCTACGTGGGTGAGCTCTGCAGCTGCACAGCTTTCACGTGGCAATGGAAGGCAGCAATGCCTCGTGGCATTGGGGAGCCCAGCTTTCAAACAGAAACAGGACTCTGTTTTTGGGTGCAGGAAAACCAGATGCTGCACTCAGGCATCTTTTCTGTACTTGACATGTATGCAACAGTGATGGGAAACTGGGAACCCACCCTGATAGAAACAATAGTTCTAATGTGATTGTACATGATTGCTTTAAAAGCTGTGAACAATTAGTCTTTCCTTCTCTGTCAATTCCCCTGAGGTTCATTAGTGCAATACTTTTGGTTAATCTTGTGACAGGGAGGAAATTTGGAAGAGATAGCCAATAGCGACCTGGAATTCACAGGTTCTTAGAAACAAATAAGGAAAATAAATATTTTAAAAACAAAGAGTGCTTTCCTCATTCTGCTGTTTTCCTGAGTTGGAAATTAACCTTTGAAAAGTGCTGAACAAGACGACAAATCTTGGAAACGGTTTGTCAAAAAATATCATGTTGAAACTCTAAAAAAGGCCGCCTATGGGATATCCATGCTAAAGCATTTACATGGGAGGAGTACATAGGCTGACTCAAGTGATATTTTTCACTATTCCGGGGTTGATATATAAGGAAAATGCAGCACAATGAAGTATCTCCCAGCTAGCATCTGAGGAAAGCCAGACAAAAATAAATGGTATGCAGATAAATATGGAGATGCTAACTACAGGAGTCTGTTATTGGGCCTTGGTAGCTGTTGGTTGCAACAGAGAAAATCACAGTGTAGACCCAATGTTTTACCACCGTGCTGTTTCAGCTCAAGTACTGAAATTGCCAAGTATTTTTAGAAGGTATTTTGCACCACAAGTGGCCCATTAGAAGTAAGGCGTTTGCAATAATGCCAGCTAAAGGAGCCTGACCTGAGCTCCTCCTTAGAGAGGCAAGTTATCAAGTTTATATCCAAGGGTTGTTTATGGGGAATGCCCTGGCCAAAATAAGAGCAACGAGTTGTGAGTGCATGATACCCTTGTCACTGTGCACTGTGCTTCTGAGGCCTACAACTATTAGGAGGGAATGCTTTTGGTCACTTCTTATTCTGGGGCTGTATGCTTTGTTTGCCATGATTCTCTCTGTACAGGGCTCAGAAAAAAAACACCCCTATAAAATATATAGAAATGACCCTCAAAGCTTTTCAGATTGTTAGAGTTAATACTGAAATTTAACATCTTGGACTTAACCAGAAGTGGATCATTTCTCCCCATAGAGTCTTTCTTGATCTCTATCCATATACACAGTTGTAGGGAGCCGCTTTGGTTCAGTCCATGGTAGAGGCAGAATGCAGTGAAGAGATGCCCAGTGTCTCCTTTAACATGATTTTCATACCAGTGGGAGTTCAGGCACACTAATAATTCTTTTCATTTTCAGAAAGAAAAAAAAAAACACCCACATTTTTGCAGTGTTCCATTTCTTGTTTTTCTAATGTCTGCATTTTGGACTCTCAGCAGGGGTTGGTTCATGCACACTCACAACATCAGGGTCTGCAGAGCCTACTCGGATGGCAGTCAAAGGACACAGCTTTGGAGACCAGCCACTTTTCTGCCTCTGAGTTGCTCTCTCCAGTTTCACAGCCTCGCAGGTCATTTAGAGACAAACACCAAAATTCACCCCCTTTTTGTAATGAATTACGGACGTAATAATGAGCAGACCACTGCAAAGATAAGATTGTGTGGCTATAATTTTTAGATACAACTTGCTTGAATGAAATCTATTAGCTTGCTGAGATCCAACCATAGACAGCTAGGGATGGTTACAGGGGATGTTGTGAATTAAAATCAGCAGTTGTCTTGAAAATATCCTGTAGGAAACATTCTTTTGGGTTCCAGAGAAGCTAGGAAAACCTTATTTCTTCCAGCAGTTCACAAAAGCTTTTCAGGTCGTCACCAGAGATGCAAGAAGTTTTAAACAGTTCAGCGTGGTTCCTCTCTGAAGCTGGACTTGATGATCCTTATGGGTCCTTTCCAACATGGGATATTGTATGGTTCTGTGGCTCACGGTCACAATGCCAAGTGACAGAGACACATCATCAGCCTGAAGATTACAGCTGGAAGCTCTTCCCCCACTGTTCCAAAAACGATAGAGAGAACACCAGAGTGCTTTAATCAATGAGACAGACAAGGGGGAATATTGGAAGAATTTGTTTACCTCCATTGGTGATTGCTGCCCTTGGAGTTTCCATCAGAGGAGGCAATTTCAGACTGGGGGATTATGAATAGCACGTGGAACCCTAACACTGGGTAATGTTATTTAATTACAGAGCTGTAACAATACCCAGTGTTTCAGCAACCTTCAATCGTCTTAGTTCAGTAACCTTTAAGATCTGTTATTCTTTGCCTTATCATTGAGTCGTAACATCATCAAGGTGGTTATCTCTAAAAGGCTTAAATTTCCTATCTATTAAAGTAATTTTAGCAATCTATTATTTCTAGGCCATTGAGAAAAGGTTAAAATGAAAATTACACTGGAGGGAATAAGTTCTGTTCCAAGTGCAGGTTGAAAACATTTCAGTTGCAGAGAGAAGTAAGGTTTCAGGGGAAGAAGCACTTATCAAGGGAAATGAAATGGCTGATAACTATTGATTAAAGCAGCTTGAGTAAGGCAATGTGAAAGGACTTTTTCACCACTAATGTAAAAGAGAATTTGCAATGCATGATTTAGAAGGCTTCTACCTCAGAAGTGCTTTTGAACAACCGAGTTAGACTTTAGTGCTGTATTACAGGAATGAAAAATTTCATTTTCAGGAGTAGACAGCAAGACCAGCATCCACCTCTGCACAGCCACTCATCCATTTTAAATAAAGCTGCGTGGTGCAGGAGAAGCTATAAATAATGATGTCTGAGAGCAGGAAGCAGGAGTGAACCCAGAGACTCTTTGACACTAAGACCTTTTGTGTCCCAGCTGGACAAATAGTCTTTACCACTTAAACCTATGATGGGCAGAAGTGGCAATGCTGTACCTTAGCCAAGTAGAATGCCATTAGGTCATGGCTTAATGCCTACTCAATGTATACCTATGGCAGCATTGGCCTTTTGGTCACTGCCTGTGGCTTTGGTGTCTTCTCCTGCCTCACAGCCCATGGCCAGCTTTGCTGCTGGGCTTTGAAGGGAGCTAAGTGCATCCAGCACTCAGCCACACTTTGCAAATGAGACCGAGATGAGGGAACAAAAACCATTTGTTCCTATGTGCAGAAACAGCAGCAGCAGCAAAACCTTGGAGAAAACCTGGCTCTTAATGCTAACTATGTTTATTTTTTAGTACAATAGCAGCAGTTGATTTTATTAATTTTTTACTGCACTGTTGGGAAATTTAATAGTCCTATAAAATCTAGTTTTAAACCCCTGTAATTGTCTTATCTCTTCAAGTAAATGCATACTCTGGGAATTTTAAAAATAGAGGCTATCAACTGGATAGGCCCATTACTATGAATAATTTCCCTCTTAAACAAATACTGAGCCCTGACACAATAGACAATAGCCCTTCAATAACACCACTAAAAGGGGTGTTTTGTTCATTGACCCCCGTCTGCTGAGGGCTCCTTTTGAGCTGCCACGTGTGCAGAGTAAATTACGGAGCACCAAGGATTCTTGTTCAATGTGTGATTGCACAGCCCGTTGTTTGAAAACAAATAATTCAGTCATTTAATGTATTTTTACGCAGTAAAACTGTGTAGTCTCTGGTACAGATGAATGGCATGTTCAGAAAAAGGAACGACCCACTTGGGGCAACTGGAGGTAAGTCTGCAGGAGGTGCTGGTATGGCAGGTTTTACAGGAGGACACAGATTTCTAAGATGCAGAGTTGCATTTTAAGCAGAGGAAAGAGGAAAGTGGATGCTTTCCATCAACCCAGGACCAAGCATTCAAACCCGTGTTTTTCCCGATGACTCCAGAAGGTGGATGTGGCCGATTATTGCTTTTCCTTTTTCACCAATCAGATTAGTGTGTCTTTACATGGTTGTTGCGTGGCTGTGAGTACAAGAAGAACCCGAAAGACATGGACAGTCATTTCCTATTTATTTCCTCACTTACAAAAATCATTTCTCCAGCCGTGCACACATGCAAACACAAACATATGCTCTGCACTTTGCCTACTTCACTCACTTTCCAGGAGCTCTTACTTTAGTGGCAGAGCCACTAAGTAAGCACTAAGCTAAAGTAAGTGGTTTCGGGAGATAACAGAGCCCTTCTAGCTTGTGCTGTCCCACTGCTCACCCCATCAGCCTGGTTCAGCTTTATCCTGGTGTGAAGCCCAGTGCCCAGCATGCCCCCAGCCCATCACCATACCTCAGGTCTTACACTGAGCATTCTACAGCTGGGGCTTGTCCTGCAGATCACCGGGGGTTTTCTTGTAGGTCGTGCTCCCATTAAATTATTCTTGCTTCTGATATTGCTTTTCACAGCTGCATTTTTTGTTTTTATTTTTTGGAGACAAAAAGACTTTTGAGGCAGTGACTATAATGGGGTTTTGCCTTCAGGAACCATCTCTACCACTGACAGAAGCCGTAAGATGTTTTATACTCTCCTGCAAAAGGAAGAACGTTAAAAGAACGAGAGCGGCAGATCTGGAGGGATGTTTCTGTCTTTCTTCACCTGATCACATTGCTTCCCCTGCTGTGCTTGGAGGCAGGGACTGCAAGGGTGCAGAGCACACAGGTAACATGTTGTGCTTTGAAAGAGGATGTCCCAGGCTCTCCCAAAGCCAGGTGCTCTTCTGAAGCCCTTGCAAAACACCTTCTCTGCACATATCCCAAATTTGCACCAGATGGGAATGCAATTTTTTAATTGTTACCTAATAGTGTGAATGGCAGGGACGCCACACACTGTCCTCCTTCCCCTCTGCGTGCTGAAAACCCAATGGCAGACGCACGCCACGCATTTTATTTTCAGAATGAAAGCTGCCATCTGCAGCATATCCCCCTGTTTATGTCTGCTGCGTCTCCCCAGACTGAAAGCTGTTGTGTGTGTCAAAGCGGAGTCTCTCCAGTTGATGAACTTTTTTTTTTTACAGGGATGACTCACACCATAACGCATTGAGAAAGCCATTTCCAACCACAGGGCTATTTCTGAAAGAGCGCTTGGCACCGGTGTGGGAATCTGGGCTACAAGTGGTTGGTTGTAGTGGCACATGCAATACCCAAAGGCAGACATCCCAATGAATTTTTGACAGGGCAGGGTGGGAGATAATTAATCCGGCAGCTCAAGGAGGACTCCGTACCTCTCTTCCAGATAACTGAACTTTAATTCATTTAAATTTAATGGAAAACCATATGGAGAGGAACAGAAAGCTAATTTAAAGCAGTGCTCAAAGCAATCAATATGTTAACAGATTCCTTCAACTTTTCACACTTGGTTGCTGAAAAATGTTTAAAATGTGTGTTCTTTTTTTTTTTTAGTGGTATTATGAAAACACAGGGTTTCTGGCGGGTTGTATTCAAAACTCAAGAGCCAAAATGATCCTCTGTTGTGGAAATGAAAATGTACTTTGGAAGCACAGATCTTACTAGAACTGAAAATGACAACTAAGCCATCTCGTATAAAAAAATATTCGTCTCTGAAGTCTTCTAGAAAGACAGATATAAATCCTGAAAGGTTCAAATCACTGGTCTTCACAGGGCCCAGAATAAAAGCAACGACACTGCGTTAATATATTGAAATTGACCGCAGAGGACAGTAAGGAATGCTTGATTATTAATGGAGTCTTTGTGGATCATTGCAGGAGACTGTAAAATCACCAAGTATGCACATCAAGGACAAGAGACAAATTTTATCAATTTTCACGTTTTCCATATACATTTGGTCCACCTCAAGGTCTGTTTTTTCCACTCTGACTTTTGAAAGCAGACTTTCAACAGATATTCAACAGCAGGATATCTACTCGTGCGTATCTGCTCTTACGTGTTGATCTTCTCAGATGTTGACTCTTAGATGTTGACTCTTCCATCCCAGGTTCAAATGCTAATGCTTTTTTGCTCGCATCAAGTTACCCATTTATTTGATTTTATTATAAATTAAACAAAATGTAGGCAATATCCTAGAAAATTATAAATATTCTAATTATACTCTCAGAAAGATGAAATGGTTTAGTAATGTCAACAAGCTGTCAGCTTTATAGACACTGTTTGCCATTTACATCATGGTTTCAGGCTTGAAGAGTACAGGCTGAAGAAGAGAGGAAGCCTACACTTTCCTCAAGTTTATTAGCTTGAGATTGTTAATGAGGCTGGAAGCTGAAAAGGGCAGATACTCCCCGCAATGAACTTTCAGCAACCCTTACAAAGTCTTCTGGAAATTCTATAAATAGTCTTCAGTTGAACCTCACTGAGGGCAGGTCCAACTTCTCTGTGGCTTTTTTGAAACAAATTATTCTAAACAGCATTTTAGACGTTTTTTGTTTGTTTTTTTTGCAAGCAAATGATCCTTGCAGCCTTTTTCATTATCTCAGGCCTGGAATTCATTTCAGATTTGGCAAGTCCTTTCGTCAAATTCATGAGTGTGGTGGTAGAGCTCCACAGACAGCTCCAAAGGAAAATGAGTAAATAATGTCTACAGTGGGTTTTTATTTTTATTTTACTTCTTTTTTCTTTTTTTAAAGTTGTTAATATAATATTATGTTTCTTCTATTCCTCTGCATCTTTTCCTTCTGGATTTGTTCTGTGCTGGAATAGTCTCAATTATAGAGCAACAGATAATTAAAATTCGGAGGTCCTGCAAATGCTGTGTGTTTCTTTTAAAATCAAGATAATAGTAAATCCTCTGGATACCAAATGAAAATTAAAGTCTTTTGAATAAAATGCATCATAAAACTGCTATAATTAAAATGTTTGTCTTCCAGTGGGTAGTCTGCTGGAAGCAATTTCACCTACAGCGGAGTACGGAGGAGCTGGAAATTATCCTTTCTGCGACTTAAGGCCTTATGAGAAAATCCATTGTGATCAGTACAGAAAGACTTAAAGCCAGCATCCCACAGAGAATGAAGCCCATGTCAGTGTTCCGGGATGCCCACGACAGCTGAGCAGTTGTGGTTTGATGCCCGTTTGATAAACAACACTCAAAGTGTTGTTCGGTCTCTGTCGATCTGGCAGAAAGTACGCAAAACCCCTCCCCACCAAAAAGTCCTGGTGGTCTTTCAGATAACGAGTGGTAGGTCAGCAAAATGGAATTAATTAATAGCATAAATATGATGCAATCAAAATTCATTTACAGCGAATCAACAGATCTCCTTTCAGCCCCTCACAAGGGAAACTACCATTCAAAGACTCTACTTTCTAACTTGAGGATTCCTTCCGTCCTGTTACCAACTCCCATCCATTCATCTGCTAAGATCCATCCTAAATTCCTCCTTCCTTTATGGAATTTTGATGGAGGGTTTCTGAATTTCAATGCAGTGATTAGAAACATTCCAGTTCCTCCCTTAAAGGTATTTGAGACCTATATACATCTACTTGATCTTGAACTACCCTTCCACTCAAATAATTCTGATAGTTTTCCCCAGCTGATTTTCACAGAAAAGTATCCTATCCCTCTTAGTCTTTCATCTCCTGGCTTTCTTTGTGATACCTGAGCAGCTCAGTTGGTTAAGCCACTGGCTGCAAGGCGTAAGCCTGCTGATTTTACTTTACACTCTTGTTTCCAGAAAGCAGCTCTGCTTGACCAGTGCCCACTTACACCACTTCCTCAACTAGCTGAGGTTGTGTTTTTGCGGGGGAAACAAAGGGAAGTGATAATGGACAATCAGTGGGAGGACACTGTTTTATTTGCTAAGCTGAAACTCCATGACAGCAGTGATAATGGCTTTATGAAATTAATCTTGTAACTAGCTTAAATTATGAAATGGGGAACTAGAGAAAAGGGTGGGCAACAAGGAGATCTTGAACAGCAGGCATGGGATGTCAAGGCCTTGCTCATGGGGTAAATTGTTATTTGTATTGTCAACAATAGTGCAGTGGTTTCTTTTATTCAACCCTCAGTTAAAGGCCTATACTCTAACAGTGACTTGTCTGGTAATCTAAGAAACCCATGTTTAGAAATTATTTCACAGCAGGAACACCATTTGGGATTGTCACTCAAGTGTTTTGAAATACTGTAGGTTTCCCATCCATTATTTTTAAGCCTCCTCTCAGCTTGGCTGTATAAGTGTGCCATTGGCAGTGGTACTTGACATGGAGGAAGTGCCAGGGGAGAGAAGATGTGGAACGCTTAGGTTTTCCTAACCTCCCCTGGAAGCTTCCCTCCTCCTGTAAAGGGTTTCTGATTCAGGCTCTTGAAAACCAATGGTGAATATTATTAAAGTGGTGAAGATACAATACTTTCTCCCATAAGTGGGCATCCATTCTGTAGTGACTGACTACATTTACATAATTAAAACAAACAACTCGTTAATGACTCCCTTCACCCTTTACAACTAGGCACCACCCATCACTGATAAAGGAAGCTGACTTTCCAACTGATTTCACCCTTTATTAGAATCTACTATTTTTTATTTCCATGGCAAAAAGTATTTTCTGGTTCCCAAGAAAATTTGAGATGTACAAATCAAGTAGTATAGAAAAATGTTAGATATCTGTTGACTAGAGTAATGAGCGTTGCTGCCATGTGCCTGGAAAAAGGTGCAGAAGTTCTGCAGAGCACGACACCTGGAAATCCCAGCCCTATTTGATGCTCCATCTACCACCTCACTTGGATTACCTGTAAGGAGCCAATCCTTCCCTCCTGTGGGACTTCCTTCTCATATTCTGAACCTTCTGCATTCCTTACGAATCTGTTTGGAAATAATTCCTATTTCCAAATTTCCAGAAAGTAATTTCCTATTTCTGCTGTTCTTTCAACAGCAATCCCTCCAGACTTTTCCAGTCTGTATGGAAAGATTGGTTGGTTCCCTGTGACTCACTGTTGTTGTTTTTGTGCATTTCTTCCTTGGTGTGGGTGTGTGTTGGACATTACCTGGCACAGAGGCAGGGAAGGAATGGGAAGGGGTTGGGCAGTGGGTCCAAAGTGGGAGCAGAGTGAGACTCTGTACATGGTATAGGAACAATGTTCATCTCCGGAGCTCACTCTTCATCACTTCTGGCCTTTTGTGAGGGAAAGAAAGGGGGGAAAAATGCCTGTTCTCTCTGAGGATGATGTATTTTCAATGCTTTCTCCTTCAATTTTCTGAGAACAACCCAGCCAAACAGAGCATCTGTTCTCAAGACAGACAGCCAACACGAAGCAATGCTCTCCTAACAAAGATGAGAGAGTGATGGTTTCATCAGGAAATGAAACTGGAGATCATGGAACCCCCCCTCCCACTTTAACAAAGAAAACCACTCTAATAATTCCTTTTGTCCTTCACTCTATCCATAGCTCTTTTAACTGTGCTCCCTCAGTGCCATAGGCTTCTAATATATTTCTTGTCACATCTCTGCTTGTGCTCATTTTGCGGACTGGGAGCAAATTACAGAGACACCGAGATCTGACCTGTGAGACCTGCGGGGATCACTTTGCAGGCCTGGATGTGGGCGACACACAGAGGACAAAGAGCAGGGAATCAGAGCTGCTCTTTCAAAGTCTCTATGACCATGGCCATGGATGTGGCAGGTCAGCCACATCATTCCTACACTTTTTTGATCTGAAGAACGTGCTAAAATGGGTTGACACGAGTACTCCTCCATCACTTGGTGCGGAGTGTCTGCTTCCAAAGCTCTGCCCATGAATGCAGCTTTTCCATTCCTCCTTGAAACACCGGAGTCCTTCGCAGTCCTCGGTCTCTGCACAAAGAGACCAGTTCTTGTAACACACAGCAAGAAATTCCTGTGGTGGTGTTTCAAAGTGCCAGCACATGTGGACTGCTCTCTGGGCACATATTTTTACTGTTTCCATTTCAACATGATTTAAGGCTGTGGGGAAAATAGCTACAAAGGGGCTAAAAGCAAAACCCCAAACACTCCGAGACGTCTGAGGTTGGGCAGCTTAATTTCATACTTAGCAATCACGATCCGCAGCAAGATAATTAGACTCAAACATGGAAAGAAAAGAGCCAGATGTTTTCTGACCTGTTCAGCAGAGATTCTGCCTTCGATTGTGACAATTTACCATATGAAATAAAACTGTCCATAGTTGGAACTGAAGTTTAAATTCTAAGGAAAAAATCCTGCTTCCTCGTAGGAAGCTATCTCAGGAAGGAATAAAAAGCTTGGGAACTCTAGTGAGATAAAAGGCACAGTTAAGTCAAAAATTAATGAGTTTTGCCCTCTGTAGAGCTTAAGCCTAGGCTACAACAGAGAGGCCATGGGAGTGTATGATAAACTCTGACTGCACACAGTGATAAGATTTTAAAAAACTGACCTTTTGATCTGCTTCCATGATAACAATAATTGTGAAAAACAAAAGGTGGGCAGAGGACATCCACATCATGCCAAAAGAATGAAAAGAACATGCATGGAAAAGTCATGATGCTTTCAGTTTTTGATTTTAATTTTCCAAATTTTTATTTTAATATTGGGGTAGAATGAAGTCAGCAGCGACGCTTTGATTGAAGTTCTCTGCCCGTTTAATACTTTTTGCGGCCCTCAGCTCTCAGGATGCAACCAAAGAGATTGTAGTAGAATTGAGGAAGAAAAAAAAGATAATTATGACAGCGGAAGCTAATTAGGATTCTGGAGCATTGGAAAGACCCCACGTACACAGACTGTGAAAGGTCAGGTAACTAAGAGACAGTCCAATTAAATTTACTTTCCCCTTCAGCTTTCCAAGAAAACCTCCACAGCCACAGAACATTTCAGACTCAAAGGAAAATTGCATGGAAATATTAGATGCACTTTAGAGAAAGGGCTTATTTGAGTGCTTTCTCAAGAGCACTGGAATACTGCTGTAAGCCAGACAGATCTTTGAATTGCAAGAATAGAAATCGGTAGGAAACCAGCACACGTAGCAATTATCTGGTTACCCATGCTTACATGGACATGTAACAAAAGCAGAGTTGCTCAGTCTGCTCTGTGGCTGACCCTTCACACTGCAGAGCTGTAATCCAATAACTTCCAGTACCTAATGTGTGGTCATGAATGAAATCTCTCTGGACTGGCCAGAGGAGGCCAAGAAGAGGAATGACTATATTTTTGCCAAGAAGAATCTATGGCCTCATGTTGTGCCAGGGGAGATTCAGGTTGGATGCGAAGGAAAACAACTTCTCCAAAAGAGTGGTCAGGCGCTGGGATGGGCTGCTCAGGGAGCGGCGGAGTCACCAACTCTGGAGGTGTTCAAGGAAAGTTTAGATGTTGTACTGAGGGCATGGTTTAGTGGGTGCAGCAGAATTGCCTGAACCTATCACTGAGCACCAGGTGAGTAGGCATGGCTAACCCAGGGAGCTCAGGTGCAAGCAATGCACCTAAGTGGCTGCAAGAGGTGGAGCATGGATCCATCCCTCCTCACCCTCATTTAAGGGTCAGCAGCCAAATGCGTGGTGTTTCTCTGGATAGAGGTTGTACTCTTCTTGAGTTATTGCTGGTTGTTGGAAGGGGTAAGTCAATTTTCCTTCTTTTTTACCTGCTGTTGGTCTGTGGGATTTGCATCCTGCTGGAAGGCTTGGTTATTGCTTTCTTTTGCCATACAGTAGGAAATATTGGTGATAGGTGGATCATCTTGGAGGTCTTTTCCGACCTTGGTGATTCTATGATGTACCATACTGGCTGGCTTGGTGAGCCAGCCATGTTGCATGCAGTACTTTTGGTGTTAGAGCTCATCCTTCAGCTACCAGGCAGAGATTGGTGTCCATGTGTGTGAGCTGTGATGATTGATTCCCAGTGGGATAATTGATGGGGGAAACACAATCCATTGCTTCATAGTAGAATCACATATGATGATACACTTTCCTTTCTAATAACGTCTGTAATTCAGAGACAATTTGTATTCAGTATTATTGTTTTCTGATACAATATCGTACTGAGCAGTTTCTATGTAAGATCAAAGTTACAGAGAAGGATTTTTGTAATAAACTATTGCCAAATAGCATCAATATTTCTTGCAGCTACAATTAACCTGGATAGGTCAGAGTCCTCAAGCAATTGTTCCCAAACTGTTCCTCTTCTCCAGCTTCCTTTTCATAAAGCATGTGTAACTGATTTCTATGCGTATACTAGCAAAGTCCATCTAAGGTTTCCTACGTTTCCTAAGTGAAATGGAGCATTGCTCCTACTGCAGCAGGAGGTGGGTGGCACATCCTGTGGATCAGTGCAGTTCCTGGATCAAAGGGAGCTAAGACAGACTGATAGATGAGAATTGTTTTTTCATATATAGCTGAATGAAGCCATGCAAGTAGCGCAAATTTGCTTTTCAAGGCTTGCGAATAAGCCTTTCAGAATGTGAATCATGGAACACAAAGTATCTACGGAGGATATTCTCTTCAGATCCTTGAAAAATAATCAGTATTTTAAACTGTATTGTCTGTTGACGTGTGTGCCGCTCTCTGCTTTTGTTTCCTTTCTGTACTTCTTAGGCATTGAGGTCAATACTGAGTTTACCCCGAGTTTGAGGAATTTTAAATGTACTTTTAGCTCCACTTATAGTAGGAGAGAAAGATGTAGGCTTCTAAAAAAAAAAAAAAAAAGTTGTTTTTCCTGTGGCTTGAACCACAACACAACTCAAGTCCGAAAGGAATACAGCCAGAGATTAGGCACATCTTATTTATGTTATTTATTTTAATACAGTCTTTCAAATTGCTTGAGAACTTGTCTTCCTAACCATCTGTTTCCAAAAAGAATCCATGTAAAATGCATACATTCATCTGTATAACTGTGGTAGCAAGTGCTGTCTAGCTTTCACTGGTCTTACAGGCAAAAAAGTAATTGGATGAATAAGCTTCCCTGTTTGATGGGTATGAAAATACAGTCTCTGTGTAATTCTTCTATTTGGAAGAATGCATTTAAAAATGTTTCAGTGTAGGACACAGGAGAGTGTTATTTCTGATCATCCAAATCTTTTGGTGAAATTCAATAAATATGTATTTACTTCACACATGGCTGTACAGGAATCTTCTAAGAAAGACTACTGGGATGCAAGTTCTGACATTCAAAATTCTAGGGAACAAAGTCATCCTGAATGTACACCCTGAGGCTTTCATGGGTGAGGAGGAAGGAAACGAGTTTAAGTTGAAGGAGGAAAGGTTTAAGTTGGATATCAGGGGAAGTTCTTCACAGAGAGAGTGGTGAGGTGCTGGAACAGCTGCCCAGAGAGGCTGTGGATGCCCCGTCCATCCCTGGAGGTATTCAAGGCCAGGTTGGATGGGGCCTTGGGGAACCTGGTCTAGTGTTAAATATGGAGGTTGGTGGCCCTGCATGAGGCAGGGAGTTTGGAGCTTCATGATCCTTGAGGTCCCTTCCAACCCAAGCCATTTTTATGATTTTATTTCATGACGTGCTCTCTATATGATGTTTCTGCCATCCTTTCCTCCCATAAAAGAAGACAAAACCAGAACTTTTGTGTGACTGTTTGCCATCTCAAGTAGGAAAGATGTTTGTTCTTGCCAGGCGCAGAAGAGCATGGGTGGAGGCTGAAAGGCTGGAACTGGAACCATTGGGCCTATTTTTCACTCTTCTTACCATCCATACCCATGGGACAGTCACCACGTTGCAGCTTGAATGAGACCTAAAGGATGGCTCCAGAGCTCACCTGTGGTCAGGTCAGAAGCAGTTTTTCTGGCAGCTGGCTTACACAGTTGCACAATCTCATGGTGATGATGATTTGTCTCTGACGAAGGAAAGTAGATGCAAGAGAGGACTCGTCATGGGGAGCTCGCACAGTCACCCAGGGGACCAGCAGCTACTGAGGGTAGTTATCATGAGAAATGGAAAAAGCCCCACAAATCCAAACCGAAGCTCCTATGCTGCCTATGTGCAGCGTGCTGCGATGTGCCCATCTGCTTGGGGAACAGCAGTGCTTACATTTGCTCCTCTAGCAGTCACCACTTGGCAGGCAAACAGGAGAGCAGAAGCAGCACGGAGCAGCCTAGCTCCTCTGCTCATTTCTGTCCTCTCTCTCTCTCTCTCTCTCTGCAAGTTTTTCATTTTGCTCTTGCAATTGCTTTTTGCGATTGCTTTTTGTAATATTTCATTTTAATTTTACAAGTGTTGATTTCTTCATTTCTCCTTCTCCACTCTCAAGCACACGTTAGCATTTAGCACGTTTGAACTTAATTCTCTGTGAATCTTCTTCCCCGGACCAGATTTGACCTCTTCCTGCATGACTGAAGTTTACTCACATAATATGCTATTCCTGGCCAGTTCCTTATTCAGGCAGCTGCTCTTCTCTTTCTGTCTGTTTCCCATGCAAAAAAAAAAAAAAGCCTCAGACTTTATGAAGACAGAAACCTTCACAGTTCTGCTTTTTACTTTCACGCTTATCAGCACCTTTTCCAGCAAAGGGAGAAACTCCAGATCCTCCCACCCTCATGGGATCACCCAGTTTATCCCATATATCTTGTGATGAGGTGCTGGAACAGAGAAACTGCGGGTGCTCCAACCTTGGAGGTGCCCAAGGCTGTGGATGGGGCCTCGGGCAGCCTGAGCTCATGGGGAGAAACCAGCCCACATCAGGACATGGATCTGGTTGGATTTGAAGCTCCCTTCCAGCCCAAACCATTCTATAAGTCTATGGGTCTGAGTCTATAATTTTTCTTATCTTTCAATTTGAGATTAAAACCAGTCTTCTATCTTGAGAAACATCAGTTCCCTCACTTCAACAGAGGCATGGCTGAGATGCTGAAGGCTGTGGAAATGTGAGCTGAGCTCTGGCCATGAACTGCACTCATTCTCCTTCCCAGTACCCTTTACTAAACTACAGATGTCACAATCTGTGTAAGCAGTGTGTATTTCAGCTAAAATCTGCTAAACAGGTATTAAACATCCTTCTCAGCTAACAAAGAGTGCCATCAGCACCTGTCAAAGTAATGAGGTGGGGATGTGTTAAGGACATGGCACTGGGTTTCATAGCGTTATTTGCTGTTAATTGGCTAGTGGGAGCCCAGGCTCAAGGCTGTATCCCTACTTTTTATATCGGTGCATGGAGAATTAAGCATTAATAGGAGTAGGATTCATCAAGAGGCAGAACAAAAAGCCCCATGTACTGTTATGAAAATGTAAGTTTAAGTATAGCAGCTGCCAGCAGAGAGATAATTAGGTGCACTCCTGGCCTTATCTGTAAATCCAACTGTACAGCAGGCCGTTAAAAGCCATCTCTCAGCAAAGAAGAGTGCCTGCCTCGTATTAAGCTGTTTAAATGGTGCACTATAATTATGCTTACAGATGTTTTAAGTGTAGGTAAGTAGAAAATGGCAGGTCTTTAATTATAGGCTGGCTCGCTGTTGGTGTGCCCAGCTCTGCTCAAAGCCAGATCCCGCTGCCCTGGGTGGCCTTGGGAACTGCTTGGGTAGAAGCAGGAGATGGGTCCCTCCTGGCTTTTGGTTATCCATAGCAAACACAGTTTTCCACAGGCACATCCAACTCTTGGGGGCTTCCCATGACAAATACAGGAGTGGATGCCCCTGGCACCGAAGGAAGGCTGAGTGCCAGAGCTGCCCAAAGTGGGTACCCTTCATTTTCTACCTTTGGGATCCAGCTGCCTCAAGTGCAATGGGCAGCTGAGTAGCATCTGAGTGGGTTCTCTTGCCCTTCAGGTTGAATATCGGGGAAAATTTCTTCTCAGAAAGAGTGGTAATGCTTAGATTAGGCCATGCAAGGAGATGGCAGGGTCCACCTCCATGGAAGTGTTCAAGAACTGTGGAGATGTGGTACTGGGGGATGTGGTCAGTGGGCATGGTGGGATGGGTTGGGTTTGGTGATCTTAATAGTCTTTTCCAACCTCAATGATTCTATAATTCCTGTTGTGAGCTTTTACTTTCCTAGTTGCTAGACAAATCCAGCCTGCAGAAACAACACACACACCCCAGTGCTGCTAATTACAGGGTACATGACATGATCGCTTTTTGCTCGATTCCCCTGGGAAGCACCTTCTCCCTGTCACTGTTTTGGCTTCCTGTGCCCTTTTCCTGTGAAGAGTGCTTCAGGGCAGTGTCCCTGTCTGTGCATAAATGTGCAAAAACATTATGAGTTGAATTGAAATGCACTGACAGTAACAATGCCAGTGTGCTTATAAGCTGCTTAACCAGGAGCAGAGGCTCTATAAAAGGTGGTATCTCAAAATGCAAAGTGATGCACCTCTTACACATCCAGTTACAGCTCAGCAACCAAATAAGCTGCTATCCTTTAATTAAATTTTACTTCTGCTAGCCTGGCTGAGTGCTGCTACCTGAGAATGGGTTCTGTTTGGTGTGTTGTGTGGGAGCTTGGCCAGTTTCAGTGGTGGGATCGAGCTGCAGTGCCAGCTGAGTGCTGAGTCCTACCCTGCTCATGCACCTCTCATGAAGTGAGATCTTCTCCTCACTGTCTTCCTGTTTTCCAGTTATAAGCCTATGGACTTAGCAATTAACGGCTTTATTAAGATTAAGCACCTTTTCATTGAAATGTTTGAAGACAAGAAATACCAGAGAGGAGAAGCAAGTAAAGCGAGGATCTTCCTCACAGGGCTGCAGGTATAGGCAGTAAAGGTGACACAAGAGGATTTCACATCTATTGAGAAATTGTGAAGCAAGTCCTCGCACCAATAAGAGCAGTAACAGTTGCAGCTCAGAGCAATGTACTCCTGCTCATAGCAACTCCATTAGAGGCTGAGGGAAGCATCTCAGCAATTCTCATCTTTTAATACAAGAAAGCAAACTAATAAACAGGAAGGAGTCCCATGTGGAGAGACCACAGCAATGGAATGAATAGGGAGAAAAGGTTAGAGGATGGTTAGAAAGCTTAAGCGTGAATGTTTCCAGACTGTCTTGGAAGTGGATGAAAGACACGGATCTGCTCCAGGCTACTCTCTTGGTTCACGGCTGAGAGGAGCATTATATAAAACATGCTTTCCTGCAACAGTTCCACTGTTTCACCATTTCCTGACCTTGGAGAACAGAATAATTAGATTTCATCCAGTGGCTGGACATAGTGATGCCTACTGATAACTTGGAGCTTGTCCACACTTAAAGCTCACTGGCTATGCTAGCTTTTACCAGCAAATGCTTTTAATGGCAGAGACATGTCAGACGTGTAATAGTGGGAGCTCATTAGTGGAGCGGAGCTGCTGCCTCAGTACTTGAGGTTTTATTAAGGAAGGTACACTCATACAGGACAGAGGAAAACCCTATACCTCTTCCTAGTGTAGACAGTCTTAGCAGGGTTCACGCCTCTGCTCCTTACATGCTCAGAAATAAAAGTGCCCAAGCACCTGAAGTTCAGGCCCTGTTTCTGTTTTTTTTCCCCCATCTGTGTTGCCAGTAATTTCACTTCTTTCCAAAATCTTTTGTTTGGTATTGTCCAGACAGCAGCAAATAATTGAGAGGAAGGCCTTGGGGTGGTAAGCGTAGTTGAATCTAGGAAGAGTACAATCCTGACCATTTGCAACCCATGTGATTTTTTTTTTTTTTTTTTTTTGAAAAGGACCCTGAAGTCACAAGTAATCAGCTGGGCCATGTCTTTCATTAATCAGACCATCTTTCTGCCTGGCTGCAGTGCCAGAATAATGACAAGTTTCAATTTCACAACTTCTCTTGTGAAGCTTCTGCGTTTTGTGTCACCTCAGTCTACCGCAAGTGCTAATTTTAAGTGGTCAGTGGTGAAGCATCTGCCCACAGAGGATGGTGAGTAACAAGGCTAAATAAGAAGGCCACTGGTGAGGCACAGAACTGCTTAGATAGATACAGGATTCAGATCTCATGCTGGCTTTTACCCTCTTGCCCTAGTCTATTGTATACGGTAAGAGCCTTTTAATTCATTAGGAGACATTACATAGAGCTTGCTTTAACCTGAAGAAAGTTAACTCCTTTAACCAGACAATTTCAATTCTCTTATTTCCTTGAACTACAGTTGACATCAGAAAATTACACGCATGAATCATGGAAGCAATTGTGCAATGGAGACCTGTGTTCGTTCTCCAGCTCCTTCAGAAAACAGGGACTATAATGGGAAACCAGTTCAAGAATAGCACCTATGAAATCCTCCTTCTTGGCTTTTGGGAAGAGATTCTTTGGGTTGACATAGCACACAACAATGAGGCTGGGTTGCACGAGAAATCAAAGGAGTAGGTAGGCACTTTAACTACCGTGCCTTTTAAGATTAAATCTTCTCTTGCAGGTACATGTTTCCTGTGGGTTATGGCTATGAATAGCTCTCTCCCTAGCCCTTCCTCTATCTCTGGTGTAGGTTTGACTACCAGAATTTCTAAATAAATCAGGTGTTATACACCTGGCATTACAGCAAACCATAAGTATTGGAATTCTTTTTTTCTTATAGCTGGACAACAGAGATTTGAAGAGTGTTATTATATGCCTACAGGCTTTTCTACGCAGGAAGATGCAGTAATGCCAACTCTGCTCATTAAAATATCTATTAATTTATTTATCAGACGTACTAACAGCACTAGCTATAACAGAACATCTACACATTCCTTGGCAGATAGTGCTCCCAGCATTTTTCTTCCTTGGTATCAAGCAGGCATATTCAGAAGCTTCCTATATTCAAGAGTTTATGAGCACAAAACCATCTGCAGATATCTACAGGTGTGATGAGCCACCTGTACGCATCTGCTGCATCAAAGCACTCTTCTAAAGCAGCAACAAGCTGGAGAACTGTCCAAGTCATGCAGTGCACACTCAGGAATCTCAGCTAGAAGATATTTGTGCTTTTTTTGGAGGTTTTCCTCTTAGCCTTTGGATGTGTAGAAGGAAGGTAGGTAGCTCTTTGGCAGTTCTTCCAGTGGATAGCTTCCCAAATTTTAGATTAGAGTTAACACTGTAACTAAGCACTGGCTTGAAATGAGGAGTCTAATCTGGGTCCACGCTCCATCAAAATCAAAGAGCTAGTGCAAAGGGATTTTTAATTTTAACTCCATCTCTAATTGTATCTGCAAGTCTGAAATTCTTGGGCTATGAAATGGCAGAATCATTAAATACCTGCAGTCTTCAAGCTTCAACCTGTGTTTTCCAGCACCATGTGAGTTTTGTTTAGTTTCACATCAGTTTTCACGAGTGCTGCTTGAACCCTCACTTAGTGTTTCTAGAGCCATCATGGAAAGATTTGAGCCTAGCAATGAGAGTTCATACCAAGTGAGATGCAGAAATCACCTCCTTGCAGATACCACCTCCTGTTGGACTTTTTCCTGGAGCTTCCCTCTATTGCAGAATCATTAAGGTTGGAAAGACTGCTAAGATCATCAAATCCAATCACTGACCCATCACCACCATACCACTAAACCGTGTCACTTAGTGGTCATCTACCCTTTTCTTGGATACCTCCTGGGATCCCCACCACCTCCCTGGGTGCCCTGTTCCAATACCTTACCACCACTTGCATGCAGGCTGGAGAAGCTGAAGTGAAGACCACAGCCAGGTATTGCAGTAGAGCCATTGTATTTCCCATCTTTTTGTATAAAGTTAGTCTCTTCATTTAAACAGATTCCCCTCTTTTTGTCTCAGCCATGGTATTTCAAGCACGATCATCTAGGGTTTAAGTGAGGCAATAGCTTTTAGGAGCAGAAAGTTTATCTTATGTTGGATCAGTGTAAGACAACAGATAAGCACCCAGGCACGCAAGGCCAAACGTTCTGAAAGGAACTGCTTATTTGAAAAGCTTGCCCTCTCTCCAGCTTTGTTAGTTTGTGTACAGAAAGTACTTTTCCCCGCAAAAAAAAGCCTTGGCCACCCTTGAAATGCTACAGAGGAATTCAGGACATGGCAGTTTAGATTCCCTGTCAGGAAGTGTTCATGGAAGGTTTTTGAAGAGCTGGAATGCCAGCCATAAACATGAGTTGTGCAGAGGTCTCATGGACTTGGATGGAAGCAGTTCTGTGTTTTGTGCTGCTGACGCTCAAGGCCATTCCTTGGCCATGTTACAGGAGCAGTATTTATGCAAGGATGAAACACGGCATTGTCAAAGCATTTGGGCAAATTGAAAACTTGGCTTTTTCTCACTATTATTTATAATAGTGCTCTGGAAAAAAACAACAACAACAACCAACCAAACCCTCCACCTAATTTTGGTTTTTCAATGAAGGAATTTTAATTGGTTTTCATAGCAGGACTGAGTGATGGCTGTGGCCCTTTCTCAAGAGCATAGAGTCTGGGTTTCTTCATCCACAGTGAGAAGGGAAGTAGACTGTTACAAGTTTTATCAGAGGAAAAACAGCACTAAAGAGAGGTCAGTCCTGAGACCTAGTATGCTCTTGCTAGCACTGCCTTGCTCTGGCTACTTGGACAGTGTCCTTCCCATCTCTGTGATACAGCAGTCCCTCATACGCTTCTACAGACCCAGTGGTGAAGATGCTCTTTTGATGACAGGGTTGATAAGCTCTATGGCATCACCCTCTCAAGGGGGAGGCAACTGACTCATCAACTGTAGAACCAAGGAATAATCATTAAAACTAATAATGATTAAGACTCTTCAGTAGTTTGGTATGGTCAGTCCAAAAGGGAGTGGAGGCTATCAGTGGACTATTATGGTCTGAATGAAGTCATGCCACTGCTAAGTGCCGCAGTATCGGACATACTGGAACTTCAATACAAGCAGCCGAGTGCTATGCCACAACTAATAGTGCCACTGTGCTTTCTCAACCCCTCCAGCAGCAGGGTACAGGTCACAGCTTGTCTTCTCCGAGAGGGGCGTCCAGTAAACCTGGAACTGGCTGCAGGAGGGGAGAGAAAACACAGCCCTGCCTGGCATTCTTTTGTGAACTGAAGCAGCACATCAATGTTCATTAGCTGTTTGTGGTAACCTGCAGATCACTTTTAGTTGCAAAGGAGTAAAAGATATGTGCATGATGTTAAGGTGTGATCCTGTCACTGAATTCATCCCCCCCCTTTTGATTCTGTTCCTTCTTTGATAAATCCTCTGTGCTTGCAACCAAACTGCTCAGACCCTTTCTCTGCCTGCAGCTTTGCTTTGTAGGCAAACACTGGAGTTTCTGCATTTCTTTTTAATTCCAAAATAGAACACAAAGTTAGCATTTGCTGATGCAATTATAATCAAGAAATGCTATTGTGGTGCTGTTGAAAAAAGAAAAGAAGAAACAATGAAGCTAGCAGCTTATCAAACAAAATAGTGTCCGTTTCATTATGAACCCAGCAGATGTAGTAAGAATTGATGTGTTATCTCAGATTGTTGCTGCAAAACTGCACTTCTCCTGGTCTTGTTCCACACCTCTACTAGCAAAAGCTGTGGAAGACACGCAGTACAGAGCTGTGTCCTGCAGCTCACTTTTCTCATGCGTTAACAGTGGAGTAAGAGTTTTCCAAGCATACTATTGAATCTACTGTTGTCAGATGCTCTTGTGTTATGGTTTCCTATGTAAGGACAGCTTGACTGAGCGGGCAGGTGCTCTTTCTGCCCCAATATATACTACATTGTCACCTTTCTGCTGGCATGTTCTATCAGTGAAAAAGCCTATTTCTTGGAGTCTGAGCTGTTTATGTATCTTTCTAATCCTATCCTCGCTGCCTTGTGCAAAAGGCAGCTCTCAGATTTGCAAACTTCCGATCTCAGCACAAATTCTACCTTCTGTTGCAATGTAGCAGTAGTAGGAATGGTGGGAAATGTTAGGGAATAAAGTCTGGTTTGACAAGGGTGAGCCAGGTCCCAGAAAGTCTATTTTGCTCCAGAGCTCTTTTAAGAGAAAAGCTTCATGCATTTGTTCTTGCTGACAGAGTTAGAAATGTATGAGGCTGTCAGAAACAAACTCAGAAGCAATGTTATGTCTGTCACCATGTTGGTGGAGTTTAGATATGACTGAGAAAAAGAATTTGTTTCCTTGGTAGCAGAAAATTGCTTATTTTACAAGGTGCCATGGAGAGCGTTATCTGCTTGGGATTTATGGCGTAGAGGCTTTAATAATGTATTTCAGCAGGAAAGGAATATTTGTTTTATGACATGCTTCCCAGCATGGTGGTTGGCTTTTAGACTCACTGTGTCTTGCAGATTAATAATGTGCATTTCAGAGAGTTGGGAAATCACTTGTCCCAAGGGGAGGAAGGGTTTGTGAAGGGGGTGGGGGCTCCCAAGCAGGAGTCCCCAAGGCTTAGGGCACCACGGCCACTGGGCACCCTGGTGGGACACTGCCAGGAGCAAAGCATGAGCACTAGCATCAAGCACAGCTCATTATTTTGGCCAGCACCTCCTGGTGTGGAAATGTCATTAGCAAGAGTGGTGGTGTTTGAGCCACAGAACTATTTCTGCGTGGTAGTACTGGGACCTGGTCCTGTGGAATACAGCTTGGTGACATCTGAAAATACTGATGAGACAGTACAAGACTTTGAACTAAACTCAATGAGGATAAAAACGGTGCTATTGTTTTCATACTGAAGTCAGAGGTTCAGAAGGCATGATGTAATTTACAGTTATTAGGCGTACATTGGTTCTGTCAGCTGAGTGGAACTGCCACTCTGGGCTGGGGAAGGAGGAAGGCAGGCAGGCAGGCTTGTTGTGTGACAAACACCAATTAGGTGCCAAGAGTTATTTGTTGCTTAATGCAGGGCTTCCTGAGGTTAAAAATGGATGGTCCTTGCACAGTTCCGTTTTGTCAGTGTGCAATAAAAATAACCATTGACTAGACTGTGGGGATGGCTCAGTGCACAGGGGAAGTACCGCAGACCTTGAAGACCTGTGGCACAAAGTTGTATTGACGAGAGGAGGCAGACTTGGAAGATGAGCGTTACTGATTTCCCTCAGACCAATCTGCCTCATGATTTCTATCACCTCCTCCACCTTCCTTGAGGAGAAGGGTCTGGTCAAATAGTAGGAATCAAAACTGGATTTTGGTGAATGTGTTCAAGGCAGGAATTGTCCCTTGCGAGCCAGAATGCAACACCACTCTTTCAACTCTTTGAAAGGGTAAACAGCAGGACAAGGGGAAATGGTTTTAAGTTGAAGGAGGGAAGATTAAGTTTGGGAAGTTCTTTACAATGAGAGTGGTGAGGTGCTGGCACAGCTGCCCAGAGAAGCTGTGGATGCCCTGTCCATCACTGGAGGTGTTCAAGGCCAGGTTGGATGGGGCCCTGGGCAGCCTGGGCTGGTATTAAATGTGGAGGTTGGTGGCTCTGCCTGTGCTGGGGAGGGTTGGAGATTCGTGATCCTTGAGGTCCCTTTCAACCCGGGCCATTCTGTGACTACCTCTCTACACCATGTATGTGACCTCAGAGTTTCTTCTTTACAAAGAAAACCAGGTCCCCTGTGTTTCCAGAAGCAAAACTTATGTCCTACTGACAGCTGAACTTGATTTTTTGCGATGGTTGGAGCTCCAGCAGAATCACTTTGCTGGCCTGTGTTTGACTTCATCCCGACCCCCTCCTCCAGGCCAAATGTATAAATCACACTCATTTCATTATACTTTTCATTTCCTGGGCTAGCAGATCAATAGGCCAGGCACACAGAAATATAATCCAAATCTTCTCTTCATTCCATTTCAGTTCTTATCACAAAAATGGCTTACCCTGAAAAGAACTTATACAAAAGATTGTTGATTCTGCCAGGATGGATGAAAGCTAAATCCGTAATACGAAGATATGAGAGAATTCAAATAGTCAGGAAAAAGTAAAGGCATCTGGGGTACAAAATAATTGTGCAATTTTAGCTGTGGCTCTTTAACCTCTGTTTTCTTGTGTTCCTATTATTATTATTCTAAGTAACATCTCAGATACAAAATAAACATAGTACTTGAATGGGAAAAAGATCAGAAAAGCTACTCAGAACCAAAAAAAGAAAAGCTACTCAGAAAGCAAAGTTAGAAACTATTTACTGGATCAGCGTTATTAAGGTACGTGTGAAAATAGTATAAATTAAGGTGCTGAAACTGAAGTTGTGATTGACCTGTTGGCTTGGTGCTGTGTCCCAACTCATGTGCAGCCTCAGGACAAATCTTTCAGCCCCCCTGGAAAGAGTCCCCTGCAGAGAAATTGCATTCCAAAGAAAGAGGCTGGTCAGTGGGGCTTCTCTGGTTCTATCTTCCAAAGAATTCAGCCACTTTTGTCAGAGAATCATAAAGGTTGGAAGAACCATTGAGATCACGTAATCCAACTATCAACCCATCCCCACCATACTGCTAAACCATGTCACTCAGTGTGACATCTGCCTTTGTCTTGAAAACCTCCAGGAATGGTGACCCCATCACCTCCCTGGGCAGCCTGTTCTAATAAAAAGGTTGCGTCTAAATCTGCTTACACCATATTGATGACTAAAATCTAAGACTAAATGAGACTTTGAATGAGAGAGTGATCATCTGGAGCAGCTGATAACCAAGCTGCACTCCTCAGTTCCAGTCCAAAGTTGCAGCAGGAGCAAGATGGTGTTGGCCTGAAAAATTGGCTAGAGTTTACCTTTTCATCTGTCCCACAGCAGAAAGCGTCAGAAGCCCCAGCTCAGCTGGTGACCCGTTGGAAAGGAAACCAGAACCGGCAGTAGGAAGTCTGTTGGGAACACAGCGTGACTGTTTGTGTCCCTTTGTGTTGGGAACGCCAGACCTTTCTGTTGCTGTGAGCTGTAGGGGAAACAGCTGAGTACATGGCTGGCCACTGCTGAAATAAATAAGTGCGGGGATCAAACCAAGCGTTGGGTGCAGAACCAGTGGGGAGAGGTTGCAGGAAGGGGAATGAGGAAGGGGTGGCTGCAGAGCTGTGCCTGGGCCACTCACCAGCAGTGGGTGGGAGTCCCCATTGCTGGCAGCATCCTGCTGCAGGAAGCACTTGCTGAGTAAACAGGAAATGACAGACAAATGTAAAGCATTGGAGAGGAAAGCAAATGTTGCAGCTTGGGATGCAAGCAGCCATGTTTTCATCAATGCTGTCACATTGGCTGCGGATCACTTTTGTTTCCTTGAAAGAAGTTGGAAGATGGAGAGTCAATCCTGCTTCGCACCTCCTATACCTCCAAGAGATGTGCACAGAGTGAGTTTGCAATGCCCTGGTGACTGCCCGGTGCCCCATGAAGTTCAGCATCAGTACTTCTCTGTTGCTTGCAAGTCATAATTGACAGCAGCGGTTTAATTAAACAAAACCAGCACGGCCGTTTTTTGCTAAAGCAGCAGACCCTAATCATCTGCTAGAAATGGATTCCTCCCGCTCACTGAGGATAAACACTTGGAGCACTTGCAAATTCTGATAAGTGAGTTCAAGCCTTCATTGTTATCTTGCTTTTTTTATACTGCAGAGTTGTTGGGAGGAATAAAAAGAGACAGAAATCTTTATTATTCTTCCTAAGGGATTCATTGCATTCTACTTTACGGTGCATTGTTATATTAACAATTTTCACTGTACGTGCTCTTAATAAATACGTAGCGTTACAAAGATAATAATGCTCTTATCTCATTAATGACTTGGCACTAGTGTAAATGAAAATGATTATTAAGTTAACAGTAACCTTGATACAGGAAAAAAAAAAAATTCAATGGTTATTTCCTTTCACAGATCAGTGTCATTTCTCTTACTAAAAATATCTTCTCAGCCCCAATTCTTTCCCGAGACAGTTCTGCTGCCTATCAGCACTGCAATGAATGAAGACACCATATGTGCATTTCTTCCAGCACGTATACAGGTCTTTAGGGGTTCGGCGTGAATACTAGCATATGGGTCAGACTGACATTTCCCTTTTTTGATCCGGAATCAAAAAAGCAATGGTGTTACAGCAGACTTCCAAGACAGTTCTGCGTTGTCTCATCCAAACAGCTTTCCTTTCCCTTTCTGATTGCTCATCCCTACGGGTTGTGTGCCAGCAGAGCGTGCAGCCACCTTTGCTGCTGCCAGGATATGTCAGACCACCTTCATTACCCTGGTTTTGGTCCTGCTCTGTAAAATAAAGCGAAGCTGGGGTTATGTCTTGGGGAAATGCAAGCTTCCAGGCGGGCTCAGACATTGTGTCAGAGGGGGACCTGAGAGCACACAGCCAGCTCAGGTGGTGTGGGACACGTCCAACTGGCTGCATCGCTCCATCCCATCTGTGCAAGGCACAAGCACTTGTCCTGGCATAGCCTGGAGGCACTGGGATGGCTGAGATGTTCTTTTGATCTCCATGATTGCAGGAGCCATGTCTGTGAGTTCCAGAGGTCATGTGGCTTGGCATGAGTCACTGGGAACTGTGGTCATGGGGACAACACCCTGCAATTGCAACCCATCAGAACAGAAAATTTTGTGGAAGCAAATGCATCGTGGCGCTCGTTAAGTGAGTCAAACAGATCATTAGGTCATCCCATGTTCTTTAAATATAGTCACCTCCAAGTAAATCATCAAATACAGCGATTTTTGCATCCCTGTATATTTCTATTCAGGAGAAAGCTGAATTAGGTATTGAGAGCACGTCAAGCTGAGCACCAAAGCTTTTTGCATGACTTTACTCCACTATAGACTAGGCTGACCTAAAAACTTCCTATAGGAGCAATTAATACCAAGCGGTAGTATGCTCTACAGTGGAGAGAATAATCTATTCCCAACAAATTGCTCTCAAACATATGGTATCTCCTTAGTCTGAAATGAGGGCTAAGCCGAAATGCTGAATGTGCAGTCAGAAGGAAAAAAGATACTGCAAGATTTCAAATCCTAAGCATGGATATCTTAAACTTAAAAACCAGGAGCTTATGTAAGCTTAAACCTTGAGATTTTTAAGTCTGCAAAATCTGATAATTTTAAAGTTATTGTCCTTCCTACGCTGAATCCTGTCACATTGCTCATTTGCTTTTATAGTTGGTGGACGTTTTTATACACTAAGGCATAAATTTAACAGAATAAACACTGGTGTGAAATACTACAGATGGCAATGGCAGAGCAACCAAGCATTGGTTCTCGCAGTGAATTTAACTTTAGAGTTTCTTGGTTTAACAGATGGCAAATGTCAAGCCTGATGTTGTATTAATGTAGACTTCTTCAGTGTAAACTTGATGGAGGGAACTTGTGGTCAAATTCACAGAAAATCTGCATTAAGTGGTGTCACTACTTTACCCAAAATATTCACTTGTGGTAACAGCGTCTCAACTAAGAGTATATTTGTATGGGTGTGCAACTCATCTCAGATATTTGAGCTTGGTTTTCCAGTTTGGTGGTTTCTGGGGTTTATGGTGGGATGGAGACTATCTACAAGTACCTGGTGGCAGAAGTTAGGAGAGATTCAAAATGGAGAATAATTGATTGAACCTGTTAGCCTGGAATAGTGTGTTTCTCTATTTCCGATGTGTAAATGTAAAGAAGATGGTAAGAAGATGTGGCTGTATCACTATGGGATCCTGCTCTAATTCAACCAATGATCCCTGGAGAGCTTCATGAATGGCGTGAGAGCTTGACTGAACTATCAACACAGCCCTGTTTCTTGCACCATTATGACAATGTTACTAGTCTCGGGTATAAATGAAACGTAGCTGAGTTTTACAGAAAAACATGGATTCCAGCATGTTTGTTCACCTTACCATATTGGCATTGCTGATCTGTCTTTCTTCACCGCTCTGATTTACAGCACTCCATAAAACACCCACTAGGACCTCCCACGATTGTTATGTTAAAGTCATTTTTCTTTATTTAGTCTTGCTTTCAAGCCATCAGAAGCTGGCAGTTTTTAAGTATAAAAATGGATTGAATAAATTAATAATGGCCAGAGGGTATCGTGACAACCAGAGGTGTGGAGGAAAGCGGCCAGGTTCCCAAACACTGTGAGTGAATATGACAACATAACCTTGGCAAGTTAATGCAGCATCGGTTGCCCGTATCCAACATGATAATTTTACCATTCAGAAACACTCCAGGGAAATAAACATGCCTCATGATTGCCAGGAAAGCCAAATCATTCTGAAACAGAATGATGATGAAATGCAGAAAGTCTTGGTTCTTGAGCAAAGCACATTAGTATCTGGGACATGAAGCTAATTTGTAATACGATTTTAATTCATATAATCAACACAAAGACTCTGAACACCAAAGTGAAGATTTTCTGAAATGAAGATTGATTTTTGTGCCAGTTCTTCAGTGTGAAACCAACAGAAACTGCAATTATTGTGGTCAAGAGTGAATATTTTGATGCCTTAATATCCAATAGTGTTTAACAATAGACAGATTGCCAATGCAACAAGAAATAAGCAGTAGAGATGCAGGTTTTCCAAATCTGATCTCTCCAGTGGTGCTCCTCTGCTCTCACTTTGAGGGGCGCTGGCTCAGTGTGCATCTCTGTCCTCAGCATTTCTGGGTAAGAGTCAGAAAATCATTAAGGCTGGAAAAGACCTTTCTGATCTCCAAGTCCAACCCCAATCCCCCACCATGCTCACTAACCATATCCCTCAGTGCCACATCTCCATGGTTCCTGAATACCTCCCAGGATGGGCACTCCATCACCTCCCTGGGCATCCAAGTGTTTCATACAACCTGCGTAGTAAAGCTTGAGGTCGGTATTTCACTTTTCACCAGAAGCTCTCAGAGCTCTTTTCAAAGCTAATTAAGGTTCACATTACCTTTAAGAATGGGGCAGGTATCCTCATGACAAGAAGAATAAGGATGGGAGAGGCAGTGACCTACTCAATGTCACGCAGTTTCAGTCTTGAGACTGAAACACAAAGAGCTCAATTCTTGGTAGTTTGCTGTAACCACTAATGAATAATAATGACTGACCATATTGATAATTAATAGCGCTTTCACCGTGCTTAGCACTGTTAAAGTGCCGTTGAAATACTAATTCATTCACCCTCTCTGATCACTGAGGGTATGTAAGAGCTTCATCTTTCAACTCACTCAGCTTTGCACACATGGGAGACCACTGAGTTAATCAGTGGAAAGCAGAGCGTGGAAGTGATTGAAGGATGAGAAATGAGAGAGGATGCTGACATTGTTTGGCGCTGACTGAAGAGTCTGATGTTGGGGTGCTCGAGTTAAGAACTTACCATCAGCAGAGAGAAGCAGGCCCCATCAGATGGCCATTGAAAGCATCTGAATTGAGGAGCTATTTCTCTCTGCTGAGCCACTGGAGAGCCCAGCATTAGAAGTCTCTAGCAAGACGAGTGAATTCTCTCTCTTAAGTGCTGATTATTGTTCCCAATTTGCAGGTGGGTGAACTGGAAGGATGGGACTGTGCTGGATGAGGTGAACTGCCTGCAGTGGAGAGGCTCCCTCCTGCCCCTGGAAATGCGGATGAGAAAAAAAGAACACAAAGATGAACAAACCTCAGGGGAACACGTTCAGGCTGTAAAAATACTGAGGCAGTATCAAGATATCTGGAAGCTCTCTTGGAATACCCTGTGAGTCATGGGCGCTGTATATTACATGGTCAACGCTTATTCAACAAAAGTAATTTCTCATGCGAGACCACGGGAGTCAGAGAAATTGGCTTTGCACCAAGGTGCCTGATTCAGCAAGATGTTACCAGCGCAGAGGCTCTGCTGCTGTGTTCCAGCTTTTAAACGCCGGGAGAGGGGAAGTAATCAGCACGAGGATAAAACAGGAGATCCCTTACAGCTTTGTGCATGGCAGTGTTATAACTCTGTGAGTATAAACTCATCAGTGAAAAACACGCGGGAAGAATAGGTAATATACACGCGGGATTCATCCCTCCCATGCTGTTTCTTTGTATGATGCAAACTGAATGCTGCCTCCCTGTTTTCTGCCACCGCTGGCACTCCCCCTGAAGTCAAAATTCTGTTGCAATGATGGCAGTCATTAAAAATGATGAGATAAGAAAGTGTTTACCAGTTTTATCATTGCAGATGTACTGGAAGAATGATTGCACGTCAAAATGGCTCTGTAATGAAGCCTGACTTAGGGGGAAAAAAGGCAGAAAAAAAAGGCAGAAAACAGAAGGAATATCCATTTTTTTCTGAAATTAGCAGAGAGAATTACACTTGGAGAAAACATTTATCAGTATGTCAGCAAGGAGGTATGTGGTTTGTCTTCGTAATAATGGTTTTCATAACTTTGAAGGTAAAGACAGCCGATCCAGCTCAATGTTTTACACATCACATCTAGCAAGTTAAACGACTTTATTTGTGTACACAAAACGAAGGCAAACACAGCAAAGTGTGCTGGCAGCATCGCCCTGCAGCTGGATGGGGTCAGGGTCCCTCATCCGGCCTGCAGGGAAGGAAGCATGGCATGAACTGTTGTTGCACAACCAAACCCTCTTCTAAAGGGTCTGACCTCACGCACTGACCTCATCGTGACTTCAGGCCTATGGGAACTGCACTGACCATGCCGTTCCCTGCACCCGGCACCATCAAGGGTGCTGCCTGAGGGTGAAACCAGAGTCTGCAAAAGCATTGAGAGGCCTCAGCCTGTGGTTGGGCTCCACATTTTGGCCCCTCTAACCTCACTGCAGCCAGTTAGCAGCGTCTTGCCAGCTCTGAGCACCTCCCAGATCCTCTCTCATACAGGCACGGGATTTGCTCTTCATATATAGAATTTCCATTACAGCAAATGGCAAGTCCATAGAGTGACCATGTACCCCAAGTACTCCAGTTAACAAAACAACCCTGGTAACCGAAATATTTACACATTGTGGGTAAAGGATACGGTCTTTTTCATTTCATTATTTTTTTTTTTTTCCCCTTAGCATTATAGAGTGCTTATTCAGAATGTGAATAATTCTTAAGATGCATGCATGCACAGTCTGATTTTTGGGTGGTCCTGTGTGGAGCTAGGAGTTGAACTCAATGATCTTTACAGCTCTCTTCCAACTCGGGATATTCTGTAATTCTATGATTCTATGACTGCATGTTTACTAACGTGCATTAGATTCATGCCACAATCTTTTTTTCAATGCTGGAGGTGCTGTTGAAGGTTGGGGTTTGGATGGAACTTACCTTTAGGCATGAACAGATGGCAAAGGGGGAAAGAATAGGGTATGCAAACTTACTTACATTTATAAGATGTATGACATCTTATAAAATACAGTTAATCTGATTTTTCTTGAGGCAGAATGGTCAACATTAGCTGAGGAAATAAGAGAGAGATGTAGAATCCAAGTGTTGGTTATAATGTGGACCTGATCAAATTTTAAACGTTTCATTTTGAATTCAGGAGCTGGAGGAGGAATAATGCATGACACGGAAGGAGAAATGCTGGGCAGTGGAGTGCACACAGAATGTCCCAGTGACCTACAATTCCCTGCCAAAGGCACAGGGATGAAAGATGTGGATTTTATAATGGTCCTGGAGAGAGACGTTTTAAATATATGACGCAGAGGAGGAAAGATTACTGCAGCACAAAGCAACACTCTTCCCTCCTCACTCACAAAAGCAGTAGGCAACAATTGAGCTGTGCACATGGGAAGACTTATTTTCTTCATGAAAACAAATAATTTAAGTAAGAGCCAGAACCAGCCAAATGTTGAGCCCCTTGGCTGCCAGCTCACATGGATGTACCACGGCTGTGGAGAGCCCTTGGTTGGTGCCACACACTTGAAAGGAGGAGCAATGCAGATCAGCACACGTGAGCTCTTTCTGGTGCCAATTGGAATCCATCTCCACTTTCTTCTAAATCCCAGCTCCTCGCTCATATTCTTTTAGAAGATCACAGAGCACTGAGCACTGAGCTGAAAAGCTTCGCCTGCCCTAGGAGCTAAAGGCACGTATTTCCAAAAGCAGCAAGCTTCAACCAGCTCCAAGCCTTCTTGTTGCATGCAGAGCCACAAAAACATTATGGTAATTCTGAGCGCTGAACCATTTAAAATCTATTTTAATTGATTCCTGGCTACTTCGTGATTCCAGCATGTTGTTAAATGAGTGGTAGATAAAAGTAGCAGGAGGTAACATCTTCTGTGGGGAGATCATGCCTAAAATACAGCGTTCAACTCTGGGTACCTCATTGCCGAAGAGATGCAGACAAATTGGAAGGAATTCACAGAAGAGCATTAAAAATGATTAAGGGTCTGAAGAGACTGAGTTATGAGCGAAGATTAAAGGAACTTAATATGAATCACTTGGCTAAATGATGACTAAGAGGGAAACGATACCCTTCAACAAGTACTTGGAGGGCATAAATATCACAAATAAAAAGGAATTATTTAGGGCGCTGAAGGACATACCACTTGGGATAAAAGGACGGTGTTAGGCAAAGGGAAACTGGCTCTGAACATACATCGTTAAAGTCTAACAGACCATTTATGGGAAACCAAATCCCGACACATTTATCCAACCCTGCTGCAGTATTAATTTTTGCCTATGATGGTTAAAAAAATAAATAAATATCCCATTGTCTTCAATTAAAGATTGAGAAAGAACTCCTAGATGAAGTCCAGGGATGTACGGGAAAGAGGCATCACTCCCAGTGGCAAGTTGGGAAAACAGCAAAGAAACGTTCAGAGCTTTTGAAGGTTGGTATACCCTTTACCCAGCACCAAAGGATGTATAAGACGTGAAACCAGTGATCTGAATTTTAAGAATGTGTCTGTTGCCAGGATACCATGGGGAAAATAAAAGTAATAACGCATTTCTTTACAACGTACACATTCCATTAATTCCGGTGAGAGCTGTACCAATATTTTAATGGGAAAACAGTTCACAAGGAAGAATAAATCTTTCTCTAATTTTCACGTAGAGCCATTGTGCAGCTGGAAGAAGTGCCAAAAGGGAAGAAAAGCCACGGTGTGGCAGCCCTGACCCCAGCCCGTCTTAGAAAGCGGCTGTGCATTGAACAGGATTGAATATCAGCATGAAATCAGACTTGGCCATGCCTTGATCAGCAGAGCGGATAAGCGGCACAGCGCAGTGATTCCTAAAGCTGCTGCCACATATATCTACACACATCACCTTGTGGTTCTTTGGGCTTACTGCATGGAAACTGCCTGGCTGCAACCAGGGGGCAATCTCAACCTGACAGCTCCTGCAGATTGGGGCTTTCAGCCTTTCTCATTGCAGACACCCAAGGTCAGGGATTGGGCTCTGAGCGCCTGATGGAGCTGTGGGCATCCCTGTGCATTGCAGGGGGTTGGACGAGATGGCTTTTAGAGGTCCCTTCCAACTCCAACCAAACCTTGAGAAAGGCTTTGGAAACTGTGCCTGGGGGTGGGAGGTCACGGGAAAAGGGCTCCCCAAGAGCAGCAGGAGCAGGAAGCAAAAGCCTCTGGGTGGGGTGGTTATGGGCAACAAACTCAATTCAGTGCATGGAGCACAGAGCAGAAACATCAGCGTTTCCACCTCTCTTCGCAAGGGTAACCTAAAGATGCTGACTCTATAGTGCAGACCATTTCCCCAGATTAGTATCCCATGAACGCTGTGCTCTGAGGACACATTCCAACTTGTTTATCACAAAGTTACATCTGGCTGTAAATGTGCAGCTCTGCTGTGTGCAAACCCAGCCAGTGAGCCTCCCCTCCAGGCTTCTGCCCCCAGCACGGTCAGCAGCTTGTGATGACAATGGGGAAGGACTGCCTTGCCTTAAAAAAATGACCTTTCACCTTCATACATGTGCATTCCCAGTCATACTTTTCAATGGGAAGGAGGGCTGTCCCACCTTTTTCTGCTAGATAAGCTTGCTCAGAGCTAAGGAATATGTTCAAACTTGTTTGAGAAATGGGGTGATCCTCTGTGTTGCAGGGTGAGCCTGGAAAGCAGCAGAAACCACATGAACAGAAGCGGAGGTCAGGAGGTTTTGTTTTTATGAAAACTAACCTTGATTGAGACAATGTTCCCATAATTTCTCTATTGAAATCTGTATTGAAATTGAAGGGAGAATGTGGCACTGAGAGTCATGGTCAGTGGGCATTGTGGGGATGGGTTGGGGTTGGGTTTGATGGTCTTAGAGGTCTTTTCCAACCTCAGTGCATCTATGATTATGTGATCTTGAACCACGAGAATCAAAGTCCAAACTTAGCTGTATAAATCATTTATTCTGACTGCTATTTTTTTTCCCAGTATTATTGTCTGCGATAACATAATTAGTTGCTGGAGAGTGACTCATGATGCCCAAACATGTTGGATTTCCCTCTCTACCTCACCGGATAGCACTGAAAATACACTGTGAAGAGACAACCCTCAGGGACCATCAGGGACACTGTGGACGCTGCAGGGAAACATTGACTCCAGGTGGCTGTCGGTAGGGAACAGCACTACAGAGCGTTCCCCAAGGAACAGAGATTTTGTTTTCCTGACATTTCATTGAAATTGTTTGAAATACATAAGAAGGAAGGGAGGGAGTATAATTATGTAGTGATATGGCTGTGTGTAATTGCAGTTCAGAGCATCCCATGAGGCCTAAAAAGGCCATGAAGGGCAGCACGGTCAACCCAGGGCAGGAATGTGGGATGCATATGAATATTCCCAAAGTCACAGGTTTCCCTCAGTCAGCTGTTCTGTTTTGGGAGGATTTTACAATGAAAAATGAGTGAGATTCCAACATGACCCGGGCAGAGGTTCTCTGATCCATCCTGAGCTCACATGCACCACGGGGAAGGAAATCTGTGGATGTGTGTTTTTAAGTCCATCCCTTAATTATCTACATGTGGTCTCACAGGTGTATAATCAATCACCCATTGGAAATTCTTAACCAGCTTCTCTCCAAATCCCAAGTATAGTTTGGAAGGCTCTGTTTTGTGTTTTACTATTACATTATATATGGTTTCTCGTAGCATTAAATTTGTGTTTTACTACTATTACTATGCTTTCATTTCAAAGGATATTCCCACAAATGGATGTTTTAGATGCTTCTGAAAGTTATAACCAACGCTGGTTGGAAAACCTCGTCCCAAAATGCAGTATTTTCACGTTCAGCTCATGCTTCATTACATCAACTTGTTGGCACTAACACTGCTGAGCATTAAGTGTGTGGACTGAAGCCCATGTGAGGCTTCAGGCAGTGCCAGGAGGGCAGCGCGGAGGGCTGCGCACGCACATCAGCAGCACGCATCGGGATAAGAGCTGTGTGAAGCAGCGTGTTGTGTCCCAGAAGGTACGTGCACGTGTTATGTGGATGGTTTAATAAACGGGCTGTGCATTCACATGAACATGTATACGTACACACGGCAGCGTCCTCTCTACGGAGAATGAACGTTGTACTTATTGAGTACCGGCTTCTGGCTTCTTAGTCAACGTCTGTGAGGATTTCATTACGAAAAACGACGATGGCGGTACTGCGAGGAGGGATGGGGACCCTACGCGAGCCGCGTCCCCCCTCGGCTCTACCTCTCCCTATCCGCCCCCCGCCACGCTCTGCGATGCCGCTTTCTCCCCCCGCATCCCCTCCACTGTTTGCTCGGGAGGGACGGAATTTCCTGCGGGATCCCTCGGGAAAAGCCCATCTCCTTCTTGGCGGGTCGGAGCGGGTATATGCAAGTGTATTTTGGGGGGGGGGGGGGGGGGGGCGAGGCACTGCTGGGGACCTCCTCCCCCGCGGAGCAGAGCACGCCTCCTCCCGGGCTGCGCAGCGCGGCCGAGGAGTGGCGCGGGGTTGCTCCCTCCCTCCCCCTTTTTCTTCCTCCTCCTCCCCCTCCCGCAGGGCAGAGGCGGCGGGCGCAGCGCGGATGGGCGGATGGAGCGAGCTGCGGGCGCGCCTCCCGGCTGCGGGCAGGCGGAGCGGGAGGAGCAGGAGGTAGGAGATCCCCGCCGGGTTCGGGGCTCTCTGGGCCGCTTCTCCTCAAGTTTGGGAGGCAGCGGGGACTTTGCGGGAAGTTGGAAGCGCGCATCGCGGAGCCCCGAGGGGGCGGCCCTGGGGGTGCCGTGCTGCTGCCGTCTCCACCCGGAGGCACCGCGGGCTCGGAGCGAAGCGTGCCGGTACCCCCGTAACCCCCGCCCTGGGAAGCGGGGTCTGGGAGCGTCCCTTCACCGCGGGGTGGGTGCTGGGGGAACCCGGGGGATGTTGCCCGCACGTGGGGCGCGGGGAATGGGGTTTGCCGAAGGGATGGTGACAGGGATAATGGGATTTGCTTTGGGAACGGTGCGAGCATAATAGGATTTGCTTTGGGGACTGTGACAAAGATTCGCTGTCGGCTCCTCGCTGGCCGTGCCGGGGAAGCGCTGTGCCGGTTGCTGAGGTTTGGGAGAGCGGCTGTATGAGGGTTGCATCCCATTCGGGCAGCGCGTCTCTGGAATGAAGCTGTGGATGGATGTTGCTATTCACCGCTGCGTATTTTCAGGTGAAGAGGGGTGTTTCTCAAATGCGAGCTGTTGGCTGGTAAAAATAGCTTCCTGTGTGTGCATCTGCCGGGAGTACAGTCGGGGTTTGGGGATGGGTTATTATGGTGAGAGCATCTTCAGCAACAATTCTCCATCTGAACTTTGTCAGTGTCATGAAGGGTGCGTTGTTGGGGGTTGGCTGGTTGGTTGTGTTCCTGCTGCTGCTTCATTGTAACACTACGCTGCAGTGCCTTGGGATGATAGAGCAGGATGACAGAGTTGAGTTCTTAGACGGCGCATCTCAACACTGGCCAAACTCTCAGAAATGGAACTATTTTTTTTTTCTCATTGTATTCTATGGTTTTTGGCCTAAAGGTGTCTTCCTATTGATTGATTTGCATGCGACACAAGGAAAGTTTCGCTTCTTGATAACTGTGAGCGTCCAGAGAAATGAATGCGTGCCTTTTGTGTGTGGTGAGCAAGAAAAGAGCAGAGCGCTCAGCTGAGCAGATTGCAGGTTAGAACTCTGAGTTTGCTGGAGCTGTTCGTGAAGGGTAAATATTTTTAAGGTCTTACTGAAAATTTTATGTGCTCACGGGTGTAAACAGATGCCTAAACGAACAGCGTTGCAGTTCGTGCTAACTGGGGAATGCCTGATCTCTGGCAAGAAGGGAAATTTCCATTAGTGAGATGTCATGGCATCTCTGTGAATCTGTGTGTACGTTTATATCGTTGCTATTCATATAAATTGATACAAGTATTTCATATATAGAGATACACACAAGTATATACATACACACTTACTCTTAAACAGTAGATACTGATGGAATGGCTGTCCTGGAGCTTCTCTTTGACAGCAATCAAAATGCTGATCCACATCATCTGGTCTGGTGGTTGGCGACCCTGTACATAGGGGGGGGGGGGGGGGTGTTGAAACTAGATGATCATTGCAGTCTTTTTCAACCCAGGCCATTCTGTGATTCTATGATCTCTTGGCCTGAGAGCTCCCTTTGCTGCTGGTGCCATCCCACTGTTGGGCATTGAGTCAGAGTAGTTGGCTGTTCGCGTGCCACCAGGAACAAGATCAATTTGAATGCAGAAAGGATGAAACTACCTCTATGGAGATTTAGTAGGGAAGCTTATTCATGGTTGGTTTTTTTTTTTCCCCTTTAAATGGCATGCAGATCCTATGCCTGCAAGTGCAGCCAACTCGCAGTTCTGAAATCAATAACGAAACAGTTTTATGCTTCAAATTTTGTCATAGGAAGACTAATCTCAAATTCAGAGTACTTTATTTGAGGGTCTGGAACAGGAACATGACGAAACAGTGGAGATTTGCATGACAAAACACTTAATTCCACTAATGCAGGGGAAGACAGTAATGGATTTTATCTTCTTTGCTAAACAAAAAGGAGTTATCTGGAAACTCCAAATGAGCAGGTTGGAGCAGGCTCTGATGTTTGGATTATTTCGTGTGGCTGAAGTGGAAGGATAAAGTTATATAATCCACTCGCAGCATTAGCAAGGATGGGATTATGTGGGCATAATCAAAGAGAGGCAAATAAGATCCTGCTGATATTTTAATGCTATTTTAAGCAACAGAGACACTGTGCTATTTGTACCTGGAGGCAGCATGATTTGGGAGCTGTCTTCTTCAAGTACAGAATATTGCTCTGTAGATATTGGCTGGAATGGATTGATTTGCTAGAAGCAGACTGGTAACTATCGAATTAATGTAATCTGAAACACGTGGCAGGTTTTTATGGTGGGGAAAAATGGAAGTAGCCAGAAAGTCATAGGCTCTCTGGATGAAGTAAATACACTTGTGCAGAAATGGTCACAAATTGGGATGAACAATTCTAGTACTGATTGATAAATCATTATTTTGTGATTTATCCTCTGTGCTAATGACCTCCCAATGCCTGCCAGCAACCCATAACAGTCTCAGACCTTGTCGAAGTGGTCACAGAGGGTGATTTTAGCTTTTCTGGGCTGGTAGCAGACACCTGTGGCAGAAGCCGTATGAGAACCAGGTGCTTCAGTAGGCAGAGATGGTAGCCCGGGTGATTTCAGTGGGCATTGTTTTCAATAATGGAACATGTCCCATCGTTCCCCAATTGTTATTTAGTTAGGTGGGTGGCAGCAAGCTCCCAACATTCACGGGGTGTTGTTGACTATGATACTACATCCCCATTACCATGTAAGGTTTTCTCTTTTAATCGAAGTTTCTCTGCTGCCTGGATAGGGGATCCTTCTCATTATTAAAGCATTGCCATTGGTCAAAGATGCAGCATATTACTTGGGCGTATATGTGTATATGGATTTATTGATAGGACACGGAGGAATGGTTTTAAACTGAGACAGGGGTGGTTTAGGTTGGATATTAGGAGGAAGCTTTTTTCACACAGAGGGTGGTGACGCACTGGAACAGGCTGCCCAAGGAGGCTGTGGATGCTCCATCCCTGGAGGCATTCGAGGCCAGGCTGGATGTGGCTCTGAGCAGCCTGGTCTGGTGGTTGGCGACCCTGCACATAGCAGGGGGTTGAAACCAGATGAACATTGTGGTCCTTTTCAACCCAGGCCATTCTGTGATATTAAGAAGCTGTAACTCAGCACTGTGTTACCTTTACATTTTGTGTTCTAAACATTGTTCAGACACTTTCCTTAGGGAGAGGCAGCAGCTAATGTTGCCCAAATGGCATACTGACTCAGGGAGCTGCAACATCCAGCTGTGCTGTTGTTTCAGTACCGATGTGTTGCTCAGGCAGAGAGAGCCTGACTTAAATAGAAGTGTCAATATACACCTTCGACCTCCTAGGTCTTAATTACACCTGCAGTAACTCTGTCCTTAAGGGCTATGTATCCCACCACTAGAAACTGCAAGGAAATACAGTTAAATCACTCTGCTCTGAAAACTCGGGTGATGTGAATTACCCATTTCCAAGAGCTCAGAGGTTTACAGGAGCCTCCCCTGGTTTGAGCTGGGCTCCCTAATTCCTCTCTTCAGGCTCAGTCCTTCCCCCACCCTACCCATTTTCCTCCTTACCTTTGCATTCCCACCACATTTCTTGGCTGAAGAATGCAAACCATGGTGGAAAAATAAGGTAAATTTCCAATAAAAGAACAAATTTTCCAGTGCTTTCCCCCACAAATTAGTATTATTTATTTATGCAATTAGTGGAGTGCGGCGTTGTTGTTTTTTAACTGAAGAACTGCAGTGCCAGATTGGAGTCTAAATACAGCTATTCACACGAGGGGACGGGATCTGTAAGCTCCCACAAGCTCTTATCTCAAAGCAGCCTGAATAACACTGATCCCTCCACTTTCACTGCAATCTCACTAAAACTGCCCGGTTATGCGTAGCATTGTTGACCCGCTCCCTTAAAAATATGTCGGGCTGCTTATGTGTATCTAACAGAAAGCACGCTGTGTGCTCAGCCACACTGGCTGTTTGTCTGTACGACCTTTCCATTTGTGTTTCTGATCTGAAGGACATGATTACAATTCTACCCCAGTTGCGTGGTTTGGTTTTTAGACACGAGGGAGAAGGGAAGGCTCGCAAGGAGCTGGAGAGCAGCAGACTCACTGCAATGGGAGCTCTGTAATCCTTTGATTACACAGCTGTGCTTGACATGCCACTAAACAGCACTTTAGGGGCAAGCAGTTAATGTAGCTTTGCTGTGGAATATTTATTGATTTATGTTACACCTGGCTTCCAGCAGCTGTTGGATGTGGCTTGCAAACGCGACTTGGAGGAGCATGGCATCCTTGTTAAGAGGCAAACAGGTGAGGTGCTTGGTGCCTAGCAAGAAGAAACACTTTAAATGAAGTCTAGTTGGGTAGCGATGGCTGACTGTGTCCTCTGTGTCCTTCTGTGGCTGCACACTGAAGTCAGTGGTTTGACAACACCAGCCCATTGCCTCTTCCTGTTCCTGGACCCAGATGAGTAGTAGGGAAATGCCACAGGCTGTAGAGGTTCATGCTAAGATGGAACTGAAAGATGGAAGGACATAATATGGAAGTAACAAATAATGGCACTGGCTTTTGTAGAATCTAATACTACCGTAATCTACAATTAGATATTGTAGTATCTATTAGATATTGTACAATTAGATATTGTAGTATCTAATACGGTACCCACAATTTGGTAGAACAAAGCACTGTGGCCCTTCCCCAGACTGAAATTGCTCTGCAGAGTCTTTCTGGCAGCCCCAATCCAAGTGCAGCTTTGGGCTTTCAATCCATCCTCTGGGAGCAATCTAAGATGCAGAAGTCAGTGTGGATTTTGGATTGTAGACCCTTAAATTGTGCGTTCAAGTGCAGTGTTAGCTGTGTGGTGCCTACACTAGGACGTAATGACCTACGAATATTAAAATTTATTCTTCTGAAGAAGAAGGACTGGTATAGCTAGGAGGTCTGACTGCGTAAAGCAAGGAATGGGAGGAAATCAAGAGGGATCGTTTAATATTAGGAATATTTATCATGTAATGAGATGGGTTTGCCTGCAAGGCCAGCTCTTCCCTAGGAGGCTTCATCCCTTGAAAAGTCTTTAATAAGTCTTAAAGCCAACACTTCTTTTGCAGGACCATCTTATGGCTTATCTGGTACTCCTTTCCAACCTCTAGGACTTTGGCTACTTGTTAGATCAGAAATTGATCTGACAGACATATAAAGATATTAAACAGATAGCGTGAGGTAGACATTGTTAATGTTAAATAAGTAAAATAGAAATTTAGAATTTCTAAGACTGCTAAGGAACACCTAAAGCTCAGTTCTTTGGAGATCTGTTTCACAGTGGGATACCAAGGGTTGTGCTCTTCTTCCCTCTGCAGTCACGGTTGGCACATTTGTAGACTATCGCTACAGAGTTGATCCTTTTGGCTTGATTGCTGAGACTTCAGAAGATTGCTTGGGGTCATTTCTGTAAAGCATTTTGGATGCTATTTTGTTGAAGTGGAAGAGGGGCAGGCTGCATGTGTGCATCAGGCTTTGAGCACGTGCAGAGCTGATGGCAGGTCAACACCACAAAGGAGGGTGGATTCATGCTCTGCAGCTGTGCTTCAGGATTAGGATCTCCTTGCTAGTTTGGTGGCTCTGGACTTCTGACCATGATATCTGGATAGTAGGTTAGCATTTATTGCAAGTGCAGAGCTCAGATAATGTGACTGAGTTTCGCTGGGTGAAAACCTACCAAGAACAGATACTACATGAGCTACGGTTGTGTCTCTGTATAAAAAGACAAAAACTTAGTCAATGCTGAAGTGCTCAAGAACATTACAGCTTCAGGCCTTAAGCAACTTGTTGGGCCTATTCATAAGGAAAATAACTTAGATGAAAAAAGAAATCGTAAATTATAGAGCTATGAAAGCGGTATCTCAGGTTGAGGATTAACTTGCCTGAGGAAGAGATAAGAATAAATCAGAATGAAACCACTATTGCTCTTGACATTCAGTATTAGAATTACTTTGCAAAGCTATTTATGTCAGCTTTAAAACAGTTTGAACAAGAAATGAGATGTGAGAGGTGAGCGGATGGGAACAGTGGATCCTAAGCTCAGTGCTCTCATTACAGGAGGGAGGAAAAATTGATTTGTCTAACATCAGGCTATTTAAATACTGAAGCATTTAACTCTTCAGAGGAGATACCTGGAACATTGCTAAGAAAAGCAGCCAAATTAAAAATACTCAGTGTAGTAAAATGGAATATATATATCGGTATCCATGGAAATCCCACATGGGTTTCTCTTGCATTGAGGTTGGTCGGGAGCAGCTCAGCTCTTGGTGTTGACTGAGGGGCATGGTGTTAGTGGGCATGGTAGTGATGAGCTGACGTTTGGTCTTGATGGTCTTGGTGGTCTTTTCCAAGCTTTATGATTCTGCGATGTAAGGGAAACCAGAATTTGCCTCTTCCAAACTGTGAGCAATGGGAATATTTTCCAGTTGTTTTGGAGAAGTTCAGTATGGACTCTGTGAATTCTGAGTGGATTGGAGTATTCTCTGGTGCCTTTAAAGCTGCTGGACAGTGACAATAAAGAATCTTAAGCTTCAGTCTCCACTGCCTTTTTAATTTATTTTATGTTTTTTTAAACAGGTTTCGGTAACTCTTTGGATAAGGTACCCTTCCGAGGTGGCTTCAGGTCGTCTGCTGCGTAATTCCGCCTACAGCTTAAAAAGAAAAATAAGTCAGTATTCTTGCTGTTTGCAATAACAGTTTCTGTGTTGCAATAACTCGTTTTTGGTGTAATACAGTGGAATGCATAAAAAGCTTCTGCTGTGATTTAATAGCTTTGTCTTTTAATGGTAGCCATTAAGTGGGTGTAGTAATCGCTCCAGTTTTGTAGGTTTTCATCTTGCTGTACGGCTACATTGGATAATAAATGGCGGAAATACTGAAAAATGTACTTTGAAAATACATGTAACCATGTAAATACCAACAGTGGCTTTTGTTGGACTATTGTAATTCCCGGATATTTTGCCAAGGCTTTTCTGTATTAGAATTTAAAGTGGTTTTTGTTTTTTTTTACAACATGTGCATTAAAACCACTTGCTTGTTACTGAAACAAGACTCTCCCAACCATAATCCCTAAAAATGTTACATTGCAATATTTTAATAACTTCGTCTGTGCCTCTTTGGAGGTAACAAATAATGGCACTGGCTATTGTAGAATTAAGCTGCATTTAACAACAAATTACAGGGGTTTCAAATTAGGTGATATAAATGCTGTGCTCATTCCTGCACAGCAGTTCTCAGGATAAACTTCTGGCTTCATTGAAATCAATGAAAACTCCTCCTGCTGACTTAAGCGTGCCAGGATTTAAAAAATAAATTGAAATGAGATCTTAAAAAGTTTTCTTGATGAGTTGCTGGAGCTGGAGTCATGCAGCTGGAGGTTTCTGTGCATACGTTCCTTAGTTCAGCTGGGAAGTCTGAAGGTGGAAGTGATGTCTGCTGGGGTTGAGAGCATGTGAAAGGGGATGATGCTTTCATTTGATAACACCACCACTGCTCTGTTATTTCATAGAATTGGGGAATGTCCTCAGCTGGAAAGGACCCATAAGGATCATTGAGTCCCGGCTCCAAACACGACCACCCCAAATCCAAACCCTGTGTCTGAGAGCATTGTCCCAGTGCTCCCTGAGCTCTGGCAGCAAGGGGCTGTACCGTCTGCCCTGGGGGGCTGTTCTGTGCCCACCGCCCTCTAAGGCACAGCTTTTCCCCATCCCCCAGTGTTACCCTCTCCTAATGCAGCTCTGTGCCAGAGGTCCCCTTTTCTGAGGTACCGTGGAGTTGCACAGGTTTCAGAGCTAAGGGAAGCTGAGTGTGAAGGCGGACTTCCCTGCTATGGATATTTAGGCCCCCAAGGTGATGGCAACCCCCAGAATCCACTTCTTTATTTAGACTATTGCATTGCATGGATAGGAGTTCAGCCTTTTGCACTGGGGCAGCATTTAGGAATGGTCTTAGGGCCATTTTTAGTGTTGTCCTTTTGGCACCAAGGATTTTTTTAGGTAGCAGTTGAATAGGAGGAAGGAATTAATTTGATTTAGTGATGTCAAACTGAGAACCAAGTTCCTCCTAGCACATCCATCGAAGAACGCTCAGTGGCTCTGGATTTAGCCTGCCATCCGCTTTACTTTGCAGAGATAATTTTGAACTTCCTTTGCTGATAAATATTTAGACTCTGTTTATATTCCATCTGATTTTTTGCTAGATACTGCTTACATACTTTTTTTTTTCCTGTAGATACTTATTGCTGGAGAGATTGGTATCACAAGATTTGAAAGCACGCTGATGGCAGTTTTGTAATTTTAACTGTAGCTGACCACATCTTTGCTGATTATCCAAGAGAATCTTACTATTTTCCAAAAGGGATCCATGTTTTGGGCTGCAGGAGTTGGAAGGGCAGCTCTAATTGCTTCACCTGCAGTGCAGGTGTAGGTGCAAAGGGCATGGATGGATTAGATGGGGCCATCTCTGAGGATTGAGAAGGGATGAAAAGAGGAAAGACTTTGAGGTTTGTTAAAGATTTAGGTACCAGCATGTTGCTGAACCCAGCGTAAAAATCACACCCATTTCTTTTGGTTTTAAAGTTAGCAAGCTAAAATCTAACAACCTGGAGAAATCTAAGCTAATATTCAATTAATTTGAGTGCCTGAAGGATTTCCTTCTCAAAACTGTGTGTGTGCAGCCTTTCCTTATGCCCTGGCTCTGCGATGTGCGCTAGGGTAGCTTGGCTAAACCTCAGTGCTGTTTTGCCATGCCTTACTAATTCCTTTTTGGAATCCTGCTTTTCCCTGATGCAAATGTGACAACCCCACTTTAATTAGCTAACAGCAGTTGTCACCATTGCTGGGGATCACAGAAAATGAGAGTCTTAGAAGTATCAATGTCAAAATAAATAAATGAAACATCTATGAAGCTTCACGGCTTTACTAGGAAGCCATAAACTTAACCGAAATGGTTAACAGCATTGCAATGACTTGCCGACTTATATTGCAGCCTGTAGCCACCAGATGTCACTTAGTTTGTGTGCTGTGTTGGGGGGGAAATACGTCCCCGTGTGTAGAAGATTACGAAAAGAAAAATAGCAGCTTGCTCTAAATGGGTTTGTTCCTGTTTGTACTCATAATTGGCAAGTTGCCTTCCTTAATAAATATTTTCATCTTAAAATAGATTGTATGGCCCTGTTTCTCACAGACGAGATAGACATTGCATTTTTTATGAGCCTTAAATGTCAGCAGTGACATTTTGAATTCCAATCCTTAAAAGCGTACTTAATAGGCTTACTGAATTTTCAGAAGGATGAATGTACGTTTTTATGGAAAGAACATTTTTTTTTTAATTATAACTACACAGTCATTAAAGATGCCTTAACCAGGAGTTGACATGTTACTCATCTCTGGCCAGTTTAAAAGCAGTGAGATGGATCAAACACTCATGCAGGGCAGAAGGCAAGGTGGAAGGATGCAAAGACCGAGAAAAGAGCATCCACTTAAAGAACTCTGCAGTTCATCCTCAGGTTCTGAAGTCTTCCAAGCAGAATGTAAATATGGGTAGACATGTTCTAAACTGTAGAAGAAACACTTGGTGCCCAGTGTAAAACTGCTTCTTCCAATGAGCATAAGCTGTCTCAGTGAGCAGGGTGTGATGGCTGATTGGCCATTCGCACTGGTGAGAAAAGAGCTCATGTTCTGGGTCCTTGTGTTAAGCAGTGTTTCTTCCCTCCCATTACTAGTGATGCTAAATCTCTGCTGCACACTTGGTCTTTTTCCAAAGGCGGTACTGTGAGAAAGCAGAAACTGAATTTATGGGACTTGAAGCTAAGAGACTGAAAACAGGATTGTTTTTTTGGAGAGTGATTAGCGCTTTTCTGATTTTGTTTCTTTGCTGTTGTTTGCTTGTTTTAAATGTTTCTACCGCAGCTTTCATTTTGGGTTGGTGTTGTAGTAGTTCTGTGTTTCATGCAGATTGGAGGGTATAAATCCATTGTTTGATGTGAACGATTTTGTTTCTCTCCCATTTTTTAATTTGAGGTCCTCGAGAGTAGCTGTTTTGAAAGACTACCTACCTTCATTTTTCATCTATGGTGAAAAATGTGTTCTAGTATGGCATTCAGTAACTTCAGGCAAGAGTATACGACACAGACCTTTCTTTTTTTCCCCCCCTTTTTTTAGTGCTTTAGCAAAACCAGAGAACAACACCTGAAGAGAAATGGCTTTGACTAATAAGTGGGTCAAACTGGTGTTTTAGCAGCTAATATAAAACTGATTATATTAGTGAGGGCTCCAGTGTCTTAACTGAATGCTGTTTACGAGCCCGAGGGTTTCACTTCCTCTTTGCAGGGCTCTCCGCAGTAGCTCCAAAAAGGCCACCTGCGACCGCGGCCGGGGTGAGGGGCGGCCCAGCGCGGGCAGGGCGGGCCCGGGGGCGGTGCTCGGCTGGCACCGGCGACCCCATTGGGCACTCCGTGCTGCCGGAGGCGGTGCGTCCTGTCGTCACTAATATAAATGATCTGCAGCGTTTGCAGCTGAGAATATTGTCTTTACATTTTTAAATGTTCGTGTCTGGAGAATGCATTTTGTCTTTTCCAGATTGCTTTTGCTGGTCTAGCTTAGCCCGGTACAAGCAGCCTCTTTGAGGAAAACACAAGGATAACTTTCAAAGGAAGAAAAAATGTATGATTGTATGGCTTTATTTTGATTAGCTTTTATTATCAAAGTCTAATTTATGATACTGAGTTATGCAATAAATAAACTGAAGAACATCATCAGCATGTAACTTAATTTTTCATATAGTGAAGACAACTGTGAAATTGTCTGGGTTTGTGGGTTATTCAGAATCTGTGGAGGCACTTACTTTGGTGATAAAAGTTTTGGATAGTGAAGGCATTTTCGGAGATTTAAACAAGTGAGAGAACTATAAATTAAATTGAATGTCCAGTGGTGAGGCTGTCGTTTCTCCTGTGCCACTAGGATGGTTCTAGCTTGCCTTATTTTTCCATGGGCTGGTTAAGTGCTGTAAAAGCAGGAGGTGAGTGACTTTCACAGTAGGCTTCATTTTTGCACACTAGGAAGTCTTTATCCATTGGGTGCACCACAAGTGTTAGTGCCAGAAGGTGGAGAGTTCTCATGGGCAGAACACCAAAGCAAAGTGATTTAATAATAATAATAATTAACCAATTTGGCTGACAGCTTTGCTGCCTGGATTGAGAGACCCACACATGTGGGTGATGAGGCTTTGGCTGCCCTGGTGATGGAGGTGTTTGTAGACACGGAGGGGTGCCAGAGCCAGCTTTATACCTCTGTGCCATGGGGCTGCTCCATCTGAGATGGCACTTTCTGGTTGCTGAGTCACACTCCTGGGGCCGTGATGAGAGACGTGGCATTTAGCAGCACTTTATTGCGTGTTGCTGACTTTGGGTGTGGGCGTGGAGTGATCTTTGCAGAAGACAATGATTGATACGACCTTCTGCAGCGCACAGCGTGTTTTGTTAACAGCATTCTTGAGGGCGGAAAGCATTAAAGGAAACCAAGTGCGGACCAAGTTGTACAATGCCGTATTTCTAAAACCATAAAACTCCTTCTGGTGCCCTTAATAAGGCTGGGGGCGTAATTCAATAGCATTATTTATAGAGCAGGTCAGCACGGTGCCCTTTTTTTCACATTTCTCTGGACTTGAAGCACTAAAACAAGGGCCTTCCCTGGAGCTGCGGTTTGGTGCATCAGCTGTAGCTTATGCTTCCACTGCCAAATGCACCATAGCAGAAGCATATTTCCACACCGTTATGTGCCTAACACACACATATTCTATTTATCCTTGCTTTGTAGCCATGGGTATTACTTTTGAGAAGTGAACCCTGCTTTCCTAGAACGCTTGTGTTGTCATTTACTGACAGTATTGTAGGGATTTTTTTTATGATGTCATTATTTATATTGCATAGTAGTGCTTAGAAACCATAAGTGGGCTTGGAAGCCACCTCTTCTAGCCCTAAGACACCCTTTTAAGCTTTTATTTTAGTGTAGACCCTGCTGCAGGCATATATTAAGGAATTCACAGTTTGTTTCACATAAAAGAAAGAAAGAAAGAAAGAAAGAAATATTCCCTCCAAATGCATCTGTATGCTCCTGATGCTATCTGAGTCTCCTGGGTGTCTGATGGCCTTGAACACATTAGCAACCCAAATTAAGTTATTGCATTAGGCTCGTAAAATCAAAGAATTGCCTCTTTAACTTGAGGTAAACACTGTTGGAAAAAGAGAAACCTAACAGGTGGAAACATGTTGCTGCACTTCAGAGGTACTTTGGCTGGAGCTGGTTTTGATTAGATACAGTAATTTGGCTAAAGCTGGAGTTTATAGGTCCTCACAAAACATTTCTTGAGGTGTTTTCTGTAGGTGCTTCTTGTTCTTTGTGGAAGTTTTGTAACCTCTATAATGGCAGAAAATTTGAGAAAGAAACTAAGCTTTTTATGTTCTCATTACAGTTGGGCATCTGTTCTGGAGAAACTGGCTGCCAACTGTAGTTGCTAGAACTTGTCACTTTCCTTTTTTTTCAGTGAATTGCTTCAGTAAATGATTCATTACAAGAAGTGGAACCAGTGCTCCGTAACTGCGGGTCTTGATTTCAGCTGCAGTGTCCCAAGGAAGCTCTGTCCTCCTCTGAATTTCCCCCTGGTGCTCAAGTAGGGGTGCATTAAGGGCGAAATTTTTCATGTTCTCAACGCAAAGCCTTACGAAATGATTTTTGAGCGCTTCATATGTGACTTAATTACTTAACATCTCCATTGGGAAAAGATTCTCTTAGAGAGCTTGCCTCAGCTGACCTCTGAGCCACAGATAAAGACTGTCTGGATTGCTGTGCTAAATGCTGCCTTTATGTTAGAGAAAACCTTACAGAAGAGGAAGGGTGGGGAGAAGGCATGCCAAGTTTTTCTCGGTGCATTCGTCCTTAAGCAGAAATGGTGGTGGTTCTTTCTTTTTTTCATTTTTTTTTTTTTTTTTTTTTACCTGGTTTCTTTCCATGGAAAAGAGGTTCTCAGATTTTTATCGTGTTTATTCACGGTCTGCAGTCTGGCTTAGTGTGACATAAAGCACGCAAAAACATTTGTGCTTGTGCTCTTCCCAAGAGGAAAATAAATACAGCAAAACCAAACCTATAGGAGCACATGGCCAAGTCCAAGGAACCAGTGACCCCATGGATGAGGAATGGATTTATTGTTCTGGATATTATGGTGTGTGCTTACTGGAAACAGGTTGGTCCTGTACATGGCATAGCTTTATTTGTCGTCTCATTGTAAATTGGAATCTTTGTGCTGTTCACAGATAACTAGGCTAGAGTTTTCTGAGCTATGAAGGCTACACGAAGAGCAGTGAATTTGTGAGAGGCTGATGAAAGACTGTTTTCTTTCTAGTAGTAGTATCAGCAAACGAAGATATTTGAATTTCCTTTTAAGTTTGTGGTTGTCTGAATGTTATCCTTTAGCTATGATTATCTGAAGAAATGAGAGGATGATAGCAAGCGTTTAAGCCATTATCGAATGGCATTAGGTTCCACATCCATCATGTGCTGTGCCTCTGAAGATACACACTGCTATCAACAGATAACAGAGTGCGGCCATGCAAAGTGTCTTTAGAAAGATAGCGTCTTGTAGGCTGGTTGGTTAAAAAAAAATTAGTATCGCTTTTGTGTAGTTAAAGCACGTGTGGTATGGATGAACAGCCTGGGCTAAGCCTTTGGTGAAGTGCTTAGGAGGATCAGTAGAAGGCTTTGGAAGTAAATGTTGTTTGTCATATGCGAGGATAAACGCTTTTCTAAGACACTGAAAGCTATGTATTCCATCGAAAATCTATTCCTTAATTAGCTGTAGCTGCAAGTTACCTGGATGGATTTTAGGTAGAATCATAGAATCACCGAGGTTGGAAAAGACTTACGAGGTCATCCAGTCCAACCGTCCGTGTTATGGAGATAACTAATTAGCCAAGTACTGGATAATGCTTGGACTTTTTCAGGCTCTGAACTGACTTCACTTTGGAGCGGACGTGTACTTTCACGGTACTTTAGTCGGCTGAGACTTATCTGCTGTATCATCACTTAAAGAATACGAGTTACTGAACATGTACAAAAGTTACTGCTGCTCTTGGAACACTTATTGCTTTTCTTTATGTACTGAGACAAAGCCACGGTTGTGATCTGGTATCAATGAGTAGTTTCTGTTGACTAATTTTTGTTTGAATTTACAAGAAACTTTAATGACAGACTCCAATACTCAGTTTGTCTTTTCAGGATGCAGCTGTGTATGTTTCCTTTCCCGCATTCAGCACTAGATGAAAGATGAAATGCCCTATTCATGAAGAAGTACTTACATGGTACTTATGTACAGATGAGATATGTTTTTCCATCCGTTTTAATGCATGGAGAAGGTACCATATATGAGTCATGATGGCAAATTTCAGGTGACGGGGTTAAGATAACAAGGTTTATAGAGAAAATTCCGTTTGGAGCTAGAGGAAAATCCCTTTTACAGTCTCTGAAAATCAGAAGAGCAACTGCTAGCGTATACTCTAGAGTTGTCAGAGCAATATTGTGTTTAAGTATTGCATCAACCAATCCCCTTCAGAAAGGCTGCTTATTTATTGAAGCATGAAGGTGTATCAAATGGATTCTAGTAGATGCCCTTTTGTAGTTCTATTGTAAGCAGATAAATTTTACCAAACCATAAGATGAACGGGCACTGAAGGCATCATATTATGCATATTCTATTTATTCCGTATAATGTTATTCATCCCTCAAAAGCATCCTTAAATTAGCAGCTGATCTCTCACAGCCCACAAGTTCTAGCCGTTCCTACTGCCTACCATTTGCAAAGTGACAAAGTATTAGATTTCAGATGGTGGAAAGAATATGTTTCTCACTTCAAATCAACTTGAGGTAGCAGCTGCTAAAATCAAGTAAAATGAAATGTGTAAAATGAACAAGATGGTAATCAGAGTAACATAACTGTGAATGCCCACTGTTTTGCAGCATGCTGAGGCTAAAAATGCTTGGCAAGACCACTGGAAATACTTTGGGAACATTTATCTCCCACGTGTTGGTTCTGGACCCGTAATCAATGCAGGAGACAAAGACCCATGCTGAAAATAACTCTTCAGGACTGAGAAATCTCTTCCTGCAAATTCAGCTGTGCTATACTCTATCTGCATCTCTTTCTTGAATAAGAGTAGTCAGATGCTCTGAATGTGGAGATTTATTTCTCTTCAGCGCTGTGAAGCTTTGGTTTACATCTCACCTTGGGGGTGTGGATGGCGTAAGCCTAAATCTGAGGCAGTCACTCGACTCTCACATTGCAACCAGTGCAAGGAAAGAGGCTTTCCAAGGACATGGCTTTTCTTTTGGCTGCTCCCAACAGATGACTCTCCAGTGTCCAGCTTGATTGGATTGTGTGTAGGTCTGTGGCGCTTACTTTCCTGATGAATTTCATCTCTTCTGATTTCTGGTTTTCTGAAGTGTGTGTTTAGGTGTGACTGCATCCTTAGGCTGGATGTGGCTCTGGGCAGCCTGGTCTGGTGGTTGGCGACCCTGCATGTGGCAGGGGGGTTGAAACCAGATGTTCATTGTGGTACTTTCCAACCCAGGCCATTCTTTGATTCTGTGAGTTTCAGCTCAAACACAAATCTGTCAATGTTTTTGGGGAAAACAAAAGTATGAAATTGCCAGATGGGTACTCAGTTTGGCTTGCCACCCTGTGTAAATTTATAAAGCTGCTAGGTTAAAATTAGATCGGTTGAAGAACACACCCAGGAAACACTTATTTTTGAATGAGCTCTGGTTTGTGCAGGCAGATACAAGCAGTGTTGCTTCTGCAGGTTAATGCTCTAATAATGTACACTTCAGAGATGTTATTTTTTCAAAAGCTTTGAGAGCGGACTTTTACTTGCTTCACTGCATTAATCATACCCTTGTTTATACAGTCTGGTAAATGGCATGAGACTGTTGCACTATAATCTAAATCTATATATCTTTGCTGTTAGGATGTCTGTATTTAACACGTTAAGTCTTGGAAGGAAGTAGAATGGTTAGATATTAGGAAAATTTTCTTCTCTGAAAGAGTGGTGAGGTATTGGCACAGCTGCCCAGGGAGTGGTGGGGTCACCATCCCATGGGGATGTGACACTGAGGGATGTGGGCACGGTAGAGGTGGGTTGGGATTGGACTTGGGGGTCTGAGAGGTCTCTTCCAAACCATGCGGAAATTCTGTTTGTTCTTCTCAGGAATGACAGGGCAGTGCTGGGGACATCTTCTCCTTCCAGGTTATCTTTGTTGTGGGTTATCTGTACTGCAGTTTTAAGATTGGTGCTTGCCCCGTGCTCCAGAAGAGCTGTTATCTGCCCAGGGTCTTGCTGTGTGCTGACTGACTGCCTTGAAGGCTGCACAACCACACGGTCTTGTTCCTCAGTGAAAGAGAGAGCTCGACCCAAGCTCGCTGCTGAGCTTCACTCTTAGTGGCTTGGAAGCACTCACTGCTGTAGTACCTGTGCGTTCTGTACTCACCGTATCAGGACTATTTGGTGCCCTGGTGTGAGCATGGAGAGCAATTTTCACGTGGTCAGATAAGGTGATGGAAACAAGCACGCTGTTCTTGCCAAAGCCAGCTTAGCAGGAGCGCAAAAGGCACGTCTCTGTTGAGCGAGTTGCTTCAGAAGAGCACTTTTAAGTGAATCACAGCAACGCCTGCCCAGGGACTCAGACAAGAGAGCAGGCTTGGGAGTCTGAAAAGAAAGTGAGATGGACAGCAGCCAGAAAGAAGTGCATGATAAAAAAAAAAAAATAGCCTGCATTTAGTAAGTGAATTCTTCCAGTACTACAGCAGCTCTTTGCCTCTGGAGCTTTCTGAAGATAAGTACTTATTTGTTTTTGATTACAGCTCGACTGCAGGGTGTATGGGAGCTGTATTTAGATATGAAAGCTTTTTCTACCTGTCTCCCCCCACCTCCTGGATTTTGGTGATAAAAATACTTGGAGTGGAAGAGTCCTGTATCAGATTAAGCCTTCGTTTCATGTTTCTGTGTTTAATTAGTGCTTTTAGAGGGAATGCCACTGATCTGCAGGATAACGGTGCGATTTACTCTTTGAAAGTGCATGTAGGCAAGAAGTTTTGTCATCGTGAAGTACTGTGATATCCTGTGCTGAAAATAAAACTTCAAGGGCTGTTTAATCTTATTAAATACGTAATAAAAACACTCGTGGCACAGCCAGGCTTACCACTTCTGCTGTGCCTGAAGATGTATTTTGGGTGTTCCCTTTGCCTCTACCATGAGCTCCTTGGTTCTTTTCCTTTTGCTTCATAACAAAAGAAAATGCACATGGCAAATCCAACCTGAAGAGTTCTCAGTAATATTAAATTGCTGGGTGGTTTAACCTCCTGTCTGTTTGATTTTATAGTTTATACTGGATGTGTTTCTGGAGATTTAAGAAAACATGGCTTTTTTTTTTTTCTAGCATGGGATAAAAGTTAATTGCTATTAACACTGGTACTTTGCATCTCTTCTGGCTTGTGGTGATTTGGTCACATTCAGCGAGGGGCCAGCTGCTTTGGTAGCTGTTAAATAGATCTGATTTCTGCTTGCATTCTGAATGCCGCAACTTTTAAATCGGGTTCCTTATTTTTGGGGAAGGAGTCTGTGAGCCATGCAGAATGGATGCATCACTTTCTCTGTTTCTGTGGAGTGACCTCAAGAACCATGTAGGCTATATCAGGAGGTTACTTACAGTAACCAATAACTAATAATAATAATAATAGTAGATACTGAACTTTGACCATGCATAATGTTTTAAGCCAGATTCAGACTACAAATGGCTCTTCTGCGAGAAGGTATGCACTGCTGTAATTAATGTGAAGATGAAGTTTTTCTACAGTGCACAACTTTTTCCATATTCAGTATAAATCCATTTGTGTTTCTCTAGCAATCCGCGATGTGAGATGAATAGAAAATAAGTGAAGTGAAAGGATGAATTGCTGGAGATGTTGCACATCACAGGCGGTGTCTTTTGATCAAGTGCTGAGCAGCCAGTGAGCACTGTAGGCGAAATTCTGCTCTGAGTTATCCTCACATATTATCTCACATATGATCTCATATATGAATATGTGAGAACAACATTTTGCTCCATACTTGGGGAGGAGGAGTATCTTAAACACAGTGGTGTGAGCTCCATCTGGGTGCAGGGTGAGGGGTTCTCCATGTGTGGGACACGCAGTGCTACAGGCCTGGTGGCTGGCAGTGGTGGTTTTTCTTCTTTTAGGGTTTTCATTGCAGATGATGCCCAAAGACTACGCTTTGCTTCAGCTCTCATCTTTGATATAAATCTTGCATGGTAATTGTTTATGAAAAATGCCCTTTTGTGGCAACTACTGACTAGGCCTCGTCCCTGCTTTAAATGTGGAGGAATGCAGCCCTTGCCTTCTAAACCTTAATTCTAGTTTAGGTCTAACTGAGAGACCGTCTGTGGCTTTGATGTTTATCGGTAGGACAGAGGCTGGCTGTTCTCAGATCTGTTTGGCTTTTCTGCCTGACCATTAACTCAGAGAAATGATGGGCCTGATTCTAGATCGACATAAAACAAGTGAATTGTGAAGATACTTTTTTTTTTTGTGGTGGTGGTGAAATTTTTAGTGACACGTTTTCTGCTGAGAAAGATCGATTTAAAAGTGGGCGATATCAGGCCGAGTAGTTATTTTCACATTTTCGAGGCAACTCAAACAATAACACATCGGAACGTGCAGATGCAGCAGCAAAAAGTGGTGCCTGCATCATTTCCAGGATCCTCCGGGAGGTTCACCTTCAGATGTGGTGATGGGTTTCTGGGGAAGGCATTGCTCCTCTTTCCACATCCCCCTCTTTCTCCTTGCCTCTGACAATCTCTTTACTCTTACTTAGAGTGTTCATGCCCTAATTAAGTGGTGACTCAATATTTCCTGAGCACCGCTAGGCAAATAATAAGAGTGGGTCCTTATTTGATTGAAGATGTTGCTGTTGCAATGGTTTTAGAGAGTTTGGAGGTTTATTGTTTTGTTTTTTTTACAAATAGAGGGTTTTGCTTGTTCCCTTCTTGCATTTTCTTTGGAAGTCCATTGATGAGTCAGGAACAGAGCTTGTTTGGATTACATCTTGAGGAAGAAGCCATCTGGGTTAGGGAACAAGCTGCAGGTTTTGGTTGTGTTTTTTTTTTTCCCCCAACATTGGCTATTTAGTGGCAATTCAGGAGGTTTGCTTTGGCTTCAAAGGCTTCGGGACTGCATCCTGAGTATTGTGCTCTTGAACAAGTGTTCAGCAGTTGTTCAACAGGCTGAATGTATAACCATGGGTTATGACCACTATAGTCTGGCTTTTAAACTTCAACTGTTTCTCAGGTGTTTGCTTTAAAAACATCTGTGGTGGCTTGATGTCATTTCTTTGCAGTTGTAGTTATTGATATATACATATATACACACACACACATTAATGTTTTTGAGCAAATGGAGGAGCTACACAACTTCAGTCTGCAAGAGGCTGCTGAGATTTTCTAAAACCTCTGCAGGAGCATTTTTGAATTATTCTTTTATTTTGCGCTTATTTGTATGTCTTACAAGGAGGTTGCAGAGATCAGTGAATCAAGATTCTCATTTTATGGACTTATCATTTTTTTTGGCAGCTGTTTGATTTCTTTGAGGTAAATAGGGGAGAGTTCAGGCAAAGTTTATTTCCAGAAGTGCTAACTTGAGCAGCCAAATGTGTACAATAAGCAGGACAGAGCAAATCCACAATTATTCCTCTCCTTTCCTGAGCTTATTTTCTTTCCTATAGACCCGGTTTTTATTACTCGTACTGTTTGTTTATTGAATGGGTGCCTCCTGCCCACTGACAGGATGAACTTCCTTGCACTGCTTGCACAAATACCTTGGCTTGCCCTGATGAGACTGTGTTTGAGAGCAGAACCTTTGTGCAGCCTCTAATCTTGGCCAGTCCTTGTCCTTTTCAGTAAGCTTGTATGGGGGGGGGAAAAAGCTAGTGGGTCAACAGGCAACGTGGGAATGGGAGATAAATGATGCAACTGCTGCACTTGCTTGGAGTATCAATTATTTTTCTTACATGAAAATTTCATGATGATTTCATGGTACTAGCCTTACTCTGCCTTTTCTTCTTCCGTTCTCTCTTCATGTGCGTCGTGGAAGTTGATCATAGAATCACAGAATCACCAAGGTTGGAAAAGACTTCCAAAGGTCATCCAGTCCAACCGTCTACGTACTATCAATATTTCCCCACTAAACTGTGCCCTTCAGTACAACATCTAAATGTTTCTTGAACACCTCCAGGAACAGTGGCTCAGCCACCTCCGTGGCAGCCTGTTGCAGCTCCTGATTGCTCCTTGCCTTGATATGGTTGTGAGCTGTTTTGCTTAAAGCCCTGCATTTTCTTGTGGCCGCACAGGAGCTCCAGGCGTCAGCTCTCACTAGAGGTGAACTCGTGTCTGGAGCTTTCCTGAAGGATATGAGATCAGCTTTGCTCTGAGATCTCAAAAAGCCTTAAAAGCACAAACTGTGAATTTGAATTGCATTGATCTCCTGCAAGGAAAACGTTTAGGCAGACAGAGTATTTATCCAGGCTGCTGAAAACAATCAGGAAACTATGGAGATGGAACAGTATTGCCCACTAACCATGCCCGTCTGTGCCACATCTCCACAGTTCTGAAATGCCCCCAGGGATGATGATTCCAACACCTCCCTGGGCAGCTTGTTCCAATGCATTGCACTCTTTTTCCTAATACCCAACCCAAAATTAAGAAGATTCATTATGGGAAAAAAAACCTTTCTTTCGCAGGTGTTTAAAAAGAAAAACAAAACTCATCAGCAGACAAAACCTTAGCGTGCCTGGCATGGGTGGTGATAGGAAAATGGACAGAGAGAAAAGAGAAAATGTCAATTGGTGAGACTGCAGAGCCCTTCTGTGGGCTGTGCTTTGACTGGATTTCCTCTCATCTGGCCTGTGAGTTGGTGGATGGTTTTGTAATTTGTCTTAGACGTTTTCAGGTTGTGACTTGCCCAAAAGGACAACCTTCCCAGGTCACATCTTCCAATGGCACTGATGTCTCTGTCCCTGGTTCCTGCCTCTCTGGTTATGGCCATCACTGAGCATGGCCTTATTCAGTGAAAGAATGGTATGAGCAGGTATTTATAGATTTCTCCCAGCCCCAACTCTTCAGGCTTGTGGGAATTGGGGATAGCAACCATCAATATATATTTACTTATTGTTTAGTGTCTTCTAAATGCTTTCTAACTTTTGGCCTCGCTGAGATCCACGTTTTAATTATGTTGTGGAAGGAAACAAAGCGATGTGGCTCCATTGATATCAAACAGGGAAAAACTGTTATACATCAATTTGGGAAATATGTTGCCGTTCTACTTGAAGTGCGTTTCCTATGGGTTCGCAGCATGCCACTCTTTGATGTGGCAGCAGGAAAAGCTGAGCATATCTAAGAGTAACAAGGCTAATAGGAAATGCAGAATTAAGCATACTAGCAAAAACATTTGTCTTCATTTTAAAGAAATAGGAAAAAAATAAGAGTACATTAAAAATTAAGAATGGTGACCTGAAAAGTAGAAGTTGTATGCGGAGGTGTCCAGAAGATGTGTGTGTATGTTAAAAATCCATTCCATCTGGCTTATGTTCTTCTTGAGGAAGGGGATTTTGGTTATGTGACTGAGCATATGAAAGTGACTTTTAATAGGAATTTTGATTAGTCTTCCCTTACAGTCCTTTAAAAGGAAGGAGAAAGATGATATTAACTCTTAATTTAAAATGAATAAAATGAAATTTCAAGTATTTTCTGGATAGCGTTTGAAAATACAGAAGTAATGAAAAATCTGATTTGTTTTATTCTCGGTGGGATCTGTCTTTTTATACTATTTAGCTGCCCTTTGGGCAATAATTAAGATATAATGGATACTCCATATTCAGTCCTCTGTATGCCCAGCCTGGGCAGTATGGGGCAGTTTTTCGTAACTAAGGAGTTGTACAGGGAAACTAGCAATACAAAATCTGGTTTTAATAGTCCTATTAAATCCTCTTTTATCTGTATTAGCTGGAGTCTGCTTCAGTTTGGAGAAATAATGCGGGACCCATTGGCTTCAGCAGGGTTTTAATGAAATTTGAGATAGCTGCTCTTTTGGGTTGGTGTTTTTTTCCATTCTGGTGTGTCGTCTCTCTGTTATATTTATATCTCCTACTTGGGAGATCCCCCAGATATTCTCATTTTCAAGAGGAGGGTTGATTTGACCAAGGCACTTGAAAAGGCTTCTGTGGATTCCTGCTTTGTCAGCTGGTATATATTTATTTACATGCATAGACATGATCATAAATAATTCACCATTCATCTCAACAAGAGGAAATTACATGCTACATTATTCAACAAAGACACTGCTGGTTGTGTAAAGAGTGTAAGCTTCTGTTGCTGAACCGACAGCAGTTTTGCAACTAGAATAAAAAGACATAAATGGTTTATTACCGACTCAAGTCTCAGATTTTTCTTCTGCCTGCAATTTGCTTCCTACTTCAGTCAGTACCGAAATACAAAAAAGGTAAACTGTGTCTTTGATTACACCTGCTGGAAATGCTGAATGGGAGAAGTGTCAAAGAGATGCTTTGGATTGCTTTGTTTTGTGGGATGAATGAGGAAAGCTTGGGCTGCTTACACTGGGGAAAATCCTGGTGTGCATCCTGCACTGCACAGTGAAAGAATGGGGAATGAATTTAATTAAAACCTCTTGGTGAAGAGAGGGAGTGGCTGTAGGGAATTATGTTCTGGCTTTTGTGTATTCATCACAGTGAGGTTTTATGACATGAACACAACAGTGGGAAATCATATGAAATGTAAGTCTGCAACTAACACTTCCAGTTCCACCTCTCTGTGTTCTATTAGCTGAGTAATGCCATACTGCCGTGTGGTAGGTCTTCAGAGATCATCTAATGAAGCAGCTTGTTGCAGTGTGTAAGCTGGCAGAGTTATGGTTGCTGGTGAACTTCAAAGTTTCCCTCCCGACTGGTGTGATTAAGATCTCATTTATGCTGTAGCCCAAGCATATTTCTTTTTTCTTTTGCCCTTGTATCACCTTCCCCATAAAGCATTTTGCTCAGCTTGTGAAGGTGTAGTTGGCAAGATTTTTCCTTGAGTTTATAATATATTCACCGCACCTGGTGAGGGCTCAATAAATTCCCGTCCATTTTATTAACATGCAAATGGATATAAAATTGTATGGAGAAGCTTATGCAGCGTTTGTATGATCCTGTGCTCTGGATCCATTAATGCATCTCTGATGGCTCTTTTAAGAAGTTTGAGAATTAAAGTCAAGTACCCAAACCTTGAATTGATTGTGCAGGAGCGGCTGAGATCAATCTGTTCAGCCACGAACACCAAGTGAGTTTCAGGTCCCTATTAGAGGAGGACTGGAATATAAAAGTACATTGTTCTTACAGCAGTGCATAGTAACTGGTCCCTCTGAGATGTGGGCTGATTGTCAAAGTGGAGGAGCTAAGGGAGGATGGACTGCACAAAATCACATGTGTAACACCTAGTGTGTTTAATGCTGTATGGTTCTTTCTAGCTGTCCAGATGTTACAGCTAGCAACGTAACCTGCTGTCTGTTCTTTGTGCATTTTACTTCTTTCACCTCCTTTTTTTCTACCCCGGTGAAAATATCTGCTCAGGTGCCGTATTGCCACCTGAACAGTTGACTGACAAAGTGGAAACTTTTCCCTTGGTGACAGAATCTCCCTTCCTTGTCCTCCCTCTCTCCAGCAATTGGGACTGTCCATGTCATGGTGTTGGACGAGGTGATCTCCAGAGGTCCCTTCCCACCCTGATGAGAGAACTGCTGACCTTTTTCCCACTTCAATCTTGTTTTCTTCTCTCTCCTTGCCGTTACGTTGGTGCTGAAGAATGGAGGTGGTGGAGGAAGTAGGTGGCTGCTCTCACAGATGTCCACACGGGGATGGACAAAGTGATGGAACCGTTCTATCCAAATCAAGGGACAAAAGCCAAAATAAATGTTGACCTTCGAAGGCATATGTTACAACTTCATTTTTTCAACATCCTTTATTTTCCTTTTCGGCTTAGGTTTACTGTTTCTTTTTTTTTCTTCTTCTTCTTAAAATTGCTTTAAAATATTTCCTGTCTTTAGTTCCCAAACCGAAGTAATTCTTAGGATTCTTAGAAATAGAAAATGTAAGTATTACCTAGAATATTGAAGCACACGTGTCATCTGTCAACTTTTGTATTTGATCATTTGTCTTCTCCAAAGAGAGATTTGCTTTTGACCTGAAAATGTGGGTATTCCCAGTGAGGGATTTAATACACTCCAAAACCAGAAAGTCTAGAGGAACTACGCCTTAATGTGCATTAATTATGACCATCCCTTTGAAGGGTGATCACTTGGTTGCACGTTTAAGTGTCTGCTTTGAATTCTGCCTGCAATCATAGAATTGCTCAGGTTGGGAAAGACCTTAAAGAACATCAAGTCCAACTGCAACCCTAACCATAGTACCATCACAATGCCAAGTGTAAGCACAAAGGTTAGCACAAACAACTCTGAATACCTCTGGCCACTTCTTGGTGGTGAGCAACCATGGTGAGGAAGTGCTTAGCAAAGGATGGCACATGCCCTTTGCAGCAGGGTCCTTCAGCCTGCACGCGGCACCCAAAAGTGCTCGAGTGCTTGGAATGAGGAAGAATCCACTTGAGTGGTTCCTGCACAACCTCACCTGTACTGAAGTGCTGGCATTTGAGAGGATTTGCTGGGTCAAGGCCTTGTCTTGGATTTGCTGTGCTGATGGTACGTTTCATTTAACTAACACATCTTGACGTTTTTATTGAGCGGTACGTTTTCAAGATATATTTGACAAGGAATGCTGAAAGCATCTTGCTGACTTATCTCTGTGTTACTGGTAGTTGCTCTTGTCCCAGAACCATTAGGTCCAGAAGCCAGAGATCCTGCTGTGAATTTTTGCTTATGTCTGTATGTCAGCCCTTCAATTTACTGAATGCTTTCCTTGTGGCTTCTTTGATTGGCTGTTGTTTAACTTTCTTCCCTATGGTCTTGAAAGCAGGCTGTTGTCCCTGCCTCATCCTCTGACCTGGGTTCCTGCCTCATTTTGGGGAAGTTAATGTAAGGCTGTCATGCACAGCGGGTGAGAATTCAACCTGTGTTACTGGCTGCTACCCAAAAAGAGCAGATTAAAAGCTGTTACAGAGGTCAGTGAGCAGATGAAGGAGAGACAGTGGTGTTACCTGTGGCTGCCAGAACTATTTGCTGATGTGGGCAGGAGTGTGGGTGAAAAGAAGCAGCAACCCGTTGTAGACCTGAAGGCAAGCATTTCCCAGGTTTAATGTCGTGAGTGCTGTAATTAACGTACTTAGCATACAGGAGACGTCTTTCAAATGCTAGTGTGAAATTGCTGGTGATGGATTGTAGTTCTGCCTTAACCTCGAATGAAGGTGAACATAGGTATTACTCAGTTTGCTGTTCTGTGTGACAGTACATATGGCTTTGTTTCTTTAGGTTGCACAGCACAGATCCTTGAGAACATCTCTGGGACGATGAAGCTTCCAGGAGCAGCAGCCTGGTTTGGGATCTGAGTGCTTTAAGAATATCTGGGGATTTCTACCCACGTTTGCCTATTCCAGTATAAATCAGAGGACGATGAATTCATTTTATTTTTTGCATATTTTCATACTACATAACAATTTTTCTTCTTTCCCATTTTGTTCAATGGGAAAAACTTGAGCCAATGGTGCAGCTGATTCTCGCTTTGCCACGTTCCTCCTCCTGAGCCAAATTCTTGGAAACCACGTCCACAGTACGTCTATTTTTGTAGCTGGTGTTCTTTTTTCTGCATATGCCACATGTCGCTTTTGGAGTGCTACTGACTATTCTGGGTTGAACCTGCCCTTTCACGTTGAAGAGAATTCATAGAATCACTCAAGGAATTAAGCAATTACGCTCTTGCAGAAGATGACTCATGCTTCAGAAATGTTTTTGTGGCTGTCCTTGGCTTGTTAATACAGGAGTTTTAACAGTATTAATATGAGGCATTGCATTAATTGTTGCATACACTTATTACCAAATGACTTGCACAGACAGTGTTTCAGATGCCGCGGCCATAGCCACAATAACCAGAAGTGTCCTGTTTGCAAAGGAGAAAATAGAATCCCTTTGTACGCTGATAGCAAGCAGATGAAGTTGCTTGCAGTTTTGGAAGTAAGGACTGATCACAGTGAAAGCTGGAATGGATTTTTCTGCTTGAAGAAGGGGAAGCTATGCAGCTTAATATTTGGGTTGATTATAATGACTCTAGTGATGGCATCCTATGTACTGACTGGAGCCAAGCACGGCCTGTTGTTAATACCATCTCCCTTCCATTACGGAGCTTTTACTAGCAATCCAAGCTTAATGGACAATGAAAGCCTTAGTGACATGAAAGACCATTACCAGCCTTCTAAAATTAATATTTCATACATAAAGGATTATCCAAGCATTAAATTAATTATTGACACTATTACTTCAAAGATAGAGTTTATAACGAGACAGCGCCCTGGTTTAGAAGAGCTGAGGAAACAAGAGCCACATGTAAGTATGAATTAAAGCTTCTGAAACTGCTGCATGCTGGTTTGTTTCGAGGATTTGGGGTCAATCTTCTGAGACAAAAACAGTGCAGCTACTCTGATGTTTGCATTGTGATTCACACCACCCAGAGCCTCCTGATTTACGCCTGTTGAAAAGCTGATGTTACAGACCGCATCCTTCTGAGTCACAGGCGGAATGGATGGGCTGTCTAAACGGTCTTGACACCTGAAACAGAAAATCAGGCGGTCTTCCGACAGCTGTACGATCTAATTGAATTGAGAACCTTGTCTCACTCAAAGTCATTCTGAGTTAGTCACTTTTGCCAGCACCCTGAAATGATAAATAGGAAAGCAGCTTTTCTGTCGGCAGCGTGCATTCCTGAAAAAAAAAAACACTGGGCATTGCAAACTCTGTAGTTCAGAGTGACTGTCGTTCAGACTGGAAGTTAATCTGAGCATTGCAACTTTGACTTGAAAAATTAATTCCTGGGATGGCAGTGAGGTGTGGAAGTATGGATCTGCATTCTGGCCTTAAAATCAAAGCATTGCCCATTGTATTCCTCTCCCGGTCCAGCTGTTTGCACTGGATTTGGTTCCAATGCCACTAGAAGAAAAAAAAAACCTAAGGAGTTACATCCAAATATTTTCTATTGTTTGCTTACTGTGCTAAGTTGGAAAAATAGAATTGCCATTTTTTTGCTGCCTGTACTGAAGTCGTTGTTCTTTATGTTTCAGATGTTTTCAGTAATTCCTGATAAATTCCTTCCAAATAGCAAGAATCCTTGTTGGTATGAAGAGTACAGAGGGAACACAACCACAGACCCTTACACAACAAACTCCTATGCACTCTATTCAAAGCGATTTCGAACCATATTCGATTACCTCAGGAAGGTGTTTTGGAACCACTTGTACCATTACAAGGACAAACACTACCGGCTGCGCTGTCTGCCCCATTTCTACATCATTGGGCAGCCCAAGTGTGGGACGACGGATCTGTACGACAGGCTTCGGCTGCACCCTGACGTTCGGTTCTCAGCCATCAAGGAGCCTCACTGGTGGACAAGGAAGCGCTTTGGTGAGTCAACGTGCCTTCTGGTATTCAGGAGTGCTGCCTCTGTGAAGCTTTGATGCTTTTTTTGTATATATCCGGGATGAATATGCTGGATTTGTTGCGTGCTGACTTACCTTGTTTAAAAAAATATATATCCAGGTGACAAATGCTTTTGTTTGGTGATATTTTGGGTTAAACCTTTGGAGATGATGCACGTTAGGGGTCTGGAGCACAAGTCTTATGAGGAGCCGCTGAGGAAGCTGGGATTGTTTAGCCTGGAGAAGAGGAGGCTCTGCGGAGACCTCATTGCACTCTACAACTTCCTGAAGGGAGGTTGTGATGAGGAGGGTTTGGCCTCTTCTCCCAGGCAACAAACAGGACTCAAGGAAATGGCCACAAATTGCACCAGGGGAGATTTAGCTTAGATATAAGGAATAACTTTTTCTCTCAAAACGTGGTCAGGCACAGGAAGGGGCTGCCCAGGGAGGTGGTGGAGTCACTGTCCCTGGTGGTGTTTGAGAGGAGTCTGGATGAGGTGCTACGAGATATGGGTTAGTAGTTTAGTGGGTAGTAATGCTGATGTTAGGATGGTTGGAGTAGATGATCTTGTAGGTCCTTTCCAACCTCGTGATTCTATGACTTTGTTTCATCTGGTTTGTTAGCGATGGTTTGGAAAATCTAGAAAAAAAACATTGAAATCTAGATGAAACTGGTGCTGTTTTGTAAAAGCAGGAAGAATAACAGCTGGGTTGTGATAGGAGATATAAAGAATAACGGTAACCATTTTGCTTTGCAACATTTTTTTGTAAAGCCTTTCTTAAATGAATAGTGCTGGGTTGGTATTTGATACATGGGTTTCTTCAGTCCTTCTGATTCAGTAAAATACAACTGGTTTTGATAGCAGCTTTGGTAGTGTCTCTAGGCAGATGCTCTGTGTGAGACAGCTCTCTCCCACTGAGGAACCTGGATGTATTTTTAATGCTTTCTCTCCTGAGTGCCATCAGTATTTCATGGCATGACTCTTCATCTCTAGAGGCAGACAGCAGCTGAGGTTATGGCCTGCTGGAGCAAGGCACATCCATCTCTTGTGGTTGCTTCTTCAGAGGGCAGCTGAGAGCTGTGGACCTGACTGCATCATTTTATCCAACTGAAGTGTTTATGTCCTTTGTGTTCTCTTTCTCCTGGGTGCCAGCGTGGGTCAGTCTCATGGTTAAAGACTAGATGAGACTCGGCAGGTCCAATTTCAGTTCTTGGCTTTGCTGTGTGCTTAGTGCTTTCCTTAGTTCTCAATTTATTCCACCCAGGCTCTGTGTTTTCCCACTGTAATAGAGGTTGTCCTGCTCAGAGCTAGGACAGTGGTATCAAAGTTCACAGGCTTTTCAATGATACAACCATTTCCAGGAGGAATGTGCTGGTTATTTTTCAGTGACACTGTCTACGCTTCTATTAGAGGAGTTCTGGTCTTCATTGCTTGCTGGGGTGGGCTCAGCCACGGATCTGGGATTTCTAACCTATACAGAAATGGCTTTAGTTTTTTTCTCAGGATTTGTATTTTCTTTCTTGGCAAGTGCTGTGAGAAAGTAGATCATTTCAAACTCTGATTGGTAGCTCATATGTAGCATAGCACAAAAGTAGCTCAGAAGCAGTGAGCTTAGCTTTCTTTGTTTCTAATACAATTAACCCTCTTCAAAGTATTTTAGACATTTAGGAAATGTTATAAATTAAGAGTTAAAGCGAAATAATGACAATGCAGTTTTGCTTTTGAGATAACTAGCTCCAATTCTGGAGATGCTGGAGGTACCAGTTGAGAACTCAAACAAGAAGCATCTTGGTTACCAGGGAGCTTCGTGGGAAGGAGCTCATTCTGCACAGGCAGAGTCTGGCTGAAAATGAAGGATAAGAACTGCCTGCTGGGCTGAGGGTGGAAAGTCAGATCAGTGAGGGAAGTAGATTTGAGACTTGGACACTGTGAGTGCCACGCTGCTTCTCTGTGGGTCTGGAGGTGCGGGGACCATCAGCAAAGTCAACTGTAGAAGATCGTGCCTTCCATGAGAGTATCTCTTCCATGACAACTTCCTTTTCATATTTTTTTTTTAATGTTTTTAGTTTTTTAAAGCTGAAGAATGAGGAAAGCTTGCAGAACCAGGGATCTTGTTGGGAGGGAGATCGGTAGAGATGACCTGTTGATCATCTCAGGCTGTCTGCCATTCAGGAAGACTAAATTTTTGTTGCCCCAGGTGTCCTTTGTCTGGTGGTTGCTATTTGGATGGGGAGGTGCATAAAACAAATAGTCTAAGCTGTGAAACTGAGTCAGCACCTTTTAAAAGCCAGCTTGTGGCTATGACCCCTGTGCTGCTGGCTATTAAGTCATTCAGTTTCTAACACTTATCTGGAGAAGAAAGTCTCTTTGTTCGATGGCATTCTCTAATTCAGGGATTTTTACAAGACTGACTAATTTCAGCTAAAGCCAAATAACCCTCCTGGGAAGGTCTCATTTCACAAGTCATCGCTTTCCCGTTCTGCTGGGATGGTAGATGCTTGGCAGGACTTTGCCCAGCTTGACTGTCTCTCTTTCCTGGCCCTTAGCCACAGCTTCCACTCATGGGTGTGGGGTAACAATAAAAATAAATTGACACTGTGCGTGCAGGGGGAAGGCAGGTGTCATTGAACGTGCCTTGGAGTGTGAGGTGGTAGAGGAGAAAATAAGGTGCCAATGTGGAGCCTTGCTTTCCTACTTCTGAAAGAGGAACACATGAATGATTTCCCAGTTCTCTGGTTTTGCTGAGTGTATGCTGATTTGCGTGTTTGGCATTAGAGTCTGATTTTAGTCTCAATACAGTAACTCTAGTGGGAGTCCATATTACTCTGGTTCATACTGATGTAAATGTAAGCAGAATCTGGTCTTTTATATTCATACTTTAAAGCTAAATTTAGAAGAAAATAAATACAAGCTATTCATGCAGGAGCTATAAAACAGATTACTTAAGATATCTGCTATCACTGTGAATTTATGGCTTAATCGTATAGTATCTTGCATCTCAACTACTTCATTATTGGCACTTCTGTCTGAGTGTTGCACTTCATGGCTCTAATTTTGTGCTGCTGTTAGCTGGCTGAGATCCAGAAATGTTAACGAAGCTGTCTTCATCTACCCAGCAGTTAATCTTGCCCTGCCATATATACATTTTCTAACTTCTCTCTTTTCACTGTTTCTAGGAATCATTCGTCTGAGGGATGGATTTCACGATCGCTACCCAGTGGAAGATTACCTTGATCTGTTTGACTTAGCAGCTCATCAAATTCAGGGTGTGCTGCAGAGCGAGGCAGCAAAAGAGCACAATGAGATGAATAACATCATAATCGGTAGGGCAGATACGGCTTCTGATGTGTTTGTATCTGTGGGCCTGTAGCATCTGGAGTTGATGCGTGAGAGGGGCACTTTTAGTTGTGACTGATTCGCTGCATGGGGCTGCTGGTATTGGTTTCCTCTACTGTGTGTGGGTAGTGCAGAAGTTGTTATAAGAACGTGGTTTGAATTTTGTTCTTATTACAAAGGGTTTGCCTGTAGCTTCAGGTTCAAACACTGCAGTGGTGTATGTTTTCCCCAGGCATAGCAACACAACTCCAGTTGGCTGTTCTCAGGCTCAATCATGAGAGGTGTATAGACAGAGGGGTCACCATTTTGTGTGCCATCATCCCTATGTAGCCTACAGTGGACTGAAGTAAACGTGGTGAAACCCTTGAGCTGTTTTGTTACCAGCAGAGATAACACAAGTTCCTAGTAGGAAAAAAGCTGAGGCTATCTTGTGGAACTAAGAAGCATGGTACAGGATCCAATCAGAAGATAATTTTATGGCTCCCTTTGATATTGTTATTAGGAATGTAAAGGTCCAGTTCAGAATGCGATTGTGTTGCTCTGTATGGAAGCCTGTGGTCAGGTCCAGGCTCCATGAAGGGTGCCTGGGTTTGCTCTCTGCAACACATAGCAGCCAGTGCAGCATTGGGCAACAGGGTTATGGTGCCTGTGAGGAAAGTCAGCATGCGTTCATAAGTTCTGGTTTTGCTTTCTGCTGGAAGCAGAAAGCCAAGGGGAAGACGCTTTGGCCTCAAAAGCTGTCAGGGAAACCAGATGTTTCCATGAAAAGACTGGTTTGTTGGAAAGAGACCCTTGAAGTAAGTTCAAGTCCTACAGAATTTGGGGATTTTGCTTCCCCCCCTTGGAGGGAACACCCTCAGAATCTTCATCGCATTCTGACAAGAAAAAATAATGAACCTACTGTTGACTTGATGAAATGGTGACCTTGTCTTCCATTGCCTGGCCTTGGCTGCAGTCATGTCTGTGTGACACCGCCTCAGCCTCTCTTGAAGTCTGCCATCTGCACTACCAAATATTCAGTGCTGAGCGAAACTTGTAAGGCTAAGAAATGTTGGCATCAAGGACATCTGCAGCTTTTCCTCCTACTTACAGTAATATCTCCTGCCCTTTCATGGGTGAAGTGTTTATACTAATTATATTCCCTAATCTAATCAGCAGTGTACATCTTTGATTACTTACCTCCTGTTGTAGCTTTTTCTGGAGCTCGATTGTGTTTCTTTTTCCTGTAGTCTCATTTCTTGATTCATTAAGGTTCTGTTCACCTGGTTTTTTTTTATTAAGTTTACAGGAAAAGTCTTGAATGATTATTCTCATTAAGTCATTTTTTTTATTACCTTGGTTAAAAAGAACCAACACACACAGCCCACAACAACACTAAAACAAAGCTAGCTTGTCTAGCTTGAATTTGTGTGAGTATCAGGTTTGCTTAGAATCCTCCTTAGAATTTTCTTATTTTGGGTGATCGGAATCAAAAATCTAATTAAAGCTGTAAGCATTTCAGCTGTTCATCACGCTACGTTATTTTGAGAACTTCAGCTTTGTTGGATGTTTTACTTAATGAGCAATAATTGCATTTTTGCAAACAGAATGATGTCTGCTGAGAGGTGAACCAAAGCGAACAGTGCTGCTCTAGCTTGAGGCATTCCGAGCAGGACTTGTTTATCTGTGATCATTAATAGGATGAGCTTGCAAGATTGTCTTTTGAAAACATGATATGATTATAATCCATTAATGACCAAATATAGAAGTTATACATTTATTATTTGGGCAGCTTAGTAATTCATGTGTTCTTTAAGTCCATAAGAAAAGATAATTTTTTTTGGTTGCTCTGCAGTAATGAGACATAAATTAAACACTGCTGGTAATTATCTCACGTCTAGTATGGCTCACTCTCTTTGCAGATATTAAATCTGTATTATAACACAGAAGAGAATACTGTAAAATTACTTAGGAGGTGTTTTTTTGGCTGTTAGAGGAAATTAAAATTGTAAGAGTCAGGAGAGACCAGAGTTATTTTATTTATTTATTTTTTCCCCCTTTTTAATTCCCGATGGCCATCTTGGTTTGAGAAGAGTTGCCTTGTGGAACCCAAGCTCTCCAGGGCTGTGTGCATTAGGGAAGCACCTTAAGCTTCTGTTAATGCTTCAGTGTTATTTGGTGTCTCTGTCCTTTGCTTCTGCCCCACATGTGGATGCTGGTAGTGGCAGCTGATCTAGCTGAGATTATTTCTGTGGAGTATTCTGGTCTGTGGCATTAAGAATATCATCCCATTTATGGCTAAGTGCGATGACTTGATTTAGTTCAGCTGGCACCTGTGTATGCAGATGTTGTGTTCAGCTTTGTTCACTCTGCATGAGCTAATTAGGGAAAATCCTATAGAGAGTGTTAAATATCATCAGAGGTCTTTGGAGCAGAGGAGTATGAAGGAAGATCAGAAAAGAACAGAGGAAGGGGCTGCATATAAGAGGGCATGGAGATGGTGGGGGCCTGCAGTGCAGTCAGAACATTTCCCATTGTAAGGACCATGAAGCACAGGAATAGGGCTCTTACTGAGGTTCTAGACCTCAATCATCAGCATGATTTAGGCAAACACTGCTCAGGAAGTGTATTCAGCGCAGCCCGTCCTGCTGGGGAGATGTCATGGTGACTGCCCAAGGCCCTTCCATCCCCACAGCACATTATCCTGTCACTCTGGGCATGCCCCATGTCCTCCTCTGTTGGCACAGGTACAGCTGTGTGATGCTTCCTGGCCTGGCCATCTCCTGTTTGTCCTCTTTTGGGTCTTTTATGCTTCTGCTTTGCTCAGCATGGGATCTGGGCCGAGTGCATTTTAACTGATGAGTCAAAGCACGCTGATGATCATGCAGTGCCTTGGCTAATTAATTTAGAGCGGAAGAGCAGAGCTGTTGTGGACACCCAGCTTTAGCCAACAGACCTGATCTCCTCCCTTTGAAAAGAGGCAAAATGAACATGACAGAAGATTAATGTGTTTTCTAACAACTCCAAGACTTTACTAATGAATCACATTATGCTAAGTTGGTTTGGAACAAATACCTATTTCACTTTGTGTTTTGGCAATCTTTTAAAGTCTTTATTGGATTTTCCCAAGGGAGGAAAACAAGGAAAATCATGTGAAAGTCTACAGGTCTGCAACATTATTATTTTTTTATCTCATCACCTTTGATTAAAGAAAAAAAAAAGGAAAATCTCATTAACAAGAATTAGCTTTCATTAAACTTTCAAAGTGTGGAAGATGCCAAAAGGTTTTTATGTGTGTTTTATTAACGTATCCATGCCACATGAATACCAGTATGACTTCAAAAGAGAGGGAAGGCTGAACCATTCACAGTGTCATACCAGATCATTTTTTCAGTAGTTGAAGCATCACACACCTTGTTCTGGCAGAGGTGCTGCTGCTTGTGCTTCTCCCTCCCTGTAGCACTGCTTAGGAGTGAGTAGCATAAGAATCTAAGAATGTAAGAATCTGACACTTAACCATGTGTTAATCTTTCATACTTGACTTCTTTCATAAAGGGATGCTTGGAATTGCAGCGACTGAATTCAGTGCCAGTGCTTTTTTTTTTGTTGTTGTTCAATATTTCCCACGTGCTAGCCAACACTCCTGTTCTAAGCAATACTGATCCACTGGAGTGCTGGTTGCCACTTCTTTCACTGCTTTGTTGCAAGCTGTAGCTTGCAGTGTGAGTGTTCTGTCTCTGGGGAGCAGCAGCCAAAGCAGTCCGCAAGAACCAGCGAGGTGTGCTGGAGTTTGCAGCTTGTAAATGGTCTACACCAGCTATCAGAATTCCACTCTGATACAAGGAATGAAACGAGTTACCAGCAGAGATGCTTTCTGTTTCCAGGGGAAGCCAGTGCCTCCACCATGTGGGACAACAACGCGTGGATTTTCTTTTACGACAACAGTAGCGAAGGAGAACCTCCCTTTTTAATCCAGGATTTTATCCACGCCTTCCAGCCAAATGCCAAACTTATCATCATGCTGAGAGATCCTGTTGAAAGGTGAGCAAGGGTTGTGTTGTAAAAGACATTTATATGCCTCAGCATAAGTAATTCTCTGAAGTGCATCAGTTCATATTCAATAACAAGCTTTATGTCTTCAAGGGCACACCACTCCAAATAAATAAGATTGCAAAGAGCTCCAGAATCAGCAAGTGACAAACTTTTTTAGTAGTAAAATGCTTAGTGTACCACTCGAAGCTCATTTAGACAGTGTTATCTTGCTGAACTAACGAGTGCTCAGGAGCTCACCCTTGGACTTCCTGACTTTGTGAAGGAAGGGCTTTATTATTGCGAAAGCGTAAGATGCTGGTTACCTGGAAATGGTTTTCCAGCGTTTTGGCCACAAATGTCCTTTCAATCTGCATTTCACTCCTTTTTCTCTCCAGTCTTCCTCCAGTCTTTTAGGGGACTTCTTTCTGCTGTGTCCTCTGCAGGAGGAGTATGAGGAGGATAGATACTGGGGAGGGTGGAGGAGACCTTTTCAGGTGCCTATTCAGGTTACTTGGGCCAGGTCACGGGGGTCCCTGTCCCTGGAGGTGTTTGAGAAGTGTAGAGATGTGGCACTGAGGGACATGATCAGTGGGCATGGTGGGGGTGGGCTGGGCTTGGTGATCTTAGTGGTCTTTTTCAAGCTATGACAGAGGCAAGCAGGATGCAGATGTCAGCAGGCACCTACTCATGAGCTCCAGAGCTGTGCAAGTGCTTCCCACCTCCCATGATGGCAAATACAGTTCTCAGCTTTTAACTGGTTCTCCTGACCTCAGGATTGAGCAGATGATAATTTTATGCGAGAGAAGTGGCTGAAGTGGCTCCCTCATGTAAATTATCAACAAATTCCCTGATTGCTTTAACCATCCTCCATAATGCATGTGCCAGCTATAATAAGGATGGGATGAAAAGTGAGCTTCACCTCCCTTAATGTCTTTATAATCAGTTGGCTTCTTTTTGTTTACAATTCCCAGTGCCCTTGTTGGTGACAGCTCATCTGAGTGGCAGAAGGGGCACCTGGGGACAGTCACCTTGCAATATTTGGGAGGGTGAAGGAGCTGCACAGAGCCTGGTGCATGAGAGGCCCCCCAGAATGGGGGATGTTTGTAGAACCTCAAGGTTTGGGGTGGTGGGCATCTATATCCCATTGTAATGGATGGGCATAGAGGGTAATGACTTTAAGGAGCCGGAACAGCTGAAATCCCAATCAGTGAAGGTTTTATTTCCAAGCAGATGTCCCCAGAATTAAAAACAGATGGGAAGAAATATAGAAAATCTCTTGCTCTGCAGAGAGAGAGCTTTTCTTCAGTATTGTAGCTTTCTGTAAGATGTCAGTAAGTCTTTAATGATCTGGGTTTATTTTAATGGAGGACTAGAAATACTGAGCACTCCTATTAAGCCTTTCAAACAACTGACATCCTGCCCATGCTGTATGTGATGCCTCCTTTACCCCATACCTCTGTCTGAGCTCATCATTGCAGTTTTTGAGCACTCTTGGGCATCGGTGTCCTCAGCACTGCATGGTCTGTGTACTGTGCTTAGTTCTGTCGCTCTGCTCTGAAATAGAGCTTTTCCATTTAAATACATTTTTTTTTCCTTCCTTTTATTGCTTATAAAACAGGACTAATCCTTAACTTTCGTGGTAGTTTTTCCAAAATATAAACCAAGCTGCCAGTAGGATATATGGATAGATATATCTATATCCATCTATCTAGCTATATATATAGGCAGTCAGCATTAAATTAGTATCTGTAGGACATCACTGATGCAAACAGTCTGCTGAGGTGTTTTTCCAAGCAGTTCTCAAGGCTCCATGATCAAACACAACATACAGTACGTGGTATGGCAGAATAGTGTTAAATCTGTAAACTGAGAAACCTCTGCAAATTTTCTGCTTACACCACAAAGAACAAAGGTGGGATGCAGTGGCTGGGGCTGTGCACTGCCTGTGCAGCTGGGTGTCCTGTGGGCATGGGAGGTGATGCCAGGCAGCATCACCTAAGCACTGAGTTGGTATTTGCCAGATGGAAAGGACTGGGCAAAAATCAGGATTGTCATTCGTTCTTAATAGTTGGTGCATTGGGTGCTGCTGCCTCTTTTTTTTCCTTTTATATAGTTTGCTGTAACTTCTCTTTTAAGGGGTGTAAAAAAATTAAATGAAAACCAGTCTGCAACATATGCATCCCTTCTCTTCCTTTTTAAGTGAACAGAGAGTTTTCATTTATGTCACATGGGAATTAAGATCCTGTTGTTGCAAAACACCGAAATAAATAAGTGCAAAGGGGCTATTCCTGTGCTTAAGTGCTTTGCTGGATTAGAGCCGAATCTTTCCAAATGAAGCGATGAATTTTAAAGTACCTGTGGCAATCTAGGGAAGTTTAAAAATAAATAAAGCCAGCACAGTACAAAAGGCTGCCACAGCAATAAAATGAGCCAGTGTCTTTTGAATGAGGCTGATAGGATCGATGGACTTGTGTTGGGAGGTGCTATGGAGTTGTGATAGGCTGCAAACACAATGGGAAAGGAACTCCCTCTCAGGTGTTTTGAGGTTGACTAAGTAAGAAAGAAATTGATAATACCGTGCTCCACAGATGATTCACGGATGATTTATGCCACACTACAGTGTCTGCCTTGTGTCTTTTAACCAGGTGTTGCTGGAAGAGTTTAATCAAGTTCTTAAGGATTAACACACAAGTAGATCTGTTATTGCATCTCGGTTTTGGGCTGTTTTCCATTCCACTTTCCCCCAAGGGACAAGATTTTAGATGATCTTTTCTGAGCGATGTTAAACAACCACAAAACTTGTACTAAGAATTATGCCGTGAGGGGATACCTGCTGAGCTGCAGCTTAGAGGAATTCCTGCTGCTGGTGGCTGACACAGGGCTCTGCTCCTACCAAGAGATGGGGCCAAGTCCTGCCATCCTCAAAAAAGGAGTGGGACTGGTAATTTGGGGGAATTTTGAGAAGTTGATGTAGAATTTACTTGGGATTTGAGGTGGAATAACTGCAATAACTAGGACACCTGGAGTTTTTCCTGTTTTTGATGATGACTACTTTGGTAATTACAGGAAAAATCACAGTTTCTAACTCATCCCATTTCCCTTTTGGTTTTAGTTTTAAGGTTTTGAGGACTGTTTCTATCCATAGCAGTGTAGAGCATGTGGTACGGAGGGGTTCCAATATCACCTGAGACCAGTTCTACCGCACATGTAATGTATGTATGTTCACTGGAACAGGCTGGCACTGGAGCAAGTTACCCAAATGAGTTGTGGGTGTCCCATCTAGGTGGATGCTCAAGGCCGGGCTGGATGGGGCTCTGGGCAGCCTCAGCTGGTGAATGGCAGCCCTGTACAAAGCAGGCACTTGGAACGGAGTGGTCTTTAACGTTCCCTCCAACCTAAGCTATTCTGTATGTCCAAAAAGTTTGCATTTAGAAGGAAATACTTGCTCCTGCAATTTACTAGGGTTTGGATTTCACATGATGCTGACCTTGCAAGCAGGGATGAGGGTGAGCAGCTCCCTGGAGTAACTGCCATTCTGAGCCAAAACCCATCAAAATGAGTACAAAACGTGTTATTGCTGAACAGTGCGGGTGGGGCAGAGTTACTCACACATGGCTCTTCTCTCAATTCATGCCACTGATTGCAATTGTTATGTAAATAGATCTTCTTTCATTTCCTTTCTCATTTTCTCGCGCATATTTCATTCACAGATTGTACTCCGATTATCTGTACTTTGCAAGTGCTAATAAATCTGCAGAAGATTTTCATGAAAAAGTGGCGGAATCGCTGCAGCTGTTTGAGAATTGCATGCTGGATTACTCCCTTAGAGCCTGTGTCTACAACAACACCCTTAACAATGCCATGCCTGTACGTATTCCCAATGCCATTGGATTCTTTGCTTGTATAACAACACGCTGTGTCAAGGTTATAAAAATGCCTAAATACTATGCCTATAAGCATCAAGAAGTAAAATTCTCTTTTCGTTTGCAAAGCGGATGACATAAATATACATGCAGGCATGTAAAAGCTGATGTATTGGCTCAGCTGTCTCACCAGGCTGTTCCCTGATGAATGCCAACAGCAATAATATGGTTGTTCTATTGTGCAGGCATATGGGGAGCACATTTAGTGAAGATTGCAGTTTAATGTGTAAGCTTTTTGCAGATCTCTTCAAAAAGTAGCTCTGGCAAGGATATTTGTGGCATGAAATTGCCTCAAAGTCGGAAAAAAAACTGTATTCTTTTTCAAGGAAGGGCTACCAATAACTAGATAAAACCTCCTTTTTAGAACTGTGTCCATCCAAAAATGATGAGAAGTACAGAAACTGCTGCCAGGGGATCAGAATGCTGAGCCTGCCGTACCAGAATTCACATGTTTAGTGTAGAACTGGCTTCAAATTTTGCTTGAGGGTGAGAAGAAAGGCTTTGCAGAACAACATGGAAGAGGGTGGCTTGTAGTATCAAGTCTGGCCAGTTTGCCATTCAATCCTGTTTTATTTGCTATGGCTTCAAAGGCTTCAGAGGGAATACTTGCTTCTTTTGTCACCAGGGTGAACCTATTGCCTTCTCCAGTCAATAAAATAACCATAGTGTACCCCAGAGTTATTTGCCAAACTGCTGCGAGGCCTACAGGTTATTCCTCTTCCTTACTGCAGCAGGTAGATGGGAGCTGCCAGGCTTGGATGGAAGCCTCCAGGACCTCACAGATACGAGCTGCTGCCAGACAGCGTTATGATACTTCCTAGCTATCTGATTGTACAAATGTCTTCTAGTATAGGGAAAGAACCTTTTTTTCCTCTCGTCTTCATCAGGGTGCAGCAGCACTCTTCATTTGTTGTCTTAGGCAGCCCTCAGAAGATGATATGAACACAGGCAGGTGTTTGTAATAAAACACAGATGCTAACGGTTCCTTGATGGACCTCAGCCTCTTCTTCAGCCAAGTTAATAGGCTCTTTTATGTGCATCATTTGCTACAGATGTAGGGGTTATTTTCCCCTAAGAGCTCATTCAATTGCCAATTGTGAGTTTTTCGCTAATTGTTGTAGCAGAAGAATTTAGTTTTGCTACTGGTTAATATGTTCCTGAAAGAAGGGAGGTGAACGTCATAGATGTTGTCGCTAGAAGTGATGGGTGCCAACATGCACAGAAAGGGATGTTTGTTGGCTTGTCCTTGTGGAGAAAAATATGTTTGGCTTGTCCTTGTCAGTGAAAAATATGTTAATTGGAGAAAGGCATGCAGGGCCACGGTGATCAAATCACATGTGCAGATGCGGATGTTATGGGAGGGAGAATGGCTTGGGAAATTAATGCCTTTTAATGTGCAGGGGGAAACACTGGGGCTTAGGAAGGAGGCAATGTTGTGGAAGAGCAGCAGTGAAAAAGAAGTCATACAGGGTAGAAAATTCAAGTTCTTCCTAAAGCCAAGAAAACGCATTATGATAATAATGACTTAGCAGTAATTCAAAATATGGATTATTTTGCTGGAACTTGGGTGTCAGCGTAGGTTTCATGAGTCAATGTAAGAAACAAAAGAGGCTTGTTATCTGTCTTCATCAGTTCCATGAAAATGTGACTTGAAGAAGTGAAGTATCTTTTATGAAAGAAAAGCACTTATGATGTGGGAATTGTGTTCCTCTCTCTTAAGCCTGAAGAGATTTAGAAAAATATTCATAAGCATAGCCAGAGGCTGGACTTGTAAGACTGTCAGACAGCCCTTTTAATATTGAAACTTGTTATGTAAAACCGAGGGGGGAGAGAAAGACAGATTAGGTCAGGACAAGCTTTCCCACCCATCCTTGCTCTCCCTGGTTTGCATAAGTTGGTGCTTCTGACACTCGCAGTGCATGGTCAGGCCATTTGTAAAATGATGTCTCCACCCTGAGATCGTTTGCAAAGATTTCCCTAAGCTGTGCTGGAAACAAGAGGAAGATTAAAGCATTTTTGGGTACTGTCTTCTCATGGTCCTTCTAGAGAGCAAATCTAGGATTTTTGCCCAGAAGACACAAGCAAGTGTTTATTTGTTACTGCTCAAAGTATTGTAAATGAATTAATTTCTTTTTTTTTTTCCTGCTTGCAGGTAAGGTTGCAGGTTGGGCTTTATGTTGTGTACCTTTTGGACTGGCTGACTGTTTTTGACAAAGATCAGATACTCGTTCTTCGCTTAGAGGACCACGCGTCAAATGTGAAATACACCATGCACATGGTGTTCCAGTTTCTAGATCTGGGTAGGTGTTCTCTGGCTGCTTGGAGATCAGTACACATAAAATAGTTGCTATCCTTCCTCTAGATCGTTTTTGCTTTATTAGCTGACAAAACAGAAACGTGCGAATCTGTCTCGAAGGATGCATTAATCAAGATTTGCCTTGAGTCAAATAAAAGTGAAATTCCCAAATTCCCATAGAACAGTTGGTATTAGGAGAACTTAATAAATTGACTGCATTAAGAAAAAAAGATTCAAAACATTTCATAGAGTGGAGAGAGACCTCACCAGAAAGAAGCCAGTCCTGCTTCTGAAGGCAGGCAGGGCTTGTTTGTTGTGGGCTTACGTAGGTGTAAGAGCTATCCCATGCAGCTTAAATAACTTAAAGTGCTACTGGGTTGTGAATGCTGTTGGCAGCTAAAAATGATCCAGCATCTAAATCTGCCTGTGATGAAAGGTTGTGTTTTTAGCTGGGAAGAAGGAGGAAGTTGTGTTTTTGCTGTGTTGACTGAGACATTTGTTGCTAATCCCTAGACCAACTGTTGCCCAGTGTTGATTTGACAGTAGTAAGAGGACAAAAATATGGCTGCAGAATAGTCTGGCTGGTGCAAACACTGGTCTAGATGATGAGGAGGTTTGAAAATAGCAGATCGAACAGACAAAGAGCTTGGTATCTTCTTGAAAATGGTTTATGTTGGAAAAGTCTATGGGTTCTTATCTTTCTGACATGCATAGTCAAGGGCTAAGATGTAATCCTGGAATGTATATACAACCATAGCTGTGTGTCAGTTTGATCCCACTGACAGCCTCAAAAACAAAGGGCCTTTCATGACACGAGTGAGTCTAATGGAGCTTCTACCAGATATGAGACAGCTCACCCCATGAAAAGAAATAACAGTGTGTAAGAAGTTTGACTCTGAAATGGATGGGGATTTATACTCAATGTCTTCGTTGTTTTCTGAAAGCAAATCTCTTCCTTTAGATGTGATTGATATTGCTGGTTTTGGAGATGATTAATTAATGTGAGAGAAAAAACATATTATTTCCATATTTACTAAAAGTGATTTATTTTACTAATCTAAGCCTGCACTCAGTATTCTGAAATGTAGTCTCTGCTAACGCAAATTCCATTTGTCTTCCCTAGTCAAGCCTTCCAAGTTAGCCATTTATCTTCTTTAGCAAGGGCATTGCTGGTGAAAGATATTAAGATATTATTCTGTTTTACCACAGGACCTTTAAGCGAGAAACAAGAAGCTCTGATTACAAAAAGTCCTGCGTCAAACACCAGACGACCTGAAGACAGAAGCCTGGGACCTATGCTACCAACAACAAAGGCAATTTTAAGAGATTTCTACAGGCCTTTTAATACAAAACTGGCACAAGTTCTTTTTGACGATGCTTTTTTATGGAAGAGGACGTAATCTGTAAATTTAGTGCCACAAATACAGCGCTTAAAGGAGTTTTTATTTTTTTAAATTCTATTTTTGTGCGTGGAGATTTACATTTCTTTTTTTTTTTTTTTCCCATTCCAAAGAGATGCCGATTGAAGAGATGAGACTCGTCTTCAGTCAGCACGCTTCACGACAGCTATATCACATTTTCCTTGTGAGAATGTAAAGCATCTTGCTTATCCGTTTCTTGCAACTTCTTTGACCCCAGCGGAAAGCGTGGACTGGAAATGCATTAGTGCAAAGGTGATGTCTTACACTCTTGGCTGGGATGTTGAAGTTTAACCTTATCTAAGATGCTGCAACGAGGAGTTAGCATCATTTTCTTACAGTTACACTTATAATCTCATTTTCAATATATGTAATTCATTCATTTTTATTTTTTTTTCAAACTATCAATGTCATGTAGTCATTAAATTTTTTTTAATTGAACTCGGCCAAAATTTTGTTTCTTCCTGTTCACAAACGGTCTTTGCTCACGCTAGGATTTCTGTATCTCCTTAATTCTGAAAGTAACTTGGCCATGTTCAAAGTTTAGAGTAACAAATCCATTTGACTTCCGTACTTCATTTATATTAATACCAATATATGTCATCTATTCACATGGCACATTATCCCTAGAAATAGCTGTTGGGCTTAACGTTAAGTCCAGTGCTGGCCACGGTGAGCCTTTTGTGAAGTGTTCTATTGGTTCCTACACAAGTGATCTGAGCAGGATGCTCAGTACTGTGTGTGCTCATGGGAAGGTTATGTTAGCTTATTGAATCAGTTGCACGCTGTATCTTTCCCTCTTCAGAAAAGGTGTGTACATCCAGTTAAGAAGGGGCTGCAATGAAGACTTGATGAAAAGCTATTTTAAAAACGAGAAACTTGGGGTTTGTTCTGATGTTTGGAATGGCTAAAATAAGTAGTTTGGGTAAGTAGTTATGGATGACCAGCACCGGTTAGCTCTGTTTCTGAAGTGCTTACACATCAAAAGTTAATCTTAGAGAACTGAGAGTGGATTACCTCATGTTCTCTGAATTAGAATCAACACCGTATGCTCAGGGAAACCAAACTGTCTTGGCAACAACATATTTCTGTTTAGTTGTCAGGTAGGTCCATGATCTGATGATTCAGCAGAGGGCTGTTAGAGTTAGGGTTGTATGGTTAGGTTGTGGTTGGACTTGATGATCTTCAACATCTTTTCCAACCAAGTGATTCTGTGATATTACCTCACCGGCCCTAAATGCTAGTTTTATTACTGTTTACAGTGCAGATTAGCGTGTATGATTTGTTCAAGAAATTAGTTTGTGCTACGCTGAGGCATCATGCTGAGATTCACCACTTGCCAGGGGGGTTCTGTCCATTGCCTGTGTGTGCAATCTAAATTAAAACAGGCTGCATGGCCAAAATTTCTGCTCCGGGTTAAATCGACCCCAGTGCTCTTCACAGGTTCCCTGTATGAAGGTGGACTGTGGTGTGTGTAGCCCCATAACATGAGGGGAAGGAGCCATAACTATCAATAATAGAGCAGGAACCCGTAGTCCTTCCAAAAGTGAAGTTTCCAATGGGTTTGCTTTTGCATCACCTCTTCCCTTTCATGAACTCCAGAATACAAAATGTCATCTGATTTTTCTTGAGTAATGGTGGGTGCTGGACCACTTCCCTGCAGCCAGAGCACTGCTGACCTTCAGTGGCTTCACTCTGGACTTGCAGCAGGCCCGTCCCAAGATCTTCCACTTCACTTTGCCCTTTCTCTTGACAGCTAGAAATGTGGAAGAATACAATAACATCGTTATTATTCAGTGCAGCACTGAGCTGGCCTACCTCCCCAAAGCAGTGATTTGCCAAGAAACTGGACATGCTATCAAGATGGTGTGCTCTCATGTTTGCCAAACGTAGCAGTGGCTCTTTGCAGAGAGCTCAGAAAATGCATTCTTTACTCTATTTGCTCTTATCTGTGCTTGAACGAAAGTAATCAGGCAAAGATGCAGCTTTCCTGAATCCAAAGGCACTGGGGAAGGGGTCAGTTCCAAATGTTTTTGCTGCTACTGCAGAGGAATGTGAAATGTGTTCTCTATAAGACCTTGCTCGCTCGGGCCAAGCGCACTGGCTGGAAGATGCAGTGAGAACAAAGGCTCTCGTGCTAAGAAAAACAGGCTCTGATTTACACAGAAAAACAAACGTTGTTATCTGTTGAGTCCAGCACACAGGCTTGTAGGCTTCAGCTGAATCAGATAAACAGCAGACTTATCATAGTACTGAATATACCGTTCTACCAAGAAATTAATCCATCTTGTAGCCAGCGTTGTTTTATGAGAGATGGGGCACAACTGTTACAAAGTTATTCCTGCTGGATACCTCCCTCCAGCGGTGTCTGTTCTGAGCTGCTGCGTTTTTCGAACAGAAACGCTTGTGTTGCAGTGCCATCCTTTGGTAAACGTGCACAATACTTCATGCATTAGACATGCAGTTCCTGCCTGCCTTCCTCCCCTCCTTCCTCCCTGCCTTCCTCCCCTCCCTTTCATAACACTGGAAAAAGAAAAGGTAGATAAAAGGGAAAAATACGTATCCTTTTAGGATCCCCAGATTTGCTGGGTCACTTTATTCTCATAGTACTTCTAGGATAAAGGTATATTAGTAGGTAGAAGTCCTGGTTTGCAGAGATGCTGCTGCAGGATTTGGTCCATGCTTCTATCTGTACTAGCTCCCTGGCATGGTTTCAATCACAGACACAGTGTCGTCAGCAGCAGAGGTTTGAGAGGTTTTGGCAGTGTCCTGCTGGGTACTTTTGCCTTTAAGTCACAGCTATGGAAACTGACAGTGCTCTGTGGTGTCTCCCTCGGTAGAAGAGTGTTTAACATGACTGCCAGCATGGAAGGGGCTTAATGAACTGCCAGGCTGAAATGTACCATTGGAAATTAGAAGCCTGCTGTGTATACACTAAGCCACAATTAACAGAAAATAAGGCTTTAAGGAGACAGAAATAGTAATTGGCATTTTACATTTCACAGGAAGGAAATGCTTCCTGTCCCTTGTCCTCTCAGCTGCTGAGCATCCATTTGTTCAGTGGAGAAGCGTAGGGCGGTGTGCTGTGTTAGTGTCTATGGGTCTGGGTGGGGACAGAGGGACTGTGGGGACAGGAGTCCACGACCCCCTGCCCCCTCTCAGTACATCCATCTGATATGGATGATCTGGAATGAAGATGCTGAAAACATAACGGTAAGGGCTTTAGGAGTGCTGTTTAGCCACCAAAGTAGCAGTTGGTGGGGTAACAACTCATGGCATGGTGCTGGTGGCTCTGCATGTGGCATCTTACCCAAGGAATGCACAGGAAAGCTATTCTTAAACAAGATCGTTCTCAAACTGATTTGCAGTTATTTATTTGGTCTGGCTGTATCTCATGCAGAAAATGATCTCTTCCTCTACTTTAATAATGAACAGGAATGAGCAAAGAGAAGGGTTGTGCTTGCAGTCAGAGCATTGCAGTGGAAGAGAGCAGCTCCTAGAATTGTACCTGTCCTTGTCAGCAAGCTGAGAAGTATCCCCCTGTCCTCCCATTTGTGGATGGTGGGGCCTACACACCCCAACTCCTCCCCTGGTGTGCTGAAATCAAAGGTAAAGTGATGAAAACTCCTGTCTGGTGGCACCTGGGGAGAGGACCAAAGCAGATGCAGCACAGCAGCTGCAGGAAGGTGTAGGGGATGGATAAGAAAGGAATCCTGCGGTTGAGTTGAATGAAATCCCTGAGCATTGAAAGAAATTATTCAAGTAAAATTGCACTGAAGAAAACACTACCAAACAAGGTAGTAAAAATATATATATACATACATACATATATGTATGTATACATATATATACATACATATATATATATGTATGTATGTGTATATATATATAAGAAATTGGACAGAGAAATAAGCAGAAGGAGGAGAGGCATTTGGCTGTCAGACAGAAGGGAGAAATGGTTTTTTTGGACCACCTGAAGAGGCTTAGAAAATGAAAATAATGATATGAGCGGGTTTGACTGCATTGGTTTGGCTGGGGAAGTGTCAGCTGAGCTCACCATGAACTTTGGTCTCTGGGAGCCCTCACCCTAAGGCTGGGTGGGATGGGTCTGCAGAAGGGCTGCACGCTGCCTCTGTCCAGCTCGTACAGCAGAGTCCAGCACTGCAGCTGCGATGGGGAAGGGGGAAACTCTTTTAAAGCGAGTAGAACAACTAGATTATTATGGGAAAGGACTGAAATGAAATATGCATTGCTTGACTAGGTTAAAAATCTGAAAGAGGGGCTGTATGCTACCTGTGTAGCTAAGAACAAGGGTGTGTCAGCGTTAGGAGAGTTTTCCTTAACTTTCCCCTGATCAATGATCTACGATGCACAGCAGCAGTGGGTTGCGGGTGCTGATTTTCCAGCACCACCAGAGGGCAGCGCACGTCTGAAATTTGGCTGCAGCTCGCAGGGACGGAGTGCTGTGGGACGAAAAGAGGGATAAAGGCAGTGCTCTGTCCTCAGCCTGTGATTTGTAAGAATCTCCCCCAGAACTGCACTGAGCTATGAAGGGGAAGTGATTCTCAGTGCTGCACAGTGCAAATGAATGTAGAACACGGCTTATACGCACTGTATAGCACAGGGCACCTGGAGAATGGGGTAAAGAAACAACACATGCACAGAAAGACCATCTGCACCTTGGAGGATATTAAAGGTATGTGCTAAAATGGTGTACGTATTGTGGCATTGGCAATGAGATCCCCTTTTGCTGTCCTGGGGGAGATAACCAGTGCTCTTCTTGCTTGCTCTGACCAACACTGCCAAGCACAAATCCCTCCTCAAACCTCAATGGATTCTGAAGGGAGCAAAAGAAAACTCCCTTTCTTGTCGTGATGGGCGTCCTACAGCATGGTACATCAGGAAAAGGATGGTTGAACAATTTTTCACCTCTCAAAAATGCTTTTGTGGCAGTTGTGTGCTCAGTGGTCTGTTCAGTATTTATTGAGTTGTTTAAAGGTGTTAAGTACGGGGTTGCCTTATAGTAGTACTACCAAACCGAGGGGAGCTGGAGCGCTTTATGCCATAGTAGTACTACCAAAGCATGAGAAAAAACTTATTAGACTGGAAAATCCACGCATTTAAGTAACACCTCTTAAACAGGCATGTATGAGTCAGTCCCTGAATCACTGCGTAGCAGTGCTGCGTCATCCATCCCTGAGTGAATCCTACAGCATCTGTTCCTAACCGAAAGCCGCAGGAGCATGATGTGTGGCTGATTTAACAGCTAATGCATGTGCTTCTGCAAGCCGATGGCAATCCGAGTGTATTTGCAGCAGGTGGTGCTGCGGAGCAGCCCTGTCCTTGTAACTGTGGCTGAGCTGTTTTAATACTGTGTTTGAAAAAGTACTGAATATATACGTTTACTTTAAGCTGGTTTTCAATAGTTTTCCATTCTCTATGTGTATGGTCTGTATTGTTCAGCAAACGCCCCCGTGGGTACGTGTTGCCGTGTAATTAGAGGCTGGGGGGCTGCAGGGAGCACAGCGGGGACTAACGCAGGTATTTGAGACAGAACAATTTGGAAAGCAATCAAAAGCCGAAGTTTCTGAAGCCAGAAGGTTCAAAGCACTTGGACTAGCCTCAGCAGGAGCATGATAGAACCTCAGGAGGCAGAAGCCGTTGGTGTCTGGCGCTGCGGGAGGCAGGCTTTGCTGCAGTTAAACTGCTGGCAGAGTCAGAATTGGGAATGTTAACACTTCTGAGGTCCAGGAACTGAAGTGCTGGAGGACTTGGGACAGTGAGAGATGAAAGGCTCCAAGGGCAGTGCAATGGGGTAGGAGTGATTTGCTTTCTTTTAGGGAAACTAGAGCAGGTGCTAGGGTGATGTGGTCCCCTGGCTGCGATGGGAGCCAAGCAGCAAGATGTGCTTAGTGGTTACTGCTGTTGTGGCAAGGAGCTAAGAAATCTTACACATCTTCAAAACCTGATGAATCCCCACCTATGGGTGCTGAAAATCTGTTCCTGCTCTTAGGACCTCATTTTTGAAGAGTTGCATATCCTTCACCGTCTACCTTTTCTATATTTCCAGGAACGTTGTGCTGCACCAAAGATTTGCTTCAAATAGTAACAGTTCCAGTTCAGGGCTGTAGTCACTGAACCTAAAGGAAAGGAAGATGGTCTTGCAGCTAATGCACTTCCTTGGGACTCAGACAATGGTAATGACTGTGTCCCCATGGAGCTTGGCAAAGCCTGCACACAGACATGGGGAGGAATTCCCATGCTGCAGAGATCCAACCTGGTACTTACTTTACTGGTTGCTTTAAAAGAACATGGCAAAGAGGAACACGAGGGACCTAATTGATTAATATCTTATGTTTTTAAATTCATGGTGCTTTTTGCAAAGCTTTGTGAAGGCAGCAAAAAAAACCTGGTGGTTTCTAAAGCTAAAAACCAAGGAAATATTGGGGTTGTTTAACGTTTTCTGTCACTAGAAACATTGTTCAGGAGGTGTAATTTTGCATGCTTCCCCCTTTTAGCCATCCCCTCCTCTCTTTATCCTATGACCAGTGAATAGATTCTTACTGCCTTACAAAAATAGACGCCTGCCATCTAAATGGGTAAAATAAAAATGGTGAATTTTGTATACTAATAGTTTAGAATACCAGAAAACAATAAAGGGCATAAAGCTGTAGAAGAGTTTCCATAGCAAATACCATGTTGCCAGGCTTATAGGTAGCGTAGGTTGTGCTGTGATTAACAGCATCAGTTACCAGTGCAGCACCTCTAGTCTTCTCTGTGATGTGTTAATATAGATGCAGGACCTTTCAGCATTAGGTTATGTAGTATTTTAGGAAGTCTGCTGATTGAGATGAAGTTATGATGTCTACCATATGCTTTGGGTGATGAGTTGATGGTTGGACTAGATGACCTTAGTGGTCTTTTCCAACCTTAATGATTATATGTTTCTGTGATGAGATGAAAACAAACAGTTTCCTACAGGACTTCATACTGTATTGCTAATCTATTTGCACCACATCCTTATTTAGCCAGTCAGGCCTGGTTTTCCTAACACATTTGTCCTACTTTTCTCCAGAGCAACTGATTTCTAGACACATGCTGCAGCTTTTCTGCTCTGCAGCTCACCGAAGTCCCCAGAATAGCTGAGCTGGTTCCTGGTTGTCCTCACAACATTGTTACATCAACCCAGTTCTAATGAGCAGATGTCACAGAGAGAACACAAGCTCAGGTTGGTGTAGAGGTGCTCAGTATAATATATCATCTCCTAACTAAAGAGTAAATTGCCTTTAGACACACACCAAATTACAAAGGTGTGCATGCCAAGCTGGACACCTGGATGGTGACCTGGCATTCTCTCACTGCACATTTTGATGCTAAAGACTTCTCTTGCACTCTGTGACATGGGAGGTAGAAGGCTAAAAACAACAATATTTCCCCCCTGAATTATAGCCTGTCAAGTTACTCCATGTTTAACATATGGGAAGTATGCACATTGAGATAAAAACCCAGAAAAGAAAAATATCTTCTCTGAGTAAGTCACAAGAGGAAACTTCACTACATGTACGCATCAGGCACCTGTGTTCATTGCAGTCTGGAAGCTATTTCACATACTTAAAGTCAATTCAGATAGTGCTGCAAGGGGCAGCAACACCTGCTTCTGCAGCACAGCTGTGTGCCGGACCCTGTGCTGGTGGTCGCAGCCTAGCTTGGCCTGGTGTTGCCTACCTGTAGAGCAGGGCTCAGCAGGGATGAGCAGAAGCCCAAGGGTTGTGTTTCTTGGTCTGAGGCCAGCCTCAGGGGTCCGAAGGGCTTAACAAACCCTGGCTGTCCTGCTGTTCCTCCTCTGTTTTGGAGCAAGAGGGAAATATGTGAAAAGAAAGCCAAACCCCGAGGAGAGCATCTGTCTGAAGCTGTCGGGGATCTAGGGGCAAACCTGTGACTTCTGCTCCAAAGCACGTTGGCCTGTTGTCTATCTCTGATCATTGTGTGTCCAGATCAACCTGTGGAGAAACATTGCTCTGCTGCTTCAAAAGATGCTTTACTGGCTGGGGATGAAACAGAAATTCAGTGGGAATCACAAGGCACTGTGTCAACTGCAACTACTTCAATTTCACTCTGAAAATAAAGAGCACTCAGAATAACGTTGCTGACTTTGCTCTGAAAAATGAGAAGATGTAATCCAGTCAAAGTAAAATTAGTTAAAAGGAGATTCCTCTATATCCTGCCCCTACAGATGAAAGCAGTGTTGAGGTGCTGGGATCTGCAGAGCCTGTTTCTGCCCTGGGATAGATTTGTGCTTACTGGGACATGTTGTGCAGGGATGCATCTCTTCACCTCTGTAATTATGGCTCAGGAAATAATTCCACTTCCAATCCACTGAAAGAAATTAAATCCACTTAAATCCCTTCTGAGTGCGAGTTGGCAAGACCCAGGTGGCTGCAGAAAGAGAGCAGGAGGATTGGGGTTGTGCCAAAACCACCTTCAGTGAGAACAGCAGAGCTCCTAGGAAGCCCTGGGTCTCCTCCCTGTGCTTTTCTTTTTTTTTCAGTTAAGCTCTGTTTTAAAGCTCTGTTTTTAGTTCTGTGTTTGTGAGTGGGGTCGGGACGGTGCAAATCAAATCCCCTCAGCCTGCTGGGGCTGGTGCTTTGCAGGAGCAGAAGGTCCTGCTGTGCCAGGGGTCTCTTGGTAGTGGTCCTCATAGCTGATCAGGTCCAAAGCGCACAATGTACACCCAGCACACCTATTGTAGCCATCTGATGAATGGGAAGGTGCCGGGCCTCTGCTGGAGCAGAATTTGCTTCTTCCCAGCCAACAAAGCCAAGCAGAAAGCGTGGGTTGCTGTCTCAGCCACGTGAACGGATAGACTGAAGTGGCCTAGTTTTAATTGAAGAGGCGCTTCCAGGTGAAATGTTGAATCCTCTCACCCCCCACGAGAGCACGTCTCATCAAAATTTTACACGGCCTTGGGATCTCAGCATTTTATAAACAAGGTTTTTCCAGACCTGTAAATGAGAAGAGACGGGAATAGCAGAAATTGTTCATCGAGGGAAAAACATAAAGGACGAAAGAAAAGCACAGGAACTTACCTAAAATAAATGGAAATTTATATTTTCATTTGGGAGTTTTATGTAACAGCAATACTGTTGCTCTTGCACGGACCTGTGGCACCAGGACTGTACTGCATCTTTCCTTCTCTTTTCCACGGAGACTTTATAACACAGCCTTTGAGTTGGGTTCCTGAATGTGTTGCTGGGATAGGCATTAAAATTAGATTGGATGGGGTTTTAGAGATCTTTCCGAACTAAGCATCCGCTTATATGGCTTTTTTTTGTTGTTGTTGTTTTACATTACTTGGAATTAGACTTGGTGCCCCAGTTGTTACCCAATTTTGATGAGGATGTTAAATCACTCTGATGCTAATGTGATCCAGGTGGTCCTATGCTGCTGGGATCTGACATGTGTTTCATCATAGAGAGACAATGAAGGAAGTACTTCTGAAATGAAGGCACAGCCATGGCTGCCAGTTGTCATTTGTTCAACAAGCAGAATGGTCAGCACTGATTACAGTGCACCATCACACCTCTGGTGCAATCCTCGAACCACAAGCGGAGCCTCTGCAACAAGTCGAAATAAAGCTGAGCAAGGGTTTCTGAGACATAGATAAAATGATCTACTAAAAATTGACCTCACTTCCCTTGCTAGAGCCCTGCCTAGAGCAGAAGGTGGCTGCTAAATGCATGCTAGCTACTTGCTCCTTTGCTAAGAGATCAAAAATAAGCATTTTCCAACTGGGAGTGGATCCTTCTTGCTTAAGGGCTGATGAATCAGTTATACCATGCTTCTGGGTCACCTCCAGCAGAAGTCTGGCAGCTGAAAAAGGGCTGTGGGATGCACGGACTGAGAACAGGCTGTATGCCATACCCATTGCAATAGAAATCCTGATGTGTTAACCTTTCCCTGAAGTTTCCTGGTGACCAGTCTCTGGTCTTTTAACAGAAGACTGTTTTGTGGAGCTCTAGTGCATGAAGTATTACTTATACCTAAGTACAGGAGTTAAATCAGTGCCTGCAATTAATAGGAATATAACATTTTTATGAGAACAATCGTTGTGTGCCTTGGATACCCATCACTTTGGATGTAGGTTGGGATTGTTCAGTGCCAGCAATGGTCTCTTTCCTTTTACAGTACATGCCCTTTACATTTTTAGGGATGTCATACGGAGCAAGAAGAGAGAAGGAAAGCCTTGGCCCAGGCCTACTTATCTGGAGGAATTCTCAGATTTTTGTGATTGAGAAGCCCAAAGCACATTATTAAATATATATATATTATTAATCTGAGTCCTTCACTAAGATTTTCAAAGGTATTTACATATCAAGGAAGACTTCCAAGATGTTCCAGGAAGGATAAAGGAATCCTATGAGTGGAGTAGACCTAAGCAACAAACAGGTCTGAACCCCTCCCTTTCTCAAAGCAGTAAAATCAGCAGAGAGGATGAGTGTCCAAAAGTTTTCAAGATGTTCTGATGAATTTGTCAACTCGAAGGTAATATCTGCTGGAGTCAATGGTGGAAGTTCATTTGCCACCAGCTCCTCTATGCTTAATTCTGAGGTTTTGTCTACGAGATTTAAGCCACACGATGTGTCCGTTTGCAAGATGTTCTATTTTTGGCTTCAAATTGCTATACTAACTCACTACTTTAGCTAACTACTGTATAAACTCTTGTGCTAAAACTAAAAAATGGACTGAAAACGTTTATGGAATTGTCTTTAGAACTGGGAAAACGTTCAAGGAAAGGGATGTATATCACTAAACAGGGGAAACTGTTTCTGTCTTTATAAACATTAAATTTTGGTTTTCCTTTTATAAGGAAGCGCCTTTTTTCAGGTTGATTTTATTCCGTTTGGATTTGGACTTGTTTGGGTTCAACACTAAATTCACAGGTTTCAAAGCCCACCAAGATTTTGTTTTGATTGTGGTAGAGTACCATTCAGTATGATTTCCAAATATTGTTTTTTAATCATTTTAATTATGCCTGTCATCCTCAGCGTAGGAAGTGCAGCTGCACGTAGTTACTACACCAAACAAGCGTTGATGTTGAACCACAGTAGCAATAGGTTTGCATGTCACTTCTGTGCATGGCCTAGCTGAAAGCACCATGCCAGCTTCTGGATCTTCCAAGAGGGAAAAAAGAGGGCACTTCCTGATCAATTCTGGGTTTATCCAGAGAGATATTTGAACTCGTACAAAATAGATGTTTCGCCTATCCTGTCAGCAGAACATCTCCTGCAAGGTGCTGCTTCAGACCTCTGATAGATGTCAGTTTTATTGAGCGCTCCAGAGATCTCTGCTCTTGAACCATGGTGTATATCACACCCATGCAAGAAAACAGATCATCTCTAAAAACATTTCAACCTAATTCAACATTTCAACATAATTCAACCACACAAGAAATCCTAGAATAATTCAGGTTTAATTAAAATAAGAAAAATATTATATATTACATCTGCACTGCTGCTAATCCCATATATTAAAAACTGTGACTCCGGTGCCATGAAATGTGAGAGGAATTAAAATAAAACATTTGGGCTCTTTCTGAAGATTGCATTTTGATCCATAGGTTTCTTATTTCGTTTTCATGTTTGCCTTCCCAACCATGTGGGCTAGAGACAGCCTTTTTTAAAGGAAAGCTGAGACTCTTGCATGCTCAATGAGTTAAGCTGGTGAGTCTCTAAAGAAAATAATCATTACCAGGCAACTTGTAATAACACCTTTTGGTGGCTGCACGGTGGTGTTGTTCTTGGGCTGGCTCAGGTGTTTGGCCCACATTGCTCCCAGGTGACTGGCTGACCTCAGCCCTCAGCCAGGGTCAAGGCAAATGCTGAAAGCTGGTGTGATTGCAAGGCAGTGGGTTGGCCCCATAATGCTGCAAGTGTGTAGGTTGTTCTATGCGTGGTGTTCCCACAGCGCTGGGAACTTATATCAAGTATGTGCATTCATCTATTGGGATAAGAGATTCTGTTCATGTTTTTGGCCTTAAGATAATGCCTTTCTATGCTTTTACCATGACAAATACTATACAAATCAAAATGCATTTTTTTTTTCCTAACACTTGAGACTGTTAGGAAATACCAAATCTACGCTGAATTAAAAAAGGAATTACCTGAGAAAATAAAGCAGACCTTGAACCAATTAACACCACATGATTCCAGTCAATATATTTATTATGGTTACTAATAAAAAGCCAGCACTTGCTTAGTTACGTAATGCTATCATTTTGTAGACAACAGAACTGTAACTGTATTATAAAACATACTATTTTGGCTCATGATTCCAAGAACAACTTTCTCACTTTGCTTCTCTTAAGTTTATGGATGCAGGGTGAATCTGGTGCTGACAGCCTAGAAGGAAACAGGTACTCATTTTGTGTAACTATTTGTGTGCTAACTATTTCAGTGAAATGAGGAATACGTGGGCACATTTACAGCTGCCATCACACTGTGTTGGGTACCACCGATGGAGGAAATCGGTGCTTTGTTCCACTCAGTGTTTTGTTCCACCTCTCCATCCTTGTGACACTCTTGTCCATATTGAATTATACTACATTTATGGTTAGTTTTGTATTGCTACTGACAAGCTTCCCATACACATTTTCATGTATGTTTCCAGATAATGTACCATTAAAAGACTTTTAATGTCTGATATTATTCTTCTCAATGCCTGACAATTTTATATCATCCCTATTCATGACAAACAATTCACCTCACGGTTCAGGACAAGGACTATACCCACAATACCCCGAGTGTTGAATACACAAGTTCTTGCCTGTCTCAATCTAAACTAGTTAAAAGGAACTGTGGAGTTTTCAAGCTATTGCCTCTGTGAATTCCTGCAATAGTCACTGCACATTAGCATATAAGATAATCATAGGCTTGCAAATGCTAATTGTTTTTAAAAGATAGATAAAGATTATAATCTTGACATACAACCAACTAGAAAATTTTACCCTTTAGTTAGTACTCTAACCTGAGGAGAAAAAACTTTCACTCAGAACTCAGAACATTAAGAAATATAATAGGATCTTTCCTTCTTTAATTTTCTCTCTTTCCTTCAGTAATAATAGTAATAGCAATAATAATAACAGCAAAGAGTCAGCCATTTATAAACCTGAATATATTTTCTTGATTGTAATGCAATGAGATTCAGTTAGATTGCCTGGAGTCAACATGGCATTTGTTTCTCTGGATTTTTAGTAGCGAAGAGTTGGGTTTTTGTTTTTGTTTTGTTAATCAGAAAAAAAAATGATGCTCCTTTCTTCTCTTCAAATGAAGTCAATAGGACATGCTGTTTACTGCAGCACCAGCACCACCACATTCGTTATGCTTGATGTGCACTGTGTGCTACCCAGCAGTTCTGGCTTGAAGAGCTGGTAATGAAGATGTCGGACATCAAGCTGTCACAGGTCCCACATCCTCGGTGACACACGCCTCTGTCCGCAGCACAAGGAGAGACACCACATTCTTGTCCTTCAGCAGGCAGCTTCTCCTCCCAGGGACCGTGGATGGATCCTGGGTTTGGACAGAAGAAGGCTTTGGAATGGCTCATCACCTCTGTTACACAAAACATGGGTTCTGTTGGCACCACCATGGCCTGCTTCCAAGAAAGAGGCCCCGCATGCTTTTCCTCAGCACAAGGGTCAGTCAATGCCATTGAAATCTCAAAGGTGGGCTGCTCTTGGTTGTTTTTCTTCACTTAAAACACATATTTGGACGTGCTTTTGTTACTGGAGCAAACTCTGGAAAGCATATGATGACTGCAAGCAATAAAACTTATTTTATTAATATCCTATGGGTGATTATCAAGACATAGTTGGAAATTTGGAAAGATCTGTTTTTATTTAAATATAATAAACGACACAGGCTTGAGATTGGCAAAGAGTGCATAATAATATTTCTTTTCATAAGCATGCATTTGTTCACAATAGATATAAAGAACAACTTCATGCAAGTTGTAACGGAGATAAATGAGCGTAGGAGGGAAATTAAGGAAAGGAATCTGAAGCATTAACCACAGCCTCATGGTATGGGAAAAAGGGAAGTATTGTTGCAACTTTTCAGAGAAATGTATTCATCACACTGACATTTTGAGGCTGTAGTTGGGGGTGCTTTGAGAATAAATATTATTATACAAGGAAAAAGAGTTTGTAGGGTCCTGACAAAAGTGGATGCCAAAGACTTGATTCATTGCCTCAAGCAATTCTTGTATGTAAACAGAAGCTCCCAAACCCACTCCTACATAATACTGAATACGTTCACTGTTTTGTTTTGTCAGCTGTTGAAAGTCGTACCACAGTTTGTATAAAGAAAAAGCTTTTTGTTTCAGAAAACATATTCTCCAGGAAATCACAAGAGACCAGTCTGTATAGCATAATGTGCAACAACCTGAGATCCACAGAAACCCTTACCCTGGGAATATGAGGGTAAACAAAACACATTTCCAACCTAAAAAATCTCTAGCTTCCTTGAGCGTATTGTGCAATGAACCCACCATGTATGTAGCTTATAAAATATGAGCAGAGATCTTAAAGGAAAGAAACATATTCCATTAATTTTGGTCCTTTGAGGTCTCTCCTGGGGTGTTATTTATTATTTCTGGTGCTGGATTCACATCAACAGTGATTGAATTCACTGATACTTGCACACAAAATGTTTCTACCATTTCTGAGAAATCAAAATACGTCACAAATGTACTGGTAACTTTTTTTCTTGGGACTTGACTTATTTTTCCTCACTACTCTAAATATTTAAATTTACCTGGACTTTGGGATCTGCCGTATACATTTCAGACCCATCGTTTACCGCTTTGCAGTGACGATAAAGAAGACTAATAGGCCAGAAAAGTCCAGCTCCTCACTGCAAGTTGGGCAACCCAGCTACAATTACCCTGTTGTATCTTGGCAACCGTTTGAGTACTTCTGGTTTGGTACTTTCCCAAAAAGTCAAAATTGTCCAGACACACTAATAAAAGATAGAGAACAATGTGTTTTATTTCTAACTAGAGCAGATCAGAAAACGTTCTTGTATTTGTTTTCCTTGTCTAAGTCTCAAGCAATGTCCCTTAACTGTTTTGTTTGCATAAGACTAAGTCAGGCAAAGAATGAAAAGCAGAGAAATATTGAATAAATATTTATCAGGGAAGGTGACTGTGATAGTCCATCCATGGTAACACCCTGGCCTACAGTCTTTTTACACTAAGGGGGAACAAAATTGTTCCACAATAGTTTTCTAAAGATTAAAAAAGAAAAAGAACTATAAAATAATTTTTAAAAGCCATCTAACCCTATGTTAAAATATTGTAATTGCTATAGAAGTCCTAGGTACGCTCTGATTAGCTGAAAATAGAGCTGTTTTCATAATCTTTTTCTTTTTTTCTTTTTTTTTTCATTTAAGACATAATTTTTGCTCATGAATGGATGTGTCCATCAGAATGTTTCAGCAGCTTTCTGTCTTCTTTTAAGACTGACTCAGTATCCATAAAGACAGCAGTATGTCGTGGGCTGCATCCTCTATGGCCTGGGACAGAGTTCTGCCAGTTTGCCATCCCAATAAAGTGCTTTTGTTAGAGTATAAGGTACAGGAAGAGCTTGTTTCAAAAAAAGAAACCATAATTGAGACGGGTCACCCAGGTTAGGGGACGATGACCTGACTGAAGACACTCAAACTGGACATGGTTTCTCATCCATGCAGCAAAAAATCTAAGTTAGCCAGGTTTTGCTTTCATCAGTTTGCATTCAAAGCACACTCATTACTTTTTCTGCAAAAAGACTGGATGCTTTGCAGATAGCAGACTGAAGTCTGTCTTGCTAAGCCTTTTTCAATAGCAGTCTTCACAACTATGTACTAAGATTATTTTCATTTCCAGAGACAGCAGGAGATTGTTGTTCAGATACAGTGGTCTGAAAAGGCAGCTGGAACATCCTCAGTCAGACATTCATTCCTTTGTTCCTGAACCTAAGATTTACCCATTATCCCCTTAATTTACCCATTGGAAAAATCGACTGAATTCCATAGTTAAAGCATTTTAACAGGAAGATGAGAGAGAGAAGACAATGGAACCAAAGAGGTGAAAATCCTTCATCTAATCCTTATTCACCAGCCGAGATGCTTATCGTCTCACATGTTTACACCCTCACAAGTCTGTGAATTGCACAGGTCTCAGCTCAGCTCCAGTCCTCCAGGTTAAGAGAGGTGAGGCATGGCATGGCACGGTGGGTTGCTGCTCCAGAGCCAAAGCTCCCACAACTGCGGTTAGGAAGAGCCTTGAGGTTGCTCCCTTTGCGCATTGGAATGGAATGAGCAGGAATGAGAATTGCATCTCAGAAATGTGGAGTTTTCACAAATCATGGAGGAGGAAGAAGAGAGGGTGGGCAAAAAATAGCTGGTTGATGATGACAACCGCAGTGGCACAAGGCTGGCGATGGAGATAAAGGTTTCCTGCAGACTGCAAAACTTATGTCACTTTGACAGAAGTTGTTATTTTCTTTCACACTGGCTGATGCCAGAGGCTCCCTGGGGCCTGTGAGATCTCTGAGCTGGTGAGCTCATGATGCTTATACTTTCAATAATCAGAAAGTATTCCCAAGCATCTGTGCTGATTGACAGACTGACAGGATCTACCTGCAGGGTAAGAATAGCTCTGAAACCATAACAGCGGCCCTGAGGGATTCATGTGGTGAGGTGCTGGGTGTTCACATTTCTTCTGTGGTTAGGTTTGCTCTGTGCAGTTGTGGGAGGAGCAGTGGGCAGAGAAGAAACAAACCTGTCTTTTCTATTTTTTTCTTTTTATATTTTCCTGGAAGCCCTTTTAGACGAGGGCTTTTGTTGTAAAGAGTTCAAAGTAGTAAGATCATTTACTTCTTTTCTTTCTATTAGTCCATGCCTTTCAAGTGGTTTAAGTCTCACAACAGATTTCTATCTGTTACAGCCATGGCAGTGCCACCGTCAGGAGGTGGCTCAGTGGTGACAGCCACCAGGCGCAGTGTCCTTTGGGGGTTTTCAAACCACCACAGGCTTCTTCCAGGGCAGCAGGACAGCCCAAACTACCAATTGGGAACCATTTCAGACACCACAAGAAGGTGGAGCCTGTGCACTGCAGCCAGGCAGCTTGTGGACACAGATTGCGAGTGGGGGACATTGCTCTCTTCCCCATCACCTCTGCCTTTGTGCCCAGCCCTGGCTGTTGGAAGCAGGAGCTTTCCTTCCTCCTGTGTATTCCTTCTAACTTCTGCCATATTCAGCTTGTGGATATTATTGTTCATTTTGTTGCTTATTCAGTAATGCTGTATTATTCTTATCCTTTCGACTCCCTGGGCTTTGCATCCTAAAGGAGTGGCCGTACACTCTTTTTTTGCTGGTAAACCTAAATTACATCTCTAACCCAATTTGTATGGAAGATTAGCAGCAAAGCAAGCTGTAGAGAGGCGGTAAGTCAATCAATGAATTAACCTCCTGGTTAAATGCCATAGTATGTGACAGCACAAATGCATCATGATCCCTCTTTGTTTTAGAAATGCAAATCTCAACAAGGGAGATTAGTGCAGTTTATAATGACCTAAAATGTTTGCTTTAAAAAATAATATCTCAGTTGTTGGCTGGCAGACAAGGATTCAGCTTCTAGAGTCTCAGCAATATGCTTGCAACATGAAAAATGTGCCCTTATCAAGGAGTGAAGATTCCAGGCACAGTACTGATTTAAATTTATGAGTATATTTTGAAGGCAGCACCAGGTTTATTTAGTGTAGACGACTGGCTGAGAACAATGTTAACCTCAGTTCCCAGGGCCAGCAGAGGTAATACTGTATGTGCTACGATTCCACCTGCTGCAAAACTGCACGTGTCCCCATAATGTACAAGGGGGGAAACACAAATCTGTCCAGTCAAGGGACAGAGCAGAAAGACCACCCCACAGCCTTGAAGGATCAGCTCTGGAACAGAATCTTCACTCAGAGTCCTCCTGTGTTGCTGGGGAATCAATGGTGGTGGCAGCTGGCGTGTGGACAACTTCAGTTTTGCATCTGGAATGGGAGAAGACAGCTGATCCCTGGGGACACCTAGATGAGCTTCCTGCTCATTAGTGAGTGCTGAGGAGGATCCCATCCCTTTCCTTGCACTTGCAGAAGGGATGATTTATGACAATGACTCTTCAGTAGTGGAAATTTACTTCAAGCGTCCTAGTTTAGCTGTGGGTTGGCCAGCTTTGGCAGGGAACTCTTTCTGAAGACCTGTTCTTTAAGTGTCCATCACAGATTGTCTTAGGTCATCCTCTTCAGCAGGCCACACTGTTTACTTCAGCTGCATATAAATTAACCCACTGGTTAACGCGGCAAGAAATTGGGCTATTCAGCTTGTATAAATATCCCTTATATCTTACTATGCATTGGCTGATGCAGAGCTTTTATTTCTGTTTTAGGGCAAATGTTATGTATTTTTTAGGAAGGATTCGCACAACTGATTGAAGCTTGTACATACTTATATAAGTTTTTAAAGATTAAAAGAGGGATTTTGGATTTTATTTTAGAAATAGAACCTTTCCTTTTACTTTTCAAGATCTCAGCTATCACTTTCCCCAAACTCTTCAACTTTCCATGTGTGCCATCTCCATTAGATGGCACGTGTTTATCTGTGATAAAATACTGCAGTTGAGTTCTTAATCATTCGTTTGACCAAATTTCCTCTTTGATTCACATTTTAAATGGTTACACGCAGCCTTAGGAGAGTTTTTAAGCATCAAAAGAAAATAAGAGCGTTTTCAATACAAGGATTCTTGACTTATCTACGCTGTTCTAGGTTGCTCTAAAATTTTTAGAAATATTTATTTTCATGACAAACATTTTTTTTTCCCATGACTGGCATCTTTTTAAGAAAAAATTTGTTTTATTCAAAGCAAAAGTTCATCTGTAACCAATACACTGCCATCCTGTAAAAAAATAAATTAATATATACGTTCTTAATGGCAGTCTATGGGAGACTTAGAGGAAAGGAAAAAATGAGACTGAAAATCTGACATAAAACATTAAGCTTCTTACTTAACACCTTTATAATAAGAGTCTTTGCTGCTCGCATGGCATTCATAAATATGACAGGGAAATACAACAGCTCTGTGCATTAGTGAGTGTGAAGTGTCTGTCTTTTAAGCTGGGACCATTCTCTGAAGCTAAGAAGTGTTATGACACAGGGATGTTGCAAGCTGACCTACACATAGATGTGTGTATTACATTCTACACTATATTTTGCAAATTGACCCCGAAGAAAGAATTTCGCACTTAAAGGGAGACTAATTGTATGACCTTTGTATTTTGAGGATCCTTCTGGAGAATTTTAATCACTCAGACAGCATGAATGATTCAAGTCAGCTCTACTTACAATCAATTCCATGCAAGCAGCTTTACTTGTACCAAAAGAACAAGCTAGCAAGAAAGGTACCTTGATAGAAATGGCGTTGTTTGCACTGCATGCTAGAATACACACCATGATTTCTTATTTTCCTGATATTATTCAGGAAGTCAGGATACCAGTCCTGCTGAATGTACAGCAGCAGGGACAACGCTAGGGCAGGATGGCACCAAGAAGCGACACAACGTATTTTCCACTTTAAGAACACTGACTTCTTTTAGTCCTTTTTTTTTTTCTCTTTTTAACATTTGGTGGAGCAAGCTGTGCTCTTTTGTGCTGCAGTTCAGCGCCATAAATGACTTCAGCATCTTTAGTACAATCATCCTGTTACTTGGGGCACAGAAGCCAAAAATGCCCAAAGGACTGGCACACCATGTAAGTGAGGCAAATGCACTCCTAGAGATTGTTCTTAAGGAGCTACAATGGGGGTTGCAGTGTCACATGTCAGCTACAAAAGCTCTAGGCTTTTTACAGGCTCAGTGTTACACAGAAGCTTTGCCTACAGTCCCTTTTGGACAGAGAAATATAGTGAGTTGGGACAGATAAAGAAGGAGATGAGATGTGTAGAAGAGAAAGACTGGATGGATAAACTGAAGAAACAACAAGAAAACATCTCGCAGCTGCTATCATCATTACTTCAAGACTTAATTTTGATCCTAGTATCTGGAACTGAGCAGAAACATTTCTCTTAATTTGAAGTCCACTTGGAGATATTTTGTCATCCTGTAGGTAAAGCAAACTGACAAGAGCCAACAAGCCTCTATGTCTGCACCTCTCTCCTGTTTTCTGCTTTTCTGATGAGGTGTTGAGGCAGTTCATTAAGAGGTACTGAAAATTTCTGTGAACTTGATCTAAAAGGTGATTTCTACATCTGTGTGCCAAATGACCCCTTTGCTGTAAGAACTTTCTGTAGTGCATTACAAGGCTTTGGCCAGCAATGCTATGATGACGGTGATCTCTAGTGGCTGTAGAGCCAGCACATTCATGGTCCCTGCAGAGTGTGTAGGTTGGGAGTTGCTTGGAGTCGACTGTTCCCAATCATCTGTAGGGACAAATAACTGTAGGGACACCACTAGCAAAAAGTGACTTTGAGCATTTCAGTGCTATACAGCATCAAAACTGTTAAAATCCTAAAAAAGATGAGAACTACCCCTTACTGACCCAGCAGCTATAATCCGATGATTTGATTTGCTTCTACATCCAGGTCTAAGACCAGAAATTCTTGTCTTTGTGATATTGATAGTAGTAATAAAAATAGTAGCACATTACTAATATGAAATACATTTTGATTTCCTTTCTGAAGACAGGCCCTGCTGTCTGTTGGCAGTGGACGTGAATGAAGTTCACGGGGGACTGAAAACAGCATTTGTAGGATTAGCATTACCCAGGCCTTATGCCCCTATTGCTGATCATGTTGAAAAACACGCTGGTATAGCTGGAAGCCATACAGAGATTTCAGACCTATATTCCTATAGGGAAATATTTAAATAAATAATTTTCTGTTTCAACAGCTGTAGGAAATGCTTAAATGTACCCTTTAATTTCTCCCATCAATCAGTTTAGATTGTTTTTAAATGGGGATCTTAGGGGAGCCATATGCTCAGAGATACTCCTAACGTTGCTCAGCCCAACAGAACTGAGCGTGCTGCTTAGGAGGCTACTTTTTCACTGTAATGTTGTATTCTGATTGAATTTCCTAGCAGTGGGTGGTCGATTACGCTGTATGTCAAGAGCCATTTCAGTGAACTCCAAAGGAACGTGGCAGAACAGCTCTCGTCTCACTTTCTTCTAATTGCTTAAACCATCTCCACATGTGAATGGTAGCACAGAGGTTTCGCAGCGGGCAGCGATCAAGGTCAGATCAAAGCAGGAGATTGTTGTGAGATACTGCGTTCATCATAAGAAGGAAATCTTTCCTTTGTCACACAGACTCAGAAAAAATTGAAGATTTGAAGGCCATTGCATGTGCAGGCCCTGTCTCAGATCCCTTTCTGTGTGAAAAATCATATGCTTCCAAAAGGAGCAGTTAACTCTGAAAAGCTGCTGGCACTGGAATGGCAGAGATATCCACAAACATCCATATTTTATTTCCCCGGCTTTCTGTTGTTTTTGAAGGAGGCCCTTGGAAACAGAGTGGGAAGAATCACCTTTCAAGTCAACTGTAAACACTCCAGCTCTGTTCCCGAAAGTTGCCTCTTGTTACGGGAAGGCTGAAGGCCGGGGCTGACCTCCAGCCACTGCAGCTGAGCATGCAGACATGGCACACAGCTCTGCAGTACATTGTAAAGATGCAGTTTATGGTGTCAGGTCACCTACAGTGAAATGCTCTAAAACGGGAGAATTTCGGTTTTCCTGATGTTATCTCTGTCTGTGAAAGGAGAAGCACTGGGCTCAAAAGCACGTACTGAATGGCTCAGCAGCAAAGGAAAAGTTTGTGTCCCGACTTCAGGCCAATAACTTGTTCATCTTTGGAGACGCACATTCATAGCTTATTGCCTGGGAAGGGAGGGTGTTTGGGGAGTGAGGGTTGACTTGCTCTTGCTCTTGAAAGGGAAGAAGATTTTGCATGGGCCTCAGACCAGTGGCCAAGAGCTAACAGGACACATTACCTCTCTGGAAGAGGAGGATGAGCACTCTTCAAGGCTAATGGAAATGCTGGCACTGGGCGTTGCATGAATGTCACTTGGTTATTCTTTCAGGAGACCAAATTCATTCTGAGCAAGAGATACTACATTAAAACTTCTGTTCAAAGGAGGAAAAAAAACCAAGAACGCTGCTTCTTTTGCTAATGGCTCTTTGCAGCCTTTGGTAAGAGCTCAGCCTGGGAGATATTTTATATAGCAACGTCTTGCTACACAGTGAAAACGAAACAACAATTTACACAAGGGCATGTGAGAAGATTTGACATAAGGTATTTATTTATTTGTTTCAAAGAGTTGCCTGTATTTAGTTTCCATTCAGATATTCCGTATATCCCATGAACAGACCCCATATGGGTTGCACGCAAGACCAGAGCATTTTGGTGTATTTAGGCATTAAAATAACTGCCAATTGACAGACTCAGGTTAAGAAGAGGCTTATTACAATTTTCACACAGTACAGAGAAATATGGCAATTTTCTACAAGAAATATCAGCAATAAATTCAGAACTTCGAAAAAAATCATCACAATTCATAGTAAAGGGTTCAGCACCAAATACAGGGCATCTAGTTTATTGTGAGACATCTCCTATAGTGGCATTAAGTACCAGCCATTAATAGCAAGCTTTGTTCTAGAAGTGGTGTGGAGTCTCCCGTTAGGTAGAAGCACCTTTTACTGTTTAGATGGAACATACAACATGGCATTTTCCTAATGCTTTTCCTCCTGAGAGAATATAAAGTGTACCTAGTAAGATAAAAGTCATAGCTATGCACATCATTTAGTTCATTTCACGGTGATCGACTCAGCCATGACAAGCGTGTAAACTCTCCACATCTACATGCACATCTGTTCATTTCCGCTCTTATCTTCCAAAGATCCTGAGTACACAAAGTGGCCTCAGGAGTAAAAAATGCATGACTTGATTACTAAATTACAGATCTGTAATGTCAACTTCATGTCCCTATGGGAAAAAAAGTATCATTTTACAGTGACCAAGAACAGTAAGTTAGCTAATTTCAACTACTTTACTCTGATTTCTTTCCAAATATTAAATCCAAGCCTCAGATGGGATTTCCAGATACTTTGTAAACATGCCGAGCTGGTGAACTTGCATAGCTGAAACTCAATGAAATGTGAAAAATCTGTGGACAACATTTCCATCAAAACAAATTTCTACAGCAGCAACATATGAAGCCTAAAAGTTAGAATCATATTAACCCCAGATCCTCATGTCATGACATTGCCCATAGAAGAATGAGAAGCTGTGAATTTGGGAGTGATTTTTATGGTTATCCGGCTTGACATACTGCACAACAGAGACTAGAAAGAAAGATTGTTTAGATTATTTCTACATCAAAATTCATAATTTTAAAGACATTCTCAGTGATCTACTACATCTGTTACCATTTAAGTTTTTCCAGTAAATTTTAGCCTTGCCATTAAAAACTTGCAGCTCATTCCTATTCTGCTTTTCATTTGTCAGTTGTTTCCAGCTAATAGAGCTGATAATTCTGGCCGTTGCTGAGCCAAAAGAGCCCTCTGCTGTTGGAAACCTACTTCCACTCAGGGGACTTCCAGCCCATAATTGAGTGCTCTGTTGCACAGTGTAGACAAACCGAGTTTTCAGCCTTTGGAAGGCAATATTTCTTATGCTGGCATCCTTCTTGCAGCTCTGTTCTGAAATGCTTCTAAAATTGCCAACAGTTGCGTGGGTTGGCGTTGCAAATACTGGCATTTTGGTGAAGATACTTTCAACCCTCTTTCCTTTTCTCGAGTTTTTAACTCTCAGATTTCACCTTCAAATAGATATTCATTAGACATTGTCTTCGGTGTGATCTCAGCAACTGCAGGAATAGAGAGATGTGTCACTGGTCATCCTTATAGAGAAGGCAAGCATTGTTTTGGACTGTGTCTCATTGTACAACCACTTCAACCAGAGTAGAAGAAAGGTAGGATTTAAAAAGGCAAGATGATAGCGCTTGCAAACTCAGTCAAGTCTAGCGACATTCCAAAGACTGAAGCCTTTTATAAATGTAATTTATTTCCATGGCTCTCATAAAAATGTGGCTTTCATTAGAAGTACAGACTTTTAACAAAACCTCTCCTTTTGCTGAGTGAAAGCAGTTGGCTTATGTGTCATGGTGCATTGTATCCCTGTACCCACCATAAGCATTAAGGGGACATCAAGGAAGAGGAAGGAGGAGAGCACAGTGCATGTTGGCTGGCACCGTGGTGGCTGCAGTATGACAGTTTTGACAGTAGAGAGTAAATTCATTCAATGGAAACCAGGGCTGGGTAGCCCATTCCAGCCAACCTAGGCAGCCAGGATGAAATAGCAGTTTTCTCCACACCAGATTTTCAGCAGTTTGTTGCCACGTGTGCTGCAGTTTGAAGCAGCATGCCCGGTGAATGGAGCTGATGGGACCCAGCATGGGCCATGCTGGAGGCTGGGTAAATGAACATGGACAGTTCTCACAGCTGCTTTCTTTATTAATTGTAATGAGCATTTATGTACAATCTCATTTAGATGGATCCATCGCATCTGAGATGATTTCAAGGAAACGTTCAAGAAGCTGAAAATAAATTAGGTCCCTTGAGCTGTATGGGCTGCCCCTGGCTCTGTCACTGGCACAGCAGGTATCTCCATGGATCTTATTTCATAGTTCCTCCTGCATTAATCCATGCCTGAGAGCTGATCTGTTCAGTACTCTACTCACAGGACCTTCCTCACCTTTGCCTGACAGTCAAGGGAGACCTCAAAATTACAGATTATTGCCCCAAAACCTCACAGCATGTTAATTGTGCGCATGTGATCAGTTTTAGTAGTGCTCTGGATATTGTCATCAAATCCCAGACTGATTCTGTAATTAGACTGTTTTCTTAATTAATTAGGCTTTTACATCCATACTGCCAGAACGTTTCCTCTAATAAATTTTCTTCCCATTGGCCAGGCTCCTTGGGTTGCAACAGAGAACACAGAGTATGCAGAGATTTAAAGTCACTGCTGACTTCCTTTCCCACACGTTTTTTTTCGTATGAAATACAGATTACCCATGCTCCGGGTGAGGAACAGGCCATAGCTTGAGCTGGCTTCTTCACAAATAGCACAGAATTTATGTGGGGAGGCACATCATGAGCAGCTTGGTCACAGTAAAACATCATTTATCGTCATTTTTATTGCAGTGGCTTCTAACATAGTATAAACGTCCATAGCTTCTGTTCTGGTTTAGAAGCAGATTTTTTTTTGCCTGATTTTGCACTGCAGCTACTTCTCAGCCTTTGCAGCTCTGTTCAGCCTGGCCAATGGAGCCCAGGGAAAAATCAGCAAGGGAATGAATGCAGCTGGGGAGCTCCACACCACTGACGGCCATATGGTAAAACCCCAGAGGTGTTATGCAATAACATACAGACACAAGGGGGGGGGAAAACCTGAAAATTCAAAAGGAAAAATAATTATCACAACAGAACACTACAGCAACATGAAGGAAATAATGGAAACTCACTGTTTACTAATGCAGACTTTGAGCTGCCACGTTAACTGTTTTGGAAACAGTCAGGAATAGTGACGTGGTCTGAAATGACTGGCAGTGAGTCTCCATCACACAACACAAATCTGCTCCCACATTTCCATTTATGGTTTAAATCAATGTGTCGTCCTGGATGTGTCACAGCACCCAGGCTGGGGGCACTCAGCAGGTTTGGGCAGGAGGGGCTGTGATCAGAATAAGAATCAACCCAGAAGAAAAAATCCCCCTGAAACAGCATCTACCTACACACTCTCCCACTAATAACCCAGGGTCATTTCTGTGTTATACTTAAAGGCTGGCTTGGCTGTTGCTGCTATTTATTTGGTATTATGATCTGCATTTATTTTGGGCTGTAACAGTAGCAATTCAAACTGACCCATTCTGACCACCAGAGAGACACAGACAGAAGAGTTAATTAACAATGTTGACACCTGCACACCTTGAAGGAAAGCTGCATGATGTCACCAACCTCTCAGAATGTCAACAGGCATTTCTAAGAGTTTTTAATACAGCTGTTGTCCAAGACCACTCAGCTCCTCTGAGCTCCCGTGAAAGGAGTTAAAAATCCAATTATAACAATTTTTGCCATCCAGCTCAGGAGCTCATTCCTCAGAATTAGCCTGAACTCACAATAAGCTTGGAAGAAGTTGCACATCATTATCAGCTGCATGTTTTTCTGGACAAAATCCCAAATCCCTGACCTGATTTTGAAACTCTCATTAGCAGCACCTGTAAAGGAGATCAGCCTGCCCCATCCACAGAGCTGGCTGAGCATACTGGGGCCATATGGCCCGGGGCACATTGTGCTGTCCTTCAGGCTCCCAGAGCAGCATCACCTCTTGCAAATGCTGGCAGAGAATCAGACACCAATCTCAAGTCTGAAATGACAGTGATTCAGAGCAGGTGCATTCAAGAAATCAACACTGGTAGAGCCAACTGCATATGAGGAGTACAGTTTATACAAACATGATTCTATTCTGATATTAATCCTCAATTCAGAAACTATAAAGTTTTCTGAAAACTCCTAAGTTTTCCTTTTCTATTCCTTTCTCCTTCACAGCCCTGCATAGAGGGCAAACAGCAGCAGGCTCTCTAAAGCAATATGCTAGAAAACACAGTCCACCTGTGTGCTCCCAGCTTCTCCCATAGTAGTTAGCACAGATGGGCTTCCTAAAACCTGTGTTATTTAAGTAATTGTATACAGATGCATACAATTTATATTAGAGTTATAAATTTGCACACATGAAATGCATGTTCCACTGGGTGTGGAACTTGTTTAAGAAGATATCATAGAGCTGCTTAGGTTGGAAGGGGTTTTAAAGATCACCCTGCTTCAACCTCTCTGCTGTGGGCTGGGTGCTCCCCACTGGCTCAGGCTGCCCAGAGTCCCCTCCAACCTGGCCTTGGGCACCTCAGATGGGAACAGATGAAGAAAGTGAATCACAGGAGCTGCAGCATTGTGGTCATGGTCACAGAGCACGGATGAGCTAAAGGTAGGTGTTGGCTTTAAATATGGACTCCTGATTCCCTGAGATAATAGCTTTTGGTACTTGATTTATAGGACTGCAACTAAAGGATGTTATTTGTAATCCAGAATTTACCACTATCCCATTGTGAAGCTTACTTATAGCGCAGGCTATCTTATTTAGAGTTTTAGAGGAAGGGGGTTTTTGTGAATTGGAGCTGGAAACAGCTTGCACGAGGCCATTCACATTGGGTTGGTGCTGCAGGTGGCACCTGAACCTGCATATGTTTTTGTTTTTTTTCTCCTGAGTGGCTGCAGTAGATGAGGGAGGGAGATGCTACTTATACAGAGTATTTAAAGCCTAGGAAGCTTAAACCAAAAGCCACCACCACCACCATGCTTTCAATGATCTCAGAAATTGAAAGGGCTTCCTTTTTTTTTTTTTTTTTTTTTTCCAGCTTAGTGACCATTTACAGCATTGAGCTTTTTATCTGGAACTTTGCCTTTTTTTTGCCTTACTCTTTTGTTTTAAGCTGCTGGTGTTTTCCAGAATGTTTTCAACATTGCCTTATATGTAATTTTTTCTTTCATGCCAAGTAGGCAGGAGGAATTTACAAATGCTTGGGTGAAATAGCATGAAACAAATACTTTCCATTACAATTACAATATTGGCCTCCCCATACAAATTATTTATGGAAAAAAAATGCTCTTAATAATGTTACCCATGTTTTCCAAGATAAAAGAGGATGAGACTGAAGTTGCTGTACTGCAATCCATTAGTCTGGTATGTATGATGGATTACAACTAGATGCAAACCATGTATTAAGAAGCTCTAAGTGATCCTCCAGCTGACCCTGACTTTTGAAGCTGATTTTCCATTACCCAGGTGCTGCAGCCCAACAGAACTTTCTAGGCACGTGGCATCCATCCTCCCTGCTGTGCTGGCCCTCAGAGGCAGTTTGCTGTGCAGCTCCAGATGCTGCAGGTGATGTGCATATGGGAAATCTCATGACATGAAACACTCCACACTGGAAAACTGGGAAACATTTAGTTTGTCTGAGTGGATTCCTGAGTGAATTTCAGTTAATGTTGCCCTGCAGAACATCGCTGGATGCGTGTAGGGGCACGAAGGGGAGGTGACTATTGCTGAGCCAGCTAGTTTTGTCTTCCAGGGCCCTCTGCTTCTTCTCATCGTAAAAATTCAGGGAAGATACCAAAGACTGCACTCATGCTACTTTATGAAAGAAACTAATCATGGTGGATACTCACAGCTGTTAAAAAGCCCAGGAATTCTTAGCTGTGACCCAAGCTTCACAGAGGGCAACTTCATTTGCCATGCTTGTCCTAATTCACAGTGAAGTTTCTTTCTGTGCACGTAAGATAGATTCTACATGATTCATATCAAATGTACCTCAGAATCTCCCTGCTATTTGGTGATGTGCTGCGTATGTGCCTGGAGCCCCATTAAAGAAGAGCTTTAGGCAGTCTGCCCTCCTCCCTGCTTGCCAATGTCGGCATTATATTATTAGGAATGCTGACATGCCAGAAATGCTGGTGCAGACGTGGTGTTGAACTGTTGCTGACTTGTGCACAAAAAAACACCTCCCTGCTATGGATGGTGGATTTTCCCCCAGAAGAGACCCAAAACATGGATCAGGTTGACGGGCTTGGTCAGGGCAGTGTAACAAGAAGGTCATAGTAATCTTTGGAACAAGGCTGGTTTAGAAGAAGAAAAAACCGATCTGGCACTGTGTGCGTGTAGAGAGGACACCGAGCATGATTCCTTCTGTCTCCATCCTGTGACCCTCTGTAATGACTTGATGCCTCTGCTTATCACAGCCAGTCTGGTTTCCCTTCATGTCTCCTGCTCCTCCATCCAGAGCAAGTACTCTTGGCTCTTTTCCACACTCTGTAATTGCCATCTTGGCAAGAGGATTTGTGTGCTTGGGTTGTTCTGAAGCTGTCTGTATGTTGGTAAATCAGCTCGCTAAATGTAACAGAAAATCATTAAATTCACAGTGTAGTTTTCTTCTTGAGTTCCTAGCTTGGCTGTTTGCACACCATTCAGCCAGTTTTCAGGCTACGTGAAGTGAATTTGGCTTTTATGTTCAGTTGGAATGAAATCCACCAGGGATTCGAGCATTGTTGGGGTAAGGCACTGCAGATATATGTGGTCTGGGAGGGCGAGAGGACAGACGGTGGAGGGCAATGGGACAAGCGTTTCCAAATGCTCTACCACAAAAATCACCTTCTGTGGGCCTTGAGGGAGAAAAGAGGGGCAAATGGTGCTTCTGTAACAATCTAGATTTGTCAGAGGTAATCCAGATGTATACGAAGAGTGTAACATTGTAGGTATAATCACAGGTTTCAGATGAGTGTTTGGAAATGACTTGTACACCATAACCTCGTAAGACTGTAGTCTCAGTTAAAATGCAGAGTACCCTTGAATCCTAAAGCTGTCACTCAGCATTAAATAATCAACATATCTGAATGCATGATGGAGTTCTCCAGAGAGAGAGAGAGGAGAGAGCTTTTCATTTTTCCTCCTTTGCTGGCGAAGAAGCTTTGGTAGTGTTCCCTGTAAGTAATCTGGAGCTGAAGTGAATGAAACCCGGATGATGAATGTGTTCGAAAATGCTTGTTTATATTCAGAAAAAGCAAAGCATTTAATATTGCTTCAAACCACCTGTGAAGCATCTGAGGAAGATAATGACAGTGCAGTGTTCAGCCTCCATAAATCAGAAGCCAGCCCTGAAGCTCAAGAAGTGTCCGGTCCCTGGATCTCCCATTCCCAGCCTTCCTGTCAGTTCAGACAGGAGCTCCAATACCTCATTTCAAAACTGCTGCAAATTCTCTGCATTTTTCACAGAAACTGAGCCTTGAGCAACGGATAGGTATAACAAAGCAGAACACAACACCAAGTGCGAATGGAGGACTTGGTAGCAAAGTTTGTATTCAAGTCTTGGTGCAACACTGAAGTTTAGGGGAGCTTGCTTGAGTAGGTGATGTCTCAGCATCTGGAGAAGCACCGTGGTACATCTCTGCTGCCCTCGGGGCTAGGGCAAAGCATGCCAAGGGCAGACCAAAGGTGGCTCATCCCAAGGCAGATGTACAGGGAACATGGATGGGAGAGGATGAGAAGTTCCTAGGCAATAACAGCTTCTGTATGAATGCCAGGTGAATCTAGAAATTGCTTTGTACCAGTTCTGGTTATCAATCCAGATAGAGTGAGAAAAAAGAAACACATTTGTGTGGATAACATTTCAAAGGAGGCAACAGTTCTCACTATTAATCACCAGCGATTTGCTGGTGATAATTACTGTTGTTATTGTCATTGTTTGTGACCTAAGCCGCTAAGTCCTGATGGATGCTTCTGGAAATAACCCTGCTCAGCTGACAAGCTTACCTGACCCCAAATGAAGCTGAGATATTTCACTTGCACTGTGTTTGCTGTACCCAACGTAGAGCAAGCAAAACTAGCCTGAGCTGTATTTTGGGCTGGATTTGGCTGCAGTTCAGTATTTCTAAAACTCAAATTCAGTAATCCAAATGTTAATTATGTTCTTAATGATCTAACTCAAGTCAAGAATATCCTGAACAGTGCCGTTCCTGCTAGTAAGGGACTGTACAAACATATAGTGAGAAATAAAGCCTTCCTTGGAGATCTTGAAGTCTAAACGTTCAGAGAGAGGAAACAGGAGAGGCTGATCTCTCAGAGTTTTTAGGAACTGAAATACTCAAGATGGATTAAAAAATTTCAGGAATTACATTACAAATATGCAATGATTGCTATAGCAGAGCCCTGTCCTTTCCCCCATCCTGTGTCCTTGGCAGTGCCCAGGATCACGGTGGAGAAATACATTAATGCATTTCTCAAAGTGGTGCATTTGTGATTTAAGATACTTTGTTATGCCGCATATTAGTAAACATCTGCATTGCCTTAAAGCTTCGCTGCATCTTCAGAGCTGATCACTTCACCTTTTGAACAGCTTCATCAAGCATGCTGGCACAAGTCCTTTTTTAACAGCTATAAGTCAGGTTCCAACAAGTTTATTACACAGCTGTGAAATTATATTGTCATATCCAGTAATGTAAGTCTGACATGAATCTTTGATGCCTACTGTATGACAAGTGAAGACTCATTTCAGGGACTATCTTTCACATTAATTCTTGTATTTCCACTGTTTTAATAAGTGAATCCATTATGGAAAGTACTTACAGCATATTGTCAAAAAGACAAGATTATGAAGATTAACAAAATCAACTCTTCTCACCTTCAAGCAAATAAATCAGCTATAAATACCAAAATGTCACCAAATCCAGGTTTGGATATCTCTGTGGGGAGATAATTACTGCGGAAGTATCACATCATGCATTTATTAGACCAAATGGATCACAGCCATGTTTACTACTCATATCTGAAAGGAATCATTCCTTGCTATTGTCTTTTAAATGTAATCCTTAAATACAGAAACTTTAAGGACTGTTCTCATGATGTCACCCTTGCCAGCACTGTTTGTTTGGCATGACAAAGACTGTTATATTTATTCATTGCCTTCAGTCCCACTGGATTTTTGCTCATGACTTCCCAGGCTGCAAATATGGACAAAATCCCAGGGAAAAAATGGCTCTTGAGTTGGTTTTAGACAACACACTGCACCTCACTGCTGCTGTCTGGGATGTGTTAAACATACCGCTCACACTCCGCATGGCACACGTACAGCAGTTTTGGTCCAGGAAATACCAGACAGAAATGTGAGAGTCATTACTTCTTGAGATTCAAATGCTGGCAGGTATGTCCATGGGAATTTGCTGGAAGTGGCTGTTTTTGCATAAGTAAAGCAAATATGCCGTTGCTGCTGCACATCACTCACAACCAGGGCATTTCTTCCCATTCTCTCCTACTATTCCATGAAATTGCTGTCATCCAGACATCTCTGTGGCCCTAATGCTAGCTCAGTCTTACAGTTAGCGTGAAAGACATGTAGAGCTTGCTCTAGCTTGATCGATAAAACAACTCTACTTGAAACTGTTGACTAATGCAGACCTGCAGTCTTTTGAATAGAGAGAAATCAGCTAAAAAAAATAATGTTAGAAAAAAGATATTGGTTATCTTTCCTGTATCACAGGCTTCTGAATTCTGAAACCTTCTTCAGTCCCCTTTCCAGTGATAATCCTGCTGGCCCAGACCCAGCAGGGGCTGCCAAATCCCAGGGCAATGTGTTGTCAACATTAAGTGCACAGCCATTCTGGGGCATGAAGAAATGCAGTTCCCATAACAAAAAAAATAGAACGTTTGCATTCTTTGCAAAAATACCAGAAATTCTTTTTGGCTTTGTTTATGGGTTAATATTGTCTCTCTCAAAATGCTGTTTCTTCTCAACCGTTCAGCGTGGAAGGGAAAGGAAAACTCTAGAAAAAGTATGCAAGGAGTCTTAACTTCTCCAGCACAAACGGCCTGATGCAGATGTGTCTGATCTGAATAACCCTGAATAACAAGGATGATGCATGCAGTCTCTGAGCCACGTTCAAAGCATTTCTGCAGTGAACTGAGCTGTTGCCTAAGATGACTTCGGGATGCTCAAAACACGAGAATCCCACATTTCCCATTCTTGCTAAGAAAAGGGTTCATATAGCAAAAATGATATCATAGCACAAGGAAGTGGAAGAGAACAAGGAACTTTTGTTTCCATGGCGATGTGAGCTCCTTCAGACAGAAGCACAAAGGCAATATGCTGAATGATTATCCGAAGGTCATGTTGTTCTTACCAGGAAAGTTAAAGAGAATACACTGGGCTGATTTCCCCAGGCAGGACACATGCTGCATTACTAACCAGTTAAAAAAAGCAATTTCTGAAAGAAATAATTGCCTTCATTAATGCCATGTGTTTACTTTAAAGTCTATTTTCATAAAGAAAACAGCAGCCTGCTCAGGAGAGAGGGGGGCGTAAGGGACTGCTCCTCACCCGTATTTTGTGCTGTTGTTTGGTGCTCTCAGAAGACAGGAAGTTCAGTTCCTGCATGTATCTGATAGCCACCGCCCAGTAAAATGATGATATTTTGCTTTACATCAGACACCTTTTAACAAGGAAAGAATGTCTCCAAATAAGAAAGGGTTTATGTATCTAGCCAGCTCTGTTGCTACTGCCTGGATGCTGCAGGCTACATGCAGCCCAGATGGGTATGATGGGTAACCTGTTATCCCTCCCTGTTACCTACACAAGGAATGGGTACTCAAGAAACAAATGAACATTAAATGCAGTTTACTTGGTTCTTCCCAGTGTCAGCTTTCTGTTTCCTCTGAGATGTTTTGACCTTGTTGACAGCAGGAGTAAATGCTTTATGTGGAAAAGAACACCACACTGATTAAAAACTAATTCTATTCTCTTCCTCCACTCTGTTATCTGTGATTTAGGACAGATATAAGGTACAGAAAGACAGAAACTCACTGGTGTTCAGAGGAAAAGTTATTTTTAGTCTTGTTTTGTTGCCAAGGCATATAGAAACCTTATGTGCTACCTCAGGAAGTTACCGGGGAACGGGAATGGAAGGGAGATGCCTGGTTCTTCATCTTTGTTTCCAACCACAAAGCTTTTCTTCAATTAGAAAAAATGATGTGTGTCTTCAATGAGAGATTGCAGGAGTCACTGTCCAGTTTGAAGAATTAATGAAGGAATGTGTGAACACACATTATGTGGCATGGATATGGAGACCATGGGCCAGGACAGCACTTAGGCACACAACCCCACGTGTCTTTCAGCAAAAATGCATTCCTGAATCAGAGCCCCTTGAGGGGTTGTTGGAAGCGGGCAGGGGGAAGCAAGGCTGAAGCCCACTTCTCCCAGGTCCATTATTAAAGCCATATAATTTCAAACTGGTATAAATGAAACAAAAGTTGGGAAAAACCACCTCAAGGGATAGGAAATGTGGAGAAGTGCAGTTTGTTGGGGCAGGGGGAGCTGGAAGGGTTCCTTTCCCAGCAGTGTTGGTGGAGCTGGCTCACAGTACACGGCTTGGAGGAGAAGCCATAATTTTGTAAATAAATACTTTTGGGGAACAGAGGGGGAAACCCCTGCTTGTTTGCTGATAACAGCATGTTTTGTTTCACTTCAGAAGAACAAAGATTTAAAGTAAACTGTAGAATGACTTAAACATTGTCATGGCGTTGTTCTAGGAGGGAGGATATGGCTAGCTGCAGTCATTCTGCAAAAAATATGTGCTTGCTTTATCTCCTTCCATATCAACTCAAGTTTTTAAAAGCCATTGTGATAATTCACAGGCAAAAACAGGGAGCAGCCCTTCTTAGGCTGGAAATATTTCTTGGCTCAACTAATGAGACTCCAGTGAACTTAATACTTCCATGCTGCTCTAAGAAGAAAAAAAACATCTCTTTTCTTGTGAGTTGTACATTGCAAGGATGTTGACTGATGTTTAAATAAATAAATAGTGGTGAAAGCTACTTTCCTTTCAGAACACCCAAATTCTGCCCAGAGGCAGTCTTTGGCATGGTTGCAGAATGGGTGCCCTAAAAGCAGAGGCAGACCCATAACCATAGCAGCAACGGCCATTTCTTGGGACTATTTTGTGTATACTGACCAAGTCATGGGAAATACAAATTAGCAGGAAGGACTGAAGTTTGAGAAAAAGAAACACAGGCAAGATAGATGTGGAGGTGAGTAGATACATCAGACAACGTCAGCACACAGAAATCAGTTACTGGGCACATGGATAATGAGGTATTGTGATGGGGTACATTTGAGTGAAAATTGGTGTCACTTCAATGTCAGTTTTTACATGTTATCAAACAAGTAAAGTCCTGAAATTGACTGCAGAGGATTTTGCTGTACTATAATTAGCTGTAGAAATGCATCTATGTATATACAGGTATTACACACACCCATTAAAGAGGTCCAAATCAGATGTGAAATATTGCTATAACAGGTAAGAAATAATATGTTATGTAATATTATATAATATGAATAGATAGAATGCCTAAAATAAACAGTTGGCTCTATAGAAGAGGTATCATATCATAGAACATTGGATGTGCATGAAAGAAAATACATGATCTTTGCATGCATACATTATTGAAATGTACACATGTAAAGCTGCCAGGAGCAAATGATTTAAAATTGCCCCAAATCACATTCCTCAATCTGTAATTAATACACACATGACTCTATCTTGCACGAAAAATAGTTCTTGTTTTGCACGGAAATATTAATAGCCTTCAGTTTCTATGGAACATTTTTGACCACTGCAATGAGTTAAATAATACTTTGCAGCCAAAGCTCCTCCGGTTACCAAAAAAGTAGGTCATTAAGGATGACATGGAAAAGCCAAGTTTTCTGCGACTTCTGTGGAGATGTGGAAATCCATACTACTCGCTGAAGCTTGGCTGTGCTACAAACAGTAGCAAAATTGTGCAAATCTTCTGTAGCCCATGTTCTGCCTTCAGAAACTGGGACCGAGGGCTGCGTAAGCAAACTGTGATTGAAAAGGCAGAATGGAGTAACAGATGTAATGCTTTCTCCTGCGTGTCTGGGCAATGGGAAGAAATACAATACACATGATGAAAATATAAGCTGGTATTTTCAACACAGGGAGCTAGGATTCATATTCCACGTGAGCCAACTGCTTCACATTTCCTTCAGCACTGACGGGTATTTTGGAGGTATGAAGAAGATGAAAGATAAGATTTGATTCCCAGACAAATTGATTCCATTAACAACGCTGGGCTGCATGTGTGCAGCTGCCAGCACAGTGCATCCTAATCTGCTTGGAAGATGTTTCAGGGAGAACAAAAGTTGGGATCTTGCCAAGAAGAGCGAGGAAAACGGCTACTGATGAAACATGTCCTTCCTGGCCTGTCCCCCCTGTGCCCCAGGAGATGCCCATAAGTGGGCACATGTTATGGGTGTAGTTACATTATTTGGGACAACCAGGAAAGCTCAGATCTGTGCTGGAGAGAGATGCTAAAAGAAAACACATTGCAAAAAGGTATATAACCCATCACATACGGGATGAGGGTGTTGGGACATGGTTCCATCATACATGGTTTGTCAGTATTTGCCCAGGACTCGGAGTGCCCACCCCATCCTGCATAGCATCTCCCTGGGATGGAAAAACTCTTTTGCTGGGAGTTGAAGGCTTGCTGCCAATTTCACTTTTCTTTGAATAAAAGCTCCCTTGGATCAGCTGCACGCGGGACGACTACAGGAACTGCAAGGGGATTTCTCAGGAGCTGTGATCTGGGAAGAAAACAACGACAGCAAAGGGAAGCAGCGAGTGTGCCTTGCAGGAGGTCACACCTGCCAAGCCAGCGTCCTGTCCTGCCTTCCCCAGCGTGTCCGTCCATCCGCCTGTCTGGCTGCCGAGCGCGGCGATCACATGCATCCCGCCTGCCCCCTCCCTCCCTCCCAGCCCTGTCCCGCCGCGCTGCACAGCTCCTGCAAACTCGCCCCAAGCAGAGGAACTTTCTGCAGACGGGCTTCTTCACCCCCCTGCCAGAGCTCTCTGCTTCCCCTCCTGCCAAATAAAGTCTGGGGGCTTTGCTTTTACACTAAAAGCTGATGATTGCCCTTAGGAAGAGAAGCTCATGCTCCTCTCAGCTGTGCCCTGCTCTCTGTGCCCTCGGGCTGGCCGTGCTGGGGAATCTGTCCTGGGCTGTCCCCATGGACGAACAGGATTATTACCTGCAAGAGATTAGCAACAGGGATCACTATTACTCCTTTCCATACCCCGGTGAAGAGTATTTTTCTTTCACGGAGCAGCCCGGAGAGGAAGGAACTATCCGTGCTTCAGAGCCAGAGGAACAGCCAGGGTTCAAACCGAGCAGGAAAGAGTTAAAACCGAAGAAAAACAGCAAAAAAGGAAAAGCCATTCTTGAACCTCCACCAGGTAACTTTCCACCTCCTTCTCGGGAGCTCGGAGGCTCTGAATCTCATGCTGATTGTGACTTTTAACATTAATGAATATCCCATTAATGGCAGTCTTGGTACTAGTAACAGTAATGTGCTTGTGGTGGTGATGATGGCAATGCGCTATGTTTAATATCCCGCTGAACAGCTCTTCAGAACTTTTACAGGCTTTTTAACCCCTTCCTTGTCAAGGGAAGACTTTTTGGATTGCTAACATTAGTTATTTTGCGCTCTAGATAGGATGGTTTTCCTTCTTAATTGCATTTGACAGCTGGATTGTTGTGAGAGCTGCAGGTCTATGAGCAAATGAGGAGGGACAGATTCTGCAGCGTGGGCTATCAGTAAATGCTGACACCTCGCTCTGTCCCCGGTCGTTTGAATGTAAGAGAAATTTCTGTGCTGATTTTGTTTACAGTTGTGACTTTCTTTGAGCTTTTGCTTTAAAGCCCTCCAGAGGAAGACATGTAGACAGAGGTTTTCACTGAAACAGACCGAGTCACGGCAAGCTCAGTGTTGTTACCAGCCTGTAAAACAAAGAAATTAAGTGACAACTAAAATTCCTTATTAAAAAAAAGACCACCTGCAATTTCCTTTGCATTTTCTGCACGTGATTGGCTGAAAATACGCAAACATTATTAAAAGGCGTAGCAGCTGGGTCACCTGTTACCAGCCAGTCATTCCCATTAACAGATAGTTGCACCACCAAATCTTACTTGCTTAGAACTGGGTTAGAACTTAGAACTGGGTTAGAACTTAGAACTGGGCTCCTCTTTACTTCAGGAAGAAACTTTTCATGGTAACAGCCAGAGTACAGGGCAGAAAGCTGGCAGTTCAGAGACGCTGCTGTGTGCAGAGCAGCAAAACAGAGACAAAAATTGTATAGGGATGTTAGTTTTTCCTTGTTGTATCTAGCCAATAGAATATATAGAATTTTCAATTTAAGGTTAACACAGATAGAAATCAATTAGTTTTTGATTCACAAAGAATCAAAAGTTTTTGATTCACTTTTACAATAATAAATAGTGATAAGGAAATGCCATTTGTGAAATCTTGAAGCTGTTTGTGGGGCAGCCAGAGATCACAGATGAGAGCAGTGCAAGAGCCTCTATGTGGGAGCAGAGACATGAGACATCTATGCCCTTGGCTTCATCACAGCCCAGCATCTTTTTGGTCTCAAATACTGCTTATTTTCTATCTAATCTTGGGCACAGAGGATTTTTAAGCTGCTGTCTTAGGTACCAGGATTGCTCTTCTTCAGCAAAGTAGAGACAGCACCAGTTTCCCACCTGTAGAGGGGTATTCTGCAGTTCAACTCTGCTTTTGCCTTTCCTGTTGGCTTTTTCCCAATTTCCCCAGCACCGTGCCTTCTTATCTATTCCAGAAAGCCCAGTGGCAGCAATGAGAATGGCTTGTAATCTGTGAGGGCAATTGTCATTCATCAGCACAAACAAGCATCCATCTAGCTGAGCACCCTGCAGGTGCAGAGAAGCAGCAGCTGTACCAATGTCATCCTCCTACATTGTGCATCACTCTTCCCTTCCCAGCCTGGTTTGTTTAATGCACTGTAGATAAAGCAGCACAAAATTCCAAGTCTATCCACTGGGAGAGCAAACTGAGGTCTTACAGGCATTCTGAATATGGTCACTTCCTAACAAGATGGAATCACATTCCTTTTATACATGGGAAATGATGGAATAAGAAAATTTAAACAAACCTTCCATAAACCCTCCCAAAATACACTCCGTTGTGCACCGACCAATGGACTCATGCAGGATTAATCTCTTATTTTCTGCTTTTTGTCTTTCCACCCTACCTGACTTCAGGGAGATTTTATTTCTGTGTTCAGCCCAATGTGCTGAACTCAGCCTCCTCCTCTTCCTCAGCATAGATGGGGCAGAAGGCCAAGTATGGGAGAAACTCATGATGTGCCACCAAATGCTGGGAACGGCTCAGTTGCTGCTGCTGCCACAGCAGCTATGTACTCTTTATGGCACAGCCCCCACCTACAGAAAGATGATTTAGAGCCTGTGAGCTTTTGCACAGGTACTACATACAACAGATCCCCTCCACCAAACTTTTGCTCCAGCACATGGAGCCTTGACGCCGACTCAACGAGTTGGTTGTTAGACCTGTTACAATATGGTGAAATGCAATGTTTTTCCTCAGGAGCAGCTGAGCTATTTTAACTGAAATAGCCCTAATAAAACCTATTTAGACACTCAACAAAGAGTACGGTTACCGTTTGTTGAAGAAGCAAGTAACTGAAGACAGGAGTCATTCAAAAGGAAGTTTCAGGCAACTTTAACTGCAGAGAGTAATAAAAATTCTGGATGTAATAACAGAATTCTTTCCTTTTTCCTCTCCCAGAGACAAGCAAGGGCACCACACAGCAGTCTGGCAGGGGCAAAGAGTAGATGTACAGGTCCAGGCAGTGCAGGGGCATCAAAGCTTGATGCCATGTCGTTGGGTATCAGTTGGAAGTGAATACGTGTACATCTGGAACCATGCAGAAGGGACTAAATAAGAAAACATGTCCATAATTTCTCACATTTGGCCCTTTAGAAGGACAGATAAAAATACTTATAGTGGTAACCAGACAGCCATGAACAGTAACTAAAAGTCTGGCTGTGTAAATATGTGTACATGTTGTATATATGCGTATACATCCATATGTTTATATGTGTATACAGAACTGGAATTAATTTACTGGACATGCAATAAACACAAAAGTCTGCTTTTTGTGAGGCTCACTGGGGAGCTGGGGCATGTGGGATTAATTATTTGTAACAAACAATAGGCTGTCTTGGAGCTGGGATGAAGGAGGCGGAGGGCTGGGGACGTGTGATCTGCCCTTTGGCTGAGCAGCTGGTACTGATCAGCCCAGGCTTTGAATCAAAGCTGAAATCAAACATAGCAGGCTGAAGGATGCAGCTCATAGCCGATAACACGGGCTTGGCTTATTTAAGCTAATTATGAAGGGTGTGAGAATACAAACGTTTCAATCTGTGTAATGTTGTGGTAGGAAAAATTCTATGGGTGTCAGTGGGGTTGCAATATCTGTGTTTTGTTTTTGTTTTAAAAATAAAGTTAAGAACCAATATTTGTAGAATACACGATTCAGATAACAGTAACATCGGCCTGCCTTCTTGCCCTCTAGGTGACTCGTAAATGAAATGGTACCAGGTCATCCCTGGAAGGTAAACAGTCGGATTGACAGGTTTCTGTATATACATATTTCAGTTTTCTAATTCCATCTTTGCTTGTTTAGGCCGTGATCCAAAGCCCATTCAAATCAGTGGAAAGAGTCTCATTAACATCAATGTTTTTCTTTTATGAGTTTTTCAGTAGAGTTTAATAAATGCCATCTCAGCCACGGCCTGGGTGGTAAATCCCCACCGGCTGTCTGCCCACGGGCCAAAATTTAACCTCAGAGAGGTTTATGGGGCTGAGGTGCCTGTGAACACTGCTTACAAATGCTTAACTGCTGCATATTGCTCTTGATCTTAGCTGAACAGTTCCCACCCTCTCTCTCATCGTGCTTGAATTTGCCACAGTTATCTCTGTAATTACATATTCCTTTATACTTTTGTTGCTTTTCAGCATAGCTATGAAATGACTTTAGAAAGGCAATGCTAAAGACACCCTATTTCATATATCTGTTCAAGTCTAAGATTATACCAGGCTTTCCAAAATACCATCTACAAAGCTTTCTTTGAGAACATCTATCAGGTTCATAGGGAGTGGAGAACATGGGGATGTACCAAACGTTGGCAAAAGTTCTTCCTAGGAAACAAATTCGGCTTAGGTAATTGTACTCGTGTTGGTGATTCGTCTTCTGTCTATACCACAGCTCTGATTGCTACTGGAAAATAAAGGAGTGGTGTTCATTTGTATGGCAGAGCTCAGAATGGTTTTTAGTGAACTTTTTCACATTCTACAGGTCTTCCATTGCCTGATTTCTGGGCAATCCAAAATATGTTATGGTCTGTTTCTTTCCCAAAGTTAGTTGAAACTCTTCAGATGCATCACTGTTCGCTTGCTTCATATTTGTTTATTGGTGTGTAATATTGGCACGCGCTCAACAATATCGTTGTCTTTTTTTGTTGTTGTTGTTAGATTTGTTTCTGTATATCTTGCATGGGTCAAGATCTAGTGGGACCATGCATCAATTTTCAGCATCTAAGATAAGACAGCCCATGATCCCAGAAGACAGAGCTGGGAATAAAAAGGTCTCTTTCATCATCGTGAAAAGCAGGAGGATGAGCCTGCAGAACTCTGCTTTCTGTCAGGCTTTATGAGGCACCTGGACAAAAGGAAGTTTAAACCCAGTTTGAAAGGAGGTCAAGGAGAGGTGCTTCCTCCCAGGCAAAAAGCTTCACAAAGGTAGGTTTTGACCAGATAGGTGCTGAAAGCTGCCTTCATTGATATGTCCTATCAGAGGCAGAAAGTTAGGAATGCCGGGGAGAAATCGCTGCTCAGCTGATGTCTGAGGACACATTAGTGAGGGAAGGCAAAGAGGATGACATGGTCAATGTCATGAGATATTGTAGTGGAAATGCTAAGTCACAGCTTGAAGCAGTGATGGAGCACCTGGTAGAAGGCAGGGCCAACCCAGGGGAGCTCAGGTGCATGCAGTGCAGCTGAGTGAACAGAAGGGCTGGAGCCAGGATCCACCCCTTCCCAGTCCTCATTTAAGGGTTGGAAGTGGAGGTAAAGGGGTTTTGCTGGAGCTCCCTGCATACCTGAGGCCTTCTGAAGGTAGGCAGCTTTTTTTCCTTTATTTTTGTGTCTACAGCTTTTGTATTTGAGCACGTTCTCACTGACTGCAGCTTGGGACCTTGCTGCTCTGCTATCATTGCTGAGCTTTCCATTGTGTTACTGGTATGAGGTTATGAAGGCTTAAGGAGAGTTCAGTGAGTGAATGAAAAGGAAAAGCTGAAACAATGATGTTAACTGCAGAAAACTGGGAAAGTATTAGAAACACAGAATAATTAAGGTTGGAGAAGACCTCTAGGATCACCAAGTCCAACCCTACTATGCCCAGAGACTGGTTCCCTCAGTGCTGTAACTTTATGGTTCTTAAGTATATCCAGGAATAGGAATAGGAATATCACCTCCCTGGACAGCCTGCTAATTGATACAGAATGGTGATGAATATATGAGGAGGGTGTGAAGTTAAAAACTTGACTAGATTGCGGTCTTATAGATAGTTAAATGGTGAACTTGTCCACTCTGGAGAAGAGATGAAAGGCATTGAGTGGATAACTGAAAGTACTTAAGCAAAGGTTTCCAAGGTACACCCGGTTTCCAGCTAGAACTGAAGGAAATATAGGAAGAAGAGGTACTTGTGCTTGCCAAAATTGTGGTTTGGGGTGGAATTAGCTAGAGATAAGACCAAACAGGGAAAGGGGAGATTTAAAATGGGTAGGCATGCTGAAACGTATGCTTTGAAGGTTAGAGCAAATCTAGGAGCAAAGAGAGCCATCAAAGTCAGTTTTCTGAAGGCACTTGTTGAACTTCGCTGGTATGCTGAAGATGGAGTAATGTCTCAGAGATCCTGTGAGGACGAAGTCATTAGAAATGTTGGCAAGATGCATTTTAGTGGAATGCCAGGGCTGAAAGCCAGGCAGGGCGGGAGGCTGGCGGGGGTCTGGCAGAGAGCAGAGCCAGCAGCAGCTTTAGGCGATGTGTTAGGGAGCTCAGAGTGGATGGAGAGGAGGGAGATGAAGCAGCAGCCAGAAATACAGCAGGGATTCAGGGGGGAAAACTGGGTGCAGGCTTTGGGATTAGGGAACAGAAGGAGATGGTAAGAGTAGTCAGAGGTCATGACTGCAGCCAGGAGCTGGTATGTTGTGAGTGAAGGCTATTCCATGGTAGGTGACTTATATAGAAACCAAGAATACTATCAGTGTTGCTGTTATCTAACCCACTGGTAACTTTTGTCTTCAGCCTCATAGCTAGTCCCCATTCCTGAGAAGTCCAGACAAAGTAGAGCACTCCTGTGACCTAAAACTTTTGCTTAAAATTCTTAGACTAGCAAGCTCTAAGAATGAATTTATAGGACCGAGATTCTCTTTGGAATATTTCCCATAGACTTTAATATAACGTGTGTCATATCCTAATTGCCAGATGTGACAAGCAGAGCTGAAAACATCTGGCTTTTAATGAGTTTTTTCATCTATCAACTTCTATTTTCTCCTCCAGAAATACGTAGAAAACATAACAGAACCATTCTGTTTAAGAGCCCATCTTTTAAAGAATGTCACAACAAAAGAGGACAAAGATGACTAAGAATGAATAATGAGCAGGGCCTTCAAAACTGGCCAAAACTTTTTGATTAACCACAGCTCCAATGAATAATATAACATGAGAAAAAAATGTAGAATAAACACATTTGATTATGCTAGAGAAAACCATTTTCTATGATAATTCTCCCAGTAAGCTTCTCTGAATTCAAACTAATTTTTAAGGTGAAAAAATAGCTCTTTAGAAAAAGGATGATTTCACTGAATAGATTTTAATAATATGAACCTGAGCCTAGACCTGTTCCTGAAATGCCAGCGTTTTATGAGTTACTCATCATCTGAGCTCATTCTTGTTGTTTTTAATGTTATTCTCCGCTCAGTGAGCTGGTTAGAGCGGTCACTCCAAAGGTTCACAATTGAATCTCAATTATTTTTTGGCTTTGACAGGGAGACTTCTGTCAGCTAGGTGGACTTAGAAGCTATCAAAAAGATGAAGTAGTGGAATTTGAAGGTATGGTGCAGAAGTAATTTCTTGAATTTTTATAATCTGAGCGTTTTCTTCCTGGAGTTTTTGAGCCTTGCCTAATTTGTTGTCTATATAAGAAATGGACTCCTGCAAGATTCACTGTCTAGGAACAGAGTTGAAATGTGGCTGACATATTCATACAAAATAGCAGCTTGTGATTACGTTAATGTGATAATGCAAAGTATGCAAGGGATCTGGCCTTTGTGAGCTTATGTCTGGAGCTATTGCTTGTTTTATAGTGTACAGCTCTTTGCAATAAATGTACAAATAGATGCCCTTAATACCTATTTTTGCTTATTCATGGGAAAAACAAAGAAGTAAATGAAGCTCTGTTGCAGCTGAAATTTAAAATCAAAGGATTACCCATGCAAAACACCCCCATAGCCTTTACTCAGCTCAGATGTTTCCCAAGAGAAAACAGAGGTGATAGTAATAATCAGTCATGTTAGGTGCAGACAGGTCGTCGCCTTTAATTTTTCTGTCCCTGCGAGATATCTTAGTGGATGGTTTGGTCCTTCGTAATTCGGTAAGCCGTGAGTTGATGGGAGTCTGTTTGGATTTCACTCAAGGTTGGTCATAGCTATCGTATCCGTGTAGTTAGGTCTCTAATGAGGAAGTTAATTCTCTAAAACTTGCCTGAACACTCTATCCTTGCCATGATGAGAAGAAAGGAAATGGGATAAGGGAAATAACAGGACACTGTGGGTGCTTGCTGTGTGTTGGAAGAGCTGGAGCGCAACCGGAGAGGAGCAAGGCATCTTATTCTCTGTGCAGTCAATAGGTAGTGCTAAATCAATTTGACAGGTGTAAAAGGAAAAGCATTTCTCTTTTTTACCCATAGCTAAAGATGGTGACAACAATAACAACAAAAAAGGGTGAGAAAAACAAGAGGGGGATAGAAAAGATGGCCGGTGGTGACTTGGAGAGTCATTGTGTGTATGAAGACATCAGAGGAAGTGTGTGAGGAACGTTTAAAGCATCTTCACAATAGTTAGTGTAGTCGATAATCTCTGTCTCTGTTTGAATTAAATTACAAAGCATGCTCTGGAGATTGATAGATATCAGAGTCCTCTTTTAGATGTAAAATAGTTCCTTTCTAAGGCATAACACTGATATTGGGAAATAAGGATTTGTACCTTGTTATTATTATATAAATGGAGACAAGGCAAGGTTTTTATTCTTTATTTCCACAGTGAAATACATCATTTTTCTTAAACAAAAGGCTTTAGTATGACTTTTTGATTCTGGAGTGGTGTTCAATGGTGCTGTCTTATAAATAGGAATCTGGTTCAATATATTGTAAAATATATCTTGCAGTAATGTCTTCTAAAAAAAATTACTGGTATTTCTGAGTTGGAGAAGCACATTTTACATTAGGAAGAGTGAATGACTTCATATTCTGACCCATAAGTGATCTGCAAATCCTCACTGCATGGTCTGTGCGAGGCTAAGCCTCAGTGCACCCAGTGGGATTTGATATTGCACAAGATCGTAACAAAGCTGGCATAGTAGACCAAAGTGACCTCCAGTAACTATTAATCATAGCTGAAATTCAATATCTGATTATCTCATCCATTATTAGTGAGTATGGACACCAAAAGAGTTATCACGTCAGGATTTCTCACCCTTCATCCCTTAGGTTGAAGAATCATCCCCATATTCCCCAGCCCTCATTTGGTTCATTCTGAACTTTATAGAAGTGCTACAGAATGGGAGCATCTGTGCCTTAGCAGCTTGATGTGAATTCAGCAACCTTACCTGCAAATACGTATTCACATCAGTAATGGGAACGTTTTAGCCATGTGGGCAATAATTTGAAAGAAGATAATGATCCTCTTCCATTATCTTGTCTGATGGCCATGTTTCAAGCCTAGTATGTTGTACATACTTACAATACACTGATATCTCCAGGAGATGTAAGCAGACAAATGCTTAATTTTGAGTCCTAGTACTTAGACAGGTTTTTTTTTTTTTCCTTCACATTTCCAAATGTTCTAGCAAATGTAGTACCTTTCTTGACTTTTGTTCTTGTTGGCTGTGCAAAAGACTGATTCTTCTGTCTGGAACCTAAAAGGGAACCTGATGGGGAATCCCAAGAGACCCAACCTGACTTCCAGATTTTTCTCTGGCTATGAAGAGGCCCAGCAGTTCTGTGGCCTTTGCTGTCATCACGTTTGCCTTTTCCCCATTTCCTCATATGAACTCTGGAGAGCGAAACTATCTCCTCCCCGGCCTCGTTTCAATGGAAGTTCAGTTGACAAGAGAGCAGAGAGCGAGGCCAAATAGCTCCTGATTCCAACACATCTGAGATTTCCCGTAAGCTGTCGGATTGCGCTCATCATCGTGGTGTGCTGGGAGACTTGTTTGAAATGAGAGCAACTGAAAAAACATCTTTCCCAGAAATGAGAGTATTCTTACATTTTCTTCTGAGAGACTGTATTTTATGGTGATTGCTTTATGGCTGTGCTTTACTGTCAGGGTGCTCCTAAAACGTCTGTAAAAGGGGAAAGTTCAAATTTTCTTTAAAAAGTTATTTCAGATCTGCAGGCAAACACTCCCTTACCTATGTCGTTACTATTGAGCCTAATGCCCTATTCGGCTTTCGCATACACTCCTTTTTTCCCCAAGGTAATTTTCAGTAGTGTCATGAGTTTGTCCAGTGTACAGAAGAGAGGACATCTGGACTCTGGATCAGAGTTTGCCCCTTCTAAAGATTTTCATTGGCCTAGAGCAGAAATTTAAGTTTCAGCCAAAAGCCTTTTACATGTGATTGCCTAAAAGTAGAACTGAAGTCCCTCAACAATATGAGTTTTCTGATCGTTTTTTTTCTTCTTTCCTATTTATGTCTTTCATACTGAGAAGTTATAAAACACACTTCAGAAGCAGAATGAAATTTGCCATCACATGCTGGATGGCAAGTACTCTACTCCCAAGGGTAGACCTAGTCTTATCCCACCAAGTGTTTAATCTTTGCATGCATTAAATTTCAAGCAAAAATTCCGCTGAAAACTCTGCCAAAAATACATCTGGGTTGTGTATGGACTGCAGCCGTGGAATCTCCCAGGGTAAACCTGGGCTCTGATACGATCTTGGGTGCATGTGGCCAAGCAGCATGGCACATACCCTAGTTCTCAGTGAGTTTTGCTCAGCCCGGATTAGGAGGCTTCTCTTAAGGTGAATCGAGATGTAGGTATATATAATAGTAGATGTAGGGCTGATGGGAGGAAAGGATGAATAGCCAGAGGCAGTCATAGCTAGGGCCCTGGGCATATCCCGAAGTGAAGAGAAGAATTCTGTACAGGTATTCAGTCAGATGCGTTACCCTTAGGTTCCTCTGCATACTTTTGGATCCCACTGGAGGACTGCAGTCCAGATATCTTCCAGACTCCCTACAGAAGCCTCTCACATCAGGTCTAGTTCCTTCACATCAGGTATTCCATCTGATAAGTGTAATTGACAAAAAGAGACCCCCAAAATCTTATTTCTGCCTTGTAGAGGAACAGATGACTGAGAAATTGTATGGAAATGCAGAGAGCTTTGAGTCTTCTGCTACGGACCTTTGCGTGTGCTGCCATAGTGAGGCACTACAGAGACCCAGAAACGGGTGGGATGCCTACAGCTCAGGGGAGAAAATGGGTCTGAGATAAATTCCTCCTGAAATCACAAGGAATAGCAACTGTTCTCTGTCTGAGTGATCAAACTCTTCATTTATTAAAGAAACAAAAAGTAAATATGAGGGTTAATATACTCTAAATCTTTTAAATCTTTTTTTTTTTCCTTCCCTGCAAAGTTCTTGCTTGGTACTTAGGATCTGGAAACTCTATAAAGAAAAAAGGATGATGTCTGTTGCAAGCAATAGTTCAAGTCCACAATGAACAAAGAACAAAACTCTCATCTAGCAAATGAAGGCATTCAGTGTTATTTTAAGCTATTAAATGAAAAGGAGGGAAAAATTCTTGTGGATCTACTTTCTAAGTAGTCCAAATCATGACAAAGGCTAGTAATATGTGGAATGTGAACTGCTGCAGACGCATCTGAATTGTTTGACATTGCTAATAATATGCAGAGAGCAAATATATACTTTGTGGGGTTTTTTTAATGCTTGGATGCCAGTCAAATGGCAATGACTGAGAGAGTCCGTACGCTCTTCTGAGAGGACTAGAATGGGAAACCTTTCAAATTGTAATTAAAATGCTATGGTAAGAGTTATGCAGCTAAAATGCCACTGAGATCTTTGAAAGCTTGGAGAGAAAATAGCATAAAACTATGTTTCTGCAAAACTTCCTTATTTCTATTCATTAATTCTGAACTAATTTTTTTCCTCCCAATTAGCGAGTTGAAAAACAATTTGTTATGGTCATGGAAGCCTGCCTTGAAACTTTTTCTATTCCACTGCTTTCCAACTGCAGAATTTCCATGCCTGCTGAACGCTTCCAGCTCCTGTGGGTGGTTGGGAGGATGGGCGCTCTGTGGCAGTGACTGATTTACTGGTAAATCCCTTATCATGGCCTGAACATTTCACATCAGCACATTCAATCTTTGCATCTAAGGAAAAGAGTCTGTTGGCAACACTCTGGACTACTGCTACTATAAAACTTGTGCAAGTAAAGTAGTATCTATTGGGGACAAGCAGTATATATTAGGGTTTTTTTTAATGTATTCTAAGGATCTGAAGGATAGTAAGGGCATGTCTTTTGGTGTGAGCCTTAAAGAAGCATGTATGTATGCATGCATGCAATTTTATACTCACGAAAAACTCATGTTTGATGTCATTTGTAGACTCTGGCACACTCAGCTTTGCATCATGGAGACTTCCTGTATGCCAAAGATTTGGCCTGTGATTGGGTGCCTTTTCTGGACCAGGGCTGTGTTTTTAAACAAAGCAGAGAAGATGTTTAGACAGAATGGATTTTGGGAAACTTCTTGTGGGCTGCGCAAACCTGCGAGATCATAGGAAGCTGGAATAAGGTGGAAGGACCTCTGAATGCTCAGCCATTTGGGTTGGAGAGGTGCCCACCACTTGAGATGTTTTTCCGAACCTTGCTTGAACTATTTCAGCTCCTTTGCTCTCTAACATGGATCTGGAGCTTTGTAAGAGCCTCCCTGCTCAACCTCCCTTTGATCCATTCAGAAATACAGAGTGCCATGTCTTTCAGCATATCTACAGGCAGGAAGCCCAGAGGTTTGTAAAAATGTTGAGCTCTCAACATTTAAAAGATACAACAGAGCTCTATAAGACCACAGAATCCTGGTACTTACTTGGTCTTGAGGCATTCTTTTTCCTTTTTTTTCCTTTAAGTTCACTAAGTTGTCTATTTCATGGCTAGTTCAAGGGCAGATTGGGATGAGGAGGTACAATGGATGGCCTGTGGTGTGTTTGAACTGTGCTTTCAGGGTGCACCAGCTGGGACAATAGGGTGCCCTAAAGGAAGGGAGAAAGCTTTGCTACATGAATTCCTAAATCTTTTTAGGATTTTTGGGTGTAGCCAAAGGACCTCCATTATTTTGTGTGTGCTCTTGGTGAATTTCTCATCCCATCACTAAAAGCATTTGCACTGTTCAGGACTGTGATTGTACCAGCTATTTCTGATGTCCTAGTATAGTATTAGAGCTAAGGTTTTTTTTTTTTTTTAAAAAAAAAAAAGGAAAAAATCCACCAGAAAGAGTAATTAAATAAAGAGCAATTAAATAAAGAGCAAACAAGCCATTTATTTTTTTTCTTCTACTGCGCTCAGGAAAATACAAACATTCCTTTTTAAGGGCTGGGAAGGAGCACACTGTTTGAAATCAGGTTAATTGTAAGCACATAACTTTCCTTCAAAATCATCGTCTTAGTTACAGCTCCAGGCACTGTGGTGACTCCTATGCTTTATGAGGAGAGTTTGCTCTTATTAATTCTTTGTATTATTTTATAAATAACAGTAACAACAGATGTGATTTTTGGAAAAAAAAATATGTAAAGGTCTCTGCTCCCTGCTAGAGCAGACACACCGTGTCTCCGTAACACCGAGCCTTACTCTGTATAAAAGGTTTTAAAACCAAGTTGGATGGATTTTAGGTATTTCCTGTCACAGGCTCTCTATATAGGTCAAGTATTCAGCCCAGATGTGCAACCTGGAGGAGGGCTGGGCTGCAGCTGAGAGCAGCCTGTATGGAGTGACGGCTCACAAACAAACCCAATGGGCGTTCCCATCACTCCATGATGGCTCCTGGTGGTGGGCAGCCCCACTGTTGCTGGTGTAGGAAGAGGGACAGCTCAGTGCAGGGGGCTGGTGCATGCAGTTGGGTGCTGGGGTGGTGATGGTTGGCGCTGCTGAGGTGCCCTGCCCACCTTTGGGGATCTTTTTGCTTTGTGCACAGAGGTGTGTTTGCAACTGTATGTTTGCGTAGAGGGAAAGGGGATTTTAATGTTACTTCTTATCAGCCACATATTCTTCGGAAAGATTTAAAACTGGCAAGGATTTGTTTTTTATAAATCAGCAGAGGAAGAATGACTCTTAAGAAAGATGGTCACAGGTATCACTACAGATACTGAATACTTCTATTCTACTTTCTGTTGGTAAATGCGTATTTTTAGTTTTAATCATGACAAAAATGAAAGCTGACATTTCAGCTCACAGTTAAGATGACTAATGACTGTCTGCTGCCTAGAGGCACAGCTCCTATTGCTCCATGCTGCTGGCACTGAAGCTTGCTGGCTCCCACCAAGAGCTAAGTCGGAGAGCTAAACTGGTAGAAAACTGCCTTCTCTGGAACCCAAAAGTGAATAGCACAGTGATTCTATCTTCATCACTCATTCGCTTGGCTTAGGCCTTGGACTGCTTCATCAAAGGAAGCTAATGCATCTGTTTTGATATCATATTCAGCACATTTTCTATCTTTTTGGAAAGTCGAAGAAATAGTTTGGTCTAATCTAGAGCTTAAACTTGATTTTAGAAGTTGAATGGCACTAAGCGAAGATGGAGCAGATGACATTTAAGGATTCCTTCCAGCTCAAATGATTCTGTGATTCCCTTGAAGTACTGCTTACTGGAAAGTGGCACACTTCAGTCTTTCTCAAGTGTAAATTGAGTACTTAAGAATGGAGGCAACAGTAACTGTGGCAATAAGATGTACTGGTTCATCACTACTATGAAGAACTCTTTTATAACTGTTGAGTTTTTTTTCTGCTTGATGACTGTGGGCTTCAGGTGTGTGCTATGGAGAGAGAGAAGGTGGTGGGACCAGGTGACCTTACTGGTCTTTTCCAATCTTCATGAGTCTGTTCTAGGACAAAAACTGCAGGATATCAGTGATAACATTCATTTCAGTGAAGCTACATGTTTGTAGAGAGTGGAGTTATTTGTATGCATTTCACCACCAGGTCTGGTATAGCTCCAGGTGTGTAATTCTGATCCTTGCAATGGAGGTTGCTCTTTTCCTATCTCTTCCCACTTGGATACTTATGTAGCCTGGGATCACTGCTCCATAATGAGTGTTGGCCTCAGATTAAAGCTTGCAGAACACTTTGTAGATGCACATTTCCAGGAACCAGAGTTTAGGCAACTTTTTAGGTTATAAAAGTGTGGAGAATTTCATGACCATGCTGTCCCTCTGTATGACTGCACGGTGAGTGTGCTATATCGGCTATGGCTGTATAGAGTTACTGCTTCGGCTTTTGTAGGAGCAGGGAAGAAATTGATTGTGTCCTAAGACACTCTTATACAACTGTTTCATGCAGTTGTACAATTTATGGTAAAATACACTCAAGTGGAACTGTTAAATTTGTTAAATGTTAGCGCTTCAAAGGTGTCTTGTTTGTTGGGCCATGGAAGTATCTGATGATAGCAGCTGTTTTGTCTTGCTTTTTTTTACTTGCTAATAGTATTCCAAGTCTCAATGTTTATTCTTAATAGCTACAATTATGCTCTTATTGTAGAATCTTTGGTCCTGCAGTGTACCTCAGTGATTTGATATTTTAAGCTATTTTTGGCATGAGCACATTGGAGAAGTACGCATTTTAATGGTACTTTTAGTCTTATATCCAGCCAGTCTGCAAGCAGTCTGACTGCTTTTTCTCCATTGTTTGTCTACGTCCATTTGTTTAGATCTGGGAAGAAAAGAGTGGTTTTCATTTCGATGGCTGTATTCAGTTTTGTGGCTTTAGTTGGAATTGCAGAAAGTCTTCATCCTGTGCTTCAGAAAAACAGTGGAGGGGATATTTTAAATGAATAACACAGAAGTCAGTGTTACTCAGTGCTTATAATAAAAAGAACTGATAGAATGTTTTTTGGTTCTTCAAGGGGATGTTTCTTTCCCAGAGCAACTAAATGCATATATTTCTTTGTACGGAAAGTGGAGGTCATAGGTACCAATGGGAGCACACCATGTATTACAAGGACCTGGAGGCTTTCCTCAGGCTATGCCCGTGGCGATACTTAACAGCTCCATACAGTAATAGCACTGAACACTGCTTGTTATCACATCAATTCTTTTGTCAGGGCTTTGTAGCTATAACCATGTTGGGAACGCGTAGCTGTGTGACTCCCACTCTTATCTTTCCCCATGTCAGGTCAGTGTAACTGGTGTTCCCATGGACAAAAAGAGTGGGAATACTGGTGCCTGCCTGCAGGCCTTTTTTTTCCTCCACCTTTTTCTTCTCTTATGGGCATGTGGTCTTGGCTGCTGCTTCTTAAGTTATTGGGTACTTTCTTCTTAAGTTCTTTACTATGAGAGTGGTGAGGTGCTGGCACAGGCTGCCCGGAGAGGCTGTGGATGCCCCGTCCCTGGAGGTGTTCAAGGTCAGGTTGGATGGGGCCCTGGGCAGCCTGGTGTGGTCTTAGATCTGGAGGTTGGCAGCCCTGCATGTGGTGGGGGGGTTGGAGCTTCATGATCTTGGAGGTCCCTTCCAACCCAAGCCATTCTATGATTCCCACCTTCCAGAAGGACCACGGGCAGAAAGATTGAGTTACAGCAGAAAAACTGGGAAATGTTTCTCGTGTTCAGGCACACAGACACCATGCATGGAGGACAGGGCTCCTGTACTGTCCACATCACAAATCCTACCATCTCTTAGGTAGAATGTATGACAGCAGCAGCAGGCAGCTCCAGGAAGGCTGCATGGCGTGTGGAGTGTAGCTGAGCCTTCTGAGTCCGAAGTTTGGGCCAGAAAGCTCCCAGAGAACAGTCTTTCTGGAAATTCCTGCCTCCAGCTGTGCCAGGAATAACAGATACTCTTCCTGTTAATTGTGCTGTTTTGTCAAAATGAGAACCAGCCACAATCTGGATGTGTGGGGGAAGAAAAGAGTGTGAAGTAATAAAAAAGTGTACTTTCCAAATTCCAAAGAAGTTTGATTTCATGTCAGTTATGACCTAAAGGATCAAAATAATCCTTAAATTATTCTTTAATTGCCTTGAACTGCTGAATTTTCCCTGAACTTCTAAGGCAGGAGAGGAAACTCTTCTACTCTTGCACAGTCTGGAGCCTTTCAGGCAGAAGACTGAGTCCCACATCAGTCAGCATTTAGGTGGCAGAAAGGATGCATGGAAGTGTTCCTCATCTGTGAGTCACAGGAGGGCTGTGAGGGTGAGGACACAGCTTTGGTGGCCTTGGAGACCCTGGAAAAGTGTTGCAATGAAGAGGAGTATCTGATCATCCAAAGTAGCTGAAAGATATGAGATGGGTCACGTTTGTGGGACCCTCACTGAGGCTTTGCCTTCACCTGGAGCCCATGAAAATGTTCCTCTTGAGCTAAGGAGGCTTTGGCTCAGACCTCGTATCAAAGCGGGCTTTTGTGGTTTCCAACTTAAGGTTGTTGTTTGGTTGTTTTTTTTAAATATTCAACAGGAACCATTCAAAGTGCATGCTACAGCATTGTAATAAATCCAGCACTCTCTTCTCATACAGCCTCTGACATTTTAAGCTCTTGTGCAGTGTATTCTGCTCGTTTTAGAAACATAAGCAGTTTTGATGCAGCATTAGAGCGCAATTAATGTTGTCTCTGGATAGAAAAATTCGGCATTGACTCAATCCTTTGATTGGTCTTTGGTCTGGGACTATAATTCAGCTTATTTAACTTCTGCCTAGGAGACTTGAGGTAAGTGTACGCTGCTTGCTTTGTTCTTTTGGTGCTCAGGGAATGGGTTTATAACAAAAAAGCAAATAAAAGCAAAGTGTGTTTGCTTGAGGAACCTTTATGTGTCTTCTTCAGTTAATGTGGTGGACTGAATTCAGGTGAGAAAGCAAGCTAGCATGCATTAATATCAATAGTTTGTATGTGAGCAAAGTCAGAAACTGCACAGACTGAAACCTATGGAGCTGTTTCCAGGGAAAAGCTGGGCTATACCAAGTATAGAGTATGACTCATGAACATCTGTGAGCATTTCACACGTCTACGATCGCATCTTCAAAACAGCAAGATTTAGCCAGCCCATGCACCCCTACAAATGGCTTAATACTGTAAATATAATGATTTTATTTTATTTTTTAACATGGAGAACCTTCTTCTGTTTAAGTCAGCCCCCACAAAGGCTGTCTGTGACAGCCGAGCAATCTAAATATACTATCAGCAAGCAGCAGAAATGTTCTCTTACTCATATTTCACCTTTCAGGTGCATTACAGTTTTAAAATACTTTGCATAACTGAGAGCTAAGTCTTATTAGAGACACGGGAGCTACATTGCCAGAGATTCCATTAAAAGTTTCCACTATTGGAGGATGAATTATAAACCACGCATTCCATAGGGAAAGCTCTACAGATAGCTATTAGGGTAAGACTAATTGAATAAGCTTCATTAAGAATTTTTGTTAAAAACTAGAAGGGTCTAAAATTGGAAAGACTAAAACTGGATCAAAATAGTATGAATAATATGAGTGTTGAAGTTTTCATCCCCCAGAATATATGTTTGTGGGCTTAACTAACCTATTGTAGTAGTTTCGTACATTTGCAGCTTCTTTTCTACCTGTGTTTAAGCGATTTACATAAGTGGAGCCCAAATTCTGCTTCTACTTTGGGATGACCCAGAAAAAGAAATAGGGAATTGGAAGCTGAAATGACAGCTGCCTTATGACATGTGATTTTGCCATAGGAGCCTGTGCACACCGTGTCAGAAGGACTAAAAATTCATTCCCAGAGAATGAGGTCTCTGGAGAAGTTATAGCCAAGCCTGTAGCCAAGTTAGGCAGGCAGATGTGTGTGCAGAAACTCACGTGTTTGGTTTTTGTTTCAGGTTGGATGTTAGGAAACATTTATTCTCAGAGTGGTGATGCAGTGGCACAGCTGCCCTGGGAGTGGTGTGGTCACTGTCCCTGGAGGTATTCAGGAGCTGTGGGGATGTGGCACTGAGGGATGTGGGTGTGGTAGGCTGGAGTTGGGGTTGGGGACCTGAGAGGTCTTTTCCAGCTTTAAAGGTGCTGTGGTTCTGTGACTCTATGATAAAAGCAGTAGGTTGCTATCAGAAATAGCAACCTGGAGGACATCCTGCCAGCACCACGCTGCTTCCCTCTCAGGCAGTGACAGACCATCTATTACTGCAGGTGCTTGCTGTCGTGCCTCTGCATGTCGAACTCTGGCCCTGTGAAGGCTGAGATGTGCATTATGGGCTTCTGATTCTTTAAAAGTCGTTTCTGGAGGTACTTCACTGTCCATTCTTGATGCTGACTGCTATGAGAACTTAGGCTGTGTTGTGTTACTGGAAACCATTCTGGCAATGTATGTTTGGATGGAAAAAGGACAACTGAAGAAATAGGTTATACTGCAAAGGTTACGAGGTCTTTTTCATTGCAAAAACCTGATCCAACTTCTGTAAGAACAGTGGCATTTCCTTCGTTGACTCTCGTGGTGTCAACTTGTCATCAACGCTACCTTGACCTTCTCCTGCCTATCTCTACAGCGTAACTTCCTTTCTCCCCAAACAAATGAGGGAGTTCTTACGTATTTAGTGTTTAGGAAACACTTCTTTACAGAAAGGGTGGTTAAACACTGGAATAGGCTCCCCAGGGAGGTGGTTGAATCACCGTCCCTGGATGTGTTTAGGAGCCGTTTGGATGTGGTGCTCAGGGGTATGATTTAGCAGAGGGTTGTTAGAGTTAGGGTACTATGGTTAGGCTGATGTTGGACTTGATGATCTTTGAGGTCCCTTCCAACCTGAGTGATTCTATGATTCTATGTTTTAAAAGGAGAAAACTCATGGAGCTAAAACACATTTGGAATCGTAAGGAATAACCTGTTAGCCAGAGCACATCCTGCCTTCAAGCATCAGGGAGCCTGTCAGACAGCACATGGATGGTATTTCTCTATTTCCAGAGCTGAGAGTGAGGAGTTAGACAAGCTCAGGCTGGTGTGGATTGAAAAGGATTAGTGGTATGGCTCCTAAAAATATAAGTAAAAAAGGAAACACGCTCCTTTTTTTCATTCCATTTGAAAAACTGAACAGGTTCTTAAATTGATGGAAAACGTTCTTTAAGCACAACAATCGTTTGTCTGCTATGCCTTTAAGAGAACAATAAAGAGTAATTTCCTGAACGCGTTCCCATTAGATACCAGAGCTGTAGAGACAATATGTGCTCACCCGGCCATCCTTATTTGGACCAGAAGAAAATAAGAGTGATTTAGGAAATAAAGATGAACAAGAGTGTTCTCCTTGCCCTGTTCTTATGTACATCTTCCATTTACAACATTAATCTGCCTTTCCAAGGATGTCTGCTGATAATTTTATCATAAAGAATAGTTAATGTTGCAGGATATTAACTATAATTATACTGCAGGTGTAAGGACAAGCAAGATGGTTCTGTAGAGGCTGGTGGTGGTTTTCTTTTTGACCTGAGTTTCAGTGGAAGATGCTGCATCGTTAGGGCATGGCTATCCTGAGGCTGAAACTGCTTTCAGACCTGGGTTAATATCTGTACAGAGCCAAGCTGAGATTACAGCCTGAGGTGGTGCTGGCTGCACCTTCAGCTAGTCCTCCTGGTACAGGCAAGCCCGAGTCATAATGGGTCAATTCAGATTGCTGGAAATGAGCTGGGGATTGAATGTAATTCCTATTTGCTTCCCTCTCATGTCTCCAAGGAAGAGGTGATGGCTCTCAATGCCACACTTTGGGAAACAATCTTTCATCTAGCTAGAAGAAGCAAAACTGAAAATCATGGACGTGGAGATATAGTTAGTGAATCTACTTTGAATTGGAACCCCCACAAGATCACTGTTCAAGAGGCAAATATTATTACCGCTGAATCCATACCCTGCCTCTTTTTAGGTCTTGGAATTAATTAGTTTGATCCAGACATCTCGTCAATGTGTTGTTTTTGAAGTGAATACCCACTCATGGTTGAAAATTGCACATGGAATCATGATTGGATACAGCCCAGGAAGAGAGAAATGCCCACACCTCAGCTTCTTCCCCAGATCTGCAGGGTGAATGCTGGCTTTTCTGCCACTGAGAAACATAAGTATGTTGTTGGATTTTGTTACCATGTTTTTATGTACACAGCATTTGGATTAAAATGTCTTCTAAAACCACAGCTGAATTTCTTGTATTTTTAAATTCCTTTTTCAACTAGTTAAAGAAATGACAAAATAATTGGGTCATTGCTTGTTGAATCTATAACATAAAGCTGTTCTGGTTGCTTATGCTTCCCCGTTTCTAAAGCTTTTGCATGTGTTTTCCAAACTAGCATTTAGACAGTCTGCGTGGCAGTTTTCATTGTTATATGGAAAGCTTATTTAAATTACGTAGAATATATAAATTAATACTTTCAGAAGTGCAGGTTTTGCCTTAAAGCACTTTATTTTCCTGTATATTTCCTATTAAAAAAAAAAAAAAAAGCATGTGAGGGAGGAGAAACCAACACAATAGTGTAGATAAACTGAAATTCACAGTATAGCTCTGGATTACTGTTTTTTCCTGTAGTGTAATGGCAACTTCAGGTGGATTGGATGACACCGTAGGGAGTAACTTGGACTTAATCTGATGAGCTCATACAGAAGACTTTGCTGTCACCATATCTGTATGTTACTGGTCAATGATTTGGTCCAAGATGCTTCTCAGTGTATCTCTTTATTGATGATGGAATTTGTACGTCTGTGAAAAGAATGCATATTTCTGTATTTCTAGTATTTCTACAATGTTAACAATCTCATGTTGTCATTGCCTCCCCTTCCCCAGACCAAACAGTCCTAGCCTTAAAGCCTGGTTTCAGGGACAGCAGCTTAGGTGCTCTCTTATAAATTTTTATGAATAACAGTAAAAAAACAAACAAACAAAAAGACTGGGTATTATTGAACAGCTGTTAAAGATCCTAACCATTTCACTTGATAGATTCTAAGGCTTGGCAACATGAAGAAAGCACGCTGCATTGCTAACAACATATTTTCATTAGGAGTATCTGTATTGTGTGTCGCCTGCTCTGTCGTCATTGACGACTCTCATCAAACGGAGCAATTCATAATATTGGCCTGTTGATCTGATGCTTTTACAGGCAATGCAAAAAATTGATGCTGAAAAAAATAAAGAACAGGAACGTTTAATAGGGGTCCATATGAACAATGAGATAATACACAAAACTATATGCAGGCTTTTTTTTTTTTTTTTCCCCAACACACTGCGGTTTAAGAAACCCTGCTTGAAATCCACAAGCAATCCCAGAATATGGCAGTTTTACAATGTTAAGAGTATTTCAGTCTGAATAAAACCAAGCCCAGTTCTTTATATGTACACTGGCACTGCATGTCACATCTGGGAGGGTTGGGGAACCTCAGCCAGGTCTGGCAGGCAGATGCCAGGCTCAAAAATAGTGCATTTCCTACAGGTTACATGAAAAAGGGTCTTTGCATTTAAGACAGCAGTTACGCTAATATCCCACTGACAGAAATGGGACTGCAGATTGTGTGGCTGTGAGTAATAGTGAGATACCTGGTAATTGAGTGGAGTGCAAAATGGGATGTGGGAAGGAAGGAGCTTCATTGGATATGTTGCTGGTGGAGCTGGCTTTTTGCTTGGTGGGAAATGTTCTGCTTTTTCATTAATTCCTAACAGAACCTGCGCATTGTCCCCCTAGTCTGTATCAGGAATGGTCTAAACATGGAGCAAATGATGTATGAGTGGGAAGGCAGCTTGCTCTGGGTAGTGCCTGAGCATTGTGAGGGTGTTCACTGAAGTGCAAAAGGGTTTGCAGGATTACCTGTGAGATTCATTTCCCAACCTGTCTGCAGGACTGAACTTGCTAAAGGAAGGCAGGCAGTCCCCAGCTCTGTAATTTACTCTCAGTAAAGATCTGTCAGAGCCTGAGACTTCTTCCAGTCACTGTGCAATGAAAGATGGAGCAGTCTGGAAGGAAATGCGGTTAAACCAATCTGCCAATGAAACCCAAATCCTCCGAGCTGCTCCGTCCTCTGGTTCTCCTTATCCATCCTGTCTCTTCTCTGCTTGGGGTAATTAGATTGAAAGCTCTTCAGAATGAGGAACTGTCTGCAGCCTGTCTCTTGTGTGCCACTACAATCGCAGTTGGTGCATGATAAAATACATTAGTAATTAACATTTGTCTTTACCTCCTCTGATGAAGACATAGAACTTTGGCCGCTGATTTCTGTGAGAGCTTTCCTAAGGATGAGCATACACACGCTAGCACAAATAGCACACAGTGGTTTTCCCGAGGGATTTTAGGTTGTTGTGAGCTGAGCAGGAGGGCAGCGAATCTCATATATGTTTTGACAGTATGTGCAAAGTAATGCAAAACCAAAGTGAGAGTCAGACCCGGCTAAATAAGCACCAAGGCACTGCTTCCCACCTCTGCCCTGTGCAGGCTTTCCAGTCTTGGTCAGTGCTGAATTCAGGGCCTCCGAATCGTGCCCTGCTGTACCATTCAAAAGCTGCCAGAATGCCTCTGTGCTTTTGTCCACCTTCTGCAGAGCACAGAGTGCACCTCCCAGCCTCACTATAGTGTTTCCAGGACAAACATGCTGAGGACTGCAAGAGACTCCAATACCGGGGTCGTCTCAGACCACAGTGTTTTCTCTGAAAATAATGAAGTAGACTCTTTCCAGTGCCTTATCTTCCAAAGCCAGAGCTCCAGGCTCTAGCTTGCCGCAGTCTCGACTCGCTGTTGGGGCAATGGCATCTGCTTTTCTTTCTCTTTGCAATTTGGAGCCAAGAGAGATGGCCCCTTGTTGCAGAATTGCCCTCTTTGTGCTCAGTCATTACCTCTGCAGCTCGGCGGTCGGCCTCCCGGACCTCTGTAACAGATGCTATTGTGCAATGTGAGCAACTGTGATTGAAGTTTCCAGAATGGATTTTAATTAGAACCATAACTTCATACAGTAGCTTGGAAGGAGTACAGGGGAAAAATCAAAACGAGATGAAAAAGAAAAATGCCAAAAGACAGGAAAATAAAAGGCCATTCTCTTGGCATCTTGTACTGAAATGCACTGGGCAGGAAATATTCTGCATATCTGTGAGGGACAAAAGCACAGAGCAAGCAATATTAATTTTATGCAAGTGACAAAAAGCCAGATCCTCGCTGGTGTAAATCAGCATTGCTTCATTGGTTTCGTGAGAACTGCCATTTCTCATTGACTTCACTGGTGCTGTGCTCGTTACACCAGCTGAGAGCCCAGGCCATCTTGGCACAAGTGAAACCAAGACGCTTGGAATGCTTGTTTACGGTTTGCTTTTTTTTAAAATAAACCAATACACGTTGTATATATTAAGTTTTAATACATCTTTTGTTTTGTAGATTGCCCTCCACTTGGTCTAGAGACACTAAAAATTACTGACTTCCAGCTCCATGCCTCTACAGCAAAGCGATACGGCCTCGGGGCCCACAGAGGAAGGCTTAATATTCAGGTAACATCCATTTTGCTGCTAAGTGGGAGAATGGCTTCAGGTTGTACGGCTACATAAAGGGAGCCAGTGGATGGTTATTGGTTCTGACTGCCTTGACAGCTCATGTAATTCAAGTGAAGGGGAAACGCTGGAATTAGAGCAGCGAATAGGGTTGATGGATCACCCTTAAAGTTGTGGGGTTTATTTCCCTGGTTATAGAAGTCACGTGCTGAGGGTGCAATCCCCAGCAGAGCTCTGTGGGTGAGCAGAAGTGGGTGCTCCCTGCGTGGCTGCAGGAGCTGTGCGTCTACAAGGAGGCTCCCACTGCCAATGACTTTTTGCCATTTGCCTGCAGTTAATGACAGCAGTTAATTGGAAGTATGTGGCTCAAAGTGAAGCTCTTGCCCAGAGGCTGCTTTTCAAAGGCAATGAATATGCTACAAAAGATTCTGCAATTCGTAAGCCACTAGCAGACAGTCCGCTTTTATTTAATGTTAATGTTGTGCTTAGCTACTTTGTGGGACCAAAACTCTATTTCTCTATTTCTCGTGTTTCTCTTTTTCAACTTCAGTAGCTTTAATGGGTTAATTTTTGACAGGAGGCCCAGTAAATCAGTCTGCAACTCCAACAGTAGAACCGGCTTGAGTGGAAGGGGCTCAGGTGCAGCAGTTGGGTGCATGTGAGGTCCCCCCACCTGTGGGCTCTGCAATATAGTTCTGTTGAGGGCTGAGCAGTTTGCTGCTTTTCTAAAAGAGTGGTAATGCTGCAACAGTGAACAGGCTGCTCTGTTCAAAGAGTGTTCCAGAACTGTGGAGATGTTGCTCTGTGGGATGTGATTAGTGGGCATGGTGAGGGTGGGTTGGGGTTGGTTTGAGGATCTTAGTGGTCTTTTCCAACCTCAGTGATTCTATGATTCTGTAAAACAATATGTATCAAGAACCGTGATGCAAATCTCTGAACTCTGTGTTGGTTGTGCTTTTTCATGATCTTTAGAGGTCCCTTCCAACCCCTACAATTCTGTGATTCTGTTGAAGTCCAGTTTATTTATAAACATAAGAATATTGTATGGGTTCAGACCAGAAACCCATCTAGCCCAGTATCCCATTACCACCAGTAACACCACCATGAAGTAAATAGAGGAGAGTCTTTGATATGAGTGATGGTTCTCCTAATGTTGGTCCAGAGCCTCTGATGGAAACTGAGGGAGCAGTCTTCTGCTGGGAAATGAGCTGCAGGCTGCTCTTCCTTCCCAAAGGTATGTGAGGCTTAGGGCAGGGCAGGCTGGCTTGGTTTCTTTTGGTGTCCTTTCTCCCAAGATCTCGTGGCTGTGCTGATCTCCTCCTATGTTTACCTGCTGGTTATAATAATAATGTTTCTGCCAAGTCTGTGACAACAGATTCTGTTTGCTTCTATTACAAAAGAAGTCTCCCCCTCCTCAGTGCTGTGGCTCTGCACCCTCCCTGCAGTACTGTGGAGTCTTGGGTGGAAGGACTTTCACTCCAGTGCCAGCTTAAATGGGGGATTTTCTCTCTTCTTTGGCCTGAGTTCTTTGCATAGAAAGATCATGCATTTTGGTTGGTTGGTTTGGTTTGTGTGTGGATTCTTCCTCCCTGTGAGCACAAGTCACACTGCTGCTTGTTACAGATTTTCACATTGTCATTTCCTTCAGCTGCGAGTTCTATGTGGACTGATTCTCCTTAATATGCAGCAGCTATTTTTGCAGTTCTCTGGTACGTGAAGTTATCTAATCCTATGGCTCTAGAAGGCCTGTATACAAATAATGCAGCAGCACCCAGCTCATGGTGAACTTCGACTTCAGTGACTGCTCTGCTGTATTTTCTTGTTGAAATGTAGCCTTTTTCTCTGCTACAACTTCAACTCTAATGGAGATTTCTAATAATCCTCCAATCCACAATTTTCTCCATGACTGAAAGCTTATCTGTATGCTATAGATGCAGCAATTCCCCAACCCCCTTGACCATTAGGAGTTACCACCATGTCTGGCACTTATTTCTCCTTAGATACTGCTCCCTTTGAAATCAGCTAAAAATTAACAGCACTTACATTTTGCAGCTCTCTTTCTGTACCTTGCTTTTCAGCATTAAGTTTTAAGTTTTAAGACTTGTGAATTTCAGTCACGTTGCTGTGGTATGTATGCTTATAACCAAGCACAAGCCAGACTTAGCTGGGCTGCACGATGTTCTCTAGGGTCTGCTTCTGCAGAACCCTGTGTTGGGTGGCACCCTATGTCGGATGCTGGAATTCCAACTTATCTGAGTCCTTTGAGGAGTATTTCATGATAATTGGTTCTCTTCTTTCAGGAATGAAAGTTTTCCAAAGAAAACTTTGGAAATATTAATATATTAATATATTAATTAAAACTACTGGATAAACTACCTAAACTTACTAAAACTACTATATTAATTTAAACTACTGGATAATAATTTTCCTCTCTTTCTGTCTTCTCTCTGTAATGGAGAGGAAAGGTTTACAACCCAACGAGCATCACGCTAATGGGCAGCATTCTTAATCTGATTGAAGACTGAGGGTCCCAGCCACAGCAATGGGAGATATGGGCAGAATTGGTGGAATTTCATCAACGCGCAGGGGATTAGCATGACGTTGGTTCAAGGTGCTCTGCAGATTGTAATGCTTCCTGGCAAGCACTGGTTTTCAACCCTAAGGCTCCATCGATTTCCATCTTATTTTAAAATGCTCTGAAACCTGTGCTTGAGAACTGCCTTCTAAGTAAGGCAGTGATCATGTCTGTGTTGTGTTTCCCACTGTTCAGGCCTTCTCGAAGAATTTCTCTTTCGTTAAAGGAGTTCTTTTCCATGCAATCTGCTTCCCCTTGTATATGAGTTCTGCTTACAAGATACTGGAGTGAGGACATAGAAGTAGGTGGCTTCATATAAATTTGGCCAATGCAGGAAAACTATTAAAAATTAAGCTTGCCTGATCTTAGATTTTGATGCTGTAGGAAATGAGAAGCCTCAGGAATTGAATCTGTGTCTGCTTTGCAGTGCTCTCTTCAGCCATTACCAGACTCAGGTTGGAGAAATAGGATTGACAGCTGCTTCTCCTTTCTGTGGATTAGACCAATCCAACACCAGTTTTGTTAGAAATTGAGTGTACAAATGGAGACAGACCTGTCACCCTTTGATATCATTACTCAACTATGACTGTATTTTCCATCGCCATATAGAGTAGCTGTGTATCAGAGCTTAAAGGAGTCTAATACACATTTTCAAAGTTTTCCATACTCTTCATTTCTATTTGGGAAATATTTAAAAATATCCTTTCTTGGAGTTGCATGGATGGCAATGATAAATCCACATTAAACACAGATGATATAACATAAAAATAAATGTAGCCTCTGAGAACCATATGGAGAAGCTTCTGTGCTTTCTGTGACAGTAGCCAGCTTGGTGCAGAACATTTCCTCAGTTTCAGTAACAAGATAAATATCTGAAGACCTCACATGACATGTTCTTTGACTTTTATTTCTTGTGTGCTTAGATTGTGCAAAACAAAAATATCTTGTGGCTATTTCCCCTTTGAAAATGTGGAGAGGACTGCTTGTGGGGTTTATTGTTAACATAGCTCAGAATATAGATTGGTAAGCAAGTTGGAGCTCAGCAGGGAGCTGGGCACTGCTGAATCCTTAAACTTAATTTGCTTTAAGGCTTGGAAACCCCTGATGTTGAAGATGTAGTGACGGGAATGAGAACTGGTGGAACGCGGCATTGCTGTTTCCATATGCTTTACGGTCTCTTTTGCTGATTCTGGAGGAGGAGGAGTTAACTCCACCACGGAGCATTATTGAAATGGAGCGGGGATAACTTTTTAGGACTTTCATCACTCTGACGACCATGCGGATAATTTGTTTTTGGTGAAGGCTCTGTCAGGCCGCAGGCACAGACAGGTGCACTGGACTAGACTGAAGTTTTGTTTGTGCTCTCTGAGCTATATTTGTAAGTAATGGCTCTCTGGTTTTGAAGGGGTTTTGCAGAGTTCTTTCTCCCACGCACTTTGAAGCAAGAAAACATTTTGGCCATTCCCATATAATTGTGGAGAATGACAGTCTCAGGGTGCTTAAAATTGAGCCAAAGGAGAAAACAAAATGAATGATGACTTCATGTTTTCTTTTCTTTTTCCCAAGAAAGACGTTTGGTTTCCTAGTTCTGATTTATGAAGAGAGTTTTGCTTTCTTTTCAGGCAGGTGTTAACGAAAATGATTTTTATGATGGTGCTTGGTGTGCAGGAAGAAATGATCCATTTCAGTGGATTGAAGTAGATGCTCGAAGGCTAACAAAATTCACTGGAGTCATCACGCAAGGAAGAAATTCTCTCTGGTCGTAAGTACATGCTTGATTTTTTTCCTTGAGATTCTGAGCTTTCAAACCAAAGGATTCATGTTGCAGTGTGCTTCTGTTTGTCAAGGAAAAGAAAAAATGGAAATGATGCATGATGTTGAGTATTGAATGGAGGAACACTAAAAGGCCAAGTGTTCGTTTGTGGCATAAAATGCAACTTTAAATGTAGCAAACTTCTTTGGTAATTATTTACATCTGTTAAAGGAGGCCAAGGGTTATATGTCTTAATACTTATTTAGCCAAATTTGATTGTGTTAAGCTTTCTAATTCTTTTCCAGTATTAACTTGATTAGCTTATCGTATTAAAGAATAAATGGTGAAACTCCAATATGGTTCTTAAATTAAAACATTTTTTTTTTTTTAATATCTGTGCTTTTTTGCTCTAAAGAGGCATTTATAACATAAACCCGTGCAGAAGGTTTTAATCAGGATTGAGCTGTTTGGTAGCAGGCATGTGGTTTGAGCTTTATGGATGGGAGGAAGACTCTGCATTTCAAGTCTACTTGCTATGAAGATTTTAAGGAGAGCTTGAGACACGTCAGGCAGCAGCCTAATTCTGTTGCAGTGAGGCAATCCAGCCATGCATAGCCAAGATCTACCACATTTGGTTCCCCAGTGTTGGCTGTTTCCAATGCTGAAATCATTTGTGAGCTTTCTGGTTATTTCTTGAGTTATTGGTTGAGTATCTTGCACTGGGAAATAACTGCTTTGCAAAGAGCTGTATGCATTTGTGTGCACTTACTCATCTGTGGCCTGCTTCTGAGTGTAGGTGCCCGGATCGCTATGATTCAATTTGAATGAGATGTAAATTATATACCAGGAGCAGAGCAATTAGTTGGCATGAACGGGAACTGGAGGTGAAGGTTTATCTTCTTCCAGGTCTTTGTACAGTCTTTGCTCAGTCTCTCTTAACTTCTGGTTGGGTTTCACTGCATTATGTGAGCAAATTACCCTGCTTGTGGGGAGAGGCCTTTCCCAGCAAGTGCACAGGAGATGCATGGTATAAGATCGGTTCTGGTCAGATCCCTCATTAAGAAAATTGGTGTGATGCACAATAATAAAGCAAACAAGAAAAACATCACCGTAGTTAAGAAAAACATTTAAAAGGTATAATTTTCCTTTTACTGTTTAATTTTCTGATATTTCATTTCTTTCAACAATGGAGTGGAAGCAGGAGCCTTTTTGGCAACAGGGCTTCTATATTTATTCCACACTGTTCTGCGTTGGATAATTACGGTAGCAAAGGCTTATTCCTTCCTGTATTCATTCTCTTGACATTGCTATTCTCATCAACAACAGCACTGCACTGCTTTATCTTGTCACGCTGCTATTTTTAGTGTGGCTGTATTGTGAGTTTGCAGCCAGACTTGACGTTCTGCTTGTAGCTGGTATTCACTGTCTGGGTCTTTGGAGGGTTTATTTTCAATTTTGTTCTTAACTGAGTCTTGCCCCATGAAAAGCTGGTGGGCAGAAGGGTGGTGGCCTTCAGTAGGATTGGGGCTGATGCTGGGAGAGCTGATCCAGGCTCTTCCCGAGTTGTTGCTCAGTGAAACTGGCACATTTCTGCCTCATGGAGCAGTGATGTAGTGTGGGGCAGGTCAGTATTTCCTGGAAAATGTGGCTTTTCTTGTCAGGGTCTGGTATAGCAGGCATGGTAGCGTGGGTTCATGGTTGGACTAAATGATCTTAGTGGTCTTGGTCTTTTCCAACCTTAATGATTCCATGTTTCTAACTTAGTTTGTGGAAGTGGCCTCCCTCGAGTCCACCTCATTTCCTCCATCCCTATCATCAGATGGAAGAGATGAAATCTCTTCAGTTGATGTTTGGGTCATCTTTTACACATGTCAGTCCCTAGATTTTAAAATTAACTTGGCACTCGTAGAGGTACCAAAATCAGATTTTTCAATATGAAGCCCTCATCTGGACCAGCAGGGGTATCCTATGGTTTCCATTGTCACGGCACTTTGGGACAACGTGACCAGAGCAATGTTAGGCGCTACTTTCCAGTGGAGCATCCCTCCAGCAGTCAAGGAAGCGAGAGGAAATTAAAACCATGAAAACCTTGGGTGGACAGGAGCTGCACAAAGAGAAACGGAATCTGGAGGACAGTAGAGACTGAAAGCGAAGCATGCTTTGGGTTGGAGTTGAGGAGCACTGGTGGGTACATTGGTACTTGTGATGGCATCAGGATTGTTGCATGCAGTAAATTGCCCTTTGTAAACCCACTGAGAAGCAGACACCAGGATGGTGGGACTTGTGCTGCTGTGGACAAGTGCTTTGATGAGTGTTCTATTACAGCGGGCACTAGAGACAAAGGAGAGACACATTATCTTCCTCTTATGCTTTGCTGCCAGTATCAAAAAGCACTATTTATGAAATGAGAGTTTGTGCAAAAAGATGTCATTATGCTACCTGAGGCATCTTCCTAAATTTATGAAGTTGTGTGACAGGAAAAGTGCATTCGTAGATAATAGAAACATAGGTATATTGGATAATAAGCTTATTTTGGGTAGGAGAGCCAGAAAACAGCCTTCTCTTCTGTGTTGTATTAGAAGGAAAAGCCTGCCAAGCCTGAGAGCCAAGGTAGGATTTTATTTAAGCCTTGGAGATTTTCCCAGCATTATATAAGAAAGTCAAGACACCAGGAGATGTGTGCGCTAGGTTCACCAATGCTATTATGTGGTACAGATTAAGGATCAAAAAAGGCAATTTTTCTGTCTTCATATTGAACAAGAAACTTGAACACAGCGGAAAAAAATACTTAAATGAAAGTCAGCTCTGAACTTCTGCCCTGATCAGATTCATACCTGTCCCTTTAGCTTCCTGCAGCTGACTTAATGGGGGCATGTAATGACGAGGTAAGGCAGGCAAGGACATTGCACTGAGTGCTGCAGGAAATCACTCTGCTCAACATTGTGAGGCTGCAACACTGGAGCCACTGGGAATCTGGCCTTTGATTCTGCAGCTACGTCTGATGCTGTAGCCAAAGCAAGCTTACTGGTGCAGGAAGCAACCCTTTACTCCATTATAACAGCTCTGGCAGCTGTCATTTGGCTTTGCTGATGCCTGCTCCATCCAAACAGAGATGGTCTCTTCACCTCAGCCTTGTTTATCAGTTTTAGGGACTTTGTGGGAAATGGATGAGCCTAAAGGTCATGTGTGACATGATGCAAAGAGCACCAAAATGCATGGGGCTGTCACCCTTCGTACAGGAACTGCTTCACCTTAGTTTGTCCTCTCTCAGTTTCACTTGCAAAGTTGCCTTTTCATGTCAGCCTTCCCAGGGCACTTGTGCCCGAGCTTGAGACATGAGAGCATTAAGGAGGAAGAGGCCAATGTGCTGAAACAGCCCTTGAAAGCACGCGTGACCTGACTAGAGAAAGAAAGAAACCATGTTTTGTTAGTAATGAATACTTGAATTGTTTAATCATTTCCTTTATAGAGAAAAACACTTCTCAAAGTCAAATTCTGTACTTGAGCTGTGTGGCTGCAAATTCCATGACAGCTACTTGGAAATAAATCTTTCTGCTTTTCTCTCCCCCTCCTGTCACAAGCAGAAACAGGCCTAGCCTGAAACCTCCTGAACTGGGAGGATCTTTATCAGTCAAAGCAAATATGTGCACTTGGTGGGTGTTGCAGTTTGGGCACTGCAGGCACTCCTGTGAAACCCAAAACCACGGCAAAGCTTTCCGTTTACCATCATCAATACCAGCTGCGGGTTGGGCTCTCCGGAAGATCTGCAGATGTTGAGTTTCTGAGGCAGAGGGGAACAGCTTGGAGAACCAGGGCTCCTTTTTGGCTTCCGTTCTGATGAGATGTGGAACTCAGATGTGCTGCCCATGAGGGCTGGTGTAAATAAGAGCTGGCACCTTGAAAGTGAGCGGGATGCCCATTTCTTCCTATGAACTGAGCACATTTGGGGATTAGCATTTCACGGCCCTTACCATACTGCTTCACTGTGAACATCTTCGTTAACAGAAGGATGTTACTGACCTCTCTTTGCAGAGCTGTTTTGTTTGCCTTTCAAGAAGGTCGTGTGAGCGATGTAACCCTTTAGAGCTGCACGTGACATCCTCGTCTTAGAGACTGAGGATGCCAACAGATCTGATCTAGCTGAGCTACCGGAGGGTTTGTGGCTGAGTATTTGGGGGAGAAATATAGTGTGCAATTCTCTTTAATTCTGCCAATATGTCTTTGAGTTTTATGAATTATGTATCTTTAAGCAACTGTTCAAGGCTGAGTGGGACACTGGAAGCATCACTGTGGAACTGGGCCGTATTTAAAGCAATGATGTGATAGTTTAAAATATGCACTCTTTTGACAGAGGGGAAGAAGATATTAATCACTCTTAGCAGTTTGGCAGGAACCTAGAAAACATAGGAAACATGTTTCCCACAACCCAAACAATCTTGATAGCTCAGCACCATCTTTTTGTGTCGAGAAAAAACCCATATGTTTAAAGAGACTCGGTGTGTTAATACAAAGCTTCAGCAATTTCAAGGCAGGGGATGTTTTGATTTTTAGAGAAGTGGATGAGATGTTTCAGCGAGTTCTATTTGTGATGATACATTCTTTTTAAATTAATCTTTCAGACATGCTAAATGATGCGCTGATATTACTTGTCAGGAAATAAAGTGACAATGTAAAAAAAGCATGGATGCAGTAAGCTGTGCAGAATGCTCATTCTGGAGTAAATTTCCACAATTTAGCAGGGAAAATTCAAGATACTTGTTTTATATATATAGATATACATATATATACAGACATAAAAACTCACAGCCTCATGAAAATATTTTAAGCTTTTCTTTTCTGCAAAGCATTCATTTTTAATTTAAGAAAACAAGTGGGGATGTGGCAGTTCTCAGTGCCTGATTTGGGTAGAGGTCAGTCTGTATGCCTTCCTGTGAGACTGGGGTTATTCCCGCCTGTCTACTACCCTTGTGGTCCACTTCATAGGGATATCAGATATCCAGCAAAACTGATTTTGTATCTGATAACCCTTGTTAAAAACAGAATATTTGCAGTTCATTAGGGGAATAAATTTGCAGTATTTTATAGCCCATTCTCAGGCTTTTCTGTGTGCGATGCGACCCATCATGATCCCCAGCACAGATCCTCTCTCTTTACAAATCATTACTAGGGAACAGGAGGTCTGCAGCAAGCATCTAGAGATGCAGCTGAGGTTAAACTCGAGTCAGTCCTGTTTATTTGCTGCTGATTTGGGTGGTGCAGAATGCTGCTTTTTCTTGACTTGTGAGCTAAATGTGTTGCCCCACTTTCTTTTTACTGCAGTGTTCACCTCCGTTTCCTCGGGAGTCGAGACTTGTTTCTATGAGACAGTTCTTAGGTGAGGATTCCAAGATGGTAAAATTTGATGCTTGCAAGAGGGTAAAATTTCTTCCTTCTTCCCCACTTTAGCCACCTGTTATGTCTTAATAATAAGATTTTCTTTTTGATTAGAGAGAGTCTCATCAGCATCTTTGGTATTCCAATAATCAAGAATTTATCAGTGATAGCCCAGTGTTGCACTGTTAGCATTTGGGACAGTGGAGTGGTTATTCATTGGTATTTGAGTTGTAGCTACAGATACCCAAGAAAACAATTTGCACAGTATGTGAGAATAAGGACTAAAATGCAGAGAGAGAACAAACCAAACACAGCACTGCTTTGGAAGCGCAGTGGAATAAATTGTGTACATGGTCCAGTTCATGAGAACAACAGACATGTTTGGCATTGACCCCCAAAGCAATACTATTTTTCTCCATGTTGAGGATGTGAAAACAGACCCTGAATAAAAAATTCAGCAAATTTGATGGAAACGCTTCAGTGTTTTATCCACATCCTGTTATAAAATAGGCAGCTGCTGTGTACGGACATGAGCTGTTAAGGCACATTAAATCAGTGTGAGCTGATATTGGCCCTGACTGGGTGACAGGACTGCAGAGATTGTTACAGCCTCCCTGAAGTCAGGTCTCACTGAGTGAGTTCCCAGTCCACTGGCATCATATCAAATATATCATGCAAGTTATGAAACAATCTGATTTCAGTGTCACTAGTTATCTGTTATCATAGAATGTCTTGGGTTGGAAGGGACCTTAAAAATCAGCTAGTTCCAACCCCTGCCATGGACTCATTCCCTAACTCTGGCATGGTGGAGATGCTTTGGGGGGGAGGGGGGGAGAGTGTACCCTGTGCTCTTGGGGGTATTCAGAAGGGGAAGGGGACTACAGTGGGAAGCTTTAAACCAAATGAGCTGAAGCTTTTTGGAAAAGGATGTACCAGATAAGTACAGGAAACAGATTAGTCACATGTATTATCCACAGCATTGATTTGTATATCTTTTAATGTGAATTATGCCTCTTTGCAATGAGGTTGGCTAAGTGTGGGGTTACTAAAAGGCTGTTGTGCAGCTGCTCCTTTTCCCCTTCCCAAGCCAGCATCCCTCCTAGACACAGCAAGAGCTTGGCTGATTCTCTGTGCACACTCAGTAGACAGGAGTCCTTTCAGCATTGCTGTGAGTGTGCTCAGAGCAGTGTACACAAGTGGCAGTCTCTGCTGGTTACTGTCAGAGTTTTTCCTTTTCCATTATTTTGACATTCACAGACAAATACTCATGGTGAGGCAGTGGTTATGTAGTTCAGATTTATCTCCTGAAATACGTAACCAATACACATAGGGGTGACAGGCAGCCTCCCTCCCCCCCCCCCAAAAAAAAGAAAAAAAAGGAAAGGGAAAAGGTAAAATATCTCAAGAGGAGGTTTAAAAGAAATACAATCAAAGGCTGATTGTATTTAGCAGATATAAAAGATGGGGAAAGTGTGGTGGAGGAAGAATTTCAAGGACATGCAGATCCCTTTGCAAGGAGTGTCCTGTGAATGAAGCGTTAAAACTGTAAAACCTTTGAGGCCAAGGATATCTTTGACCCCATGCGAGAGGCCTGGGGCCATCCAATGTTGTTTAAGTGTGAAAGCACGGTAGTGATGGGAAACAACTACAGCTGGATTTCCACTGGCACTGCTGCCCAGAATGCTGTGGTTCCCATCCCTGGAGGTGCCCACATCCACGGATGGGCCCTGGGCAGCCTGAGCTGGTAGGGGCAGGCAGCCTATGGCAAGGTTTGGAGCTGGATGAGCTTTAAGGTCCTTCCAGCCCAACCATTCTGTGGATTTTCACAGAAGGCCAGAGAATAAAATCTTATAAAAACCCACTGTAAGATGCTGCCATTGGGTGGGAAGCACATTTGTAAACTCACCGAGCAGGGAGTTTGGAAAAAAATAAAACAAAATCCATGTTTAATTCATTCAGAGCAAGAGAATTTCTGGCCCTGAGCTTTTCTTCACAGGGCCTCCAAAGAGCCAGATCTCACAGCAGTGGATTCATTTAAGTCAGCTAGAAGCAATTTTAAAAATTAAATATTCAAAGATTTCAATTATTAAAAAAAAAAAAAAGCCCACCCTTGCTTGCTGTTCAAGCTCCATCTCTTAAATCATGTTCATTTTAATTAGTTTGTAAGACCTGCTGGGCTACCTGTGGTTAGCCAGAGCATTTTTTTAACTTGGATTATTTTTGAAACTGTTGGGCAGTTGGTGCTTTAAAATGTTAACCACAGAAATATTATTAGGCTGTATTAATGGTTTTATATTTATTCGTGTGAGATGGCTTTTTCAATCAGGAAATCATTAACTGCCAACACGCTGATTGTATTGCATCATTAGAGATTAATCTAATGTTTGCCTAGCATTTTTTTTTTTTTTTTTTGTATAAATTCCTCTATTTCAAGCACTTGGACTTGTTGATTTATCTGTTGTTGAAGGATACAAATCTGTTTGCCTATAGTTCGTTTTTTCTGCTTTGGAGTTTTGCAGTGTAGACAGATTGGATTGCCCTGACAACAAATGAATGACACTGTCAGCTTGGAGCCGGGTTCACTGTAGGTGGTGCTCACCTGAACTCTGCCAGTGCTTTTCTGTTCTCCTCTGCAGCATCTCAGTGGCTGTGGGGTTGAATCTTTGCCTGTTTGCTTTAAATCCTGTGGGACTGGGTGGTGTGGATGAGCATCCTTTGAGGCTGGGATAACTCATTGTTGCTCACACAGCTGTCTATAATTGAGAAGCTTGGCTCTAAATAGTCTACACAGCACAAACTAAACCCATAGCCGGACAGCCTGAGGTTGATGTGCTCACCTGCTGGAGGTTGGGCAGCCAAACCACCTGGCACCTCTTCACTGCTGCTCATGGAGGAAATCTGCTCAGTTCGCTGCTTTGATTCAGGTTTCCCCTCGGTCCATGGGTGAGTTGCTTAGGCTTTCACCCAGCTTGGTTTTTTGGGTGGAAATGGGTAAGCTGAACATTGCTCATTCATCACAGGAAACTGAATTTCAAATTGAAGATGTCCAGATAAGCATAATCTGTAGACAATGCATCAAGGATGAAAATTAGCTAATTATAAAAAATGCTTTTTGTTTTTGAAATCCACTGCAGTGAGTAAATTTGGATTGTATTTTGATATTTGCATTTTCTTACTGGCTGACTTGTTGGTTAGTCTTAGCAAAACACACTGTGATTTCTCAGATAATTTTCCATTGAAAAGATAAGGCTGCCATAAATCTCACAAGGGATCATAAATGGGAAATGCCTGAATCCAAATGACTCCTGTCACATCTGTATCTTGCGACCCTTTTGTAGCACAGATGAAATGGAGGCAGGCATGGAAGTGGTGCCCGAGCTGGTCTTTGTGCTGGTGTGTGATGAGCTGGAGGTAATTTTTAATACTTCAGCTGTTCTGTTTCTGTGATGAGTTTCCCTGAACACTTCACGTTTCTGTGTATATCCCGTTAAAACTGGGACTCTGCATGTGTCAAACTCTTCAATTCCAGGAAGTGCCATGCTTGCCGTACTCAGACTGGCTGTTGGTTGGAGCATGTGCACCACATCCATTTGCTTCCTGGAAGTATCAGACCTTCTGTGCTGCGTGTGTGTGAAATATCTGCAGCTTTCAAGCAGATTGAACATGTGAATGCTCATCTGGGTCCGTAGAAGTATCCTGAATTTAAAGACACTCCGCTAGAAATGCGGCATCAAGGCAGAAGATGCCCTTTTTGGAGGGGAATCTGAAGTTACATCAGCCTCCTCAGTAGTGGCAGAGACTTATTGCTCAGTTAATGGCTTTGCTTCTTTGTTGGTGTGGGTGGTTTTTTTTCTTATGATATGTAGAGGGGAAAAAAAGAGGAAGAGCTTACACCCATAGATGCAGTTTTGGTGTTTATTGCTAGTGGGAAGGAGGTCACCCTGTGCTGTGTTCACTCTGTACATCAAGAAATGCAAAGAGGATGTTTGTTTCTTACAGGTGAGCCAGTCTGCAGCATGTGACCTAACACATCGTGCTGATTTATGTACTCCCATGATCCTCTGAAATCTTCCTATTCTGCAACTGTACAAGTCTGGATGTGGTCTCATTTGTATTTTAATTGGCAGACTGCCTCTGAGAAGCATTTCACTTGTTATCGCTCAGGATGGATTATGTGCACAAGTGATTAGTATACATTTTCCTCCAGGAAGAGTCTGAACATCTATTGAGTGTATGGAGTGAGAAAATTAAAATATGGTAAATAAGTCCTTGCTGGGGAATGATTCAGAAGCAATGATGTCTTCTGGTTTGTAACATTGCCTCTTTTGGTTGTTTATCCTCACTCTGAAAACTGGCCCTAATTCAGTTATGTGCACTGAATACATGCGTCCCCCATTCAAACCTGGGATTATTTCTCTCAGACTCGCTTTCTTCAATTGGAAAAGTTGTTTTTCCTCTTCTCAGAGTTTTGGTGTTGACCATTTCTGAAAGCCTTTCTGTCTTTGCTGGGTGGAATCATAGAATGGTTTGGATGGAAGGGACCTTTAAGATCGTGTAGTTCCAGCCCCTGCTGTAGGCAGGGACACCTCCCTCTAGACCAGGTTGCTCACAGCCCTATCTAGGCTGGCCTTGTATGCTTCCAGGGTTGGGACATCCACAGTCTCACTGGGCAACCTGTTCCAGTGCCTCACCATCCTCTCAGTAAAGAATTTCTTCCTGATATCTAGTATAAATCTACCCTCTTCCAGTTTAAAGCCATTTCCCCTTGTCCTGCTTCCACCTGCCCTTATAAAAAGTCCCTTCCCAGCTTTCCTGTAGGCCCCTTCAAGTACTGCTATAAGCTCTCCTAAGAGTCTTCTCCAAGCTGAAGAGCCCGAGCCCTCTCAGCCTGTCCCTGTAGGGGAGGTACTCTAGCCCTCTGATCATCTTGGTGGCCCTCCTCTGGACCTGCTCCAACAGCTCCATGTCCTTCTTGTGTTGGGGGCTTCAGAAGTTCTTAGGTGCCTTACAACCTATTGCTTCTCCCACAAGTGCCCCAGTTGCCCCTATTCTTTCTAATCCAAAGAGCTTTCCTTGCTCTGCTTCCACCCCCAACATCTTTAATACATAGCTTAGCTAAGAACCTGCTTTTGAGAACGGCTGCTCTAGAGACTGCTGGTTACATGTGATCAGTTTGCATACATGAAAACAGGATTTAATTGTCTGGACTGACTTTACAGTACAAAGTTATCTCCAAGGCGTAACTCTCCTCTAAGTCACTGTGTATTGTAAATCATTGTTATGAAAAAAGCAAATTATCATTACTTTTTCAGACCAGAAAGCATGATGGGATATTTGGGGCATTACCTTCTCTGTAGCTGTACGGATGTTACCATGGGGAATGCCTAAAGAACTACACCAGTTTTACTCCACTCAGGTTATGGGAAGTAATAATCTATTTCACCTCTTTGGTTGAACGCAGACAAGGTACTGTCTTAACATGAGTGAAGATTTTGTTTTTGTTGCATTAGAGGGGATTTTCCGGTAGGAAACTGGTGTCTGGGGTATCTCACCCTATCCAAGTCTGATCTCAGTGTATGTGTGTGCTGGTACTGTGATCAGTTGCATTCTGCTGTACAGGGAGAGAATTATGTGTGTCTTCCTCTCTACTGCTAATAGAACCAGGAATTATTGCAGGCTGTGGTTTGCAAGCCATAGACTTGAGAACAAGATCTGTGCCAGGTGAAGGGCTAACGCTCATAGCAAGGAGTGGAACCAGTCTGCAAACGGAAGGAAAATCTGAACCAGGGAATGAAAATGTTCCTGCTTAAAATTTGCAGACTTTGTAGAGGTTTTATTTTTTTCCTAAGCTCTCTGATGACGACAGCAGAAATAATAAATGTTCTGTAGCTGTAAAGGCGAGACTTCTGAACGTTGGAGTGAATGTATATGATGTTTTTCTTTCAGGATAAGTGGCCCCTCCAGGAGAGTGGTGTTCCCTCACATCCTGGAATTCCAGGATATTGACTTGGGCTTTTCTCTGCTTCTGTTCACTAGGATTTTTTGATCATCTGTTAAGTCTAGATTCACGTCGCTTTTTTTTGTCTAAGTGTTGATTTGGCTGTGCCAAGTGGGATTTCCATTCCTAGCACCCTTCCATGCTTTATAACACGAGACAAAATTTGCAGTCAGTTTTAGCTGTGCAAAAATAACTTCAGCCCTCTTTGTCTTTTTTCAAGGAGTAACTGGGTGACCTCCTTCAGAGTATTGGTGAGCAATGACAGCCATGCATGGACTGCTGTCAGAAATGAATCTGGAGATGTGGTGAGTACCAAGAAGCAGATATATATTTATTTTTTTTATGAGGTGAAGCAAATAGGGTAGAGAGGGCGACTGTCCGTGTGGAGTTTTGGTTTGCAACATCAGTCAGTATAAAAGGAATAGCTCTCAGTGGTCCCATCAGCCTGAAGTAAATTTAAGAGCACATCATATAATACAGGGAGGGGCTCAGGCTATCCTTTAAGAGAAATCTCCACGTGTCTGACCAGGGAAATGAATGCTGCCCTGACACTGAGATGAGATATGTACACGGGTTGGCATCAGACCACTGTTCAATGGGGTCACAACATGTACTCAAAGTGCCCATTACAGAGGGAGGGTGTGGGCTCCTGCTCCTCTGCTCCTCTCTCAGGAGCACTGTCAGCCTGGGGCTGTAACCAGGTGACTTTACCTGATTCTGTCACTGTTCTTGAAGTCTTCTTGAAGAACTGATCTTACGATTTTCATGTGTTTGATGCCTGCACAGATCTTTGAAGGAAACAGTGAGAAGGAGATCCCTGTTCTCAACATGCTGCCTGTGCCACTGGTTGCACGCTACATCCGCATAAACCCTCGGTCCTGGTATGAAGAAGGTAGCATCTGTATGAGGCTGGAAATCTTAGGGTGTCCTTTGCCAGGTAAGTCAGTTGGTATTGCCATTACTGCCTGTGCCAAGACACAGCAATTTTAAGTCCTTTGAATAATTTTTGCTCTTGACGCAATACCTCTCTTTAATGGAGAGAGCTATGCAAAAGGAACTGGAAAAGTATCTGTCCAGAGACATGGGCAATATCAGGATAACTCATTTCAAATGCAACTCTGTAGTATATATAATTGGCTATATTAATAAAACAAGATTGCAAGGAAGATCTAACAAGATTGTCTCTGTTGTTTGGGTTGAAGTGCAATGCAATTAATCTTACTGAGCGCACACATACTAGGGAGGCAATAGAATTATATATCAAGACAATCACTTGTGGATGTCTTAAGCTTTTGAGGCAAGAAAGAGCCATTATAATAATGCAGTCTGATTTCTTTTTTCTTTTTTCTTTTTTTTTTTTAAACTTTATTGCACAGGCTATAGGCCTCCTTTGAATTAATTTGAAGGCATATGCTCTGACTGATGGTAAATGGTCTTAATCCTTGGTTGAGACTAGAAACTGGGTGCTGAGCAGAAATGTTGAGCACTTGATGTTTCTTTTATTGTATAAGTGTAGAGTATAATTAGAGCTTGTTACTGAACACAAACTGAAACCTTAAAAAAGGGGCCTTCTATGTGACAAACCCATATCTCTGATAACCATGTTGTAAATAGTCTCACGGTGGATTAACTTCTGCGTGTCTGAAGAATTCTATGTCCCAACCTTCTCTAAGTTGTCATTCTGCTCACTCCAGATTTTTCATCTGCTATTTTTTTTCTTTGCTCTTAAATCCTGGCACCCTGGGGAATCGATCTCTCTCTTTTTTTTGCAGGGGGCTATGAATAGCATTTTCAGAAATACTAGAACCACAAAGAGAACTGCCTTTCCAGAGCCTATCATTACTGCTTTAACTGTGCCTGCTGCTGTTCAGAGACTTGCTGCCTCCTGTTCCACTGTTGATGTAGGGTCTTCAAATGCCAAGCAGAGGTAGCCTGATTTTTGTCCTTCAGGTGTTTCAGTACTATTTTAGAGAGCAACTTAGAGACTAATTCCCTCTAAGGACAGAGGAAAGAGCAAAAATGCAGATATTTTGAAAGATGTGTTTTTGTGAGGTTGGTTTGTTTTAAATTGCAGCAGTTTTACACTTACTGGGTATACGCTCATATAGGGCCAAATTCTGCTTTGCAGTGTTAACGTTTGTCACAGTTTCACAGGGCCATATTGGTGGTGGAAATTTTACTGGGATCAGAATCTATCTGCACTTTGTCTGCTGTTAAAATGAGTGCTGTTACAGCTTGCTGAAGAACTTGGATTAGCACAGAAACAATACTGGGGCTTCCTCCTGACAGTCCTTTATTGAGTGAATTGTCTGCTGTGACCAGTTCTGTTACTTCTTGAAAGAAAATGCTATATGCATTCATTGGGAAACAATTGAATGGGGTGGTTTTATTCAAAATGTAATTGGACTGCAGGAACTAATGGGTTTTGATAAGCTGCTGATTCATCTTTTTAGCTCTGAGAGGTCTGACATTTCTTTCTTCTGGCTCACTCTATTCACTGCAAGCAAAACACCGAAAAGAAAATAATCTGCAGGTTGCAGAGGCCTTTCCATGCATGTTTTCAACCAGCAGGATATGGCTTATTTTTTGCAGTGCCCTGCAAGTGAATGTCCTCACCCTTTACAGACTTCACTTGATTTGGTTCCAGTTAAATAGCCGGCTGGTTTGCCTTGGATCCATCCTCATTGATCATGTTGCTCAGTTACACTGCGCTGACTGTGCAACTAGAAATCAAGCTTCCCTTTTTGAAAGAGGTTTCCCATGTAAAACTGGGAAAAAAAACAAATTTCATAAAAAACAGTGAGTAGAAGTCTGTCAGTTCACCCAACCTTATCCTTTCAGAAGGCAATGATCCATAGAAGTACTTCTGTCATACTCCGTTTCCTTGAATAAATGGTATGCTTGTCATTTGCACCCTACAGGTAGATGTACAAGATATCAAATTGTCAAGAGGAGCAGCTTGGACAGATTTCAGAGCCCCCGTGCACTATGTCCTCCTGAGTCAATGTCAATGCACAGGTAGATAGGGCGTAGGGAAGCACCCCAAGATGAAAAGGTGGTTTGTAAGGAAGGAAGATGGTTCTGGAGGCTTTTCATAACAGAGCGTCATTTCATGTCATTTAACTTGTAATGGTAGGCTTTATGTCTTTATTAATCCCTGAATGCATTAAATGGTTGGCACTCAGCTGGTGCTGCGTATCAGCTTTCCATCATGTAGGCTTAAAGGAGAAGGAATACCAGATGAAAAAAGAAACCTGAATAAGATATTAATATTCTAGAAAAGCTTGTTAGCGCTGGCAGGAGGCCATGAAAACAGCTAAAGCCAGTGAGGTCCTGTAGTAGAACCTTGCTAATGAAACCTGCAGTGTATACTGCATGACCCAAACATGGACAAAAAGTCAGAAGCCGCTGCTTAGAAGACTTGTACAGAGATATTACTGATTAGATCAATAGTATTACTAAGATATTTGTCACTTTTATCAGCACAGTGCTTCTATATTATTCATAACGCATTTTTGCTGTACTGTAGGCTAGTTTTGACAAACAGCCTTTTCTAGATTAGGAGTGTAGCTCTAAAGAAACAGCTGAGCTATCCAACCATGTCAGTACTGCCTTTCAACCACCAAGAAGCCATTTATTGCTTCACCAATGGAAAAACACTTAACTGCTGGGGATAGGCCATCAAATCCTACCTGTGACAGAGGATTGGAGCCGCCATTACTTGCTGGTGAAAATAAAGGACAAATGCACCCGCCCGTAATTCTCTCCCCAGTCTACAGAAATATCAATGTTTACATAGATGTAGGCTGACACACACAATCTTCCATAATTGCCTCAGAGGGATGGATGTACTTTTCTTGCCTGTTCTTTTTCTAACTGAAGGAGAAAAATCAAAAAGAAAATGTGTATGATCAAAAGTAGCCAGAGAGAAGAGAGAGAAAATTAGCCTAGCTCCTCATGCATTTATTTATACTGTCGAGTATTCAAGGCAATAGGCGATCTCTTAAATTGAATAAATTTGTGATACGATTTAATTTTTAATAATTCTTATATAGAAGACTGTCACTGATATCATGATTATGCCATTGCTTTCAACTCGAGATAAAAGATGAACTTTAACTCCCCTATAATGGAGTACTGCATTCTGCAGTGGGTGCATCATTCGGTCTTGTTTTCACAGCTTGCCTTTTTCTGTCAAGCTACCTGGTTAAGTCTGGGCATGTGCTCACTTTGTATAAAACTCCACAGTTCTAATCAAGTTCACCTTGATTATTGGTGATTGTGTGTGCAGGAGCGCTGAATTCGGCGCATTACTTTTGAGTTAATTTTTTCTTAAAGTGAAAGCCTGTCGTAGGGTTCTGTTTTTATCGTTACAAGGCTGAAACTTAATATTGTACGATTTAAAACTGTTTTGGAAGTTCTCCTGAGAAAATACTGAATAAAAATGAGACCAATTTCAATAATGCTCCTGGGAAAGGCTAATGTATTATTTATCTCCATACTCCTCACAACAGATGTGATGTCTTCCAAGAATGCAGTGGCCATCTTTAAAAGGCTTTTGTTCATATTTTATCTGTAAAATGTTAGCATTCTAAAGAAGTATTACCAATGCTCATTGTTATCTTGATTTACATTGGTTTTCCATTTGTTATTAGAATAGAGTTGTAGGAACTCATTAGGAAGATCAAAAGATGCTAGAAAACTTTTAAGAAGAAACTACCAGAGTTTGTTGTCTCTTGCCCATCTCATTCAGTCTGTTGAATTGGAATTAGTTATGAGGTATTTGACTATATCTCAACATATGTAGAAAATAATCCGCGTATAGTAGAAGGGTACAAAAGAAAATCCAATCTACATGTCAAACTGCTCAGCAATGGGTCTTCTCTGGTGCAAGGTTTAATTTATGGGCAATCCCCCGGGGCTGTCATGATGGACTAGCGGGCTATTTTCAAGCTGATCTCCTTTCATAGAAATGGAGATAGAAAAGACTTCCTAGTGATTTGCCTACCTTTTTGGAGAAATACAGTGTGAAGGAAATGAGCTGTCTTTACCTGAAATCTTACTTAACTCTCGTTGTAATGTACAGATATAGTAACATTTTCTTTCACTAATCTATTCCTCTGTTTAAATGGAAGTGCCACACATTTGCGGTATCTTTCCCTCTTGGAAGAAAGAGAGGCTGTCTGAGATGGCGCTGTGAATAAATGAGCACATTTCAATTCAAATTATTCTCTGGTTTGAATATCTTTCACTCTGTTTATGAAAGAAAATAATTTTGCCAAGGTGGTCCCAGACAACTGTGCAGGATATTTTTATGCATTTCTACATTTTAGTCCTTAAGTTTCTGATCTGTATTCCTGCTGCAGCAGAAATCCAATAATCCAAGCCGACTTGGAGTAGAACCTGGCAAAATACGTGTTAACTCTCTGGGGATCTGTCACATAGTGCAGGTTTACTGAGGAAGGTCTAGAGATGCCGTTGTTCTCACTGTATGTGTTTTTCAGTTCTTTGACTTTCCACCAGCTCTGCAGTATTCACAGTCATTCCCATGACATTAATGTTTGATGTATGGAAAAAGTGCCAGACTTTGAAAGGAATGGGATTAAAGTATCAGGAAAAAATCAGCTGCTGTATATTTTGGCTTGTGGTGATAGAGAATACCTTCAACATCCTGGCTGGTATTTTTTTTTAATGTTTATTTTTATATTAATTTTTACAACGTAGATATTTTTATGATGCTAAAGATAGCCCTTGAGGCATTAAGCCCATTGCGTCTTTCTACAAGAAGTGCTTTTACGATTTCTATTTCTTTGTCACTGATACATTGACAAGTAACTTCTGTGAATTAGCATGGGCTGACCTTGAAGAGTTTGGCATCCCTGAGTTGTCTGCAGGGTTTCTGCAGCACTGCTGCTGTGGGTGGACCTGGATGAATGCAGCCTGCAGTTGGTTGGAAAAAAGACCTGAAAATGCAGGTGTGCTGTCTGAAATGTCACCCTCTTGATTCTTCAGAACTTTTTATGGGCAAAGGAATCTTGTTTCCTCACCTGGTTAGGCTCCGAATGAAATAATTTTCCAGTTGGTCTTGCTATACTCAGGTCCATGTGTATTGAGCAGCCAGATTTGTGTGGGGCAAGGTGATTTTGCCTTTTTACATCCCATTCGATAGACCATACAGAAGTATTTGTGGAAGGGAATCAAAGGGGAAGAAAATCACTTAAATGAAGATTAAATATGTGGTAGAAAACATGAGTGGTTTTACAGTAAAACCCAATGAAATTTGCATGTTTTGTTTCATAAATAAATGGTAAAAAAAAAAAAATGCAAAAACAACCCCAAAACCAAAATATAAGTACACAAAGAATTTTATGGGGAGAGGAAATAGGAGAATTTAGAGACACTAATATCAGAAGTATGAAGTTTTAATATGTTAAGCTGTAAGGTATTCCTAGGTAGTTTTACATAATATCAAAAAGTGTTAGTTTTTGCAATAAATGACCTCAAATATTTCTCCTACCAATAGTTATCTTTTTCCTTTCCAAAAAATCACAGCTGCTTAGTGATACTGTTATGGTCGTTTTTTTCTGTAGAAAGGTGTCTTTTCACTGTGTTGCAACAAGATGGAATGATATTTAGATTTTAATATTGGGTTCTTCCCCTAAAAGTTTTAAACCAATTTAAGATGGTTTTGTGGGAAGAGGGACTATTTCTCAGTTTGACAGTAACGCAAAGTATGAGGTGTTCTAGAGAGAGCACATTAAGGAATGTTTCTGTATTCCAGAAAGCTTTGTTTATTCCTAAAATAAATCATGATAGATTAGATTAGGAGTTTATGTATCGCAAAATCTAAAGCTGAGCCCAACCATCTTGGCTGGTTGTTTGGGTTGGTTTTTTTTTCCAGGTCAATGGCTGAAACACTCACCTGGAACGTCAAGGAGGAGAAAGGTTTTTTGTTCAAATCGCATATTCACCTTGGATTGCATGAAAGACATGAATTACAAGTTATATCCGTGTAGAAAAAAAAAAAGTGTGATTATTTGAAAGTTTCTTCTCTAAAAAAGACCTTAGACTACCATGACAAATGATGAGGGAAACAATGAGGAATGTATAGTGTGTTCCGTGGCTCCTTTCTGTAGGCAGTGCAAGGGCTCTGAAAATACCACGCAAAGTAAAAGACGACTCGCCATTCCTTACGATAGCAAATTAATTAAGTAGACATAAAACATTCACTGGGGCTTTTTCCTCTGATGTGATATATATTTTTTTTTCCGCTCTTTTATCTCGCGTCTGACTCATCGTCTGCCGGTGTCTTTTGCACTCCTCTGTGGCCTGAGGATGCCCTTTTGTGTTTCTGTTGGAGTTCAGCAGTGTAGCTGCCAAGTGAGCAGATGCCTGCTGCCTCCTTGCTTTTGTTCGAATCGGTACCCATTGATTTCTGCAGCAACGTGAAATATTTACAGCTCGTTGTTCCTTATGAGTTTTGTTGTTGAAAGCCTGCATAGGAGCGTGGAAGTCAGGTTTCCACATTCCATGCCTTCATTACAGTTAAGAATGCTTCTATTTCTAAATGGCTAATAAATACACGCAAATTGTTCTGTTTCTTTTCTCAGACCCAAATAATTATTACCACAGAAGAAATGAGATGACAACTACCGATAATCTTGACTTTAAGCATCATAACTACAAGGAGATGAGGCAGGTAGGCAGAGTCTGGTGTGTGACCTTCTGGAATGGGAGGCGGATGGGTGCAGCTCTTCCAGAGCTCATACACAGTAGGATTTCTTCCTATTGAAATGTTATTAAATGTGCCTGCAATCTATTAAATTTGTATCTCTTTTACTCTATTACTTAAAAGCCACAATCTATTAAAATCTCAGTATCTAAATTTGTACATCATCTTAAGCAAGTGTCACTGCATGGCTTGGGAATATTTACACCTAACATGTCATCCTTTTGCTTCCGTGTGTATTTAACTGGTAAACGTTACGGGAGTTTCTCCGTACAAATTTGACCCTGACTTGGCCATTAGAATTATTCTATCTTTCAGTGGTTTGGCGTAACCACAATAAAACTACAGAGCATCAAAGTCTGTAGAGTAGTGAAAACCTCACCAGAAACCATTGGAATTGTTTTGTTGAAAAGGAGTCTTAACAAGGAAAAGAAAACCCAGTTAGTATAGTTCTAAAACTGCCAGCCTTGTTAATCTTATTCCTGTTGCTTCAAAAAGTCAATCTTGGTTTTGTTTTTGTTGTTTTTTAATCTTGTTTTGTATCAGCACAGACACAGGTGTGGGTTGCACCAAGGAAATATTTCTGCCTCCTTTCTTTTAGGATATAAAGATAGTATGTTTGGACTTGAAGTGTGTGAATCATTTGCTGAATTTTCAGTATATTTGTACTGCGTGAATCACTGTTCATTTTTATTGAGCAATTGTGTACTGAGTCACACGCTTATTTCAGCAGAGATTTCATGGCCTATATCTCTTAGCACAAAGATGAGACATGTAGAAACTCAATTGGCATAATTACTGTCAAGAGCAATGAAGTAAAGGATATTTTAGATTCTCATTGCAGAAAGACAGGTTGGTCAATTTAGAAAGGTCTTTGGGGAAAAAAAAAAAAGTTCAGTTTTAAAATTGGATACTTTTCCAGTTTTAATACAAGCAGAAAATTTGCAGCTGTGGTTGAGACTGCTTGGGTGCGACCTGCCTCTGTGTTCTCCCCTGATTTGTGTTCCTGTGTGTCAAAACAGTTTCTGTTTAGAACTGTGTTCTAATTGGGTTCTGCTGCTGGTAGGCAGAAGACTGCAAGCTGGGATGTGTTAATTCTTACATCCCCCAACTGCTCTTCGGTGACAGCCACAGAACTTAATGATTCCTTTCCTGAGTATAAAATAGAACAATAACTGTCAATTTCTACGGTTAACGTTTTCTTCTTCTTTCTTCCTTTTTGTAATACAGAGTGTTGTTATCAGTTTTGTTGGCGCTGCCAATCATCTCATAAAAGCACTGATCTTTGGAGTTATTTATCATAAACACTGAAGGAGGAGGAGGAGGGTGTTCCCCGGGCCATCTTTTGGAAGCATTACATTACATTGCAATATGTCAAGCATTCGTAGGAGGGAGGGATTTTTCAGTGTCAGATTATATTAATAGAACTCTATTTAGGAAGTTGAAATATATAGTATGAAATGTTTCTTTCAGAAGAGCACTTGACTCTTCCTTCAGTCAATAGGGACACTCGCTGTAACTCATACTCAGAAGCAGGGATCATCTCATAGTCCACAAAGTATTTACGTAGTCCAGAAAGTACAGACATGATGCTTTTATACTGTAAAGCAAGCTCTGAAAGTGGTTGATAGATATTCCTGGAAATAATTTGAGATGGACACTTGAGTACACGTGTTGCTTGTGTAACCTAGGTGAATCATACAAAAGAATGGAAAACCATCCTTTCTCATAAAATGAAACATCTGATTAAATAGAATTTGGGAGAGAATCCTGCCAAAGTATCTGACATTTCTTTCCATATTAGAGCTAGCTATTCTAAAATAGTAACCTTTAAGCTTCAGAAGGTGAATCTGAATACAGCCCAAAGCTTCAACCTCGTCTTTGTTACAAACTGAAATGTCTACCCAGAATCATACTTTGCTCAGAAAATAGGAGTATTAATTTTTCAGTCTGTTTAACTGTGCATAACTCTTTCCTCTGGGACAAGTCAGATTGCAGTCACTCTTCAGATCTTGTGTCGGTCTTCATAGTGCGGAATGTTCTGAATTTGAGCTGTGTATCTTACTTTTTTATCTGAGGGTGAGTCAATGAAATCTAGAAGACCAGAGTAATTCCCAGCCAACATCCCATGCTGCATGCAAAGCTGGATTGACGGTCTCCATCTCTACACTCAAGAAGGAGACAAGTTCTGTGTGTACATAAAGCAGAACAGAGAACACAGAGATATCCATATCGGGTCTGTTGTAGGACTCAGATACCCAAACAATTTTCATAAAGGATAACAGATAGCCCTAACCTGAAAAGCATTAAGGGGAGAGGTGTTTTTTTTTTGCCTCCTCCAGGTATAGATAGAACTCAGACCTACATTTAACACACCTTTCTTTTCTGCCAAACTGAAGAATTGGACCTTCAGACACCAGTTCTGAAGGGCTTCTTCAAAGGCTGTATGCAGTTTTCCAAGGCGCTAACAAGATAAATAATTGGTACTGACAAACAAACAGGAACTGTCAAATAAGAACTGCTGGTGAGCACAACTCTGGAAATGTTTTACAGCCCTGCTGGTTGTTAATAAAGCCCTGACGGACCATTATCATCAATTGTCTCTGACAGTTTGTACAAGCGCAAAGAAAACACTGTGACATTCCAGGTGACCTATTGTGCCGTTTGGAGGAAATGGGCATGAGAAAAGCAAATATGAAATATGTTCGTTTCCAGCATTGTATTTATATATAAACACTTATCCACGTACTATACCCACGCTACCATCAGAGGGACCACATGGAGAATGTTGCAAAGGACCTGCAAGGACAATCAGGGAACATTCTTGGTTTAGCTTGGAAATGGTCACACGCCTGAAATAAAACAGATGTTTGGGAGTTTGCTCAGGCCAATACAAATATTTCCATTGTTTGTAAAATGCTTTGAAATTGGTTCTAGGCATTTTTCTCACCAGGAATGAGCTGTAACACGCTTTCCTAAATTGATGCTCTGGACATCTGGTGCCAGGTACACTGGGAAAGCTTCTGCACCGCAGAAGGATTTCATGGACAGCTCTGCAAGGGCAGGCTCATCTCCCTGTTTCAAAGTTGGGTAGCTGCTCTAGTAAGAACAATTTCCATAGCTCCCCGTCCATTGGTATTTTGGTTCACTGTGAACAGTGTCAGACACGGTGGCTCTTGATCCTGGAGATTTAAAGCATTTTGTCTTAAAAACTTGGCAATGAGCTGTTAAATCTTGTGTAGAAAATGTAAAACAACGTTCCCTGCATCTTATATATGCTTCAGCTGGAAAAACAAATCATGGCATACCCTTACATACATGCCCAGAAGATTAAAAAGAATTCCATGGAAGTATTTGGGTGCTCATAATACCAGCACATTGATGATGATGGCAGTGGTGGGAAAAAGTACATAAGAAACCAGAAAGTGCACTGATGAAGCATATGTGAATGTATTTTTAGAGGAGCGTGTTGACGTTTGTGAAAGAAATTGTTTCCCATATACATAAAGCCAATGTACGAGATGGACAAACCTTTAAAAAAAAATAAATCCATCTTTTCTGTCTTTTAGAGTGATTATAAATAGAAGTCTTTTATGTGAGGAATTTTAATGATGTTCTTCTCAATGTGAATTGTGTTTCCACTTTGATTTACTAAATGGTGACATGGGAATTGGACACATCTAATTAATGGGTTTTTTTTTAAATCATCATCTTTGTTATCGTGCAGTATTGTCTCTATATTAATACTGTGCAAGCAAAGAGGTTTTGTTATGCTGCAGTACTTCTTCAATAATGTATGCGCCCCTGTTTATGGAAAGATTGTCTAATTAATAAACCCTAGGGCTCCAATTTACAGTAAAGTCCTTATTTATTTCTTCAATCCCTTCCACTGAAAAAAAGATCAAGACAGATAAATTTTGTCTTTAAAGCTATCTGCAAGAATTTCTTAGTAAGAACACATGTTTTCAGACTTGTTTGTGAATCTTAATGTTCACCTGAAATGTTGCAATGAAAATAGGATTTGTTTGTTTCTTTGTGGGGCGATTTAGACTGCAGATATCTTTATCTGGATGACATCTGCACAACTCCATTGATGTAAACAGAAATACAGCCCCATACCATGACCCTCCTTGTGCACTTTATTAAGCAGTAAGGCTAATTGATTACATTTAGAAGTTGTCACACAGTATCTGGAGGAATGATTAGCTGAATACATTGTGACAGTAGATGCTTTCAGACTGGATGTTGGCATTGCCACTGTTTGTTTTTTTTTTTTGCTGAAGCCTGATAAGACAATTCACAGGAATTTGTTGTACCATTTGTTTGCTAAAAGAGTATATCCTGTTATGTTTATGGGAGTAATTCGGATCACACCCATCTTGCTATTTTTGCCACATCAATACTGCCTACAACAATGATTTTACTTGTATGAAACTTTATATTATAATACAGAGCATGTAGGAAGAGGTGCTGAGAAACCTAATTACCCTCCATCCATCGTGTAATGTTTTGAGAATGTGTGCTCTATTATCTCATGATAGTGCAGGACTTATGTAGGGGATTGTTTGTTTGTTCTTTATTATTCCTTTTGAACCTACCCATCATGTAGTTAATTCTGTGATAATACTACAAATGCATCTCATGTAAGAAAGATCTAGAACTTCACCTACACTGTGCTGTTTCAGCTTGTTCCAGCTGAACAAGGTTGATGTTGTGTGATAGTAGAGCTATTGTTCATGAGTTAAGCATAAAGCATTTACAAGTAAGAAATAAGATAGAAAATGAACAGTGTCTGAAACAACCAATCTGGAATGAAATCATAATAGTTGAATACTATTGATGCTGTTAGTCTAACTCTATGTCATTTTTTCTTTGGCAGTTGATGAAAACTGTGAATAAAATGTGCCCAAACATCACAAGAATTTACAATATTGGAAAAAGTCACCAAGGACTAAAACTGTACGCTGTTGAGATTTCTGACAACCCAGGAGAACATGAAGTTGGTTAGGATTTAATCTCAGTAATTCTGTTGAAGGGTGTTGGGCTTTGGTTTCTTGCTTTGGTTTTTGTTTTTTTTTTCCTTCTCATTCTCTCTATCTGCAGTAATTATCCCTGATGGAATTATATTCATGGCAGCAATGATTTTGAATGTATGTGGGAGGAACTTCAGTGCTGAGTTTCTAAAATGAGAAGAGTAGGATGAGCACAAACAGAAGGCATTTTGAATGTAGGATCAAATTCTTTAATGATAATGAGTTTTATTCTTTGCAGTAATAAAGTACAAGTGAATCTTAGTGCTGGTGAATGGATTTTAGTGCTGAAATTTATGTAGTTTGTATTAAAAATTGCTTTTTTATATGGGAGTGCATGCGTTGCAAGCAAAGACAGGTCAAATCTTCCAGTATTCTTTCACCGTTGAGTGGTGGGATTCAATTTCCTATGGTAATATAATCCCACAGGACAGATAATGGTTCAATCTGTGATCCCTCTGTGGATATGAATAAAGATCTCACTGCGTTGCTGTCCAGGTCAGGCACTGGTATAAATGTGCTCTGCCATACCTGTGAATACCCTGCTAAGTGCTCACCCTGTGCAAGGGAGGTGTCCCAGGTGTTAATTCATCTCATGTCCTTGCGCACCCATCAGTGTCTGATTTGGCAAGTGGGAGGGTGAACCCATCTACAAGCCAGAGGTTGTCCCTTTTGGATCTGTTCTAGCTGGGGTTTGCAAGTGTTACTCCTTCGATGGGACTTGGCCTCCGTGAACCTCATTGGGTTGACTTGGGCTGACTAAAAAGGCAGAACCTTGTGTGTACCACCGAGGTGATGCCGTGACTCGGATTTGAACCGAGGTTGCTGCGGCCACAACGCAGAGTACTAACCACTATACGATCACGGCGTGCTACCAGGGCTCTGATGCATGAGCCTGTTATTTTAGAGTAACTACAGAAAGTAATTATTTGTTTCTTATATGTTTTCATTTATTATTTTTTCAGTTAAGGCATTTCTCCAACCTGCACTAAGTGAAAAGCTGCTGCTTGACATCTGTAGACCCTTCGTTTACTGCTCTGACTGCATTTCTGTCCTATGTGATTGCCAGGTGAACCAGAATTTCGATACATTGCAGGAGCTCATGGGAATGAAGTGCTCGGACGTGAGCTGATCCTTTTGTTAATGCAGTTCATGTGCCAGGAATACCTCGCCGGGAATCCACGCATTGTGCATCTCATCGAGGATACCAGAATCCACCTTCTTCCCTCAGTCAACCCAGATGGATATGACAAGGCATACAAAGCGGTAATGTTGAGGAATTATTTGGATCTGTTAGATTAATGAAGCAAGCTACTGTTGTCATTTTATTTTTTAATTTTCCGGAGATGATATTTTACGAGCAACTAAAAGAATCAAAATAAAAAATAAAAACAGAAACATCAAAGCAAACATAAGCCATTGAAGCATCTTACCTGGGGAAAAATTTGTTTCTGTCTTTATGTGATGTTGGCTAATATGAGGATGCATATGGAAAGGAGGGGCCCTAAGACTTCCACAACAAACAGTACTGAGGAGTAAATCAGTGGGAGCACCAACATGGGGAGTGGAAAATTTGTGCAGCCTGTTTTGCCATGGGAAACCAAGCTTAAGCACATGAAAATCTGTGTTCCTCGGTAGCTGAAAATTAATATAGCACCTTTAAGGAGCATACAGTGTGTTGGGCATTGTGATATTTCAGTCTGGAATGAGACAGACAGCAGGAAGGGAAAATTCATGGGCTCCGTTCAGGTGCACCTGAAAATCTTCCTGGGCAGTCTGCAGTAGCAGACTAGAATACAAAAGCTGTGCTCACAGCCGTGGCAGGGATGTATGCTATCTCCACTGCAACTTAGGGAAAAATAGTCTTCAGCAGAAACCTTGAAAACAAACCAGAACATTTTGTCTAACCCCAGGTGTTTTGTCTTTGGCAAATCAACTGAAAAAAAAAAATCCATGTTTTCATTTCAGTGATAGAACTAATTCATCCTTCCATTTCCCTGCATGGATCATCCCCAGTCACTTTCCTGGGGATCACAGGTTGTCATAATTTGAATGATCATTTCTTTTTCTTTTCTTTTTTTTTTTTCCCTTCAATCTAAGGGCTCAGAATTAGGGGGCTGGTCTTTAGGTCGATGGACTCAGGATGGCATTGACATCAACAATAATTTCCCCGATTTAAACTCTTTGCTCTGGGAGTCTGAAGATCAGAAGAAGAACAAAAGGAAAGTTCCAAACCATCACATCCCAATTCCTGACTGGTACCTGTCTGAAAATGCCACCGTAAGTAACACTGGCTCTGGAGAGATGGAAAGATGAAGTTGGGAGCAAGTTGGAAGACTGAGCTTTGTATTTGCTGTGGAAAATGCAGCTTGCTGGTGAAGCTGCATACCTGCTCTAAGACAGAAGTCTGGGCTTCCCTGATAGTCAATGGAAATTAAATTGCACCACAAAGATACAGTTGGGTCCCATGATTTAGTAGCTGCCCTTGGAAAGGGAGTAGCTTCTTATGGTGCTGTCTTTTCCCTTGGCTATTGGGAGAGTCTGGAGGACTTGATACCCAAATTTGAGTCCTAGGCAGGTAAAGAAACAGCAACATAAGCCCACAGCTGGGTTCATCACTGAGTCAGGCTGCTCCCCAGCTTTGCAGCATGGTTGAGCCCTTTTACAAGGTATGCACCATGCAGATTTCTCCTGTTTTGTTTTTTTTTTTTCCTTGGTGTTGCTTGAAATAACATCACAGTGGCTTATGCTAGCCGTGTTAAAATTTAACTTATTTTTTGCATGGCATTTGAAATAACTATTTATAGTGGCCAAGCTTCCCCTGTTTTGCAGGGAAGGCACTTAACTGTGCGGCAGTTCTGTGGACTTTAGAAATATTTCCTTGCTTAAAATCCCTTATTTCCCAAACTCATTGCAGCTGATGCCACTGGGCACAGCGTTGTGATCTGGTGACTTACTAGTTCTAGATCACTCCTGCAGGATAAAACAAAAACGTTAAGTTTTGTGTTAGCCTTCATGGGTTGTCAGAGGCCTCCAAAACATGTCTGGCAGGCACTGTCATTAAAACATTTTCTTCTTGGCCACATCTCTTGTGCTTGACTACTCAATCCGGTCTGCCTCCAGAAGATTACCAGATTTCACAGGCCACAACAAAGCTGTTTCCTTCTCTCTTAGGTGGCAGTGGAGACGCGAGCAATCATTGCATGGATGGAAAAAATTCCTTTTGTGCTGGGAGGCAATCTGCAGGGAGGAGAGCTGGTCGTGGCGTACCCCTACGACATGGTGCGGTCCCTTTGGAAAACACAGGACTACACGCCCACTCCGGATGACCACGTCTTTCGCTGGCTTGCCTACTCCTACGCCTCCACGCACCGGCTGATGACAGACGCGAGGAGGAGAGCGTGTCACACAGAGGACTTCCAGAAGGAGGACGGCACAGTGAATGGCGCCTCGTGGCACACCGTTGCTGGAAGTAGGTGCCTGAGGAAACTGGTAGAATTACAGAATGGTTTGCGTTGCACAGGATCTTCAGGATCTTGAAGGTCATCTAGTTGCAACCTCCTACCATGGGCTGGGTGCTCTGCCCTAGCACAGCCTGCCCAGGGCCCATCCATGGACGTGAGCACCTCCAGAGATGGGCACCCACTCTTCTCTGGGCAGCAGTGCCAGAGCCTCGTCACCCTCCAAGTATAGAATTGCCTCCTAAATTCTCATTCATTGTGCCATTGCACTGTTAAACATGATAATGACATCACTGCCTGGTATGCACTGTGGAAGTAAAGGTGGTAAAATGTGCTCTGAAGAGGAGTATTTCCTCATCTGGAAATCCATCCATTGCATGTCATCAGGTAGTGGCAGATTGACAGGGGCTGCTTTGTCACTAATACCCAGTGGCCATTCTGTTTACTACCAGGGTTTCCAGAAGTGCAGCGTGTTAATATATAGATTCCATGCATTAAAGATGGTGTGCTGGGGGAACAAAAACCCAGTCCAAATCCTGTATTACGGGAACCTCCGCCTCCTTCTCGCTGCATCAAGCCACAGACCTGGCTTGCCTGCTGCCATCCTCATTTTAAGAGACCTGGACGTGCTCACACTTAAGATATGAATAGGCTCTGCAGGAATTTTTGCTGCCAGAATAAATTACAGAGCACATCACTCATGGTGTGCCCCAGCCTGTGTCACTGTCACTGAGCACAAAGGGGAAGCCGTGCTGTGTAGCACAGACACAGCATCACTTTCTAGGGAAGCCCAATTAAACACACGTTATTATCAGCAATAGCTGCAGTTATCTCTACGTGTGCACACTTCAGCAGACCTGATGAGGCACCCTGCAGAACCATCACAGCTCTACTCAAAACCTTTATTTCCAGGTGCATCAGTTAGACAACACTTTCTACAGAATTAAGAAGGAAGCAGCGTGCCTGAATGACAACAGGAGCCGCTGCAGCCCTAATGGCAAACAGATGCAGGAAAGCATCTGTGCAGACCACGTTTTTCTTGGAGCTGGTTCTTGTTTGTAACTTGCAGGTAGTTTCACTGCATAAACGTTTCTCAGCTTTGGGCTTTTATTTTTTTTTTACTTTGGCCCATATATGATCAATGTTGGCCAGCCTTCAGAGGCCAGAGCCAAGAATTAACTTGTCAAATATTTATTCAGGAGGTTAAAAAGTGGTGGATGAGTATCAGGGAGGGGGAGGAACAAGATTGAACTGCTTGGGTCGCAAGGCCAGTGTCTAATAATAGATTTTTATGCATTTCTCCAAATTCTTTTTGCTAAGTATATGTTGTTTAAAAAAAAAAAAAAAAATCTTTGGTTGCTAACTTGACTGCTTAATTATTTAATTTATGAGCTTAATTTTCCTAAGTGCTACAGAAACACGATTATGAATCAATAGAGGAAAGATGGCACTGGCCGTGTCACTGACAGATATTGGTATTAAGTTACATTAAGTAATGGTGTGCAATATGGATGCTGAATAATATCTTGATTTCTTAGAAATGATTGCATATTGGATTTTCTTCGTCTGATCTATTTTATTACTTTATGATGTTTCTCATTATATTACATATCCTGCTTTATTCCGTAATAATAAGACTTCCAATATTGTCTTTGAGAGAGATGCTTGAAATATTGCTTTTGCCTTTGCTCTTCACATCCCAAGGAGCCTAGGCTGAACCTCAGATGAAGTGGTCTCCATTCAACATGTGGGAGGGTTTTAGACCTTTTCTCTACACAGAGAAATAGAATGAATTTTGTGGTGTAGATATGTGTACACACATAGAGAAAGACATGCACGTATCTATATGCACAGACATATTCTACAGCTGACAGTAATCAACAGCACCCTGTGTTTTCCAAATATGATTCCAGAATTGAAAGCAAATTTCTCTCATACTTTTTCCATTCCATTCCCTCTGTATTCCCATGCTGACACCTATGTAGATACATCGGTCATTCAACTTTCTGTTTATTTACCCTTTAGTTCAATATATAACAGTTTCTGCATGCATTTTGGACTGCAATGAATGCAAATTGTTTAGGCAAATTTACATATAACATTTCTGCACTGGGTGTGCTGCTCAAAGGCAAAGAACAGATGAATTTTATTTTATTTCTAGCGTTTTCAAGGCTGGAATTGCCTGTTAAGACACTACGCAGAGAGTTGCTCTTGGCAACGTTAAGCCATTTTCTAAAATACACGTACTAAAACTGAGCAATTGCTATGTATTGCAAAACATTTCACAATAGATTAATCAGGATGTGATAGAAAATGTGAGGGAAAAATAACTGCGGCTGTTTCTCAGATGGAAGAGAAGCAGTGCAGCATATGCCACTGTCTGATATTCAGGCTTTCCCCACCAACAAATGTGAAGAGCATAACATCTGCGTTACGTAACCCTCCAACTCTGCACCCAGGATGCTCTGAGGTCTCATTAGGTATTTGACTACTGCTCTGTGGTAATTGGACAGGACTACAGTTTCTTTTAGTTTTTAACTCTTTTCCATTAGAAGTAAATGCATTTTTTTCTAATCTCTGCCATCGTGAAGTATGACACTTAGTGATCATGAATAAACATTTCTTTAAATACTTTTTTATTGTAAAAGCAAGTGGATAGTAATGAAGGAAGCTCCTATCGTTCCTTTCTCTAATGCTCATAGACTGTACCATGTTATCTGTGTGGTTGTGACGAGCTAATAAATTGAATTTTCCAGAGGAAAATAGCTGCAAGAGTTGGAAAAGAAAGCTGAAAAATTGAAATAGTTGAGATCTGAATCTAAATACTGTCTTCCATAGCAGTCGAGACCTTTGTAAAGGTCACAGCACTTTCAGTAATGCAGACAGGCTGCAGCTCCTCATGGGCACTGATGTTCCTGGGTTTTGGTCGGGACAGATTTCTAATGGAAGTCCCCATCACAGACTGATGATGCAGATTCTATTCCTCTGCGAAGCCATAAGAGGAAACACAGAATGGATTCTTTCAATCATTGCAAGCTTATATAAATATATATATACACTAGATATATGTTTAAACTGCATCATTTCCATTTTATTTCATTCTATTGTATTTTTACTCCCCACTGACAGGCATAAATGACTTCAGCTATCTGCACACCAACTGCTTTGAGCTGTCCATCTATGTGGGCTGTGACAAGTATCCCCATGAGAGCGAGTTGCCTGAGGAGTGGGAGAACAACCGGGAGTCCCTCATCGTTTTCATGGAGCAGGTATTCAAAAGCATCACAACTCCTAACCCGCTTGTTGGCTTCCTTTTCTGCTGCTTTATCTGCGTGTTATATCTGTCTCTCGTATTCAGTGTTGCTGGGATCCTGCCAGTATTTGTAAGCTGAATTCACATTGTAAGAACCCCAAGATAGGTATGCTTAATTCACATGTGGAATTTATGATTTGCTCCATCTTTCTAATGACAGCACTGCTCCTTCCTAAGTAATGTTTATTTTTTTGCATGCTCTCCCAACAGGTCCATAGGGGCATCAAGGGCATAGTGAAAGACACACATGGAAGGGGAATCCCAAATGCCATTATTTCAGTAGAAGGTGTTAACCATGACATTCGCACAGGTAATAAATAATAATAGTATTGAGCAGATAACCTTCCATCTGCCCCAAATCAATTGCTTGAGTCAAGCTGCGTTAAAGGAAACCTTTTCTCATGAAAAGCTAATGCAAATTCAACCCAGAGTAACTGCAGCACTGACAAACAAGGCTGTCTGAGCAGCTTGCCATGCAGAGTGCTCCGCTGGCTGCTAAGTAATGGGAATGTGTTGGAGGCGTGAGCCAGAGCTGTGTCCGGAGGAGGAACAGCTGCTGCAGGGAAGGGGTTTCACACACTGCAGTCTTCTGCAAAGCATCACAGCTTTGGGAAAGAGAGTTTGACAGGGCTCGGCCAAAACACTGCTTTGTATGGGTTAATGTCAGCCTGAGAATTAACTTGCAGAATGTATAGCTAAAAGTAAAAAATGGGCAAATGTCTGTTAGCCTTGTTTGATCCACACCCAGATGTAGCTATTTGCACTCAGAGTAAACTCCAGACCTATTTAATGGCCTAGTAAGTAGACATGGCACTAAATAAAGCATTGCATTAATAGATGCTGGTAACTACAGGATTAATCATAATACCCGAAAACTGTTGTTGGCAGGTCAGGGGCTGGATGGTGTCCACCAGCTGTTGTATTTGTGGAGGTCCTGTGTGATTGCTTATGACCCAGTGGCTGAGGGAACTTGAGAGCTCTGTCACTGGGAGAGGGACATGGAGAGGAGAAGGGTAAGCAAGAGGTGAGGGCAAGGGCTGGCTGCTGAGGTACAGGGTGACACACTTTGGTGTGTTGGCTGAATCCAGGCTATGGAGTACCATGAAGATAAGAGACTTTCACCTCTTTAACCTTTCATTGGAGCCGATAATAAATCTTGGAACATCTAACTTGGTTTACAAATAATTTTATTTCGGTGCTCGTCTGTCTTTGTTGTACAAGAGAACGTTAAATTAGAGATACTTAATTAGGCAGTAATGACTCTTCCTTAAATATTTCACAATTGGACAAGTGGGAGATGATAGCAGGAATGGAAGTAATCAGTTGGTTTTCTCTGTCTTGGAGGAGTGCCACAAACTGTAAGTTGCATTATTCTGCTAATGGAATTAATTTCTCTGGTTGAGACCAAACAAGTGCAAAAGGCTCCAGCGCTCCATATGCTGGATTCTCACATGAAAGAAAAATCAACTGTTTAAAGACAATGAGCAAGCATATGGAAGGGACTCCTGGTGGCATGGGAAGAAGTGCACAAGGTCCCAGAGCCCAACTTGTACCACCTGAAAGCTTGCAGCTACTTGTATTAGGCTTACAGCTGAGCTTTTGTGGCTTAAAGCCATCTCAGTAAAAACAAAAGTAATTGTTTTATTATTTCTATTTATATTTTTAATGAGAAATGCTGAAGTTGATACTGTGTTTGGAAATCACTTTTCAGATGGGAGCTACAGGAGTTTATCTTGTTTTGTATTATACAGTTAACAATCTATATGTTGTTGGAGACAAAAAGCTAAAGTGTCGTATATTACATCAGAGAAAGAAGGCAAATTATTGACATTCTCCTTTCTTCTATACCTTTTAAAATTATATATATATATATATATATCCATTTAAACCTCTGAATTGTCTTGATATAAAAACAGTCCAAATGATGATGCACTGGAACAGTTTGACCGGAGAGGCTGTGGATGCCCCATCCCTGGAGGCATTCAAGGCCAGGCTGGATATGGCTCTGGGCAGCCTGGTCTGGTGTTTGGTGACCCTGCACATAGCAGGGGTTTGGAACTGGTTGAGGTCCCTTTCAACCCAGGGCCATTCTATGGTTCTGTGATGATTCTATGAAATGGGAGGGAAGTTATGGCCACTATCTTTATTCATGTACCTTTTGTTTAAAGCAAGCTAGGCTGTAAGGTACCTCCTGTTTCTTTGGTGCACCTTGTGTGGTAGACTACCTTGTAGGGCAGACAAAATTATCTGCAAAGGCCTTCTAACAACACTGATTTGTTTGAGAAAACCTCTTGCCAATTGTGCACAGAAAGCACTTTTTTATTTTCTCTTGAAAGTACAATATGTCTTGTGGGAAAAGGAGACTGGCAGCACTAAGCTGATAATATTAATAGGCTATTTGGAATTACTGATTTTGAGAGTAAGGGCTTTATGGAAGATTATGCCATTTTCTCTTGATGCAGATGCAATTATTGATTAACTGTGATCATATTTGATTTAGAATTGTTCTATGATTCTGTATGGTGTTATGATTAGACGTGGACTATTTTCTATGAGATAACCTTTGGAAAGGAGTTCATCAATTGGGTGAAGGAATGCACTGGATGCCTTTATTTCCTGATGCTGCAAATGCAGTCTGTATTCTGGGTTGTCTTAGAATCATGGAATCATTCTGGTTGAAAAAGACCATGAAGATCATCAAGTCCAACTGATCATCACCGTGCCCACTAACCATGTCCCTAAAGCATACCTTATCACTCCCACTAGCAGAGATCAGTGGAATTTCCATCACAGAGGGAAAGTACTTTGCAAAATGCTTCTGGTTTACCATGCCCATTGTGTTTTAAATCAGACTTAGGTGGCAACTTTTTGAGTATCATAGAATCACGGAATCATAAATGGCCTGGGTTGAAAAGGACCACAGTGCTCATCTAGTTTCAGCCCCCCTGCTATGTACAGGGTCGCCAATCACCAGACCAGGCTGCCCAGTCCCTGGGAAAGGATTGCATTTTTCTTGCTACCAGCTGCATGCCGTAAGCAATTAATACATGACTAAACCTGGAATATTTAGTGAAGAGTGAAACATTTTCTGATGTTGAACACTTTGGAAATCTCAAAGCAAGTCTTGACCAAGAAATATACAGATCTCTTCCAGTGAAGCATTTTGTACTGGAGCCTCTACCAGAGCTCAAAGACTTGTGCATTTCTGTGTGATTTTATTTATTTATTTATTTTTTGCAATTAAGCGTAATTAATTTAATTTCACACAATGTTCAGAGAAAAAAATTATGAATATTTTGGTAAACTTGGTGTGCTTTCAGCATACATTATGTAACCAAACTCAAAGATTTTGAAGTAGCGTCTAGTTAGTATTTAATGTCATTAGTCTCAGCTAGGCATATTTCTAGTGTTAGAACTTTGCTTTTTTTTTCTCCTTGCTGGCTGCCTTTCAGTGTAGAAAAGTTAGGTTTTAGTTACTATATGCATTGGGCATGCAGAACTATCACTTGCTTTTCTGGGGACATTTTTGCAGGCAACAAAGTATTGTGATAATTTATATAAGGTATTTAATACAATTTGCTACATTTATATCAATAGCTTAATTTTAAAATGGAGGTCATCGTAGTATCAGAGAATCATTGAATCATTCAGGTTGGAAAAGACCACTAAGAGTATCCAGTCCAACCATCAACCCATCACCACCATGATCCTATCAAAGAGTGAAATGCATCCTGCTCACAGCTTAATATTTGGTGTTGTAATGATTTCCCAGTGGTATGTCAGTGTGTAGATGTTCTCCTGGTGTGTGGCTGTGATAAACTGCTTATTAAATGTGTTAGAAAAATGTGGGTCAGCCTTGGGTGGAGATGCAGCATGCCCAGGGATGTGGTGGTGGACACACCAGTGGAAACCCAATCCCCTTCCTAATCTTTTCCCTTGAGGGGTATAACATAGTGTACTTGCATGCTGAGCCCATGGGGAGCCACAGTGGGAGGAGCACAGGAAATGCCAGAGCTGAGGGGCATCTACAGCTCAAAATGGATCCTTAGGGAGAAAGTCAAGCAACGTGGGCATCTTTCAGTTTTGCCTTTTGGTTAAGGCGCCAACAGACCCAACAGCAGGGGAGAATAACTAAATAAGGAGCTCCTCAGAGAGCCCATTCTAAGAGCGCTGTTCCTGAGGTCCTAAAAAATAGGAAATCTGGACCTTGACCATCAACCCACAGATTGTCACAGTGGCTGAAAGAAAACCTGAGCAAGGTGCTATACAAGAACTAACACAGGTGTCCTTGCGCACAGTTTCACATTTGCAGTCAGAGGCTGCAATACCACAGTATAGTTCATATTTCTGTTTTGCTAAGGCTTGCTATTTGCAATTTTTACCATGCCCTAAATTAAAATCATATTTCTTTAAATCAAGGCCAGCCAATCTGATCTTTTCCCAAATATCATATTTTTACCCAAATGGTCTTTAGCTTTTGCAACACTGCGTTGCAAGCAACCCAAGGCTAGTGGTAGTAAGGCTGTCAGCTGTCATTAGAGCTAAAAACAAGAACAAACAAACAAACAAAAAATCCTCTCTGTACAAGAGATGCTATGCTTCTATTTATATATAGAATTGCATGCTTGATTGAAACCTATTGTCTTTTTTTTTCCCCCACTGTTTTGAAAATGTTGGTGCCATGTTCTCCTGTAGGGCTGTCAGGAGAAGGAGAGGTACATGTGCCATGGGGCAGCCTCATAGTCACCCTCCTACCACGAGGCTGTCACCTTACCCATGTGCTGGCGAGTCTGCATTCACATCAGTAACACTTTCCTCAATTTTCCCTGGGGAATAATGTCACTACCATGTTCTATTTTAACCCCTTTTTGCTTTTCCTCCCCATGCTTTCACATGAAAGCATTCTACGTGTTCATTTTAAGGTGGTCCTTTTTGGGAATGAACTGCTCTTCTTGTAGTTGATTCTTCTGGCTTGGTTTTGCTGGAGACATTTTCTTCAGCCCTGTGTATATTTCACTATCTAGTGGAATATCTGGAGGGAAGTAGGATTACTTTGTATTTAAGTTTACAGAAGGCTGAATAGGGAATAAAAGTTAAGATGGATTTTTCCTTTCTGTTGTCTTGCACATGAAAGCTTTGTTTACATTCTCATATACAAGCCCAGCTAGCTACATCTGCACACAGCCAGGTCCAACACCACATGTCCATGTTGTCTCTTTGAATCAGGAATGTTTCTTCTTAAGGCATGACCACATACTCAGAATAAGGAACATGTTTTCCCACTATTTTTTCAGCAGTGGTTCACCACATAGGGTGACACAGAATCATAGAATGGTTTGAGTTGGAAAAGACCTTTCAAGACCATCTGATCCAACTTCCCTGCAATGAACAGAGATATCTATACCCAAATCAGGTTGCTTAGAGCTCCATACAGTGATGATCTCTTCCAGCTGTAAGGTTTTCTATTGGAGCTCCAGGTGAAAGATTTTTAGGTAAAACACAGCAAGGAGTGCATCCCACTCCCCTTGCCTCTTGGGCTGGGAAGCTTGCATAGCTAGATTACCCTAAAATTCCTTTGTATTAAAGGACTGCTGGGTTTCTGTGATGGCCTCAAGTGTGCCATCTCTACTTGTGTCAGTTGAAAAGCAACCTCCAGCCCATGTTGGGTACCAGTATGCACTGCAGGAGGAAGGAGCCCTGTCTTAAAAGCATCCCTTTTCCATACAGGAGCTGATGGGGACTACTGGCGCCTTCTCAACCCGGGGGAATACATGGTCAGTGTGAAAGCAGAAGGCTACACCACCGCCACCAAGAACTGCGAGGTGGGCTACGACATGGGAGCTACCCGCTGTGACTTCACCATCTCCAAAACCAACCTGGCGAGGATCAAGGAAATCATGAGGAAATTTGGGAAGCAGCCCATCAGCCTGTCCCTGCGGCGGCTCCGGCAGCGGGCTCGGCAGTGGAGGCAGCGCAGATAGAGCCCGGCTCCTTCAACATCAGCCCAGCTGTAGCAGTAGTGAGAGTTGCATAGCCCATCCCTTCGTACGCATTTCCCTGTCTGAGGCCTTTCTGTTAGTGAAGCTGGATGTGGGTTTGCCAGTGTGGCAAAAAAAACTGGAAGATTGGTTCAAGCTGAAGTGAAATACGCCCTGGTGTGGGGGGAGGGGGGAGAGGTGGGCAGAATGAAAAGATGTTTTGAGTTAAAATGAAATGTTTGGGGTGGGTTTTTTTTGCCTGTGGATTATTTAATCCTATGTAAATCTGTTTTCTTTAAGAATAGCAAAGGAAGAAAAAAGGATACTTGTAAATCAGAAATACTTTTGACTGAAAAAAAAAAAAAAAAAAAAAATGTCCCTAAAGTATAAAATTGATATATTTTTGCTATTCAAAAAAGTTATGGCAGTCTTTAAATTTTATTCCCGTACGGGAGAAAAGCTGAGACGGCACAGCTTCTTCTGAACATCATTAAAATGTGTCCAAATTTTGGTCTCCTGTCCCTGTAAATCTACCTTTTGACAAGCATCGTAATCTCTGGGGGAAAAATATCCTGAAGCGAATAACTCATCTCAGCTTTTCTGTTTTGGCATTCAAGAACGCCTGGTGACTCCAGAACTTAGTGCCCGGTGTTTTCTGTTTTCAAGGCTGTGTTTTTACTCTGAACTACAGCTGACAAAAAGGGCGCTGGGTAAGGACTGCTGCAGCCACAGCACCTCCTCTCTGATGCAGGAAAAAGACTTGAAATGAAGCTTTCCTTGTGGATGCAGGCTTGGGCATGGGCAAAATCCACTGACAGCATCTTTCTTCTTGATTCTGGCCTGCCTATAAGCACCTTTGTGCTCACGCACACCTCACGTCGCTGTCTTCCACAACGTGGCAGGGACTCGTCTTTCCCCACATGGTCTGTTTGTCTTGCCACTACAGCTGCTGCTTTCCTGGCCTCACTGCTCTGAGAGCTGGACTTGTGCTTTATTATTGGCTTTTAAGTAACGAAGTTGTACAGCAGAATGGGTTTGAGGTTTGGGAAAGATGGAGATCGAGTCTGGGAAAGAATGAACTAAATAAACACTGGTCAAGCCGTCAGCTGGTGGAAATCAACTTTGCTCTGTTAGGTTCAACGCCACAACCCTGGTTGTACCAAAAGAAGGGCCAGCTGTACCTTTTTAGCCAGTCAGAAGTCTGTGGATAAATAAACATCTCTAGTATGCATGGCAGTGAGGCCGCAGTGTGCACTTCCACATAGAGTTTTATTTAGAACCTTTTAATTGCCATTACAGTGCTTGCCTATACTGATGTGATTCTTGGAAAAGATGTTCACCCAACCCTTATTCAAGACCAAGGAGGAATAAACTGTGAGTAGAAAACTTACTGTAATAATATCATGTGCCATCTGTACTCCATCTATTTTTATTTTATCAGCAAAGGATCTTGAAAACACAAAAGGCAAAATATGGTAGAGTGAATAATATAATCGTGAACCCTTACATAATAAATAGCCCTGTTCTTAAATTTCTTAGACAATTCCAGCCTATCCTTGTTCTGCAAATACCATTAAATAACAGCAATCTGTGTGACAGCGAGGGAACAAAGAAGATAGCAGAGTGCAGACGTAATTCTCTACAACTGAAATTATGGAACTCCAGCTCCATTGTCAGCACTGTTTAAACTAAATCAGAGAGTCAAACAAGTAATCCAATCACTACATTAGCATTTTGAATTGCATATTAACTAATGCAGCTCTGTTTACCACCTCTGCAACGTTCTGTAGTCCATTTATTTGTTTTGAACAGCAAACGTAACGGCACAGTTGTCAAGAAGGGTTTTTTAGCAGCTGAGATGTCATTCTTTTCTTGGGCAGTGATGAGAAATATTTTAGGAATATTGGAGTAGTGACAGCATATCAGTACTCCTGCTAATTTGGCTCATCCATTGGCATGCATAGGTTTTGCCACCACCACAATGCCAGGTTTTCTGTGTTGTGATCTGATCAAGGTCTGTAGGTTGGTTCTCTATGGAGTCCTATGAAGTCTCAGCCATCTTGCTGGGGATGGAGGTCTGAACAGTCATGCAGGGAGCGGAGCAGCCACATTTAAATCACTGATAGCTAGACGGAAGGTGGAAACCAGTAGCTGGACAGTCGTAGTCCTGGCAGGTCAGTTCTTTCTACTTTGAAATAATGTATTTTACAAACCCAAAGGTCCTCATGCTCTGTTCACAGGTATGGGGTTATTTCAATCATCAGGTATTTTTATTCAAGAAGAGGCTCTCATAAGAAATTCTTTGATATTTGCAAGCTAAAAGTAAATGGCTCCTGATTGCTAAGACCTCAGTACCACCAGATGCTGGAGATGGTAGCCCTGGTGCTCTGTGCTGGAGGTGGCCATGCTCGCATGTACCGAGCACAGCAGCACTATGACAAAGGCAGATGACCTCACCCTACTTCGGTCCAGGCATTACTAAGTAAATGGCCTTATAGCCATCAAGTGCACTCATCAGTGAAATCTTTTTTTTTCTTTTTTTCCAGCACTTTTAGACCAAACGTTCCAGTTCAAAAGGAGTAACTTTAGATGTGTGAACATCTCATGCTGAGACAGGATGCTTATGCCTGCCCTAAATACAATAATACCAAAATGAAGTGTGCCCTAGTTATTGCTATAGTTATGCACTTGAGAGCTAAATATTCACTTAAAGAAAAATACGTGGTACTGCTATTTAATCTCTATGTAGATCCAACAACAACCCAATAAAGGCAGTATTTTCAAGTTGTCAATCTTTTCCATGTCTTTAGAACAGCTGTTTTTTTTCTGAATTCTTTAGTTTTCATCTCCTTTGCTTTTACTGTTGTAGGAAAAAATAAACAAAAATGCAACCCTGCAGAAACATCAGGAAATAAAAGTGGAGGATAGATACACTCCTTTTATAATTACGGATCCAGTTTAACAAATACTTACATGGGGACTGCCAAGCTTTGATCATTCCTGATATAAAGGGGAAAAAATATATATCTCTTCAAGTAATAAGAAATTCAACATCACCCACACAGTAAAGGCTGAACAAATAAAAGGTTAAAGCAGGACATATTCTGTTCTCCTTGATACTACCGGCCATCAGTCACCTGCTCCCATGCAGAGCCCGTGCAATCACAAAGTGCAGCATGAGCCCACTGCCTTGAGTAACTGTGCTATGCCATCCAGTTGCTCATTTGTTAATCTCTGTAACAATCATAATTTCTATCACCCTGTGTCTGTTTTTCTCATCCATCTTATTTAATACAAGTATGCAAACCTCTGGAAGCCAAAGCTCATTGTCTGTAAATCAGCCTGGGAATGCTGAAGCCAATAATACCGTATCTACTAAAAATGTATCTACCTATACATGTTGGGATGGATGTACTGAATCGTGGTAATCTCTAACTCAAATTTAACGAGAAAACTGTTAGGATTATCCGATTGTGCCTTTCGGTGTGAGGTCGAACTCTGTGTGGATAAAACATGCTGATAAAAGTGAACGCAAACAAAGTTACTGAGGATGCTGCAGGAGAAATGCAATTTTTTAAGGGACATTTTATGCCCGCTGTGTATTTTTAGTTTCTCTCACCTTCTTTCCCCTCCTTGATCCATGTATAGTTGTTTTCCCTCTGACTTCAGCTCATTATTTTTTGCTCTTCCTTCAGCTCATATTTTCAGTGAATCTGGGACATTTTACCAAAGTATGGATTTTAGCTGTCAGCAACAGAGTTACACAACCAGATTTACTTTCCTCTCATCGTCCTGCAGCGGGTGCTTGACCTTTCTGAGAAACAACTGCACAAAGGCAGGTTAACATGGTGTGGAGTACAAGTGGTTCCACACCAGCACCTTTCCTTAATTAAACCTTTAAGATTGGCATAGAAATGCCCAAGTTTGGAGGGAGAAGTGACTCTCTTTCATTTACTTTTGTAACAGTCTCCACATCAACTCACTCACCAGTCAGGTGTGAACAAGTATACAAGCCTGTGCCGATGGCATAGGCTGGGGCAGCATCATCTCTTGTGGCTGTATATTTTTGGGCTGGACAGGCGTCTACGTGTATGACTACAGCTGTCCAACAGCAGTGCAGAGAAGCCCTATTTCTTACTAAGAAGGTATGACTTGCATCTTTTTCCTTTCTCACTGTTGCACAAGCCTCCGGAGAGGGGGGAAGTGATTTTTGTGGTTGATTTCACCAATAATCTTAGTGCCACTTTTGCACATGAGTATCGTTTAGTCCTCTTCAGTAATAGGTGTACCAGCCTTTAATGCAACGTATGACTGTTTTTAAGCTTCAGGTGATTAACTTGTAGTGGGTGAAGATCCTTATTCCAACGTTTCCTCAATTTTCCAAGCTTAAATCACATCTGTACGTGTAGCCTAACGTGCTTGCTCGTCTTTAATTTCTTTCTAAAGGTCATTTAGCTTGAGATGACATTTTTGTATTTCACTGTGACACTTTAATAAGATTTTTGAGCAGCAAAATTTATGGTCAGTGAAGCCATCACGGTGAATGTGCCTGGAACAGCGAGTCACTAAATAACCATTCCCAGCCATCTCTATCTCTGTACAGTTTGTATTGCCTGTTTACGTCTCGGTGGGACTTGCAAACTCAGCAAGTTCACATTCAGATTTCTAGGACAACTTGTTCGTGAGCTTTTGTGGTAGCTCCTCTGTCCTCTTGACCCATCAAGTTATGGGTTTTTTTCCTTCCTTGTGGAGATTTGGATTTCTGTTTCACATTACATTTTTAAATGGTGCACTCCCACTGACTCCATGCTCCTTGCTTAGCAGGCAGCAAAAGGACAGGTTTATGCTTTTCATGAATTTCAAAGGGGCTGTGCTCCCTGGATGACTTTCGACATATCGTTTTAACTCATTGTTAGCTGAAAAGAACATATTTATCAATAAAAAAGCCAAGAACAGAACTTTAGAATGCTTATGAAATGGACACCCATCCCCACCAGCCAGGCTCACACACACTGCTCTCGAAGTATGGCAGAATAGGTCTTTTCCAACCTTGATAATTCTGTGATTCTGTGAAAGGAGCATCGTACCTTTTTTACCATTGCCTACATCTTTAGCCCAATACTATTCCAGGAGAAGACAATGAATATTTAGTGAGATTAATTTTTCTGGTCATATACATACATGGATGCAAAGAAAAAAGCTGGAGAGTTGATAAATAGTGAGTATAAAAAAATGTGATGAAGTGATAACTCCAGGTCAGAAAAAAAGGTATGTGGAAGAGAACATATCCAGACCTGAGGTTATAACAGTATGCTGCTTCAAGCATGGCAGCATGGTATGTGCCCAGGTAGTGGGAGCCCAGTGTGGGCTCCTTTGTGATAACATCTCAATCTAACAATGACATACAGAGAATAGGCTCTTCCTGGAGAATGAGATTAAAAATAAAAACAAACAAATTTTTAAAAAAACAAAAACCAACACTTTTATGCACAAGAAACAAAACAAGCAAAAGGCTTCCTCTGCATATTTACCAATAGTAACACCAAAACATAGTTATGGAAAGAAAGATTTCTCTCCTAATTTCAGTTTATTTCCATTCCAAATCTCCGGGATTTCTCTATTCTGAAATACTGATGCTTTTTAGAGCTAACATTTAGCAACTATTTGCTCCTATTATCATATTCAGTTATATCAATCATCTGATATTTTAATTCTTTTTCATCATTAACTCTTACTTAATTTACAGCAGCTGCTTTCCAGAATTCAATATACCACTTATGTCAACACCGCAGTCACTCTCATTAACACAGCACTACCCCAAGAGCAACAGAAAAGAGCACTCAGGATAAACCACCAGTTAAAGATCTAACAAAATCCAGCCGCCTTATTGGCAGCAAGCAAAGATATGAAAAATGGGATTACTTTTCATGCTTTAGCTGTGACAGAAATTCAATACCTAGGTTAATAAGGATCAATGACAGCAGAATCTCACTTGAATAGACCAGAGGGATTTAAATTTGAGATCTATTTCTTACCACAAAGACCTGGATCTGATTACATGGCTTCAGGTGTTGTTGGTTTTTGTTAAGGGCTTTAAAATCACATTCTTATTTATTACTGTGCTCTGAGACCTCTAATTGGCAGGTAAATGGAGTCATTATTCTGGTTGTCTCCATGCTGCGGCTTTAAGGCAGCTCACTTCAAGTGGCTTCAAGGCTGGATCAGGCCCTCAGAAGCAGAACTGATAGATTTACAGTATAACCTGGAGAGGGATGGAAATGGAAAAACAGCCTTCGTGTCTATATTTATCTTGTATCTGCCCAAATACAAACACTTGTTTTCGCATCTTTGGCAATTAACAGCATCTAGAGCTGCTCTAATAAACATAATGCTTACTGGCAATGTTTTGGTACCCCTCTGCTTGCACTGAGGGACCAAGGCCATTGAGTAAGCTCAAGTTGACCAAGGCCAACTGTAAGCTATGGCACTTTAAATCTTAAAACATGTCGATTGAATGTTTAATCTTGAGGTATTCTTGTGTTTTACTAAAAATTTTGTAGTAATACTCCATTGCACACTTTATGCCATTTTTGTCGCCAGGGAGAAATTTAATGATTCACTTGGAGCGTACTGATGCATGTACTGATGGTACCGTATTGTCAATAACTGTGCAGCTTTCAGCATTAGGTAATGTGCAGAACATACATGACTTGGAGGAAATCCAGCAGCGTAAGATCAGTTTCTCACTAATGAAAGTGTTCATAAAATTAATTGATGAATTTTCACCTCGGCTTTGGAAGCAATCTATCATTCCTAAAGCAGTATGGGCCTCCTGAGAGTGCTTTTCAGGTTATCACACTCCTCAGATGTATTATTAATTGTTTGACTGTTGGATGATTTGTTGTTAGACTGAAATTCAAATGTAATAGGCAGTTCAGGATGGGGGAGTGTCAGCTGGCCGTTTGCTTGCGGACTCACTGGCATTAACTCTGGAGACAGTGAAGAACAAGAGTCTCCCAATTTCTGAAAACATCTCAGTAGTGCTGAATGAGAAGAGATGCTTCTTCTCACCTTTTTTGTTCATACAAGTTTTCTCCAAAAGGATTCCTGCTCCTGACTTTTCAGATAGATAGTCTGCTTTTGACATTCACTGAGAGGTCCAACAAAGAACAGAAGTAGAGGTGGCTTTTCAAGATTTCCAACCAGAGAACTCAGAAGCAGACATTTCTCTCTAAACAATGACAAATGTAATTGTTCAAGTAACCGAAAATGACTGAATTTGGGGATCCGTTAGAAGGAGATGCAGGGATAGAGCTGGCAGAAGGTCATGCTAGGAAGCTGGATGGTCAATAAAGAATTCCATCAACAAGTTAATGATTGGGCGTGAATTTCATGTCTGGTGTGAAATAGGAAACGGTACCATAACCTTTCGATGGCAGCGAGATGGACAGTCAGTGAAACTCATATGAAATAAGCCAAACCAGGGCTCCATCCACCTCCCACTGTACTGAATGCTTGGCCTATGCCAGGCACAGGCACAGATCTAAATTACTACTGTCCCTCAATTGAGAATCTAGGGAGAAGAGATCAGTTTCCAGAAAGAAATTATAAAAGTAGCATAAACTGCTGAAATAGTCAATTCTAAATTTGAAATAAAACAAATACATAATATTAGGGGGAAAAGATTAAGTCTTGATGGGGGAGAAGAAGCAAATAAGGTTGTTAGAAACAGTAGAGTAGAAATGCATCTTTTATGGCCCATGACAATACTGGTATGTGTATTTATGCACTGTTGTGTGGGTATGTAGCATACACTTCATATGCTTACTTGCAGCAGACAGAAAAAATTATGAGGACAAGCAGCCCTCAGGGGGCATCAATGCTACAGAGCTGCCAATTGCTTGACGTTAGGAAAGCCAAACTGTACAGATGTAGCCTTATTATAGTAACAATCAGAGCAGAGTGTGGGAGGCTGTAGTATTTATCAGCTTTCCTGATTATGTCTCATTGAATTTGTTTCAGTGATCAAGCTGTAGCCTAACAACTCAAGATGTAAAATATGATGTAAAATAATGGTTTCACCATCGCTCCCACTCTTTAAAATGGGAAAAAGCTGCTGAAGAAAACCCAAGGTCTCCTGTGAGTTCTGCATTTGAAAATGCTATCTTGAAATATTTAGTATCTTGGCCAGGCTTTTAATTTAGTTAGGTAATAAGGAGGCTTTAGGGTAGCAAAGAGAACAAATACGGTTTGAAGCCATCCCAAATCTACTGGCATCAAGATAAAATTGCCCAGATGCTTTTTGCTGAATTTACTTTCTTATCATGGCTCCTGGTCTTGGCTCATGAAGAGCTTTTGGTTTGATCTGACTCCCAGTGCAAAATATGTTGATTTTCTGTAGTATAAGAACTTGTGACCCAACACCGCTTGAATATCTGTGAAAGGTTCCACATGTTGTGGGTGCTCCTATAAATGAGCAACTAAGAAGTAACGTATAACTTGGGTTCTGGTGAAATGCTTGCCAACATTTCACCAAATAGAGATAGGTGTGCTGGAAATCTCCCTGAACAGTCTCAGGTGTTTTGTTTTGGTTTGTTGTTGTTAAATTTCTAGACTTGGGAGTTGAAAAGGAAAGCCCCGAATCAGATGTCTGCAAGCTGGAGAAACCATGGCCAAATACCACTGTCCTCAATTACGTTTTCCCTGTAATTTCATCATTTTTAAGCTGAACTCATGACTTTGCATAAGCCAGGATAAAAATTTGAAGACATTGGCTCAATACTGTTGTGAGGATATTTTGCTTTTCATTTATTACTTCATAGAATCATAGAATGGCTTGGATTGGAAGGGACCCCAGGGATCAAGTTCCAACCTTCCTGCCACAGGCAGGGCCACCAACCTCCAGAGACTTCCTAAGACTGCTGCTTCTTACAGGAGTTCTATGTTTATCATTAATTCTGTACCTGGGAGATCAATTTAATGACCTCTATATTAACCCACAGTCCCTGTCTCCTTTACCCCTTCCTCCCCATCTAAGCTGTAACCCCAATTCCTTAAGCAGCAAGCAGAGATGGGCCCATAAGCCAGGTCACTGCTGAAAATTGCTGCATTTAAGTGAAAGAAGGTTTTGTAATGTTGCATTGCTTGCACTGCAAGAGGGAGAGAAGAACAGCTGTAGAGTTCCAACAGAGGCAGGTGGCACTGTAAGGGAGTGTGGGGGCTGAGATGGATAACTGGCACATCCAGTATTGTACACTTATGAGTTGTAGAGAAAACTCCCGAAAATTCAGCAGTACCTGCCTCCATCAGCCAGTCCTTACTGATTTGTAACGGTGTGGATGACAGCAAGAGAAACAGTGTGAGGGGCACACACACCAAGAAAAAGGAAAAACAAGAAAAAGCCTGAAAGGAGCACGCTGGCAGCATGCTCATGACAAACATCCCAGAGGAAGAGGAGGTGAGAGGAAGGAGATTTGGGAGTGAGGAAAAGGTTTCTTGATTTTTATTCCTCCTGTGCTTGGGCAAATGGTGCTTTGTCTACAAATAAACTGAGAAGCATCTCCAGTGCTTGTCTCTGTCAAGTTCTCTTTTGTGAATGCAAAGTGGAAGGGGAGGGAATGTTGGCAGCAGTGTTTGGAATTCGGTGAACTGCCTTTGCCTTTGGAATAACATACCTCAGTTTTCCAACTTTAACAATTGCATGTATCTGCATGTTATAAGCAAATGCATTTTGGAAAAGTTAGGAGACTCATTCTGAAACAGTACTGTATATCTGGATTAGAAGTTTCTCAGAAGCAATCCTAAGTAGAAGCCATCCTAAACTTAGAAGTTCCTTGAAATAGCCCATATGTACACGTTTCTTACAACAACATAAGAAAAAAAACAAACCCCAACAACCGAGGTTCTGGAGTGCTGATACAAAAACAAGCTAAATGATTTAAAAGCAAACAACAGAGCAGGACAGGTCTTCATGGTCTCTGTGGTAAAGAACATCTTTTTCTTACTGCTGAATCTATGCTTATATGCTTATATTATAAGCATATATATAAGCTTATATGCTTCAGATTGGATGTTAGAAAGAGTCTCTTCTCTGAAAGAGCAGTGATGCAGTGGCGCAGCTGCCCAGGGAGAGGTAGGGTCACCGTCCATGGAGGTGTTCCAGGACAGTGGGGATGTGGCACTGAGGGCTGTGGGCAGTGGTGGGTTGGGGTTGGATTTGGTGATCTGAGAGGTCTTTTCCAACCTTAATGATTCTGTGATTCTAACTATCAGAAGGTATCTGAGGTTGTCATCTTCATCTTCTCGCATCGAGGCAGGAGCAGCACTTACACATCTACTCACTGTGTCTGGGCAAGCAAGATGTTTAAAGCAGTTACATCCAGTGACATTAACAGCTGCCCAGAAGCTCTCTTGTTTTTATGCACTGTTGGACCAGAAAGCTGACAAACACAGTGTGGAAGGACAACCATGTTCAGGCTCTGCATACACAGAGGGCAGCATGCACGCAGTTATGATCAGGAAAACTCAGGTAGTCCACTGGAATGCAGTGGGCACCATGAGAAGTGCTAGATGTAGGCAAACCAGTTTGAAAGGTGCCCCGTTACATTTCAGAGTCTGTGTGTGTGCTGTAAGCAGCACTGCTTGTGCCACCCCTCCCTCCCCCCAGCCCAAGATATCTGAAATGTATTACTTTGGTGACTCAACAGCTCCATAAAGCTGTGAACTAGCAAGGGACTGTTTATAAACAGCAAACAGGGCTCAATTCAATCAGCTGCTCACAACAGAGAGTTTGAACAGCTCTGTATATGCAGCCAACACAGATAATTTTAATGTGAAAATTATAGCAAATACACAATCATTTTAATAGGATGATTAAGAGCTGCAGGCTCCTGGGGAAAGCACTTCAGCAATGCGTGCACCTGCATCTATTAAAGGAAGCAAAACATACAGGCTAATAAGCAATATCTCATCAGCCCATGGGCATGTCGTAGCATGGAGCAGGTAAAACTGAGACAGAAGAGGAAACTCAGAATAAGCACCATATACTGAAAGTCTTAGGCTTAAAGCAAAGCTTACCAGGGTGCTGATCTCAGGTGGGCTGAGGATGCTTGGTGCAAGGAGCATGAGTCTGGAAGCCATGTGATCTCTGCTGAATGCTCACTTCCTCCAGGAACTCCTCATCATCAGTGGGGACTTTGGAACACGTGGGTAACTTGGGGTACAGAGTGTAACATTAGAAAGGCGAAGGCAGAGTCTTCAAAGTCCCACCAACTCAACCTCACTGCTCACTTCTATCATAGGTAAGAATATGGGAAAAGTCAGGGCAACCTGGGCAAAAACAAGAGGAGTAAGCAACCTAAAGTAATCAGAAATTATTCCGAGATGACTCTCTCACTGCCTAAATATATTCTGTATTGGCTGGCAGCAGTATTTGCTGGTTTCTGTTGACACAGGAGAAGTGAAAATAATTATACTTTTAAAATATTGATATTTTTATACAAATAATTGAGTAATTTTTAGCAGATAATAGATTTTATTGCCTTTTTTGTACCTTCTGGAGGAATACATTTGTAAAACATATACATATTTATATGCAGTATAAATATCTAAGTGTATATATATGAAAAATGCATAGATATTTTTCCCTGCCTCTTCTATCTTTTGCATTGCAATGGAGAAATACAGCATGACTGAAAATATCTTTGGACAAATACACCCTGGCTCTACAGAACAGTGTCAGACTTTGCTGGTTCCAGAATTATGACAATTTGAGCAAAACAAAGAAAATTATTAACTGTGCTTATCCACGCCCCGTAATCCATAGCTGGACACGGGCTGTTAGGCAGCTGGCTTGTGCTTCCTCCAGCAATTCATGAGACCTGGCATGCAGATTCTGCTGACAAAACACACGCGCTGCAGTCATGCCTTGCTTTCTGTTCTCCTACAAAATCTCTCCTTTGCCCTACCCAGTTCATCTTCCCTTTCAGGCTATACTGCAGGCGCAGATGTGGGAAACCAGGGTGACCTGGTTCTTTGCATTGCACTCATCCAGATTTTATTTTATTTTATGACGATACTCAGCCACCTGCCTGGGAACAAGCCCCAACACACTATTTCTGTTGGCTGCTAGTGTTACGTTTTGTTTCCCCACTGAACTAGAGGGCACCTACTACTTAGGCTACAGTGCAAATTCTACGTGGTAAATTGCCACGCTATGGTTATCAAGCACAAGGTGACGTTTTATGTGGCTACCACTGGTGAGCATTAAACCCCATGTATCATGTATTGGTAGCAAAATAAAGACGGCCTGAAAGGTGATGGGCAGGCCCTGCAGTGCACAGAGACTGACGATGTCACATATCAACCAAAGAAGGCTGATACATCCCTCTTATCCACAATGCATGCCCTTCAATTCCTGAGCAGTGCTTCCTTAGGGGGAGCATCTACCTGCTGCTACATACACTGTTGGAGAACTGTCTCAATTCAGCATCATTTATATTTTCCTTTAGATGTAGCCACCATCTGCTGCTCTGTTTCCTTTTCCATCATGGCACGTAATTACGATACTCCTAAACATTTCTTCTCTTGTTCCTTTGCACTACAACCTTTGTTTCAGTTGGTTTCTGTCTTTGGCTTGCTTAAAACCTGCAGTTGTTAGGAGATGATGAGATCAATGGCAATGTTTGGTGCTGCACAGATATTTCTGAAATGGATTAAACAAGGACAGACAAAGCACTTGAAAGCAATCTTTGTATCAGAAAAACAGAAGGCTGTTGACTCTCATGGCATCCTTTCCCTCTGAATTCACACTGTACAGGAGGATCAAGAAATCTAGAAAGCAAAACACCTTTCAATAATGATTATGGTAATTGTCAACATTTTAAGCACCTGTTTTTCATAATCATTATTCTGAACTCCAGAATATCCTGGAATTTTTAGCATCTGAAATTGCTGAGAGACAGACCTAATAATCATCATCAGCACGAGAGCTGCGCTTTGCTCAGAGCAGTGACCGACTCAATTTGGACAGAAGAGGGAGAAAGGGGGAGAGTCAGCAGCAGCTCTGTCCTGGGACTGTGGCACTTAGTGTTGGCAGGAGCCTTGTCCCCATACCCATAAAGAGGTGGGGTCACCATCCCTGGAGGTGTTCCAGGCCCATAGGGATGTGGCACTGAGGGACATGGGGGCGTGGTGGGGGTGGGCTGGGGTTGGCCTGGGGGATCCTGGAGGTCTTTTCCAACAACTAAGGCAGCCTAACAGAACTCATCCAAATTCAGGGATATTTATCTCTCTTTCCCAAGCTGGCTTAAAAATAACACTGAAAATACCGCAGTCTATCAGGGATTCAACTAACAGTTTACGTACAACATAAATGTTGCATGTCATGTATATATTATTTATGAAATAACATCTTAGGCTTACTACTGTAGAGTGTTGAGGGACAAAAAGCTAAGTTTTTAACCAAATTTTTGGTAAGCAAAGTTTTGAAAATGTGGGTTGTTGAATTTTTTTTTTCCTATTTCATCATCTCCTGAAGTCTTTTCAAAAAATGTCATATGACACTTGTTCTTGATTTATCAGCAGCTTGGAAACAATGCAACCAAATTGAGCCAACGTGCATAAAGTGTCTTATTGTGCAAGTGTTTATCCACTTCAAGGGCATTTTGCAGGAGAAAAGAACTGGGGAACTTTCTTCTTTTCTCTGAAAGTTTCCTTCGTATTTTTAGTGCCTCGTAAATAGAGCTTTAACTCTTCAAATTCTCATCTGTTAAAGTGTTTCCTGCCATAACTATACCTGCATAAAATAGATTGAGATCTACAGAGTTTGCATCAAGGTTTGCGGCAGAGATATTACAGAGATGATTGATCTAATAGCGAGAATCATAAAATTGAAATAGTCTGGAGAGGATGGATTTGTGGAACAGCCATCGCTGGGGTTATCATGTGCTGGTGCTGGATTTGTTTCAACTGAGCCCACCTGAGGGCAGGAGCCTCAAATGCCCAATTTGCTTCAGCATTTTCTTTACCAATTATTTTCTTTGCTCATCTCCAAATCATGGCAGCTGGAAATGATTCTGTTAGCATACACATGGCAGATTAGCCATCAACCAGATTGCAAATCTCATGTTTATGCTTCATGGGCAAAGAGGGAATTCGATAGCCCAGTTTCTCTAGATCCAAGACTTGACTTGGTGGAATGCTTCACCCATCAGGTTGCTTCAGATTCTTTCTTAAGAATCTACTGCTGTCATCTGCTGTCCCATTTTACTTTAAATACTTCCTTACGGTTCTATGACAATTTCAGCTGTTTGGGATTACTCATGCTCACAACAGAAGTATAACAAAAGATAAAAACTATGTGCTGAGCTTGTACAGCAGCACTTCAGATATTATACATAAGTTTTGGTTGAAACTCTTTCAGCAAATTTATCGGACATCAACATCAGGTCATACCACTTACATAGGTATCACATTGCTTCCAACATGAGGTTTCTGAACTACCTTCTGGAAATGCAGGTCACTATTGACTAGAAATGCAGTCCTAGGCACTAGGCATGACCAGTCGCCACTGGCAGAGAGGCAAAGCTTGCTGCTGAAAAATAGCCTGCAACAGAGACTCTCTTAGACAGGGATGAAGGCTCTCGTGCAAGTGTATGATCAGCAGAGCAGATTATATTAATTTATCGAGAAAGTGTTAAGAAAATCATCTTCCTAAGCAATTGAGACACACGGTTTCCTAAAAGTCTCCATGAAATATTTATGGTTATTGGCAGCTCTTAAACTGAATAAGAAACAGGAAATGTACTTAACACATGATGATCCTTGTTGTGTCCATTTGAATGATGACAACTCTGGAGTGGTGGTTTGAGGACTGAGTGGCACTGGTGATAATGTGGAGGGATGTCTCTTGCAAGAGAGGTGCCAAGGGAGAGCCTGACCTGGTGCTGGGACCCTGCCTAGGTTCTGTGCCCCGTGGAGACCACGGGACCCCACATGATCAATCCTGAACAGTATTTGTGTAATACTCTCTTTCTCTGGAATGCTTTTTCCTTCTGTTCGTACAATGCTAAACACAGCTAGCTGCTTATTTACTCCTAGATAATTGTGTTTGATTTCCTACCTTTAATTGTATTTTTTCATTAGACTCTTTCTGCCAAAAAATACATTGGGAATACAGGGAGAATGATGCTAACGGATGAGTTGAGAGATGACACTGATAGAGGTATTTCTGCACAGTTTGCATGGCACATCTGGACATGTCTGTTGGAAAACCATGCAAACATCCTCTCACGGTGATAAAACTGTTTTGTCCAGCCTGTTGTGATGGCCCACAAACCAGTCAGTGGCTCAAAACCTTTCCTTCTCAGAAAGAGTGGTGAGGCATTGGTACCACTCTGCGCAGGGAGTGGTGGAGTCACCATCCCTGGAGGTGTTCCAGAGCCATGGGGATGTGGCACTGAGGGACATGGGCAGTGGGCACGGTGGGGGTGGGCTGGGGGATCTGAGAGGTCTTTTCCAACCTTCATGATTCTGTGAAAACTACTGCCTGAGCAGACCAGTCAGACTGTGTTTTCATGCTCTAAACTGATATCTGGAGCTTTCTATCTGCGTTGACCTCAGTATAAATTAATGTGGCTATGAGCTGAACATGAATAAATTATTTTTCCCATCCTGCCCTGCAAGGCTTTCTGAGATAATTGCATCTCAGCACCAGTGCACACAAACCCACACACAGCATCCTCACAGCACCGTCTGCATGTGTGAGAAGGGAAAGTGTGCACACCGAATGACAGACAGAAACTGAGTGCTGAGCAGTTTAAATAAGGAGGGATATGGGAACCAATGGCATAGCACATAGTAATCATAATGGTCAAGCTGAAATTATTCAATGTCTGAGAATGCTGAGCCCTTCTGGAGGTCTCTTCTGCTTTTCAACACCCACAGGGGAAGAAAAAGAGTCATTAAGGGTCCTCATTTATGCACTGGAGTGGAATTTAATCTTCAGCTCAAATCACTGTCTAGAGATTGCGGGAAGAAGTCGGAATATTTGCGTCCATTTCAGCAAGTTGTGTTCAAGGTATCAAGGAAAGTTTAAGGACCAAATGTATCACGACTAGATAAATGCATAACGTATTAAGGTTCTCTAATTATTTCCCCTTTGTGTTGCTTGTAAGCACACTGAAGTAATATTCTGTTGCAGCTGACTTTACTGACTTTGACTTCAGCCGAGTTTTGGAAGTCAGTGATTGGGTCAGATCATTGCCACGGCTTTGCAGGCTGAACTTTCACAACAACAAAATGAAACAGACTTTTTAAAATGTAAAGTTTTATATAAAAAAGTAGCTCACACGAAGTCATTTAATCATAATCACATTTCATTAACAGTAAATATAACAAAATCACAATATACATATATTGGACGTGTTTATTTATATGTTACTTTGTATTAACCATTAACTTTATGTAATAAAAATATATTACAACATTTGATATGTATTCACAAAGCACAAGCCATTGTAAACAGAATAGGCAGCACAGGCCCCTTATTCAAAAATCTGAAGTCAGGATTAAAATTCATTGTCCCGCATTCCTTTCAACTGTATTACTACAACAGAATCCTAAGTTTCTGTCCCTACGTGACAGAATATGTATCTCTGAAATGTGCATTGGGAATTGATAACAGTTTAGCTTTCTTGGGACCTCAGAGTTCCACGGTCCATTTTAACCCATGGAATTATTGAGCATCTTACCGTTACATGTTGGTCTGTGCATCACTCTACCCATGTTTTCATATCACCTTTTTTCCCCTGTATAAATAGCCCCATAAATTACAACTCATTGTTATACAAAATAATAATAATAATAATAATATAAAATGCAATAAATTATAATAATATAGTTGAAACATGCTCTACCTACAGCATTTATTGTTAATGCTATTTCAGAACTATCTTTCTGCAGACTGACCAGGTGCTAAGAAATAGGAAACCATGTATTTTTGATATCTCAAAACAAACCAAAAAGGTTTAAATACACAGGCCAGACCATTTTAAATGTCTTATCCTATGGACGGTCCTTACTCATCCAAGGGATCCCACTGTCCCTATTGCAAGGGTTTGTAAAGAAAGTCCCTAACTTTTTCCTGTTAACTTTTTTTTTTTTTTTTTTAAGCAAATAATCATCTAATAATTTTATCTAGAGGAAAAGATTGAACTGCATCTATTCAGACTGGTAGTACATCACATTCCTGCAAGAATTCAGGAGGGAATGATTAACGATTGCCAAATACATGAGATGTTTTAATCCTAAAATGGTGTGAAGAACACAAAAGGAATATGAAAAAAAAAAATCAAGGTTTACAAAAATGCTCTGTGCAGAAATAAAGGTAAATCAAGGCACCTTTTAGTTATCTATTCCTATTTTCCAAGGCAATTCGTGATAATGATTTTTCAAACGTTATTATCTGGGAAGCCCTATGGTTTCTATTATAAATGACCCATCACGCCCTGTGGCTGATGCAGGTAGAATTTTGTGGTCAGAGAGGCGATGTAAGCCACTTTAAATCCAATAGGTTGTTTTTCTAATTGTGTTCCAGGACTCAAGATCAAATAGGTGCAAAGTGACTGAATAGCACGACCTGTGGTGGCCAACAAGGAGAGGGACACAGCCACATTTGCACACTGGGTCACACTGTGTTCCCACTGGCATCCTGCTAGGATACACTGGCACTACATTTGAAAGCATTTGTTTCCCTTTTCCTTAGGAGAACGATCTTGCTGGATCAAATCCCAGGAGGATGGAGGCTCTCCATTTCCTTTTTTTACTATTTCTGCAATCTTTAAAAACAGGTTTGTTCCAAAGCTGTAATTTTATAACTACAGTGATAAGAAAACAGTTTCCCAGCATTCAGTAAGCTCCAAATGGGGATCCTTTTCCTAACACATCTTTGAGGACTGTTTATCAGCCATGTGGACTCAGGCCTTTGGGCATGGTGTAACCACATACAGCCCTCTTCAACAAAACAAACGTATTTTGATATATAATTACCACACATGCATGCTGTTCATACAGCGGATACACTTGCTTCTCAACACACAAAGTTCTGAATTGCACTTACAGTCTAAAGGGCTAACCATCTCCGTTATAAATATAGACATATATGGGAAACCATAGCATCCTCTCATTCATTAGACCAGCATCATTTGCTTAAAAACCAACAATTCTAAATACATATTTACATGACACACATCAGGACTACAGGTAAGAAGTAGACATTTTACAAAGACTGCAGCAGCTCTTATCTCCATGTAAACTTTTATATCTCCTAACAAGGACAGCTGTCTGTTTGAGAAGGATGGTTTTCACAGAGAAACTTCATCCATCAGAGATTCTGAGATACAATTAGTGCTCTGAATTAAAGCATAAAATGCAAATTTAAAAAAATAATAATAATTGATTTAAGGCTAAAATGTTATTATTGTCTCCTTCGTTCTGACTTGAGTAGTTTATATAGTCCCTGAATCTACAAACAAGAAAGCCTATCTAGTTAGCTAGAGCTAACTACCCAGGGCCTCCTAAAGAAAACACCATAGGATCCACCGACCTAACTGAGCTTTCTGTGCTGAACGTGGTGTACAGTAATATACTGAGATTATTAGGGCCAAGTAGCAACAAGCTGACATAGGCGTGAAGTCTCTGGTGTTAAACATAAGTTTCATTTAATCAGAGGAAATGAGGCAGAAGATAATCCTGGGAGCAGTAGAAAGTGAGCAATTTCCAATGGGCTGTTTCAAACGATTCACTGCACAATGGACCGGATAAGACGCTTAGAGACCTCAGAGCCTTTCTTTAGTATTAAGAGGTGGTGAAGGAACTATGTAAATTTAGGCAAGTAAATACAGAGAAAGCTTTCTTCACACAAATGACCTGAGCCTCTGGGGCTTTAAGAATTAGGCTCTGTCTCCCAAAGCAAGACTCACCCAGGTGGAGCTGGTTTCAGGCCATCAATGTGAGGCTTTCCCACACATCCCACCTGAAAACTATTTAAGCCTTCCCAAGCCAACAAGGACTCTTCCATGGAGACTGTGCTGCTTGTGGAGACTTGGATTCCTCCATGGCAGCTACTGAGCCTTGAGGGAAACGTTGCCTTTGGGGTAAGTGGATGGCTGGGAGATCTGGCGAGCTTCTGGTTTGGAAGCAGGTTATTAGGAAAATGACCACTACAGCCAGGGTAATGCACATCACTGCAACAGCAACAGAGTAAGGATAAGAGTTCCCAAACTTCCTGGCCCCAAGCCTCTCACTTGCCTTTTTGACCCAGTTTGGTAACCTCTGAAGTTGTACTGATGCAGCTGTTTTTGATGTCAAATCTAAGCCCCAGTTAATTTCTAGGAAGACTTTATTTTTGATGTGGACTGGTATTGTCTCCCAGCACTACTATAGAGCAAACAGATGTATTGGTAAAACTGAGATGGCAACATGAGGTGGGGAATGTCCCTTGGGAGGTGGACAAGACAACCTCCAGAGATCTCTTTTACTCTCAGCTGCTCTGGAATGATGTGATGCATGTGGTACTCCTGCAGAAGTCCTCAGCTTCATAAGGAATTTCCTGGGACTTTTAAATTGTCTAGTCTTGATTATTTCGGAAATAAAACTTGATGTTGAATAAAGTATGGCTTGGGGCCATCGAAAACATAGTTTTGAGGATCTGTTACCATCAAAAAGGGGTAACAATGGGGATAGACCTCATTTAGAGATGGGTCTCATAGCTGCCTAACACTGCAAGTGGGCACTTACTTACACTCACAAGGAACTCAATAAATCCCGTTTAGATCTTGTCATGTGTAAATACCTTTGAAGGCATGGCCTTACACATCTAGAAGTCAGATGTATAAAACCTGGATGTGCTTATCTAATGGGACTGAATCACCAACTGAAACAATAGTTAACTTTGATTTATGTCTGGAGGTGGATTTGGTACTGCTTATTTACTCAGTAAACTCATTTCATTCTCTTATGCGCTCTGCCAAAAGGAATTACCTAAATCTTCACATCCAAACTGGGTTAAAAATGTAATACAAAATAGTGTTCACAACTGTGGCTCTGAAATCATATAAATAACACACAGTTGTAAAATGAGCAGTGGGAAAAGCTCAGAACCTGCAAAATGACATAGTGGGTTAAATACTTTTAATTGTCTGCCAGTGTTCTGCCTGCCAAACTTACAAGATAGGAAGAAAATGTTAATTGAACATGCATGTGAGAAATAGATATTGCATATGGATTGTGGATACCACCAAACAGACAACTGCATATCGCCTAAGCAGCTGCACAAGCTTTGCACATGCAGTTCCATATTTTGGGCACACTGTAGCTGTAATTTACAACATTTTTTTTCAAACACATTTAAATAACAAATGGAAAACCCACCCCTCGCACGCAGCCTCTCATGGGCATTTGACAAGAGAACGGTTCCGACTGACGATCAGAGATAATGAAGTATTGAGCATTATGTTTGCCATCGTTATTCTAACTCACTGGAGTGAAAGTGTTGTATAGTACATATAATACTCAGCAGACACGTAGTTAGTCATAGCTACATTCATCACTTAGACATACATTTCAGAGAGTTTTGCTGGTTGCCTGTAAGAACTCAGTTGAATAGCTAGCACTTAACGAGCTACAGTATCATATTTCTATATCTTATAAAATGTCATCTGGAAATGTTAGGGTATTATTTTTATTTGTATATGGAGTCAGTTTGTCAAGCGCCAGCATGCACGGCTCCCGCTTGCTTCAGATGGTAGAAATATGACAATGTGTCAGAGATCTGATGTAAGTAAGGGGAAATTATGTTTATTCTCTGCTATGAGATTAATTTTGGAAGAAAGGCACAATGAAAGAAAGACAAAGCTTTAAACGCATACAAGGGGAGAGATTTATTGCTCATGGTGACACATAAATCAGCCAGGGTCTGACTGTGATACACAGTCTGATGCTATATTTTTTTCTGCCTTTTACCAGTCATTCTAATGGTAGTTTTTTTTTTTTTCCTGGGAAATTATTTTTCTCTACTGGAATAATGGATTGAAAATGTGGAAACCCCTCTGGGGCTGGGTTTGTCAACATGCAAACGTCCCATTGACTTGGCAGCAGCCCAGCATATGAACTGAGAACACTTACGGACTTCAACCATCACCCCCTTCAAATTTGCTTACATAGAAAGGATCTTAGTCAAATACATAACGTTTTGGTACAATGCATTTTACCTTTGAAAGCTCGCTAATAACCACAGAATCACAGAATGGCTTGGATTGGAAGGGACCTCAAGGATCATGAATCTCCAACATCCCCCTTCTCCCCCCATGCCACAGGCAGAGCCACCAACCTCCACATCTAACGCTAGACCAGGCTGCCCAGGGCCCCATCCAACCTGGCCTTGAACACCTCCAGAGATGGGGCATCCACAGCCTCTCTGGGCAGCTGTTCCAGCACCTCATCACTCTCATAGTAAAGAACTTCCCCCTGAAATCCAACCTAAACCTTCCCTCCTTCAACTTAAAATCTTTTCCCCTTGTCCTGCTGTTATCTACCCTCATAAAGAGTTGGCTCCCCTCCTGTTTGTAGGCTCCCTTTATGTACTGGAAGGCTGCAATGAGGTCACCCCGCAGCCTTCTTTTCTCCAGGCTGAACAAACCCAGCCCCCTCATCCTGTCTTTGTAAGGGAGGTGCTCCAACCCTCTCATCATCTTTGAGGCCCTCCTCTGGCCTCTCTCCAACAGCTATGTAATATCCTTTTAAGATACAACGAAGTTATCCAAACAACTTGAATTTTGTAAGAAACAAGTATTGAATGGGGTCTTTTTACCTATTGCACCTGAGAAAATTACATTAAGCTTTAAAAAGTCCAGTGGTTAAGATGAGGTAGACAATGTAACATGACTAATGGCTAACCTTGAACACAGCGTTGGCAAAACAGATTCCATGACTATATTTGGGTATCTATTTTACTTTATTTATGCGGTAGTTTAATAACTGAACTGGATAGCTAAGCTGAAGATTTTTATTTACATGGCTGTTACTGATCTTCATCCTATTAAATCTTGCATTTACGAAGCAGGTGGCAATGAGACTAACATTAGATTAACATTTTCCTTGCAGCTGTGATATCATGCCAGGGAGTGGGGCTAAGGCGAGGCTCTGCACACCAGCACCTGAGCTATGACCCCAAATATATTGACTTTGGGGTTCACCGAGTTACCTATCCAGGTTTTGAATTGATGGTGAGAAACTTCAACGGTGGACACTTTTTGCAAGGTATGAAGGTGACTGTTGTTGTCATAATCTCTGTTGTGTTGAAGGACAAATATTCATGGTGGAACTTGTAAAATAGAGTATACCAAGGACTGCAAAATGATTGATATTGGTTATTTATCGTAAATGAAGCAGAATATATTAATTTAGCTACTTCCTCTTGTATCTTCCAAGCAAAGGGAAGGTCTTTTGCAGAGCTATATATTGCCATCCAGTGCCCTTTGCTTGGAGGACACAAGAAGTGGCAGCTGAAAAGTAATTCCATCAATATGATTCTGATTTCCGTATTTACAGCTGGAATATCAGCAAGAATAGATGTTAAAAGAGCCAGCTATGTCAGCCGTTATATAAACTGCCACTGGAACCTGATAAGCCAAAACTATTCATAATCTGGGCATGTGATGTATTTGCTGTTTCACCCTTACCAACAATCTGTGTACTTTATGACACTGAACAGAAGGTTTCTTGATCTATTAAGTTTAAATTTCTTATGTTATCTTACCTTTGCCTTGTGGACTTTGCTGGAGACGAATGTTTACAGAGTTAAGGTCAGAATTGGTTGCAAGTATCTTGCCAATCAATGTATAAATGTAAAGCCTTGGAAACCAATAGGTCTTTACCAGAAAATAATTTCAAGAGATTATGAGGAGGACACATTTCCTTGATGCAATTTGTTTTACAAATAATTACTAAAATCATAGCAGTGACAACCAGTTATTCTAGATTTCTTGATTTTTGCAGCTTTGGGACAAATTCCATCTCGTTATAATTCAGAAATCCTAAAAAGGGGGTTGAGGGTAGGCAGGAGGCATCCTAACCTTTCCATCCTATCTATCTACCTTTTTTTGTTTTTTTTACTGTTTTAAAATTTAATGAAGAGGCAAATAATAGAATTTCATGAAAGTTACTTAGAAGACACATCAAAATCCAGCCTGTAATGTACTACGAAAGTGATTTTGTTTCCACTCAGTTCTACAGAACTGTTCAAATGACATGTACCAAATGAGATTGAAAGCTATACTGGGCACTGTGTGAGTGCCCAGGTAAAGATTTTGCTATCAAGATTTTCCTATTAAGATCTTTTCTATAGGGTACCTGCTGAAGCAACCAGGTTGAGGTTGTTTTGTAAAGCTGGCAGATCCATCAGAGAGACCCTGATCTGCAGCCAGTGAAGTACCTGGCACAGATATCTCTGCATGCCTTTTTTAAAAATAACCTCACTGTTGCACCTTTCTGCTCCCACTAATCTCATGAGCCCTTCCACCAAGGAGCAGCTTTTCACTCTGTGCGTAACTGCTGATGGAAATCAATGGGAGATTGGTCTTGGTGAAGTCTGCAGGACCACGCACCGATAGCACGCTGCAGTTGGAGAGAGGAGGCTCAAAGCAGCCTCCCATGGATGTACAGGGGCTGTGGGAGGGACACGGCACCTGTGACCACCTCCCGAAGCCTTGACAGCTGAGGATAGCTAGTAGGGATAGGCCAGTTACTGTTGTTTCTCATATACCATTTAATGCTTCTGGAAGATCCCATACCCACAACGAAGGCTCCTCATTCGTTCAGCTGCAATATATTTTGATTGTGCGACTCGCTTGTGAGGGCAGAGGAGTTGATGGAGCTCCTTTTGAGGATCTTGTTTATGATGTCCTTCCATGTCTTCTTGTACTGATTCCGTAGCAAAGAGTACACAAAAGGGTCTGAAACAACTTTGCTGTAAGCTAAGCACTTGGAGATAATTCCCCAGTGGGAGTTGATGGGGATCGCAGAGGATAATTCAACAAGTCTGTGGGAAGAGGAAGGTTGAAAGAGTGAATATTCCAGCAGCACAATGAGAAGTCAATGACACACCCATCCACAAATTCCTGGGCAATAGCAAGAAAACAAAGGGGTGGGAAAAAAAGCCATGCTCATGAAAATGTGAATGTACACGTTTTTGTGACTCTGCAATAGTAAGCTTGGGGTCTGTTTCCCCGTAATGAGATTACACAGATCCTACTGGGACGGCTTGAACTGTAAACTTCAAGGCATCCTTCACTTTGTACGTTTGACTACTCTAGGGTTCTCAGTCCTAGTAAGATCTCTTGTTAGAAAGCCAAGTTTTGTAGTTGATATTTCTTTTTTGTTGTTGTTATTTAGTGTTTTTGTTGTGTAATTTTTTTTTCTAGTAGTGCATGCCACAAGATCATGTTTTTAGCAGCTGAAGCTCATCATAGACTTGACAGAACTCTAAAAGATATGAAAGGAGTATAACTTTCCCCAAGAACATTTCCTGACTTTCATGCTTAACTGCACCATTTAATCCATCGTGAACACCACATTTAATAGCAAATATTGTAATATATATATTTCTGTGCAGCAAAATTTCCTAACTACCGATGCAAAAACTTTGGGCTCCAAAGTCTGAGATCGAGACACTGACCATCATCACTTGGTTTAGTGGGAGTCGTATCTCCCTATTGTTATAACTAAAAATACAACATCTGGTCCAAAGTCATCCTTCAAGGTCTCCTCTGGAGTATCTGCAAAACCTTCCTGTAATGCTACATAGCATTCGTAAAAAGTCCAGGTCCTGGAGTGTGATGCATTTGAATAGTCTGACTGGGTTATAGGTGAAGCACACAAGGAAGGAAAATTATTCATTAAGAAATGGCACAATTAATCTTAACTTTCAACAGCGGTCAATTTGAAGCCCAAACATACTATTGCAATAAATCTAGCCCAGAAAAAAAAATAAGCTATTGGGAAGGGAGGGAGGGAAAGAAGAGTTTTATATGCTCCTCACACTGCAGCACAGACCGTTCACTTTGTTCTGAGACCTCCAGTGTTTTTGACAGGGCAATATTGATAACTCCACGAGATTTTCTTTTCCCTTGTCTTTGAGCAACGCTGAAGGGCAGCGCTGTTCAATATGTCTCTACAGCTGTTGAGAAACTATTGATTTTTCTAGAGAAGAATGATTCCAAAGGGCATATGCACTGCTAGACAGCCCCACTATGTGATGGCAAATGAGATCTTTGCTGACAACTATCTTCAGGCACAGGTGCCTGTGGAAGCCTGCCTGAAAACATCAACTGCTAACCTTTCTACAGACAAAGCACCATTTCCAAGGAGCATTCTCAAGTGTGATTCCTACAGCATCAACACCAACACTGCTAGTATTTCAAGAGGTTTAGAAATAAGGATTTCCTCAGCCATTTTGTTTGCATTCCATAAAGATTCCCTGCATTTTGTTGTTTAAAATAGCACTGGCAGATTGCATGGTCTAGTCGCTGGAGCATGAAAATGGGGCTGAGGAGCCTGAATTTGGTATAGTGTGGCAGTATCGCTCGAAACATCCCAGTGCTCGGGGGTGCTTGGATTGCTACCACCCTAAGAGCTACTTTTGCTCTTGCACCTTCTTTCTTACAAGGGGCCTCTCTGTCATCTTGAAATCGTTTCTGAGCACCTCTTTGGCATCAATTTGCATACACTGCAACAGCACACAGTGCAAGCCTAAGCTGTATTAAACGAATAATTTCATGGAATCATGACATAAAGGGAACTAGCTGAAGTTTTACAGTTCGTGTTATATGCTCTTAATTTCACTGTCAAATAATTAAGCATTAGTCATTGATAACCGCCATGATTCAGAGAGAAATATCATTCTGTCACAAACATCATCTTTACATTAGTATGCCCTATTATCAAAGAACAAATTATTTTCAGGTTCTTTATACCTTTACTGAGCTCAACAGCCATTTCAGAAATGTTCTGCGGTTGTGTGCTGTTCTCCAGGGAGATCGTTCGTGCTTCAGTGGAGACAAGGGCTGAAAGTATTATGCATATGAAGAGGAACTCCCAGTACCTACTGGGGTTATGGGCACAGGGGCATGTGAGGCATTGGAGTTGACTAGGCTGCGTCATGTGAAAATGCTTGAGAATTTGGCTCAGTTCATCACTGCGAGCTGCTCTGAGTTCCCAAAGAGCTTCCACCATTTTCCTCTCCTTTCATCTTGCCTAAGTCGATGCCGTCCTTCCAACCTCCCTTTCTAACTTGTGGTTGATATCTTTTTTACGAAGCAGCATCCAAACTCAGACACAGTTACCTTCTACTCTGCCTGCTGGAGGTCTGGTCTGGTCTATTCTGTCATGTAAGAAAGTGTAGCTATGACACTCATGTAAATATGTTCTAGAGTGAGGTTTGAATATTTGGATATTCATCTTCCACTGAGTCATATTTACTCGGTAATCTACCATGAGCCATCCTTCTTCACATATTTAATGACTTTTTTGCATTTAAAATTTTATCATCTTGATTTTAATGTGGTTGATTTACTTTGGTCAAATGTTTTACAGATATTGAATTTGATTAAGTTTAATTAAGTGCAGTGGATGCCTTGAATGATCAAGGTATAACAAATTTGTGTCTGAACCTGTCACCCAGTCCTATGAGCCGTTAACAATCTCTATTTAGAGCACGTCACATGGACACTGCAGGGTTTGGCCTTGGTGGCTGACCAATTAAAAAGCCAACACTTTCATCAACAGAATCTGTGATATTTTCTTCAATGATTTCCTTGTGTCCGTGACATTTAAAGATCTTGCCATTTTTGTGTATTGTTTTTGACATTTGCAGATACAGAGCAACAAACAACTGCGGATAAACCCCAAGATGCGCAGTTCTATTTGATGTAGAAACAATTAGATGTCTTCAAGTCATGTCATATACCTTATTGCCTTTGAAAGAGGGTTTTATTTCTCATTAATGAGGGAAATCATATGCATAGCTTCAATTTTCATGAAACATTTCAGCCAGGAAGATGTTTTCAGTGAAGGTGCATTAATATTTCAGTGCTACCTGTAAATTAAATTCTACAGCATTGGCTACATAATTCCCTAACTCGCTTCCAAAAGCCTCTCTTCTACTTGTCTGGTACTCAATTCCTGTACTTCAAAACCACGAACTGTTTAGCTATGATAATTTGTTTAATATCTTAGATACATAATTCTGTAGTGCACATGGTGGCAAGTGGAAATCCAATTATTTTATTTCACTTTCCGTAAACAAACAAGAATGTCACCTTGAACAGTAAGACCTTGATCTCTTATGCAGATAACGTAGTGTGAAAATGTTTTACATACGTGTGCAGTTTATCATGTTGGTAAAATATTTTACTGGACATATATAGCAGCTAGTATAATGGGAGCATCTCTCCTGTGCATTCACACACCTTTGGAAATTAACTGTTATAGGGAAAACTCTGAATAGGCTAGAGAACCTCAAACAAGTGATTCTGTCTTGTTCAGGGGTGAAACTTTGCAGGAATTCAGGAATTTGGATCGACTCTTTAAGTTTATAATCCTAACAGTGCTGCTTGTTATCAACTTGGATTTTATTTGTTTATTTCACACAGGACTCATAGTATCAGCATTTGCCTTGGTCTTTTCTCTCATATTAATGTATAAGCTGAACATGATGATCAGTGTTCCCACTTTTTTTTCTGAGAAGAAATACTTTTTTCCTACTATCCTACAACCTGAACCTCTCCTGGCACAACTTAAGGCTGTTACCTCTTTTCCTACCCCTCCACCTATGTCATACGGAGCTTTTGAGGGAGCCTAGAAAGCCTTCAGGTATGTCAACCTACAGTTGCTTGGGAAAACTGTGCACTCATATGCAGACAAGCAAGAACATAAATCAGAACTCCTCTGTGGGTTTGCCTGTCTGTCTGCCCAAGCAGGATTTGTATGCAGAGGGCAGCCAACCAATGTAAAAATGCATTTTGTTTGTCCCATTCCTCAGAGGTGATACAAAAGAATTTCAGTCTTCCGCCTCCTCTGCCATCCTCCTCCCTAACCCAAGGGCTAGGGAGTGCACACTTCTTTCTGATATTACTTCAGAATTTTTAATTTAGGGCCAATTTCCCCACAAATTGACAGCATTTACTAAATCTCATGAGCAAAGTTCTGTATCTGTCTGAAAAGCGTGGAGTTGGACACGAATATTAGAAAATAGTATGACTTCTTTTATTTTCCTTATGAAGAAGCTTCTTGGAGAATACAGGTCTTCAATACTGTTTTCAATCACACAATGATAAATGTAGCAAAAGAATAGATGTGTTGTAATAGCATTTTTCCAAACCAAGCAACCAGCTACACCTAGGAATATCCAACATACAGCTGGTACATGAAGACACTGAATCAAGAATAGAATCGCCTAGATGTTCTACTTAAGGTCAGTCACTGAACTAATTAAATGGACATTTCCTTGACAAAAGGGGTGACTAATCTGATCTTTACCCTGATGTAAGCTGAAAAAGACTCCGGTTGATCTAGAGAGGCATTTGTTCAACTGCAGCTCTAGGAATGGCTCCCTCCCTGGCTCGTGGGATGCTGCAGACAACTGTTGGCTTTTGGTGTGGAAGCAGAAAGACATTATAGTGTAACCCAGTACTTGCCCGTTTGGAGGCCTCAAATCATCAGCTGGTTCAGAGCACGTTAAATGGATGTATTGTGCCAATTAGAGCCTGCTGTTCACTTGGGAATGATACCCTTCGTCAACTATCTTCTGTTCACTACCTTGAAAAGTGACTGATTGCCCCGTCTTGTGAAGTGCAAAACGCTGTGGATTTAGTCCAGAAAAGAATACTTGCTTACATAATTAAGCCTCCTTGTTCCCCTAGGTTTGACATCAGCCACATGCAGAAGGCGTCCTCGAATATCCTTCCATATAACATGTTGCAAAGCATCTCTGTGCTCTTGGGACCCCATGCCTCAACTCTTCTGGTCACCCCCTGTAGAAAGGCCATCAGTCCTTTGTGGACTCAAGACTTGTGTGAATGTTCAGTGACCCTTGTAAGGACTAAAGCAGGTAGGTTGAGGATTTTTCTAACGCTCCTCTTTTTGTACTTCAGGATTAGGAGCACACAGATTGCCTCAAAGCTCAGCGGTAGCGGGAAGGTGGTGGCTGAATGCTGGGCTGAGCTGCAAGGAACACAGAAATACTTCTGACAGCCCTGGCTCAAGTGCTTGGTGTCATCAGGGCTGAGCTGAGAGCTATTCAGTGCCTGTGATGATTTTCGTTAGCTTCACACACCCAATATAAAATGAAATTTAACCACTGGAAGCAAGGCATACTCTAATACCTCATCGCCTGAGAGTTAAGGCTAAGCACCTATAGTTATAAATCCTTTCATTCCCTTTCAGAGCACAGGGCACGGTCTCTTTGCCCCCGTGAAGCCAATGTGAAGAAAAATTTCATAATGCTGTACAAACGTACTCCCAACACTGTCACAAGTTATTAGCACAGATCAATTAGCTATTATTATCATGAACATAAAACTAATGTGGCATGCAGGTTTTCCTTTCTAACAAGAGACTGCAAGGCTGCTTGTTAATTGTTTTGTTAGAAACAGCAATTCAGGATATTGTACTGCGACAGAAAAAAAGGGTTTTTCTATTGCCCGCTTACACTGAGTCTTAATTCAGGTTTTTCAATGTGGGGGATTTTTTTTGTAATTCGGAATTTATCCCCAGAAATTTCTCTCCAATAATACTGGAATAGGTGATGCTTTAGGTGTATATATATTTTTCTTTCTCTGCTCCACATAGCAGTATTTCAATTTTTCCCGAGTTTTAATAATTGAGCACAAGTTGTAAATTTACTTTCAACAACTTGATAACGCTAATCCAGAAATACTTGCTTTTCAGTAATTCTGTTTCATAGGAGTGCTTCTGTGTTTCCCACAGGAGCCATTTTCAGAAATAAGCTGCTAGATAAATAGGGACATCTGACCATAAATTGCAAGATTTTCTTTAGGTGTAAGCCAGACTAGCTTTGATATTTGATGCTTATGACGAAGAATTCTGTCCAAGAAAGCTGCTGTTTAAATCTGTGGGCCGTGTTCTCACCTCATCCGAGTCTTGTTCAACCAGAGTTCTCCATCCTGGCCTATTCAGACTAGTGTCCTACTCTATGGGTTGGCTCAGCCACTGGGGTAGTCTGAGGTGTAGATGATAAATTCTTGGTCTCTGAAAATAACCACAGCATCTCCTGGCACCTGGGGACTGAACTCCTTAGTCCCTCCCATGCAGCCCACCCACTGACTTGGCTCACTGGATGGGGTTTGGCTCCCAGACTACAGAGGGATTGGACTGGAAGTACTGTGACATTCTACATAATGTGGTTGGCTCAGCAAATAGAATCTCTGGTAGGTGAAACATAGCGCAGAACTTTCGTAGGGAGCTTGCATCAGTTTCTGGTTCAGTGCCCTGCTTTTCTGACCATTTTTTTCAGAACACAGGCTCCTGCTTACCTTGTGATAACATAAGGTGCAAAACAAAGTATAAAGGTACCAATGAAGGTACTTATTTTCTTTGTTGCTCGTTGCCTCCGTCTCTTCTGCTCTTCTAGACAACGTTCTCTTACACTGTGTGACATTCAATACAAACAAGAAAGTGAATCATAATATCAGGTAGCAAACTTTAGCAGCTATACTTCCGGAATAATTGAAATCAATTCTTTCATTACGTGCCGATTTCACATAACCCGATAATCAACGCATTGCGTTTCCACAGGAGAACAGTGAGTATTAATGCTTTACATGATCTTACCTTTCAAAACCAATTACTGAGAAAGGCATGTATGTACACTTATATGCACATACACCCAATTTTATCAATTTATTTACGGACAGGCTGGTGGCATTCAGCCTTGAATCCAGCAGCATCTCCTTTCTGAATCACTGCAAGCTATATTTGAGTTTTCCTCTTGATATTCAAAGGTTTACAAAATAGTGCAGTGGGATAGGCAGCATCCTGCTTCCATAGGAAAGGCAATTCAAGCAACCATATCACGGATAGGAGAAACCGCCCAGCTAAGTAAGAAATAAAGCACAGTGAAATCATAACAGGAAAAATACCCTCTTAAAAGTCAGCCCAGCACTGAAGCAATCATTATATCCAGTAGCTGTGAACGGTGCAGCCATAAATCTCACAACAGCTTGTGCACATGTTGAGCACTTCGCAAAGCCAGGAACTAGACAACAAATCTGAAAAACTGAAGTGTTCTGAGTCTGAGGCCCAAACCAGCCTTATTTCCGACCAAACAGACACCATTTAGTCCTGTCCTGATTTTTCCATCCTCCTCTAACTGCTTGTGCAACTTCTGTGCCGGCTGGGTGAAGCCCAAGGACATGTCTGTGGTTCTCCAGGCGTTTCTGTGAGGTTGAAAGCACAGGTTGTACCTCCCGGAGCCATCTGCACCTGAACTGGTGAATCTGCCAACATACTCCCTTTGGGAAAGGATGAAACCAAAGCCAGGCTGCCTGTCAAAATCCCTCTCTAGGCACATAGTAGTGTTGCTGCCTATGGGCCCATTGCACGCATCTTGCGGCAAAGTAACCCTGTGTCTTGGGTGAAGCCGGTGGTCTGGCCTATGCACTGCAGGTTGTAACAGCTTGGAGCTTGTCTTCCTCCGGTTTTATTGCAAATTTGTATTTGATGATTCATTGTCAGGTTCCATGCTTGTATATGTTAATAGCTGTGTGGTTTATGACCTCACCTGTGTGTTGTTTGCTGTAACTGTCTGATCAACATCGAAGCACTTGTGTCCTGAGGATCTCAAGGTACTTCGGTGCTATCTGTGTCAGACAGTTCTAACGTTATCTTTTGATTGGGCTAAAGAAAACACCTGTTTCATTATTTCCTTTTTATTTACTCTCGCTCATCCAGTTCCCAGAGCAGCTGCCATGATGGAAAAGCGAACAAAAGAAATAACAAATTGCCTTGCTCTTAAAGAATATGCCCAAGTAGAACTAAAACGCATCTAACAGTGTTACATGTTCTACATCTGAGTTATATGCAGCTCAAAATGACAGCTGAGCAGTAAAAAAAAGAAATCCACCTGTTTGAGGGAACCTATGCTTCCAGTTCTGAAGGGCCTGAAGAACTTGGAGTGCTGTCAGGTGCAAACAGAGGATCTCAGAGGTTCAGCAGCTTCACTTAAGCCCTGCACTGAGACTCGTAATATCCCGAGCACGCGTCAGCATAGGAAAAAAAATATCCAAAGCCATTTCAATTAGGATGCTGTTGGGGTGGGGACGGGTATTTTTTTGTCTCCAGTAATTCCCCCCATATCTCTCCACACATTGATTGGTATATACAAAGCGTTTGTTGACTCCAGGAGCTCACGCATGATGTGGGAAGTCCTGAGGGCTTCGACTGATTTCTTTTGTTCAGCATTTCCAGATGTAGCCAGTAAATACCACATCACGAATGAAAGTATTTTATCTCATTCCTTCATATAGATCTTGTGCTCAGATGGGTATTTTTCTTTTGTGCACTCTTTCGTGCTGTTAGATAAGAACATAAACACAGGTTCCACGGGTGACACTGGTAATAGAACTGGATTGTTGACTAAGCTTTCATTCAAAGATTTTAATATCCTGGAAAATCTGAGATATATCCCTTTGAAGGTTTGGTATTTTAAACAAAGCGTATGAGATACTGAACCTTAAGATCCACTATCTTTAAGAGCTGGATACACTAAAAAGGTAGTATAGATAATTTCGGTTGAGAAATACATGAGTTAAGCACTTAAGAGAATTCTTGCCCAAGCCTCTCACGGTAGCTCAGATAGCTCAGTTTAGGGAACAAAGTCAAGAGAAAGCAGTACCCAGTAAAAATGCCAAAGCTAACTTGAAAGGACATGTGCCCTAAACATTCACACAGTTCTGTGCGGCGTTTAGAGGTTTCCTTCGTACTCATCTCAAATGATCTTCAGAAGATCACTTGTGTCTCCCCAAGTCACAGGTAATAAAGCCATCTGTCACAACGCCTGTCCCAGACCCCCTGGCGGGTGGATTCTGAGTCACGAGGAGCAGAAAATTGTCTGTACTCATTTCTCAGCGTTGAAGCCAGACCACGCAAAAGCCAGGGGTAGGCTAAGCTACAACTGCAAACTTCGGCTTCTCATGCACGTCCCAGCGCCCATGTTATGCTGCTGGGTACTATCACAAACACTAAACGTTCCTGTACATGTGCCACTTATATAACTCGATGCAGATCGCTGTGAAGAGCCTCTGCGTAGAGTCTAAGATCTGACCCTACAGCTGCTGCAGCCGTCGCTGATAGGACAGCAGCACTATAGGTTGCAATCAGCCACCGTTGCTGTAGTCCAGAGAAATCAAAACTCCCCTTTCTTAGAGAATGGCCAGATGTAAGAGCTGAATAGCAGCAACAGAGGTTACTGGCAGCAAAGCGCCTGTAAAACTCCATCTCCTCCAAAGAAGAGGTACAATACCCACAGCCCCACGAACCTGCTCTTCTGTGCGATGATTATGAAATGCAGGAATACCTTCTAGTTTACTCAGACGAGAGAAAAATGCAGAGGAGGAGAATACTGTTGTGATTTCTGCCCTTTTTTTCCTAAGCTTTTCTGTACAATCTAGCCATACTTTAAGCATTAGGTGTAAGGATTGCTATTTCAAACAGCCCCAGCACATCTACCGCCCTGCCCTGCGAGTGGCCACAGCAGGAATTAAGAGCAACTGGGGTACAGTTTAGCAAACCAGACAGTGCATGGGGTAGGAGGCTGTTTTTTCCTCTCTGTGACTTGGTGGACAAGGGAAGATTTATACATGTGTTTCTCAAAAGCAGGAACAGAACTCACCCAAAGTTCTGCTCCACATTTGTGGTCAAGACACGGATCAGACAGCTTAACTGGAGAATTTTAAGCAAACATTTCTGTTCCTCTGACACGGCACTGTCCTGCCCTGATCCTTTCAGACTTCTTTGCCTCAGGCTAAGGAATCCCCGAGCTCTGACCTCGTGATGAGGACAGCCACATGTGCTTCCTTCCACTCCTGTGGCTGGCTGCAATACAGGAGCTGCTGCTTGCCTCCAGCCTGCAGATAACAGCAAGGTGGGATGCTGCTATGGGACAACCCGTCTGCTCGTGGCTTTCCTCTCTTCTTCCCCATATCAGACACCTGCCTGCACTGCCAGCTGCCAGCACCCTGCTGAAAGACACTTCTCTTCCCTTCAGTGTGAACTTCCAGACTCAGTCCCTGACAGTCTCCCGGTCAGCGTGCACATCCTTCACAGGTGCTCCATCACCCTCCATAGCCAAACCATCTTCTCCCCCTTTCTCCAGGTGAGTCCCTTGGAGCCTTTCCTTCCCAATCACCTGCTCCAGTCACACTCCTCCAAGTCAAACTCCCAACAAACTGGGCCCATTTCCTCCCGTGCTACAACCAGCACCCCTGGTTTCAGAGAACCATAGAATTATAGGCTCATTAAGGTTGGAAAAGACCTCTAAGATAACCAAGTCCAACCATCAGTGCATCACCACCATGCTCGCTGAACCGTGTCCCATGTTTCCCCTGCCCATAGCTCACTCTCTGTCTTTCCAACCTTGTCCCAGTCTCAGCTGGTCCTTAACCTATCTGCCTCGGCTCATCGGAGCCTCCAAGCCCAGAGCCTACTGTGGTCCATCAGCCACCCCATCCCACCACATCCTGCCTTAGCTTTGTGGATTGATTTCTAATTTCCCCTTTTCCCAGACAGATTGCTCTGGCTCATCCTGCTGCTGCCTTCTCACCGGCCCCAAGTCCCAGGGCTCCCATCCAGCAAACCTTTCTCCCCTTCAGCTATACAGCTCCGCACCCCTTAATGATCAGGAAAAGGTCACTCCCACTCTCCGTTCCCCAGCCAAATCTGCTTCCCTTGCAGACCCAGACATGTCCTATTTATGCAAGATTTATAGCCTGCGCATCGTCTCTGACAGGACTCTTGCACAGCTTCCCGACACACATCCATGCCTGCTTGGTGCTTGCCATTCTTCTCCCAGCCCCTGGAGACTTTTCTCCTAACAATTCTCTCGCTTAAGGACTCTCATTAGCAATGAGCTTTCTACATCCTTCACTTGTCATATCAACATTGCTACTGAAGTCTCTCGGTGGGATTTAAATACAGGCATTCAAGCATACGTATTTAGCAGATGTTATTCCTTTACAATGCTGCCTTTGGGAAAGATAAAGTTACAGAGAGCACAGCAACATGGACACAGCTGGAGAAGCAGCGAGTGCCCCAGCTCCCCTTCCCTCTCAGCTCTGAGCCAGGGACATGTGCTCCCTCTCAGCGAGAAACAGTGTTTCAGGCTGACAGTGCTAAGGTCTGTGAATCTATCAGTTGCTAAATCCACCTTCCGAGACAAAGAGCAGTAGTCTGATCACTGTCTCAAAGGGAAAATGCATGCTCAGCCAAAACTGCTTGTTTCTTTGCTCTCCCTCCCAAAAGAAGCCCCTAAGAAAGAAGACTTGTTTCTGCAGCCGGAAAAAAAACACAAACACAAGTACAAAGCAACGTGCAGAACAGACAACAGCAGGAAGGATGCTTGTTTTCTCCCCCTCCCAATCCCTCCCTGCTGTGGCACCGCTCAGGCTGCATTTAACGTAACGCTAAGCCCGGTCCTCACTTCATCGACAGCCAGCATTCTCTCTTGCTGAGCACACAGGCACCTACCTGGGATGGATGTCCACAAGCAGTACCAGGGTCTGCATAGTGATCACGTCAATCCGCTTACAGTGGAACCGTGCCACCTTCAGCACTTTGAGATAAGTGAAACAGAGGACTATAAGGGAGAGGAGGAAGCTGAGGGTGTGAAAGACCCCAGTGAAAATCACAAACTGCGTCCTATCCTCTGGTCTCTTGTTGTAAAGGGTGCAGGAGGCATAGAGGTGATGGAAACCCACCCAGGAGAGAGACGCTGCCACTATGGGGAACGACACGGAGTGTAACCACGTGTAGCTCAGGATGAGAGCAGCATCTCTGTACCTCATTTTGGAGTGGTAACTTAGAGGGAAGACCACGGCAATCCACCTGTCAATGCTCAACGCTGCCATGCTCAACATGGAGTTCGTGGTGAGGAAAGTCTCCAGGAAGCCCACAACGTGGCAGATCTGATCTCCTCCCGGTTGCCTCTTGTAAATGATGCCAGCCAAGGTCAGGGGCATGCTGGAGACGGTCATCAACAGGTTGCAGAAGGTGAGGTTGAGGATGAACAATCCCGGGACCTGCTTGCGGATGTCAGCGCTGTACAAGAAGCACATCAGCACCAGCACGTTGGCCAGCAGGGCCACGAGCATCAGCACCACCACCACGAAAGCCAGGATCACCTCCCAGATGCTCATGGTGCATCCAGTCACAGGAGGGACATCTCCAAGTGTCCGAGGACCATGGCGCGAGGCGCTCTCCCCTCGCCCTCCTTCCCAGCCTGCTCACACTCTCGCATGCCCTCCGTATTTTTAGAAGAGCTGCCGTTTTTTTTTTCTCCAACCTCCCCCTCCTTGCTGCTCCTTTCCACGTCAACGCTCTCCGAGACGTGCACAAAAGCACTGGGAATGCCCATCAAACTGCGAGGAGGGCTTTAAAAATATCAGCAGGACTGAACCACTGTCTCCATTCGGTCCATCCGAAGGCGAGCAGGTTATACTGAGAAACTGCACCCCTGCGATCCCTAATTATCAGCCCAAAGCTTGCAAGCAATTCACTGAGCGAATAGCACTCTCTTTCTCTCTCGCTTTCTCTCTCTCTTGCTCTCCCCTCCCCTCTCTTCCAACCCTCACTCCCTTCCAGGCTGAATGTAACCTGCTTTTTATGATCACAGATAAAAACCCCATTAATGGATTAAAGCATGCACACTGCTGGTGATTCGCAAATGTGATTATGTCATCCCCACTCCACAACCCCTCCCCTTCTCCTTGCAATTGTGACCAGACTTTCCTCAAGAGAAATCCCAAGCTTTTATTTAATTGATTTAGCCATTAATTTGCAAACAGCCATGTAACCGAATTCCTGCACCACATTGCGTTTCCTGCATTTCAGTGCATCACTTTCACAGTTGCTGCCTGCTCTCTGCTAGGGCAGGGGAATTCTTTTCTGTGCTCAGAAAGATGGGGAAATGGATGTATTCTGCCACTTCTCTGAAGCTGTCATTAGGCTACCAGAACAATTTAGAGTCCTCTGCCTCCAACCACGATGTGTAGGAGGAAAACAATTGCCTTTCTTCTTCCTTTAAAAGTAGGGAAACCGGAACCCCAAGTGCCCCAGCGACTTGCCTGAGGTCACAGCGCAGGTGAGAGGCATAGGCAACCAGTCTCACCACTCGCCCCACTTTCACAGCCCATGTTTCCCCCAGTTACCCTTCCTTCTTGCAGGGTGAGCACCACAACCACGAAGGGGTTTGGCGGAAGCAAGCAGGGCTGAGTCTGCATTGCATTTAATCAGACGTTACGATTAAGTTTGTTTCAAAGGAAGGAGTGGGAACAGTTTTCCGATTGCCTTTGCCGTCACTTTAAAACCACTTTAACCGGGAATGCTAAAAGATTGCAAGCAATCAGGACAGCTTTCTCATCAAGGCAGCCAAGCTTTAATCCCAGAACAATGTGGAGGGAAAAGATAGCCCGCAGCAGCACAGTTATTGTGGCTTGGTAAGTGCCTCGGCACACGTGCGAGAACTGGATGCTGAGGTGGATTGTTCCTCTGTGCTTGCAGCAAGCACTTGCCAGAGCCGTGCACGCTTGATTTACGGCAGCTCTTCCTTGCAGATACTCACTTGCTCAGCAGCAGAGCTGACACCGCACACAGCGTCGGCACTTTGCACATTGTAGGAAGGCCCCTTTGCTTCCACTCAGCTATTCCTGCTGGCGATATTTTTTCTTAGACCAAGCTTTAAAAGGCTGACGGCAAAAGGAATTCACTTTTTTAAGTCAGAGAGTTGTCCTTAGAGGCATCCAATAAAGCAGACGGTTGTTTCCTGAGGTGTTGAACCCATAAGAAAACCCTGTGAGAGACCACTTCCAGTGACTGCTCTAAGGTCCCTGCTAAGGGACCCTTCTAAGAGGGTACGGGGACACTCTTAGGAGAGGTATGCTGAGGAGAGAAGGTGCAGATCTCGCTGCAGTGCAGCCCTAGAAAATGGGAGTTTCTTTGTTGGGTACCAGGGAAAAGCCCCGGCTGAGAACGTTGCCCTGGGATCAGCAGACAAAGCAGGGTGATGGTGCCAAGGGACTGGATCCGGCCTCAGGCTCAGCCATGAAAGAAAGGCACTGTGGCTCCCCAGGAAGGGAACACGAGAGCTGGGAGGTGCAAATGCTGAAAGCCTGGGAAGTTTGTGAAGACATGGTGAGGCATCCTGGGAGACTAGGGAGGATAGAGAAAAAAAGGAAGGGAAACCCAGGGAAACATGGGACAGGTGTAGGGCAGCAGGCCTCAAGCCTACTCCCACTGCTGCTGTAAGGTGACACGGATCGCTCCTTCCCACCCTCAGCCTCCTCCTAGGTCCTAAGCAGCCCTACATGGCCCCAGCCACGCAAATCGTTCAAGGCCCAGCAGCACTGGCTCTTGGTAATTTGGATGTTTATGTTGCCATGTTGCACACGAGGCCAGCTCTGCTGCATCTTGTCACTGGAGCAGTGACAGTGACATTGCCCCAGTGTGAAGGGGAGCCCTCCATCTCTGTATGGTGTCAGCTACTTCTTCTGAAACCTGACATCCCACTTCTCTCCACCCAAACCTTTTTCCCCCAAGGGTTTAATGTGGCACTGATAACGTTCCCATCAGTGTGGAAAAGCTACGTTCAAGCAGTAGATCCAGCTCATGCTTCAGTAATTACTAGCCAAAATGAATGGATCTTCCTAGTTCCACATTTCACAGTTTGCTGACTGTTTGGACTTTTCCTATCAAGTAATTTTTGTATAAATTTTGATGGGGATAAAGAAAAAGCTACGTTCCCTGTACTCATAAGAAAAATCTATCAGCTAAAAAAGGGCTTAAACCCACGGTCTAGTGAAAAAGCACTCTAAAATTTAGGGAAAGCTAAAGTTTTCTGTTGATGTCTGCCTTGAGTCTTGGTGCATTTGTCTAACTCCAAAGGCCCACATACTTTACATAACTGATTCCCTTGCTGGTAATCCCTGCAGTTGAGGATATTTATTGAGTGTTTCTGGATTTATTTATCTTGCATAGCTAAGTGAGCATGACGGATCCGACAAATAGCTTCATTTTATACAAATCAGAAGGAAAGAGTTTGCTGTGCATATTTTGCCATGGTAGAGGGGATGAAAGCTGTGCTTTGCACAGCTTGCCTGTGAGCTCCTCGCAGCAGGGCCTGCATGTTTTGTTTGTAATATTTCAATGACAGACTACATTATGAATTGGCAATCAGCACTACTAATAAATAACAGTGATCACCAGCGACCTCTGACAGTATTAGGTCTTGACTTGGAAAATCAGAACTCCTTTGACATTTGTTGCATTGCCAATCACATAAAACCACACAATACTTATTATATTTTCAAAGATTAAAAGCAGAGGTGGTTCTGTGAATCTATGGCCTGGCGGATGGGCCGATGACCAGGAGACCTGGGTCCTCGATGACCACGGGGACACCAGTTCACCACAGCTCTCACCCTTTTCCCCTGTCTATTTAGGTTGTAAATTCATGGGGATGAAGACATGAAGTTTGTACTGAATGAGGACCTGATCTTTGAGGGATCCCAAAGGCCTTATCTTAATCAAATAATGAAATTTATCCACAAATGACTTGTTCTAGAAGGGTTACACAAATCTCCTGCTATTTTTTTAAAACTACAGCTAAAGGATTAGTGGCCTACATACCACATGCATACCAAGCTACCTTGACTGAGATGTGATTTGTAATGATATTGTGCTAAACGGGAGGGATATTGCAACAATATGAAACTTCCCTAGATAAGAGGTTAATTTATCGCTCTGCATTTGGTAGTTTGTATTACATTTTTGTCTATATTTGGCAATGGACAAAAAAGCATGAAGCTGAGGAGATTGTCAGTGTTTAAGGGCTGACCTTTGGTTCAAAAGTTTTGTGACACACAGACGTAAGGTTTGTCTTTGCTGCAGCGTTCATCAAGGAAAAAGTTTTTTGTGCATGCTGCTCTACTGAGATTATGAAATAGCTACTTGGGATCAGCAGAATTTTTTGAAGATATATCTTATATATGTGGTATAAGAGATTATTTGATGACCCAACGAAAACATTTCAGCCACTCATTTCGTAGGAAACGAGTGTTTAAGGCTGAACGCCACCAAGAAAACTAACTGAAAATCTAACCTGAAGATGCATTTGAGAACTGACACATTTCCTTTGGACTGAGAGATGCAGCTGCCAACTTTCCTCTATCAAATTTTGGCATCTCAGTGTCATGCTTTCACTGCACTTTTTTCCCCTGTTGTCTAGCCTTCCTCCTTTGATCAACAGCATACAAAATTCTCAGGACTTTAATAACAAGAATACTGACACATGGATTAGTTTGTTTCTCCTCTGTCGCGGTCTTAGCCAGCTCTAAGACAGTCAATTTCCTCTGGGAAGCCCACATGCCTGCAGACAGCCCATGGGTATATGCTCTTCCCTCCATCAGCTTTTGCTTTTTGCTTCATTGCTGTTTGGAGAGTTTGTTCGTGAACTGCAGAGCTGATCCTTACGGATCCCTTCCTACTCAGGATGTTCTATGGTTCTATGAATTATTTCCTTTAGTAGTCAATTAAACCGACCTTGAGTAACAGCAGTATCTTTCCACTGATTATTTGAGGGTCAAGTGTCACACTGTAAAAAGCAAAATCTTATCCGTTTTCACACATACGAGCCAGAAAATGGCTCATGAAATCATCATTCGGCTGGATTGATGGTAGACGTTTCACTGACTTCAACAACCAGAATTTCGCCATATACGCATTGCACGGATAACGTAAGCAATGACTTGTGTAACATCTACACGCTTGTCGGGATGGCAGACAGACTTAATGAGGCAGCTCATTGTTCCGCTGAAAACGTCAAGCAGCAGACAACACTTTCCCCTCAGCATCCGCATTATCACGACTTTTGTGTCACCGTGCAGAAGGAGATGTAAGCCTCTGGTCAGAGGGCTTCTCACAGGCCACCACTTCGGGCAACAAGCAAGTGGAACCTTCATTTTCCTCACTTTGTGGCCGTGAATGTCACAGCAGCTACAACACTTCACCGAAGCCCTCCTAGTGAATTATTCATGCCCAGGTTGTCACTGTTAGTTTGCCTCACGGAATCAAAGAACCGTCAGGTCCCCAGGCAGATGGCTGATGCTTCTGGCGCTTCTGCCTGCCGGATGGATTTTTAAGGGCTGCAAGGGCAGCTAAGGAAATCAACTCAGCAGCAGCAGTGAGGCATGGGAGCCTTCAAGTCAGGTGGGAAGACGTGTGTAGGTGGGAGGCACTGCTCTCTTTATCTCCGGGCTGTTTCTGAGCAAGGTGAGAGCTTTCTTCCTGGGGACCAATTAGTGGATGAGCAGCTCAGTCACCTCCAGTTTGAGTGCAACTTCACCTCTCGGTGCTATTTCTGCAAATGTAAGATGTTAAATTACATGTTCCAGCACATTTTCGCAATTTATATTTTAGAATCACTCAATGACAATATCAGCAATGAGGCACATCTTGAGTCACGCTTCATACTGAGCTATATTAGTCCTGTTGGAACTGTATATATTTTCATAGGAAATGGTGTTCACCTAAAGGAGATAGTTTGTGGATGTACCAGCCTTATGCCTACAAAGACAACAAGGAGGCCTCAAATTAAAGCTCGGTCCATAGGGTTTCGGTGAACTTTCTAATTTTCAATTAATTACCTATGTTTGATTCATATTAAGAAAAACGAAAGCAAAGAGGACTTTTGTTTTCTGATTTTTTTTTCATTCTTAGCCTGTTTTTATGTCTTAACTTATTCCTCTTTCTTACGTGCAAATGAGAAAATTAATTTAATAGACATTTTGAAAAGCTCCATCAAACAAACGATCAAAATTTGGAATAGAATTAAAAGAATATATCCACAGTATTGCAACATTTAGAACAATATCAGAGAGGGGAACTAAATTTTTCTATCAATCGGCTCTTTCACCATTCATCACTTTGAATTCGTATCTCCAGCCTAAATCCCAGAACATATTTCTGGAAAGGCACATTTCCTGCCTCTGGAAACTGTTGAAATATGATCCAGGATGCTATATGCACTGAGTGACTGAGAATTGCCTTTGGAAAATTGGGAAAATGGGTCCCATGTCCTGATAACTAAGTGGTATTTTCATACCCGTGCTTTTCTAGACAGAATTGGTTCTCTTTACCCCATAGTTCTTCAAAATGCCAGAGCAGAAATCATTTTTGTCACACTTGCTCTTTTTAGACATGCAGTATTTCAATTTCCTCTTGTTTTAAACTGGGCCAGCTCCTTCTCACTCAGCAAAGACAAAAATAGAGGCTGGCAACAGAAGGCTTTAAAGACGATACGTAGATGGCAGTGCCTATTTCTACATCCAAAGTAAGCTGTGAGCACCCACTCTCAAAAACTTCCATTTATCCATTAACTCAGTATTTTCATTTCTTAGGATTGTTTCATTTTTCACTTGGCTATTCGAATCTATTCACTTCTTGGTCTGCAGGAAACGTTCATTATTACAAGTGTTACCTTGCAATTGAAATAAATGACTTACACATCTTGACGTTCTACCGAGCGGAGTGCCATTCCTGCTCTTTCTAACAGGTTCTGCATGGGAGGAGGTTAGCGTGCTTGCAGGGATCATCTAACCAGATCCATCTGCTTTATTAGGGAAGAATATTTGGATCCGTGCCTGGGGCTGGGCAGAAGAACTTGGGTTCAAAAATATTCGTGCATGATCGTAAGGATTTTTTTACATAGCCTTCTCCATTCCCCTCACTGTGATGGAACCAGGAATTCAGAGCTCATCTAATTGTGTTATCACCTGAAATCCTCCACCTCGTTGCCTAAGTATTTTGCTATATTGAGAAATTACTGTCATTTCAAATCGGGGGATGCAACATTCCATTCAAAGGTCTTTAAGAGACTAAAAGGCTCATGGTGAAACAACTGTTAAAGGCTTAAGTTATTTCCCCGTAACAGTAATTTCAGGTCTGTGATCCCTTCGGATTTGTGATACACTGATAATGTATTTATAAGGCTTTTTTCCCTTTTTTTTTCTGGAAGCTGTTCCACAGGCCCACTGTCTTTGAGGAATTTGAAATTGTAATTATTGTTTTAACTGGCTCGCCATGGTAATGAAGGAATGAAGCAACCTTTCCGATAAGCCCAGGCAGCCTTTTTAAAATAGCTAAGTTATTTCCAGGCCTGTCCTTTGTGAAGCAGTACTAATGAGGTACAGCATGCTCCTGCTATCAGTTTAGCCTTTTCACTGTGAAATGCTATTAGCCTACAGGTTGTGGGGTAGAACCTGTAAACCTACGTCAGTACTTTGCAATCAAAAGCCATTTAACAGAATACATTAATATTAAAGACGGTGGATTGCTGTGTCAATTCCAAACCATCATTTGACCACCAGCCACAAGTAGGGCTCACATGAAATTACCACAGCGACAGCTCTGCTGGCATTTTATCTTTGCAATCAAGACAGACAGAGCCCTGGCCTCTGTTTAAAAAACATTTTTGCCTTCTCGTATCAAATTTTGAAGATCACAATAAACTGTATGAGCTGATTCTGCCGTCTTTTGTTGACACCAAGCAGGAGCTTATCTCCATAATATCCCAGATGTGGTGGTGTCACTGGTTGCTTTCTGAAGCTGTGAGCAAACACGGCATTCATTTTACTACATCCCAAGTGCAGTGGCTCTCCTCAGTCCCAGAACAAAGCATGCTCCAGCAAAAATACAAGTATAAATAAAAAAAAACACAATACAAAAAAAAATAAATACAAACACAAAACCAGTTGGTGAGCAACTGAGCTGATCAGTGGGGGCACTGCAGGGGCAGCAGGTGCTGCTGACCTACAGGAGCTCACAGGGCACCGGTGAAGTCAGAAGGCTCTGTTGGACTGATGGTTTAGTTAAGCAAAATGAAAACGTGGGGTCTTTTCTTTTCTTTTTTCTTTTTTTTTTTATTTCATTGAGCTTGTATCATTTACGTGCCCAGTAAATAAAAGATACTGCTGTTGACTGATAATATCTTAGATTCCTTAGAAGACCTCTTCAAAATTGCATAATGGTGAAAGAAGCTTTTAATGTATTCGTGTTTTTTGAAACACAAATGTGTGTAGCAGAAATGCTGAGTCACAGCCCAAAGCAGTGATGGAGCACCTGGTGGGAAGGCAGGGCCAACCCAGGGGAACTCAGGTGCACGCAATGTAGCTGAGTGACCGGAAGGTCTGGAGCCAGGGTCCACCCCTTCCCAGATCTCATTTAAGGGTTGGCATTTTGTTGGAGGTCCCTGTATACCTGAGGTCTTCTGAAGGTAGGTTGCTTCTTTTCTTTATTTCTGCACTTGTGGCTGTTACATCTGAGCAAATCCTTGCTTCCTGCAGTCTAGGATCTTGCTGATCTGCTGTGCTTTCCATCATGTTACGCTTGGTGAGCCAGGTGGGTGTAACAGCTGTGTGCTTTTTAGGATGGATTGTCTTAAAAAGATGATATGTTTGTTGGTCACCAGGGCCCCAAAAATCCCAAAGGAGGAATTCCTGCAGGAAATCCTGGGTTCCCTGTGGCTGAGCGCTGTATAGGTTATTGATGATGGTTTATGGGCTGGTTTGGCCCAGTTCCATGTCTAGTGTGGTAGGGGGGACTCACAGCCCCATGCCCTGGGAAGGGGGAAAAGGGTTGAGAGATGGGCCTAAAAACAAAATGGTGGCAACAATCTGACAAGAAACAAACTAGTTTACTAAGATGTTGGAATGCAAGATAACACACTATAATATGATGTAATACAATCTCAGTAGAATTGAAGTAATAAATCAAGTAGAATGAGAGAGTGTCCGAAAAACTGAAGGCCTTACTGTAATGCTGAGGTGAGACGATCCAGGGAGCTCACACAATGCTGGGGTCAAAAAAGGGAGGGAAAGTGTTTAGTATTTATCTTTCCCCCTGTGTGGGAAACAGAAGCACACTTAATGTGTAGTCCTCTGGGGTATGTAGTATGTAGCTCTTCTTTCCTTTAGGGACAGGTACCCGAAACTCTCAGTGCAGTGCATGATGTTATGGTGTGGAATACCAATAACAAAAATCATAAAACCATGAAAGTGACATAGAAAAAAGTGCCGGTTTGGAAGCAGAGAATATGCACAGCTAAAATGTGGTAGTATCAGTTCTCTATCACCTTGGTGAAAAATCAACCGTGATTAGTTTTCCTCTCGTTATTAGAATACTGAGGTCTCTTTGTGTTGCCAAACTTGTTTCTTCATGATAAGTGGGGGCCACTACCTCCTGTTTAAGGAGGTTGATAGTGTCCTTCATTTTGCTCCTGGCATAAAATACATGGTTAAAAGTCCTCTGAAAAGCCATAATGCTTCAGTCAACTGTAACTCTGCCTTGTCATCTCCTTTATTCTTTTTTCAATGCGGAAAATATTTTAACTCGAAGAATGGAATAACAAGTGTTGGCTGCTTCCTTCTGTCTTTGTGTCTGTCAGCACGGTCCATCTGGGTTACTGATAGTGAAGGAAAACTTAATTAAAACTTGTACAGAGGGAGACTGAGCAAAGCAGGAGTCCAAGACAAGCAAGCCACTGATAGACCGATCTGGAAAGTACTCAGTTCACAGTAATACTGGGCAGCTGTAAGCAAAGAAACCGATTCTATTAGCTCTTACTGAGGACTTCTCTTGACCAGCCTTGGGAGTTCTGTTCCACAACAGGAAAAGCAAATTTAATCTATATCAATATTGAATACTTGTGTCTACTAGACAATGTATTTGGCCCTTTAACATACTCTTCTGAGAAAGGTTCAGAGGAGCAATGGGAAAAGAAACAAACCAGCTCCTCAAGAAGATTTAAGACTTGTGGAAGAAGCAAGTGAGGCAGAGGGCCCTGAAGTGTTCAGTTATATCCTTTATATCATAATATTCTAGGATACCTTTGACTTTTCTTATATTAAATTTCACCTGGTGGTTGAGAGTCTAGCTACAAAATCTAATTATATGGCAGAAAAGAAGAAAGTGATGAGGTTTTGTCTATGTCCTTAATCACTATTTGATTTTTATCAACTCCAGGCATAATAAACATTGCCTGCAATTATCTCCCACGCAGAAAGATTATTTCCTTTTGTCGTGAATACCTGTCATCCAGACCCCGGAGCACTGTGTGCTGTTATTACTTGGGGCTAAAGGAGCACCTGTGCTTTCTTGGCAAGCTCTGGGAAGGACGGTGCTTTAGCAGGATTCGTGTAAGAATTTCCTCTGCGTTCATGAGTATCTCATTGATCTGGTAGCTGTAAAGAAACAAAAATTAAAGGAGCTGCTGGCTGATCCCTTTCTTCTTCACCACTGAGAATCTTCCTCTCTTCAGCACAGCATCCACGAAAACTGCCTAAATGCAGAGAAATTAAGGTTCTCTTAAAACATATCCCGCATGGTATTACAAGCAGTGTTGCTGTTTTGGATTTCCAGCTATTACAGATTCCCCTCTCTGTATGCAATCCTCCACCTTTTCTTGATACCAGCTCTGTGAGGTCACAGAGGATTTTGAATTTGTTTACTCTGACCTTTCCTGCAAATTAGATGAGAGGAATCAAACAGAACTAAAAACTCTGATACTTTCCTTGTTTGTGTTTGTTGTTTTTTTTCCCCTCAGTAGACCCTTTTAGCATCTGACAATCTGTCTCTTCTTCAGGGTTATCTCAGGGGAAGGAAGAGGCATTACAGCAATCTATATTGGGAGAGCACACCGAAAATAAGAAATTCAATCCAATTAGTATAAACAGTGTGGGTTTTTTTTCCCCTCTGGAAAGCCTCTAACATACATTGGCAGGGCAGGGATTCAAGTGTCAGTGACTCCCTTCAGACAGATGACCCTTCAAAATGGCATTTCAGAGCTAGTGAGTGAACGGTGTGCTGTGTCCAGAGGATGCCTGCCCTCTGTTCTGCCTGCATCTTCCCAGCAAGGCGTTTTGCCTGCAGGGCTGCAGTGACAGATGCCACATGCTCTGGGGGGGGTGTGGAGGAGGTGGACAATGCATACAATGTTTCGAAGCACCTCTGATGGAGTCAGCCAGGAGAGATCAAGCGGTCCATAAAAGTGACACGTGGGTGGACACGCTGTCTGGATTTCGAAGTAGCTCTGGCCAGAAGTGATGCTATGGGCAAAGTTGGAGGTGAAAGAGGAATGTGTGCTTTATGATGCAGGAGTAATTCTGGCCTATAGCACTGGAGGACCTACTGCAAGACTATTTAAAGGCCTCATTTATGGTTTCAAGGAGGCCATTATAACACCGAAAACTCCCTGAAATATTAGTGTTGTAGCCATGCCCTGTTCTGGTCGTAGAACTACAGAATGGTTTGGGTTGGAAGGGACCTTTAAGATCAGCTAATTCCAACCCCCTGCTATAGGCAGAGGTACCTCCCTCTAGACCAGGTTTCTCACAGCCCCATCCACCTGGTCATGGCCCAGCTTGTCCTCAAGCAGGCTTCTGGGCTGCCTGAAGGACAGAGAACCTGTCCTGGGAGGAAGATACGGCATGTGCTTCAGGAAGGCCTGTGTATGATATGTACAGCATGTGTTTTAGTATTTTTAATCCACATGTCAGGTCAGAACATGTTTGGTTACAGCTGTCTGCTTAGCAGATAATGAAGTAAGGCACTGCTTTAAATCCTGTTTAATAATTCAAGAGCTCTGTGTGTGAGATCATGTGCAAGCAGCTATATTGGCATATATGCTGTGAATGACACAATGTTTCCGTTTGCCTACATATGCTTATAGATAAAGCTGCAGGTTACTCTTCAAATGCATGTTTGTATGCGAGCATGTAAGAATCTGCCTATCTTAGGAGTGAGGAAATGCTGCTGTGGCAAGTGAAGGCAGTGACAAAGCAATGTTATTGCAAACTTGTGCTCATTATCAATGAACAGTTTGCTTGGTGTAATAAACTGGCAGTGCAATTCCAGAGCAACCCCCTCCCTCAGCAGCAGGGACACCCAAGCCACGTGTTCTGAGGGTTCCCAATGAAGGATAAAAGTTCAGATTGATTAGCTGAGTCACGATTCAGCTAAAATCAATATTTTTAGTTTAAAGTACTGTTGGGGATTGTTTCTTTATAAGCCTCACAGGCGGAGGGTTGTGCTGCTGAATCTCCGCTTTGAAGTAACTTTCTCTGACATGACATGCATCACTGAAAATATGAGTTTGTAATGAAAGTGATGGCACAATGCTGTAGTGCTGCAAACACAAACCTGCAGTGACAGTATCTCGTAGTTCTGCTCTGATTTTTACATGTTCGTTCTTCAGAAGTGATCCTGCCTTAGTGAGATCCCAGGAGGGCTTAACCCATACCTGATCTGAGCAACAATTCTGTGTCCTTTAGGTATTAAATAAAATGGTCTCATCCATGGTAGCAAAGAGAATGAAGCAGTGATTAAATCACCCCCTGAAGATGCTCTGGTATGGATGGTGTTCCTGGTTATAGCAGCAGCAAACCTTTGCTGTCTCTTCATGTGTTACAGCTCGGAACGGTGGTGACTCAGGGTGGTGAAGCACTGGAACAGGTTGTCCAAGTAAGTTGTGGATGCCCCATCCCTGGAGACATTCAAGGCCAGGCTGGATGTGGCTCTGGGCAGCCTGGCTGGTGGTTGACGACCCTGCACATAGCAGGGGGTTGAAACAAGATGGTCCTTTTCAACCCAGGCCGTTCTGTGAAGCGTAGAGGCTCTATCTCTCAGCTATCCGCAGAGATCCTGCAATGGGGAAGGCAGAAAAAAATAGCCTTTCCCCTCGTTTGCTAAGCTAAAAACAGGCAAACTGCTTTTGCAGCTCTTGGTATTTGTATTCTTTTGCGTTCTCCTTAGATTCCTTTAATTCCTGACAGAAATAAAGCTGTTGCTTTCCTAAGCACAGTGATGACCCTCATTTCTCAGATCTCTTAGTTGAGTACACTAGACAGGCAGACAGGTAGACAGACAGACAGATATAATATCCAGCAATATTCCAGGATATTACCTTTATCCACTAAAGGATAGGATTGCTTGCTGTGAGACTTTATTAAGTGCTACGTCAGATCATTCTCACCGTGGGAAGCTGTATCACATAGCAGATGAAAAAAGTGCAGAGCCTGCAATAAATATTCTAAGAGGCGATGCATTATCCAAACTGAACTTAAAATCCTCTGAGAGATTCTGGGAGCACTGAGCTGTGTCTCGTTATTAATTTTTTTTCATTGCCCCATTGCAAGGTGCTCTGTTGTGCACGTAGAAAGCCAAGGATGCGTTGTGTGTTGTCTGATAATGATTTTCAGATTAGCAGGGAATGTATCATTTCAAAACCTCCTAAATTAGTTCTTCCACATTAGCGACAAGACAAATGAAGTAAAGCATTGCTTGTCTGTGTGTTGAAGGAGCATGAATTCCTAGAGAGACTGTTTATGGGAGCGCCCAGAGATATAGGGTCCAGGCTTTGAAAGCCGTATCTTACAGAAGGAACGGTCTGCTCAGACTTCCAGCCCCCCTAGGAAAATGCATTCTACCATCAGTTTGAGTCACTTAGGATCTACCCTGACTGCAGCTTTAGAATGGCCCTACTGATCTGCCACTGGCTCTGCTGGAGGAAGATGCTTTAAATTATAGCCATCATTAGTAAGTTCTCCTTCAGCAATTTACTCAGGTTCAAGTGTCTGAGCAGATTGTTTATTACTGTTTTGTAAACAAGAACAGTATCCTTACTTAATCTCCTGCAGTAGTATTCCCTTCTACTTTGCTGCATCTCCCGTCTATATCGCCGCATCTGTTAGACCGGTGTGTTTTGTTTCCAGCATTATTTACTCCTCTGATATAACATAAGATAGATAAATGGAGTATGATGTTTTCAAAAAGGGTCTGAAAAATTATGGCTTCCGTGTTAGGTTTGGTTTGTTTGGTTTTTTTTTTCCCCCCAAAGAAAAATCTCATAGGTGAGAAAGACATGACAAGAAAAATAGCTTTTCTGACCAATGCAGTAAAGAAGCTGTTCAGGAACAGTTAATTCTCCCCCCAAAAAAAACCATTTCTTGAGCGATTCTGGTAAGATTAGGGAGGAAAGACTTAGTTGTGTGTCTTGCTGCTCTTGCAGCGTGGGCTAGAGCTGTCAAGACACGAGTTTACCAGGTTTGGGATATTTTAGGTAGTCTTTCTTTGGCAATTAGTATTATTCCTTATTTGTGTTACTTCTGTCCTCTGTTCATTCATTTTAGACTTCCATCCCTATGACAGATGGAATTTAAGGCCCAATCCTAATGTTGGCAAGGTCAGTAGGAGACTTACTGAAAGACTAGTGGAAAGAATTTAAAGGGTTTTAATGAGGAAAATATTCCCAAGAAGGGAAAAAATAAATGGGCTCAGCTGCCTTCCTGTATGAGGAAAGGCTGCTTCAGAGTACTTCTAGAACTGGGAGAGCATGGATTAAGTTATGGAAGATAAACATACAGAACGGTCATGTGTTTATACCGAAAATGTGAAACAAGAAACCCAACCCAGCAAAATCGTTCATGATAAAAAGGCTGAAAACCCACAATTGATGCCAACAGTAAAAGAGATGCTAACAGTTCAGCTTTATTTCACTGTGTGGTGGTCTCTGTCATGCACTGACAACTTATGGCACACGATCTCTGCGACAATCAAGGCTTCTTGCTAAACACAAAGCATAAACAAGTCTGGTTAGAGCTAGGAGCCTGAGAGAGCACCAATGGATTCAAGGATGAGCATCTTGTGGCCTTTCATAGTAGTAGTCACCAAGAAATACATGATCCTGGTCATCTAAAAGCAGATAAACCAGCACATGGACTACTCAGTTCTGCCCAGAAACACAAAACTGGCTTGTTGTGGAATGGTCTGAGGCGTGACTGACTGGGAACAAACCAACTGCAGGGAAAGCAGTTTGGAAGCCATATAAAAGATCTGCTTACAGGTGACAGGTGGGGTCTCTGCTAAGCTGTAAAAGCCTGAAATATTAAGAGGATCTCACGCTTTCCAGAGCTGTGGAGAAGCTTCTCTGCACTGGACTCTGGCACCACAATCATGTCTGCATCTTTTCCTATCAGAACTGAGGAGAAAGACAAATGTCAACTAGTCCAAAGTGCCAGACTGAAAGCATTCTCCGGCTTCCAACATGTCTTCCCCAGCAAAGCGTCTGCGAGCCTGAAGGGTTTTCTTCTATCAGTTTTTTTTCTTTACTTGCTCATAATTGAAAATTCTCAACAAGTGTCTGTGAAGGTTCCTCCCAGACTTTTTGTTTTCCAGGGGAAAAGTATGAGTATGTGTCTCAGCTTGCATCTCTCTGCTCCTCGCTATCAGCAGTGCATGGTGTACCTGCTCAAAATAATTATTACACTCTACCTTGTGCATGGAGTGACTGAAACGCCCCATCCCCTTCAAGCAGCCTTCCTCCTTCCTGCCCGTTTTCAGCCACGTGAAGCCACGCTAAATGAAGATTAATCTGACTCAGTGAGCTCACACGGTAGGATGCGATGATTTCCTTCTGACTAACTGCAGTCCCAATGACCAATTGACACAGCACGGTTGTTCAGCTGGGGGTGAGCTTTGATTTCTGCTCTTTTTGAGGGACGTGGTTGCTGGCTGCTTGTGGCCCACATTGCCCTATGTGCCCTATGTCTTAAGTGTATTCAAGGATACAAGGACCAACCTGAAATAGGAGGTTAGGATGAGACCCCTTCTAAAACTTGAACTGCTTGTTACCACAAGAAAAGCTCATTATTTCTGTCTTCTGATAAATACGGCTTTACAGAGTTGAGAACAGAAGTGGTTGTGTTCTCATGCATCTTCAAAAGCTAAGATGATATAGTCATGTACTTCTGTAGCGCTCTAGTTGTTACAAACTCAGTTTCTGTTCATATTTACGGACAATCTGCAGTTACCTCTTAAACAGAAGGAGCTGTATGTTTGCGTGGCCCTTCTTGTTCTAGTCATAGATTTAAGTGCAATGCAAAGATGGTTCTGGCTGAACACGTTCAAGCTCTAGAGCTTTTAAGTTTAATTACAAATATGTATTTTACTCAGCTACTTATCTGAAATTTATCAGCCTTGAGATACTCTGTAGCTGAGGTAATCATGCAATATTTAAACTGTGTAGGCACAGACTGTCGTTAGAATTTAATACGAGTGGTATTTCAAAGAGAATTCGGATAAGGGCTGATACACAACAAATTGGTTTGTGCAACGTAGGCATGCGAGGAAAGTTTTCCAGTTCTGCAGAATAAAACAGGTGTAGAAAGGTGCGGTGAAGGGTTCAGAATAGGTCAGAAGCTCCTACTATCAACTCCAGCATAGCAAGGGCACAGCAGACAGACTGGTGTACAATCTGGTAGGTTGTTTTTATCCACAAGGCAGAGCAATTGGTCTCCTTCTCGTGAGTGCACCCCTTCCTTGTGGCAACCGTGACCTGTGCAGAAGATGCAAGTAGATGTTGCTCTGTGTTTTAATATGTTTTATTTCCTCGGCCTGAAGAGGAGAAAGCGCAGTGATATCAGCTTGGTGTCTGTGAACCACAACAAGCCCAGGGGAACAGCACTCAGGCACACGGACTTAGGCAATGCCCAAACCTTTTGCTTCTCTGTTAAAAAGTCAAAGCCTGATGTTCTGCCATATCCATGCTCTTTTAAGCTTTCCATTCTGCAAAGCACTCAGCTCGCTGACTTTTCAGCCCAGCTCAGTGAAGAAAACATCACTCTTTCCACAGGGTGGAAAAGAGATGGGGGAAAAAAATTTTATGCTAAACCTAATTGGCAGCGGGGAGCAAGATCAGATTTACGAAAAAAAATAAAATTATGTATGGCAACCCTTCCTGCTCTGTTGACAGGAAAGTTTAAAAAACAAACAAACAAAAAACAATGCTGCTGGATTACTTACGTCCCAAACTCCTGGCCTTCTTAATGGCAGTGACACAGATACTGGGGCCTTGAGGAGCTGGGATCCTTCTGCTATTTAAAGAGCATGGATCAGGAAAAACTTCTTTACAGAAAGGGTTGTTAAGCACTGGGATAGGCTCCCCAAGGAGGTGGTTGAGTCACCATCCCTGGATGTGTTTAAAAATTGTTTGGATGTGGTGCTCAGGGATGTGATTTAGCGGAGGGCTGTTAGAGTTAGGGTTGGATGGTCAGGTTGTGGTTGGACTCGAAGATCTTGAAAGTCTTGTCCAACCTGATCGATTCTATGATTCTATGAGCATTGTGCAGCTGCATTTTCCAGTCTCTTTGGTTAATGAGAGGATTTCTAATGACAGCATCTCTGCAGTCTGTCAAACCTCGCTGCACTGCTATCCCATACGGGAAAACACAATCAAATGTATTGAAAGCAATTAAGTTGGCTTTTAGAAGTACGATAAGAAATCATTGGCAATTAGAGCCTGGGGAATTTTTCACGTGGAGAAGAAGCGGTGAGTTTTGTTTTTCTGTAAGCTCACTGAAATTTTGCTAAGACCTTACATATCACAGTGCTCTAGGAGAGTTCAGCTGCAATGTTCTGTTAAATGCTCAAAAACCAACATGAAAATGATAATTGGAAATAGGAATGTGTTTGTTTTCGTAACAGAACTCTGAAAACATCACCCTCTCTCTCCCCCTCAGTTTTGTGTGACATGTTTCACTTCTAATAAAATACATGGGTTTCCACCAAACCCTATCAAGAAAATAATTTTGCAGTGAGCTGACGTTGGTTGTTATCCTACACCTTGCCACGTTTTGTTAACTTGGCTTTTGACAGATGGCTTTTAATGAATAATTACACAGTAATGAAGAAAATATCTTGCTCTTATCTAAAGCTTTATGCAGATTTACTAATCAATTTAGACACTGTATCTCATTTGCTTACGGTACATCTCCCGCTTGGAGTATAATTATCCAACTTTGTGTCTGCGTTTAACTGCCTAAATTGAAAGAAATGAAAGTGGGTAGAAGTAAGTAATTGTCAGTGTTACCCACCAGCTTGTATTGAAGGCTTCATCAGCACTGAACTGATGAGTTCCAAGTATTTCAGGCTTTTACAGATATTGAAGAATATTATTTGTGAATGTTTTCATCTTCTGTGGATACATCATCGCATTGTACGTAATCTGCACCATGCAGTAAAGATCTCTTGAAACGTGAAGTTATACCTGAAGTATCACTATCTGTTTTTTTTTTTTTTTTTGCTACAGCACTGTAGTAAATGGAAGGAAAAAAGAGACTTTCAACTCTCTTCGAAGCGTGACGCACACTACCGCGCAGCACTGTGTACTTATTAAGATGATGAATCTGGTCCAACTGCCCCTCGAGCCCGTGGAAAGCATCGCTGAGCCCTTGATGTGCACCCTGATGGGCTTCCTGAATTTGGGACAACTCACCACCAACTCTCAATTTCTTCCTTCTGTCAAGAGCCTCTCAGTCCTCTCATAACTCTTCTGTTCCTTTGCTTGGGTCTCCCATAGTACTTTCATGCATTCCTATTCATGGCTGAGCTTCCAACTTGTAAATCAGAACCAGCAAATCCCAAAAATACTGTGTTTACCACAGAGCTCTCCACAAAGCAGAGTCCCAAATTAGCCACACTAATGGCATCTAAAGGTTTGCTGCTGATGAAGCAGTAGCAAGACCCAACAGTAGCGTGATCAGCTGCAAGCGATGCTGATTTTACGGGGCTCTCCAGAATGATGGGATTTTGCAGTCCTTGCGTGGCTTTTTTGTCTCCTCTTCTGTCACTGATTATTTTCCATTCTTCTCAGCTTTTTCCCTTTCTTTTAAATGAGCTCCTATAAAGAACCCTGTTTTGCTTGGGTTTGCGTGCAGGGGGAAGCCTCTTATTTAAAAGCAGTCTCCCTGGGGCACTGCCTGGTGTCATTTTATTTTTTCTTTATTTTGCTTATTTGAGGCTTCTATGCTCTGGAAGATTGTGATGTGGAAGCTTTTAGATCCAGCACAACTCATCTTAAACACCCTTAGGGTCTGGCATTTTGTATATGCTCTCCAGGTATTCATCATCCCTAGAAGCAAGCTGCAGAAGAATTTAGGGCTAGAAACTAGGTCATTTCAGTGAAGTATGCAGAAATTTTAGGCTGATGAGTGCTATTACAGTGCCTAATTTTTTCTAATACTTGAGGTGGTTTGGAAGAGCTGAAGGTTGGCAGCTCTTTTTTTTAAAAGCTTTATTGTGGCTGATCTGATGGATGGTTAGAATAGAAGTTTTATCTACTCAGTGTTTTTTGTTTGCTTTTTTTTCACCAGTTTTTATGAAAATAATGAAGAAAAAGAGCACGCACTGCTGCTGTCCTAAGGTGCATTGCTGATATTCTACCTTACATCAAAGGGTGCTCTTAAAAGGCCATTTAGCACATCTGATAGGTTGAGCTGAACAAATGTCTTTACCAAGAAACCCAGCCAACCCCAATCCTGTGTACAAACAGCCATAATCCTGCTCCTTGCTTACAATGAGCATTAGAAAAAAGAACTCCTTCCACACTCAGAAGAGCAATTGCCTCTTGTTGTCTCCACGTACAGCGGCGTAAATCCTGAGAAAACCTGCTAAAGCTTATAGTATAGGTATGAAACAGAACTGAGGTCAGCATCTTTGTAACAGGGTATTCCCAAGAAGTGGTGTTAGGAAAACTCTGCCTTGCACGCTTCATTCTGTGCTCTGCTATAATGTAATAAGCCAGAGCAAAGGACAACTCTTTTGTACCATCAAATACGATAACTGGTACAATCAAAATGCATGCAATATATGATGTGCTGAGCAGAAATACCTGGTTGTTTTTTTGTTTTGTTTTTTTTTACTTATTAGCTTCTACCTGTGCCTGAAAACATGCGAGGGGGAAACCTGGACAGGAAGGCAGAGGCCCAGATTGATTCGGACAGGTTCCAGTACAGAAACTTGCAGGAGGAATGGTAATTGCAAGTGGTAAATCCCCTGACCGCCTGTTGCTCCAGCTGCCCTTTAGGTGACAAGTCACTGCAAGGAGGAGATGTATTGGTGGCATTTGGCCCGTGGGGAGCAACTTGTGGAAACTGGAAAATGTCAACCGGTGCTAAGAATCTGTTAACCCTTCTGTGGGTGGGAGGACAGCTAATCACTGATGGAAAGCAGGGAACATCTTACTAAAGATTTTGAAGGTTTGCTGAGGGTCCTTCTGCCAGACCCAGAGCCTTCCCTGCTGGTGTGTGGGCACGCCAGTGATGTGACCCTGCTGGCATGGGGCAGACCCAGCCCCTGGCAGGGCACACACTTGAGCTTTGCATTTGGCTGCCAGCACTAGCACAGAAAAGCCCTGACAGTGTGGGAATAGGCATGTTTCACCTGGTATATCAGCCCCCAGGCATGCTCATCCCAAGTTCAATGCTTCATTAGCGATACCCCAGCTAGAGCTTAGCGCTGTTATCCCTGCCCATCCCTGGGTACCGCCCCTGGGGCGCTGTCTTGCGCACTTTATGGCAAAGCACCCGAGATCTGCGAGTCTGCAGTGGGATGAGCTCTGAAAAAGTCAAGGGAATGGAGCAGAAAGTTTGGAGTAGTGCGTTAGTCAGCTCTGAGGTAGGCTGCACTGCGTTAAATCCAGGGCAGGAACTTCAGCACAAGGCTGATTTTTGTTCCCTAGCTGCTCTTATTTGCAAACATTCTACACAGACAGGCTACTATTGTAAAGCTTTCCATAATAACTTCATCATACACGCTACAGGAGAGTGAGATGGCCCAAAGATGCAGTGAATCATTTCATCTTAGCAGCAAGCATTACGAAGTCTGTACAACAATATGGAGTATTACTATGCTGCTGTCTGTCGTGGGCTTGATCCAGGATGAGATCTTTTGGGAAATCATGCTAATGGTGAGGTAGCTGCTGAGTTAGATGAAAGGCTTGCTGCTGGCTGCCGCGAAGAGCTCGGGAAATCAGACACAAATCCTGCTGAAATGGATTTGGGGTGTCTTAAGCCCCAGTGCTATTCCCAGTGTAGGTAAAGAGAGTGATGATAGATTTCTACGCTTGAAATGTGCCTTCAATTTGAGGTTGGTCTCACCGCAGTTCTACTGAAAAACCCCACGGGGATGAGCTCTGCGGGCACCGCTGCTGATGCTGATAATCCATGGGTGGTCCTCAGCTTCACATCGTGCAGAGAGAGCACTTCTGGATGGTAAGGACATTGGAGATAGCACCATCTCTCCTCGATTCACCCAGCCCTGTAGTTGGGGAGATTAACATCACAAAGATTATGAAGGAGGGCCTCTCCTGGGGCCGCTGGCAGCAGTGTGGGGCGTGTGGGAGGGCAGCAGATCTCTCTGGGGCGCAGAATGGAGACAGCCACGAGGGCCTGCAATAGCACGGGGACTTCGTTTTGGGCACTGGCATTGCTGCCGTAGTTGGAAATTGTACCGATGGGAAAAGTAAAACCGGTGATCTTTTGCAAGGAGCAGCCTCTCGCCGAGTTACCAAGGAAATGCCAACACCCTGGGAATCAGCGTGGCAGCGAGACATTGCAGTGTGACACTCGTGGTCCCTTTCAACAGCAGCTGCCGATGTGCAGGGAAGAAAATAGCAGCAGTCTTGGCACCCCGCTGCCATGCCTTGCCCTCCCAGCCTCGTTGGCTGCTCAGGGAGGCCACGGAGATGCAGGGCTGTTTCCATTTCTTTGAGTAGCTATCGAATGAGTCGGGTTTACCGTGCTGAGAAAGACCATAAATAAAACCGAGAAGAAACTGAAACCAACTGAAGTGGGAATACAACCCGTATAAAAGCACGCGTATGTTTTGTAAATCCATTGCAGTGTTGAAGTTTATGGCAGCGCGGCAACGCTGTCAGGTCTTTAAGAATATGCTATGCCAGCTGTTTCAGGTCCGTGTCCCAGCATTATTATTTAATAAGCTCCCCCAGCCTGAGTACGCAGAAATAAATAAACCTCTAGGTTAAGTGCAAAAACAATTGCACTAAAAGGATGTGCTCTACTTGCTCTGCTCAGGTATCACTAGTAATAGAAGTATCCTAAAATGACTCAGACTGTAACGGGAGGGCTGAACGCCCGAGTGCACAGCACAGAAGAAAATACGGTCCTACAGACACTGAAATCGTGTCCCTTCACATTAGCTCGGGTAAGTAAGGGAATGACACGTATCCCCGCTACGTCCCGCCCAAGCAGCAGGGTTGTAATGGTATTTCTGCTCCTGTTTGCCTGGCTGTATTTGGGGAAGGCACGATCCACTTGGAAAAATAACCTCTGCACACAACATTTATTCTTCAGAAAACGTGCGTTTAACGAGCTCTGCTGGCTGCCCTCTGCTCTGGCAGCTTCAGGAAAGCCTCTCCGTGCCTTGTGCTCTGCTTCCCCAGCAGTCTGGGGATGCCATCCGCTCCTTCGCCTCTGCTGGCTGTTTTCCACTTATCTGCTTACTCTTTTCCATCCCAGTTGGCTCTGCGTAGCCTGGAGGGAGTGAACTAGATTCTCTTTCTGGGGCACCGTCAAAAGAAATGTTTACCAAATTGCAGGCAATCGCATCTGTGTAAATCTGGTGGCGGCACACGGGGGGATAGCAGCAGCCCACAGAGATGTCATGTTTCCTGCTAGCACGGGAAGGAAAACATAAAGCACCCCCACGCCAAGGCCAGGGCAGGCAGCACACGAGGCTTGCCGATAAACAACCCTTTCCGCCTGCTTGGAAAACAAAAGCATTTAAGCTGAGACCACTGGGAATTATTTATCCCAACGTATCATTTAAATTATGCTTTGAAACACTCTTCCTCTGAAACAGCCTTCCACCTTCCTCCATCAGCTGCAAATTACCAGCAGCCACCGTACCAAACAGAAGCTTGCAGCTCCTCGGATCGAACGTGTCAGTCAGAATATTAACATAATCAAATTAACGTGCATTTAGCATGCGTATTTCTTGAGGCAGAAGTGCTTCTTCCTGTTTCATAAGGCACCAAACTCACTCTCAGCCGTTAGTCTGTACCGACGGAAATAAAACCTTTCACCTTGACTTCCAAATGCAGTGTTCCAGACAAACTCTCATTTCGAGCAGGTGCCGCGCACAGCAACAGTGCACTCAAACGTCACGCCGTGCAGTGGCAGGCTGCATCGGTACTGCGGCACCGGTGTGCAACCGCTTCCTCTTTCCTTCCGTCACATCGAAGTGATTTTTTACATATGCGCTCACTAGATGTAATCAGAATTTTAATGACTTTGCCGTTGTAAAATGTTTGCCTCTTTCCTCCCAAATTTTAGGCCTCTGACCAGACAGATCCCACGCTGGCTCTCACCAATCTGCCCCCAAAATACCGTCAGTCTTCCCATCAGCAAACATTGGTTTGTTCTTCGAGTAAGCCCTCAAATAGATAAGGCGTCAAGACGTGACGCAGTTTACTGAAGCTCTGAGGTTGTGGATGCCCCATCCCTGGAGGCATTCAAGGCCAGGCTGGATGTGGCTCTGGGCAGCCTGACGTGGTGACCCTGCACGTAGCAGGGGGTTGGAACACGGAGATGAGCGTTGTGATCCTTTTCAACCCAGGCCATTCTATGATTCTACGATTTTACTGGAATCAATTGCGTTAGCCGGCCGATCGCAACTGACCTCGCCGCTGAGGATTAACGCAAAGAGGCACAAAACACTGATTTCACTGCATGACTTGCGGACGCCCTCACGCTGTGAAGCTGCAGGACAGTCTCTTTGGAGATGACTCTATACTGTTGATGTACTAGCAGATTGTTTTTCTATATTCGTACCGTCCTTTCTCATTTCATATCCCGTTTCTTATTTTATGATGTCCTCACTTTTCTGATTATCTTACGTACTTATCCTATATCAATTGTCTCCAAGAACATTATGTAGTTTCCACTTCCCGAAGCTCTATTCTTACGCTAAAAATGTACAAAAAGCTAATTGTTCACCTAAGCTGGTCATTTATTGCTCTTTCCTGTATCTTCCCTCTACAATGGGACAGTTTGCACTTATGCCCTTAATATCGTCTGTTTAAGCTACCGCCAGAATCCTTCATTCATTTTCAATCCTTCATTCCTTCAATCCTTCCCCTTCAGAAGGATCTTGGAGCATAGCTTATCTACCCTATTACCATCTGCCTTCCTAAAACAGATTATATTTTTGTTATTATTCTTCCTTGCCACCAGGCCTGTGGAATCTGTCAATACACGGTGATTCGCGCCAGGTTACTTCCAGCTTGTTTCTCTCAACTGATTTTTTTCTCCTGCCAGGATCTCTCTCAAGAGCCAGAATCTGCCTCTCTCCCTCCCTAAAATACCCCCGGTGCCCACAGGGTTCAAGCAAGTTACAGGCGCACCACCAGCACAGCCTGTCCACGCAGACGTGTGCGAGATACCTGAGGACCAAGGAGTCGAATCATCTCTTGAACAAATAGATGGGAAAAACATGGTGATTCTGGCAGAAAAGGAGGCAGATGAGCATACGTCACGGTAAGTGAAGCTCTTAGATGGGGGAAAGGAATTTTAGGAAACAGACTCTGGCCTTTGCTAGGATTTACAATTCCACGGGGCATGTTTAAGACACGGAAGGCTTCCTCCCTTTCCCCTGGTAAAACCCGACCTATTGTCTCTCTCTCCCTCCAAGAAGCCCATCGGCCCTTGACTGTGCAAGAAGGTTTATTTTGCTTCTCGGTCAGCTGGGGAGTAAGCATTCCGAAGGGCTTAGCTCTACAACACAATTCCTCTCACCAGCATTCTTACAACCATCTTTCCTTTTTGTTTTATTTATTGATATGACGCAGGCCGTATTTCACATATGCTTTATTGGAAAAGCAGCGCTGCTAACCGAAGGGCTGTTTTCGCTTTTACTGGAAAGGCTTTTCTGAATATTAGCTTTGGATTGGCAAATTTTCAGTAATTTGTACTCTCAGCAATACATCGGTATGAAAATTGGATTTGGGCAATGGGCAATCCCTGAGCTACTTTACTTTCAGTGTAATAACTTTAGCTGGAAGTTGAGCATATATCATGCTTCCATCTATTGCTTTTCTGCTCTGGATCAGCCGCACATTTAGGGTCTGAGTCTTTTAACCCTTATCTACGCAGATAATGCCTGACAATAGGAAAATACCGTCACGATTAGCGGAGCTCGACAAAGAGAGGTGACAGTTAAAGCTCCTATTAAGAGATTGTTGTGAAAATTAGAGCGTAATTAAATTGTGAGCATACCGCAGGCTAGCCCCAAATAGTTTGTAAAGCACCCCAGTTTCAACGGCGTGCTTCTTTGGTCGTTAGGCAGGCAGTTTAGTAATACTAACAGTGAAGCAGCTTTTGCTAAGACTTGAAGCAGCGCTTAGGAAGGAGGAAGGGTTGCAGCGCATCCGTCCGCTCTCACGGCTGGCAGTATAGATGGTACACGTCAGGGTCAAAGGGGACCCTTTGCTAATCTCTTCTACCAAGAAAGTTTCTCTCTTCCTGGGAATCACAGAAAGGTTGAGGTTGGAAGGGACCACTTGGGATCATCTTGTCCAATCCCCTTGCTTCAAGCAGCGTCACCTACAGCACGTTGCCCGGGATCACATCCGGGCAGCTTTTGAACATCTCCAGAGAAACAGACTCCACCATCTCTCTGGGCAGCCTGTTCCAGCGCTCAGTCACCGTGGCGGTGAAGCAATTTTTTTCCCACGTGCAGACGGAACTTCCTGTGTTTCAGTTGGAGGCCGTTACAGTACTCCAGATGTGGCCTCATCAGAGCAGAGTAGAGGTGAAGGATCACCTTCCTTGACCTGCAGACAACGCTCTTTCTGATGCAGCCCAGGATGCCATCGGCCTTCTTGGCCACCTGGGCACACCGATGCCTCAAGGTCAGCTCACTGTCCACCGGGGCTCCCAGGACTTTCTCTGCAGGCCTGCTTTCCGCTTGGTCAGCCCCAAGCCTGTGTTTGTGCGTGGGGTTATTCCTCCACAGATGCAGGACCCTGCGCTCGCCCTTGTTGAACTTCACGATGCCCGCCTCTCCGGCCTGTTCAGGTCTCTGAATGGCAGCCACTCTACTATTTGGTATCATCATCAGAAGGATTACAGGTTTCATTTTGATAGTAAATGTAGTAGATTATACAAAAGTGTGTCTGTGAGTTTAATTGGGAGGTCATGCGTTTAAGAAATAAACACTTTTAAAAATGGCATTAAATATTACAGTTGTTTATGCAAGCTGGAAAAAAAAATCTTTTTTATCAAGTCTTGCAATGCAAAATCTGTTTTTACAGGCAATTAAGAAATCCCTGCGATCGGCAGAAATTCTTGCCTGCCTGAGGCCAGGCTCTCTCGGATGTAAACACCGAGCAAATTGGATTAGTGACCGCAGCTCTGGAGCTCCCTTTTGCATTGCTTTCCTCATCCCTAGGCCTGGTCTGTCACTTTTGCGGCCGTAAGGAGGAACTTGCATAATTTAGGTAGTCGTAAATCTAAACAGATGCCAACTGTGCTCACCTGCTGTACGGCGGAGGTGATGTACTTGTTAACTCAGCTCCGCTAATCTGCCTAACGACTCTGACCAGCAAGTTCTTCTTCGTTTATCGACTCGCAGGCCAGACTGCGATGCCCTGGGCAGACTTAAGTGACTTTCTAATGAGTAAGCTCAGCGGCACATACGATGTAAAAAGCTTTTCTTTCCTCCTTTCTGTCGTTCAGCCCCAGATACGTATCTCTTAAAACTATCAAGATCTATGTGGAGGATGGTTTTGGAGTAAAACTTTAAAAGGCAGAGAAGCGACAGTGGCCGCTGATTTCAAGACATAAAAGGAGGAATTGAGGTACAACTCAATTTTTCCGATCCCGTATCACCAAAGCTAGCAAGACCTAGAATAAAGCACGTCGCGATTCCCGTGCCGTGACTCAAGGAAAGAGAATCAGGGAGATAATTCCCTGTTCTACCCGCGTTTGTTTAAAAGCACAATTTACATTTACAGCCAGCTGAAAAAAGGAAATTGCTGTAGATGAAAATGTTCTCAGCTCCCTTCCGACGTGGAGACACCCCCTCTGAAGTCGCTTAACTCGCTGTGGACAGCCGAAGGATCCGAGACAGATTTTCGTGTTGCGAACAGTACCGAGATATAGTTTCTTTCTCAAGATTAATTGGAGCATCTTTCTAATCTTCCCTCAGGAAATATTTGTCCAAAGGAAAAGAAAGGTGACTGTGTTCATTTCTGTGGTGAAGCTCTTCCTCTAAAAGAAGATGCTTACAACTAATATAATTCAAGCACTTCCAAACCCTCTGAAATCCTTGCTTTCTCCACCCGCGTACAGCCTTGCTGCTTACCATATTTTGCAAGAGCTCTGAAGACCTAATTTTGCATACTCCAATTAATATTAATCTAGAGAGATGGAAAATATAAACAGTCTTTCTAAATTGATACCCATATTTCTGAGCAAGCTTTTAATCAAAAAAGGCAGCATGACACCTCCAGAGGCTTGTACGCCATTGTGTTGCCAATAACATTATCATGTTCTATTTGAAATATATTTATTTCCTTCCTCTATTCTCAGGGTGTTTTCAGTTCAGTTATAAATCGCTTCCAATTATTAGTTTTGCCTGTGGTTGGTCTTCAGTTCTGGAGGCTGATTTAGACGTGGAATGTGTTGTTATCATATATACGTGTATATCTTCAGCGCCGCTGTGAGTTGTGTTTATTGAGTGTCTTTATTTCTTGTGTATTTCCGGAGTAAAATGCAAGTCTGAGTGCACGCCAAGTGCTAAAGAGCCAGTCGTGTTCTGCGAAGCAGGAAGCCCTCCAGGCCATCGCATCAGGCTCTGGACGTAGATGTGAGCCCTGGAGATACCCACTGCGGTGGGTGCGTGGTATCTCACAACGGGCTCCCGCAGGCTCTTCCGAAAGGTGTTGCAAACACTTTTTCCCAGAAGCTCCCCCGAGATTTTCTCCTTGTGCCTGTGACAAATCACATAACCCTGGGGTGTGGATGACGGCAGATAAGACGGGTGTAGATGAGCTGTTTTGTTTCTCATTAGAGCTAAACATTTTTATCACCGCAACCACAAAAACAGAAGCAGCGCTGTTCGATATATCATTCCTCGTCACTTCAGCCCCACGGCCCTTTCAAAGGAAGAAATATTTCCCCAGGTGTTTCGTGTTCCCAGAAAGCTGCGGGACATAAGTCAGACTCTCAGGGGTCGCTGATTCTACCGTGGGAATAACAGAAATCAAATCCTCATCCTATCGGGTATTGTCAACTTTGAGAAATTCCGGGCTCAGAAGAGTTTTCGATCTATTTAGGGGCATAGATAAACACTTTTGATGAAACCTTGGCCAAAAAATCAACCTTTAGCCTTAGCTCAGAATAAGCTACAAACACCTGGTTCTGCCCTAGGGAGTTCCACCGAGAGCTTTTACCGTTGTTTCTTCCCAGCCTCGCTTCTGTTTCACGCGGACATTTTTGACACAGTGGTCCTCGGTGTGCTTGAGAGATAACACCGGAATATTTAATTTGCTTTCTCTATACGTACGCACGTTCACACACTCCACACATTCTGTGATGCTACGACTCACGGGGACCGCTGAACCCCAGCCCCTGCGCCTCGTCACCAGCAACGCCGCACTCCATTGCTGCCTGTTGCAGGGGGGTTGGAGCTTGATGATCCTTGAGGTCCCTTCCAACCCGATCCATTCTATGATTCTGTGATTCTGTAACAGTCCCACGGTCTCTGCGCTGAGCTCTGAGTGAGATCGAGACTCTGCCTGTGGAACAGTCATGGGTTTGGGCACAGGGTTTTTTTGCTGCTTTTGGTGTTGTTTTTGTTAAATTAGAGATTAGTGCGAGCCCTGCTAGTGACGGTGGCGGGGGGAGGCCTCTCGCAGGGCTGAGAAGCATCCTGGGCGCTGCTGCCCTCTCTCCTTCCGGGGTGACGGACCCCAGGGATGAGCGGTCCCGGCCCCAGTTAGAAGTGAACGGGCAGCGGGACCTGTTCCCGCCTCCTGTCCCGGCTCCTCGTGGGACTCCTCCATCTCTCTGGGGATGGGAGTGGTGGGAGGGTCACTGAGATCCCCGGGAAGAGGTGTGCTGGAAGTGACAGGGAGCTCCTCCTCACGGGGACGTGCAGGGCTGCCCGATGTCCGGGGCCTGGGGTGCCGGTGCCCTCCCTGCAGGGAGGCTGTCAGGCTGCTCTCAGCCGTGGACTCTGACAGAAGTGCGATGACTCAAGCTAGAGAGCCATCTGCCCTCACTGAAAATCCGATGGAACTCATAAGCCTCCCACAGAGCAGGCAGCTGAGTTTTTTCCAGGTCCGCTGGAGGACTCAGCGGAGGCAGAATGTGTGGTTGCAGGGAATCACGTAGGCCACGTCAGATCTCACGCCAAGGCAGATGGGACACGAGCACACCTCGTTTTTCACATGCAGCGGGTTGGGCGGAGCTGAAGATGAAGAGCTGCTCCCCTTGCCGGCACCGCTGCAGCGGGTGCCGGGCACTGCCCAACAAGGAGAGGCCGGTCGCTGTCCCAGGGGTGGGCAGCAGCAACGTCCCGGTCCCTCGGCAGGAAACCGTCCCAACCTCATAGCTGGCACATTTGATGCTCAGCACGGGATGAGGCTGTGACCGTGCCGGCAGCTCTCTGAGCCCCACCGTCTGCCCCACAGCCGCCCCAGGGGCATGTCACCGATCTGCTTTCTGCTGACTTGAGCACACCTCACGGGCCAGGTCGCGTGAGCCACGCAAGGCCAGGGAAGTGCAGGCCGTGCTGTGGGGACGGGCACTGAGAACAGCTCCTAGAGCTCCCGAGCAGAACTCAAGCGAAGCCTCGTCCCAGTCTCAAAGCCCTGCAGAAACGCTCAGCCGGAGTCCAGGAACGATCCAGGCTGGGACAGCTTCTGCCATGCCCCGATATTTGCAGCGGAGCGCTGTGAGGTCACGGTCCATCGTCTGGTAATGTCACACACCATTGTGCTGCGACATCACAACCTGCTGCTCGGTGCTGTCACTCTGGGAAAGACGGTCCTGGCCTGCAGCACTTGGGCCAGCACCGGCTGGGCGCCTCTGCACGCACGCCGGGTACCGCAGCGTCGGCGCTTCCGGCGGGCACCTTGGCCTGGGCCTGGTCTCCCCAGTGCCCCATCAGGTGCCCTTGTACTACGCTTAGTCCTGTCCTACCTCCTACCGAAATATAGCAGCTCAGCTCTGCTCGCGTTCTTCCCCATCCATCCCGACTTGGCTACAAATGTCCCCTGATTCGGTATTTCGGACACCGTTCAGGCACCACGCCTCACCCTTCCTCTGTCAGACGCGAAGGGCATTTGCGCAGCCGTGGTAGGGGAAGGTCAGCGATTAAGTTTGTGGCCGAGTGAGCAAATTAGGATGAAGCTTCATTAGCGCTTGGCTGATGCTTCAAAACCCAGCATTATTCCTAGGCTCTTCAGTACCACCATGTCTCAGCCGAGGCCCCGCTCTAAGCTGCAACAACCCCTGGTTGAGCTTGTAACAGAGCTTTCCAAAAACGTCCCCGTTCTCAAGCTTCGTACAAGGCACACACCTTCGCTGTGTAATGTGGAAGTTACGGGATTACCGATCCTTTACAAAACACATTTCAAATAAATAGAGTTTTAAAATTACCTCAATTATACCTGTTTTTGATCTCTTTCATATTTCGCTTCACCGTGCCTTTATAAGAAATCCTGACAACTGCTTTCATTCCGTAGGTGATTTACAGCCACACACCCCGCAGCGACTGCCGCGCTCCTGGGGTTACAGTCGCTTACAATTTTTTGTCTGCTATTTATTTCTTCTGTGCAATTATTTCTTCTGTGCGAGAGGATATAACCGCTCAAATGTTCCTCCGATTACTTGCGACGGCTGAAATATGCTAAAGGGGATTTCTCGGCATTAGGATATTCTGCAGCAACATGCGGCAGAAAGGAAAGGCGGAGGATTTAAATCTCTAAGAAGCGAGCGGCCAAGGTCATCGATACGTACCCACCTACAGGTTCAGACTGCCGGGAAAGAGAAGGGGTGAGAAGCTAAAATAATCCAGATCTCACATATTTAGACTTAGGAAACAGCCTGGAGGCTTCGCTTGGGAATTCGGAGTCAGAGGCCGCTGCCGGCACGGGCTGTAGGACGAACGGCACATACGCTGACTGTGCAGTACGGGCTGACAACCATACCACCCACCCGCAGCACACCAACCGACTGACGCAACAGAACGCCCTTTTCCTAGCCTTATGGATACGGTGCAACCTCATTAACGTGGGAACAGTATATCCTTCAAATTGACCTCCTCGCTTTCCAGATATGCTTATGAATACAATTTTTGACCTTCTTCGTTATTCAGACTTGCTAATGCACTTCTTCCAGCAAGTATTCAGAACCTATTACTGCACGCTCGTGAAAGTCGAGTCATACCTCGCTTGTCTTCTCCTTGACTGCCTTTATAAGAAATCATTTGAGCCGAGAATTTTAAACTTAAAGAATAGGGATTCCATTCTAGCGAAATATATACAAATCGGGGCCCTCTCAAAATAGCAGCATTTGTTACTTTTAGGGTTTTTCTTCTTTTTTTCCCCCTAGCAATAGCTGACCAAAGCCAATGAGCATACATTCCCATTACTCACAGGCTTTCAGTCAAGTCACCGGTAGCATATGGTGCAACATAACATGAGTAGGAGAAGCAGAATCTTTCCCCTAAGAGACTGTTTGCACCAAACAAGCTTCCCGATGAAACAGTTTGCCACAACTTTTATTATTTTTATAGTTTGGGGTTTTTTTTATTCTAATTAGTTCGGCTGTTAAACTTCTTAATTACGAGCCGTCAGGATCGGTCCAAAAATTCAAGACCTGGTTTAGACGCGCCTCGAGCTCTGGCTAGAAAAATAAACCTCCAGCATCAGCAAATAAAACAGCAGCGGCTTCGGTGAGTTTCCAGAGGGCCGAGAAAGGGAACGCCCACCCTGTATGTCTGGAATATCAGTTAAAATCTCTGTTTGAAGGCAGCTGGTGAGAAAGACGGGAAGAGTCCTGCTGACAGAGACTTCACTTCTGAGCGGTGGAAAGCAAGAGAATATGACGTGCCACGGGAAAAATATCTGGGCAGGCAGGAATAGGCGTGTGGAAAACCTGCTCGCGCAAACATACGTGAGCGAAGAACCTCACGCCGATGGAACTCTGAGCCCAACAATAAATACAGTATTATATCTTTGTGTGCGATACCCCCCAGAGGAGACTTTTGTGCGTATCCTACTTCAAGGCCGCTAAACAGCACGTCACTGCTTTTCTCCCCAGCTGCCCCGCAAATGTTTCTGGGAAGGCTAACAGGTATATTATTTGTGTTCTTTAGATGTAGGGTGCTCTAAAACGTACGCAACCATTTAGTCAGAGGCGATCGACCACAAAACCGTGCTTCTCTCGAAGCCTTGCTAAGTTGCTTCGGTTTGGAGCGCACTGTAAATCATGAGAAACTGGAATTACACAACATCCTGTGACAAAACCTGAGTGAGAAATCACAGCTTTGATTACAAAAGATGAAATCTAATCTGCACACGGGCCAGCGTAGCCCGGCTCACGTATATTGCTTTGCATCCTGGTACGCTGCTTATAAAACGGCAACACATGGCGCTGAGTGCTGACAGAGACGAGAAACTGTGTTTCCAGAGAGTGCCAGAGAAGGTTCCAGGGCTGACCAGAAGGACGAGCATGTTAGTAAGTAGCATGTCGATAAAGAGCAGCTTTTGAGGAATGGGCGCTAGATGCCATTACGTAAGGAAACAAAACGAGAACTGAAGTCATTTTTTGGAAAGCACTGGGAACGGACTTTAATACAAATAGCAAGGGCTTGTTTAGACAGGAAGCTATCGAAAGCAAAGAAAAGGGATTATTCTGCAGAAAGGCTATTTTACGGGCAGGAGGATGACTTGCACAAACTTAATCAAAAAGTTCTCCATCTTTTTGTTCCTTTTTTTTTCCAGAGCGAGGAGGGCAGCGAGTACTGCAGAAGAAATAACTGAATGAATGAAGCGCGTGAGGGTCTGAAAACGACCGCATCGAACCGCTCCATAAACGCAAATTTAGTAAAGCAGTTTGCATTAGCGAAAGCCAGAGAAACCGGCCGTGTGAAATGACATCTGACAGCAATCATTTCTAGGAAATGTATCAGAGGTGGACAGCTGCTGATGGCAAGCACCGAATAACAAGCAAAGGAGAAGCGGTGAACTTTTAACAGAGAGGAACTGGAAGAAAAAACACGACTCTGATACACAGTTCCTGACACAGCCAGAACTCAAGTCAGAGATTTTATTGATGTCTGCAGAGGAAACGCCGAGTCACGGCCCGAAGCAGTGATGGAGCACCTGGTGGGAAGGCAGGGCCAGCCAAGGGGAGCCCAGGTGCACGCAATGCAGCTGAGCGATCAGCAGGGTGGAGCCAGGATCCGCCCCTTCCCAGCCCTCATTTAAGGGCTGGCAGTGGAGGCGAGAGACTCTCATCTAGAGCTCTCCACATACCTGAGGATTCTACAGGTCTTTTACAGGTAAGAAAGAAGTTTCTTTCTCTTCTGCACCCGCTGCTGTTGCATCTGAGTGGATTCTCTGTCGTTGCTGCTGCGTTGTTGCCCCCAGGTACGAAGCATTAAGTCCAAGAGAGCTCTCCCATGCCCAGCGGAAGTCGCTCGTGGATATAAGCGTAAACTGTGAATCCGGATTAGAGCACGATTATGCGGAAAAGTTGTCACGGATATGTAATAACGCACGTATGGTTACATATAGCCAGGCAGTAAAATCCATAGCTAGCAGTGGTGACTACGTTGAAAAATAGAGCAAATTCTCAGGTACAGAATACTACCACATAGCATTCTTGTGCTCTTTTTATCTGCTGTAGTTTCTGTAGGAATAAATGCTCTGGAAGTAACGCCTCGTAATCTGTGTAACTATATGGGAAGGTGGAAGTCACCGGAGTCACGGAGTGAGATGTTAGTCATCGTGGCTATTGCAAATGATTTCTCCAGAGGCTATAATTTCATTGGGGAACTCACTCGTTGTAACTCATTTTGTAGGGCAGTCGTGCTCGTATTTTATTCCACAGATATATCTCTACTTCCGTGTTGTGCGTTGGGTCCTCGCTATCCGTCCTCCAGGGGTAGCGTGTCCCCATGGGGCGCTCTCAGCACTCTGTAATACTGTGCTTAAGCATATCAGCTTCTCCGAGAGAAATCTTTTATCGGAGGACGCTGTAGACTGGATTTAGCATTGAAGGATCAGTCACCCCGGTCGAGACCTGAACGAGCGGTGCGACCCAGGGCTAAGGCAGGGTGCCCGGCATGCTCTGGGAGCGCCTTACAGCGCACACGCGCTTAGTTCAGCAGAGAAATAGATGCTGGGAAGCCAGGGCGGGTGCAGTTCCCCCTTTGCGTCCTCACGGCAGCGCCGGAGACTGTCACAGGAGATGCTCCGAGAGCTCACGCCTGTATATTTAGGATGCCGAACCTCACCTAAATCATTCTTTTTTTCATTTAATCCTTCGCTGAGTCTAGTCTCTGCTTCTCTCTGCTTTACTTTACTGTAAGGTGTTACTGTCCTGAGGGTTGGAGCCTTTGAGAAGGGAGTACCGGCTGTCTTCAATTTGCAGTAAGAGCGATACAGGAAAGCCACGAGACGAGCTTGGGACTTTCTGATACGAGCCAGTGCAGCAAGACCGGATCAGAACCGCTGTGCGGTACACGTATAAAATGTTACCTAACCCAAACATTAAAATATGGTACGGAAAATTTATTTCCCGACACTAGCTTGTGAACAATGTAAGAACGCTCTTCAAATTGTTTTCTACTGGCACGTTTGATGGTTGAGAAGTTTTGCTTACGAGTCTCCCACTCAAACACGAAAAAGGAAAACAGGTAAGAGGGAGCATTCGGGACAGACCCGCACCCGGGAGGCAGGCTTGTTTAGGAGAATTAAAATCACCGTTTTCTCAATGTAACGTGACAGTGAGCGTGCAGTCCCTGGCTATTTATATCTCACAAATAAGGCGAGCGGACAGCTAATATAGCCGAGGGCCAGCAGAAACGGAGCAGCGCGGTTTATGAACAAGCCTAGGTGGACGTGGCGCTTGATACATCCGTGTGTGAATGTATTTTTATCATTTACGTGTTCAAAAAGGCCACGGAAGCTTTAAATAGGAAATTGAATGAAAGTAGACCTTGCTGAAGATAGCAGGATCCCTCAGGCGCTCGGAGGCTGTCAGCACCTTAAACAACAGTTGTGGAGAGAAGTGGACTGTAACCACCGGGGGGCTTCAGTCTGCGCAGGGAAAAACAGCGGTGCCATCTTTGCGATAGTCGGAGAAGGAAACAACGCTTAAAAACACACGGCGATTAACAAGCAGTAGAGAAAAATAACCGCCGAAGTACCGATTTCTGTATGCGGACTTTCTGGCGCAGGAATTGATACACAACTCAGTTCAACCCGTAATACTGCAATTGAAGTAATTAAATAATAGGATAGCGTGATCTCAATGTCATTGACCTGCCGATGTCGCCAACTGGCTAATTAGCCAGCAAGTAATTCAAGCATTTGAGGAGGTGTCAGCGGGCTTAATACGCCTGCGTATATACCTTGCGGAGTTAGCTTTGCGCAGTAAAAATGAAATGAAAGAACTAGCCCTGCGTCATAATAGCGTATGTATTGTGGTTTACTCTTTCCTTGGTTTCTTGGTTGGCCTACGCGTGTTCTTGCTGAAGCCCAAGAGGGGTCTCAGAAGCATTAACACGCTCACCTTGCACCCTCTAAATGGAAAGCTGCCATCCTTTTCCTGTTTTGTTGTGTTTGTCTTTAGCCGATTGAAGTTTAGAAACAAGCCCGTGTTCCTTTTCTCTTTTTTCACAACAAACTTCATTCAACAACTAAACAGTTAGTTAGTTGTACACGAGCTCCAACCAGTTCCAGGTCAGTTCTCTCCAGAATGCTTACGGCCTGGAATCTTCCAGACACAAGGGAAGGGAAAGAAAGAGAAGCAGCATCCTTTGCGTTTCCTTCAAAGGCACAGCAACAGCTGCGGCGGTGGCCCATGGGACTGTGGCTGCCGGGTGATTCCTCGTGTGCGTGAACGGGTGGCCAACGGGGTGGGCGAGGATGGACTGTGTGGGCCGGGCTAAGGATCTGGTGCCAAAACAGGCTCTTAAGATGGAATGGCAGGCTGCTAACGGACACTGAAAAGTGCAGGAGAACTGTATTTAATATCATCACTCAAAATAAAAAGGAGCAGATTTTGACTTCTTTTGCTCTGAATTCGTGTTGGGGTTGGTTGGTTTGTTTCAATTCTGAGATAGATAGATAGTATTTATTTTCTCAGATGTTTGTGACATCAAAGTGAGGTTTTTGGTTTTGGGTGGGTTTTTTTTTTTCCTCTTTTTAAGGCAGTTTGTTTGACTTTTCATAGAATAGCCTGGGTTGAAAAGGACCACAATGCCCCCCTGCTGTGTGCAAGGTCGCCAACCACCAGACCAGGCTGCCCAGCGCCACATCCAGCCTGGCCCTGAATGCCTCCAGGGACGGGGCATCCGTGTTACGTCATCTCTGCGTGAGAGTTAAATAAGGATGCATAACAAAAGTGTAGCATGGCTAAACCAACAAAGCAAACAAACGAACACTACCCATTCTCTCAGTTATGCCAGTGAGCATCATCTGCACCTTAGTTGGCACTGAGCTAACAGAGGTTACCATTCAATAATAATCATATGGAGCTGATTGATTGATTGATAAAGCTTAGAGGGACAGAGGGCTCTGCACTCAGTCACGGCAAGTAGATGAAAAATTCCCCGAGTCATTATTGTAAAGCCTCTTACTTACTTACTTACGTACTTACTTACTTTCTGTATTATTATTTATTTATTTTATTATTTATTTATTTTGAAGTGTATGGAAAGAAGCTCAGCACTTTGCTGTTTCTTGTAATTTCACTTGTTTTGCCATATGATGTATGTATGTATGTATGTATGTATGTATGTGAATATATTGGGACAGAGCTGAACTGTGTATGAATGATCAATCAGCGAGAAACATCATTATTATTTTATTTATTTATTTGTTTGTTTTCCTTGCGGTAAAACTGAGAACAATACACTATCTATCTATCTATCAATCAACCAATCATCTTCAACAGATTTGTGTGCTGGTTGGTTGATATGGGAAAACGTAGAGAGAAGGAATATCCCATAACAATCATGGCTATTAATTACAGGTCCTGGTTTGTTCTGTTATGGTCAGAATTTTGGTTTCTCTCACTTACTTACTTACTTACGCACTCCACTTTTCATCAGGCAGCCTAATAAATAATATTCCTTTGAAAGTTTGTGATCTATTTTAATGTCACCAGAGTTAGTTAGATTGGATTACAGAGCTCAGTTTGTTGGCAGATTTAGTCCAGTGTTCTCAGCACGCCTTTGTGTTGGATGGGATAAAGAGAGTTTCATAGCCTTCTTTGTAGGGAATCATAGAATCATAAGGTTGGAAAGGGCCTACAAGATCAAGCAGTCCTGCCATCCTAGGGGATAAAGGGCAGAGAAGCTCAGCTTCATGTTTATTTATTTGTACAATTTTGGTTCCAAGAGATGAGGCTGTAAACCCACAACACAAGGGAACTTGTAGAGTTTCTCATTGAAATATGCAACCAGTGCACAGCAAGTTTTTTGTGTTTTTCTTTTTTTTGTCTTTCTGGTGGTTGATTTTTATTTTATTTTCATTCTTCTAGCTGTCCAACTTCTGTTCTTCTGCCGGTATAGACCAACACCTGATGATTCTGTTCATGTGTTGACTCCAAGTAGAAATGGAAAAGATAAAAACGTTTGAGTGATCTAGAAACCTTGGGAAATGTGCTGCGACATGTAACCAAAGGGTCAGAGAAAGGATGTAATTCGAGCATAAGCCTGACAGCTGAATTCTGCCTGGTGTAGAAATCATTACTCCACAACTAAAAATTTGAAAATGGAGTAGAAGCAGAATTCAAATTGTGTCTTAACATTAGGATTTTCTCTGACTACCTGCAGACTTTGACTGCAGTCAGAGTCTGACTGTCGTAAATGATTCTGAGTGAGAAATAAATCACATCATCATTCTTGTTGAAGTAATAGCACTGACCTCTGTGACCCTCAGAGCCCGTGATCATATTCCAAGATTTTTCAGGTCAAAACCTATAGTCTACCCCATTATATTAGACAGCATTTTTTTTTTTTGTTTAGAAAAAATTGGTAAGAACACTTTTATTTATTATTTCCTTCTCATCACAGATACTTGTCAGACCAGGCTGATGGAGTTCAAGAAGCACTTGGACAACACTCTCGGTGACAGCAGTTGAAGTTCGTATGCAACTCTACCCAGCCAGGGTAGAGCCACAAGCTCCTTCCAACCCACGCTGCTTTCTGATTGTACAAACAAGAAGAAAGAGACATTTCCGTAAGTTGTTACAGTAGTTTGTTTTTTTCTAAACTTCATCTCAGCAACATCCATTTTAGACATTTTTCTGGAAAAGAACACATACATACTTTATTTATCATGAGAAGCAACAGGTTAATTGCCTGCAGATGCCCGCTTGGACTAAAGAGTAAACTAACCTAAAAATTGCCTAATAACTCATGGAAACTCTAGTCTAGTCATTCACAAAGCAGTGTCATAGATAAGCAAATTAACTCCTTTTTCTCTCCTGAATTACGGAGCTGTCACACTTTAACAGCAGCAGAATTAGGTCATTAAGTAACAAAGCCAATTAGTAATTGCACTCTTGCATACAGTACATAGTGCTTTCGTGCAAGCATCTAATGCAAAGGCAGAGTCTAAAGGCAATTCCATTTCTTCTGTTAAAAAGAAAAATACCCAGTAAGATATTCGTCACTCAGGAGGGAGTTGAGTCTCCATTCGGCTCAGAGGCTGACAGGACTTACTGTAACTCGACACAAAGGGTATCACTGACACATGCAAATTTAAGTTAGTTACTTCACAAGGAACCAGAGACAGTTCTCAGCAAACTAATCTTAAAAAAGGAAACCAGCAGTTCCTTTGCAAGACAGTCAACACAGCTCTGCTCTCAGGACAGAGTACCCACCTTCACACTCAAAGCTCTATCAAATTCAACAAGCGCTACTCTCCAAAAATTCAGCTGCAACCATGCAAACACTGGAAAATACTGCGGTTTCATTTGGTGAGTCAAAGAAGTCTGACACGCTGTGCTTTTGAAGCAGATGACCCGTGAAAATATTGGTTATTGACTTCAATCTCACTCTTTCTTAAAGCAGAGCATGCAACGCTAAACAGGCAGTCGCAGAAGCAGTCATTGTCCTCCCCTTCCTCCTCCTGAGATGAGCTCCCATCAGCAGCAAGGGAAGAAGCCCCGAGCACAGAAATAGCCAGCACACGCTTTATTTTCTCCACGAGGTAAGCAAAAATTTATCGTCTTTTTGTTTTAAGTTAAGTTGGAGACAGCCAAGCATCCACTTCAACACGATCACCTGAGCTAGCTCAGCCTAGCTATAATTTTAGCGCAGGTACTCCTAGGCACCCTATTTTCACAGGAAACACAGTATTTCCACCTGCAGTAGAAACAGTCTTACAAAAAAAAAAAAAAAGCTGCAAGGTGCTAATTCTTATCTAAAACTGACATACACTCACCTGCTTCCCACACCGTGGAAGCAAGCCTCCTTACCAACATTCTCAGGGCATGCCCTGAAATGAGAACTAAGTTAAGTTACACCTAGAAGTTCTCCTCCACAGTTTTGCTTCAGCAAGTAGACAACAAAAGTAAAAGAAGTCTCCTGTTAAAGGGAGACCAAGTTATTCACTACTTAAATTTAGAAATATCTAAGCTGTCTATCTGCTGCTTTGATTTGGCACATTTGGTGAGAGGCATAGCCTTAACTACAAGTAAAACCTCATCCATGCAAAGAGATGTGCTTTTAATCTTAAAAAAAAAAAAAGTAGAAAACAGAGCAGCCTTGTTACAGACTTCTCCTGAAGAGGCTTCAGGAGCATTTGCAGTTATTTTCCTATTAGACCAATATTGTTTTTCCAGGAGGATTTGGTAAAAAAAAAAAAAAAACAAACCAAAAAACCACAACAGCAACCTTCCTCCTTCCTCACCAACTCAACCTATTTAGGATGTTGCTATTGCTGTATAAACACACACACATACAGGGGACATAGCTTTGTACGCACTCTACAGGCACGCTCCACCTCCAGCCACTTACCCAAACCCTGTTTACTATACCCACCAGGCACAGTAAGCTACTACACACATCAAGCAGCCTCTTAAGCTACAGACCAAGAGTTGTTTTAGACATTTTACTTGAGCTTTGAAATTAACTGAACTTTCTCCTCCCACAGAATACAGAACTCAGCTCCTCCCTTCCAGCCCAGGACCAGGAACACTGCCACCAAGCAGCCATCACTACAAAAGGGCTCCCTCACTCCCCCCCTCCCACACAGGGGGAGCCCCCTCAGCAGGAGGGGCTCCCTCACTCCCCCCCTCCCACACAGGGGGAGCCCCCTCAGCAGGAGGGGCTCCCTCACTCCCCCCCTCCCACACAGGGGGAGCCCTCCCAGCAGGAGGGGCTCCCTCACTCCCCCCCTCCCACACAGGGGGAGCCCTCCCAGCAGGAGGGGCTCCCTCACTCCCCCCCCCACACAGGGGGAGCCCCCCCCAGCAGGAGGGGCTCCCTCACTCCCCCCCCACACAGGGGGAGCCCTCCCAAGCAGGAGGGGCTCCCTCACTCCCCCCCCATGCACAGGGGGGAGCCCCCACCTGCCCCACAGGCCACCCACCCCCCAGCCAAAAAGAAAAGCAACCAATACTGACCAGCACCCACCCTCCCACCCAAAAAAAATAATCTCTCTGAGATAGTGCAACCCCCAGCAAACAGCCCCATAAAAACAAAACCAATCACCCCCTCAGCAGGGAGTAACTACCAGCCCACCCATTTACTTAAAGCCACCACCAAACCAAATAAACAGGACCACTCATCTCTAAACCCAAACAAGCCACAACTTCAACCAAAGGAAGCACAAAACAACTAAACAAAACACAGACAACCCAGAACTCAACAACACCAAATGCCCACCTGTCAAGCCAGTTCCCCTGCAGCCAACAGCAGCTGTCACCTTCCTCCTGGACAGGACCCCAAACTCCTACAGGTGGGCTGCCAGAGCTCCACTGCTTCTGAACACACACTCCTCTGGGAGAACACCTCAAGAGCTGAAAGGAAAACAAAGAAGTTTAGCCTCAAGACAGTACCCACACATAACACTGGCTCCCAGGGGCAGCCCATACAGGCCACACCTCCCCCTACAAAGGCAGCACTCACATAAGCAAACTCCCTCCAGACCCAAACCCACAAGTAGAGCTCTGTGAACCACCACCTAGGAGCCACTGGAGCAGGAGCCCCATCACTCACCTCCTCCATCCTGCAGCTATTAAACCTCTCACGTGCCCAGGCCAACCCTCACCAAAATACACTCCCCTGCAGACTCCAACCTGAAACAAGATCAGAATTAGAGAGCCATAAGGGATCAGAAAGGCCCCTCAAGACCATCCTGTCACACTGCCTTGCTACAGTACCTCCCCCACACCTCATCACCCAAGAAAGCATCCAAACTCCCCAGTTAGCCTATGCAAACACTCTCACAGTAAAACCATTTCTCCTCACATTTGTACAGAACTTCTGGCATTTGAGTCCACAAATGTTACCCCCATCCCCATCTACCAGACTTGTGCAATTCCAAAATTCACTAAGAGCACAGAAATTCCACTCACCTTCCCTTCTCTACACCAAACAGCCATACACCTCTCACCCCTTCCTCAGAAGAAAGAGGCTCCAGGCCCCTCAGCTTTGTTGCCATCTGCTGGACTCTCTGTACAACTTTCCTATCTTGACCTGCAGAAACAAAAACTGAGCACAGCAGTCCAGACCCAGGTTAACAAGGGCAAAGTCCCACCGCTCCCACTCATTTTCACACACCCCCAAGATAACATTGGCTTTCTGGGACCCCGGGGCACACTGCTGGTTCACAGCTGACCTCCAAGTCCTTCTCCTCTGGTCTCTCTACCAGCAGACCACCCCATAACTCACACCAGTGCAGACTGTTATACCTCCCTAGTTACAAAACACCATACCTGCTATCCTTGAAGTTCACAGGGTCACACTGAATGTCAGCGCAGCTTTCTGCTGTCAGCCGCTCCTCCCAGCTTCGCATCATCAGCTCTCTCGCTGAGGGTGGACTCTCTGCCTTCATCCAGGTTGCTAATAAAAAATAAGCACAGTTAGAGGCAGCACCCTCCCCAGGAAACACCACCGATCCCAGTGCCCGGTCCACCCATCCTGCAGCCACCTCCCTGTGCCCTCACCAAAGTCACACTCGCTATACCTCATTACAAAAATGCCACCAGAAACAGCATGGGCAGCCTCACCAAACTCAAGCATGCAACATCCCCTGCTCTGCTCTGAGCAGATGGTCACAGCAACATAAAAGGCTCCCAGGTCAGTCCGGCATGATTTCCCCTCCATGATTCCACCTCAACTGCTCCACAGAAGTCTCTTCAAGTTGCTGGGAAGTGACATCTACAACAAGTTATTCCACCACCTTTCCAGGGGCAGAGGTGACAGACCGGCCTAGGGTTACGCAGACCATCCTCGTTACCCTTTTTGAAGGCTGCGGTGATGCTGGCTATCCTCCCCTCCTCAGGCACTTTTCCTATAGGAAAAACTAAATAGAGAAGGTTAACAGAAAGCCAGCTGACAATCGCTTCTGCCAGCTCCCTCACATGCCTAGGCACATACCGTTAGGGCCCAGGGATCCAAAGGCATCTATTTTGCCTAAGTGATCTCTGCCCAGCTCCTCTGCGATCAAGAAGCCATCCTTCCTCAAACAATCTTCCCATCCGGATCCAGGATTCTCAGGGAGCGGCCTCAGCAGTGACAGCTGAAGAAAAGAAGGCGTTCAGGGCCCCCACCCGACAAGGTGGCAGGCCCACACAATCTCTAGTCTCCTTGCTGTTTGCAAGCTTGCAAACACAGATCATCCCTGACCTCCCTCCCCTGAAGGGGAGACGCTCGTCAGGCCTTCGCCTTCCTCATCCCATCTCTTCCATCTCCCCTTCAAGTTTACGTGCAAGCTCCTCGCTGTCCTGTGCGGCTCTCCTGCCGTTTTCCCCCTCAATTTCTTCTTCACAGAAATCATCTTCTTAGAGACTCCTCCTGACACAAAGGAAGGAATGGCTCAAGCGTCAGCAACCACTTGCAGGACCCCTTCCAATGCTCTAACCCAATGGACGCCTCCAAGTACATCCTTTAAGAGGACAAAGCGGGCTCTCTTGAAGTCTGGTATATCAACCCTACTTACCACTTTGCTTCTTCCAGCTGACCCTCCCTCCATAGGGAGGAACAAGCTCCTCCATCACCTGTGGGAAAAATCTTACCGCCGACACACAACAAGAACCTCCCGCAACCACCGAGCCTGGCAGCTTTGCTTCCCTACCAGCTGGCAGGGTGGTTCAATCTACCCTGGGAATTAATGCCCACAGCTGTGAGGCTACTTTCAGCCGTGCGCAGAAGGTCTTATCGATTTCCTCATCCCGGGTGGTAACCGACACCCCCAAAAACATTACCTGCCTTTACCTGCCTCTCGAGCCTCACACGAGGGCTCCGCCAGTTCTCCGTTCATCCCTAGGCAGGGCTCATTCTGTTCCAGCTCTCTCACCTAAAGAGCGACTCCGTCCCCCCTGCTGGCTTGTCACTCTGAAAAAGAACACGGCCATCCGTAACAGCGTCCCAGTCGTGCAAGCAGTCGTGCAAGCAGCCCCACCGCGTCTCCACGATAGGAATGAGACCGCGCTCCTGAAGACACCCATAAGGAGGGAGGGAACACACGGCCCCATCCTGCTGCTCGCTCCCACGGCCGGAAGGGCTGAAGCACCCGCAAACCCTTTTCGGGTGGCTGAGGCCACCCCGGGGTCTCGCTCGGTCTCAAGCGGCAGCGCCGTGCCGATCCCAAACAAACAGAGACGCTGAGCGGCAACCCCACACGAGCCCCAAGAGGAGAAAACTTACCTACTGACTCCCAAACACCCGCCTTTTCCACAACCTCACCGGTTTGGGATGAGAAGAGGCCCCGCCGCAGCCCTCGCTCGGCCTGCAATAGCGGAACGCCTCGTTTTAGCTGCCCTTCGCGTCGCTCCTCGGTCCCAGCAGCGCCGAGGCCGCAGCAGCACGGCCCCGTCCCGCTCGCTCCCGCTGACGAGCGCAGGACGAACCGAAGCGCTCGCTAAAAAAGCAGAGGGGTGGGGGGGGGAAACGAGGGAACCAACAGCAGGCGCGCGGCTACGCAGTACCGGCTCCAAAAAGCCGGGCGAGCCCGGCGGTAGCCCCGAAAAGGTCACGCTGAGAGCCCGGCAGCCTCTTAGCCCAAGCGCGGAACCCCTAAGGGCTCCCGAGCGCTCACCGCCTCCGCGGTCCCGCTACTATCGGCACCGCTCCCCGGTTCGGGCGGATCCTCGCGCCTCTCCGCAGCCTGAAAAAAAAAAACACCAAACGCAACAAACAGAAAACATTAAACAGAACCCAAAGTTTCGTTTCCAAAGTAGCCCCCTCGAGACTCTTCTCAGCCCTAACGGCACCAGGAGCGGACGGCGGAACGCAGCCGACCCCGACCCCGACCCCGACCCTCCCCGGCAAGGAACTACCGGAGCTGCTTCGTGGCTCCCGGCAGCCCCCGGAGGAGCTTAAGAGGCTTTGGGGCGGGCTCTGCGCTGAGCTCCGGACGAGGCGCAGCTGTGCCCGGCACCTGTCGGTCGTTGCTTCGTTAGCGCAGCCGGGCCTCGTTAGGGCGGACCCGGGGCATTGACAGGTAGACACGTGGACTCCAGATCTGAATTAGGGACTTAAGTGACACTTGGAAGTTTGCTACGCGCTTCTCCTCCTCGCTTCGTTGCGAGATTCGTTCATTCGCGGGGCTTTGCGAACGCTTCTCTACCGTGTTGCTCAGGATCACGTTCGTGTGTCATATAAATCACCAGGAAGACCTTCAGTGAGGCTGCACTTAGGTCTAGTTAAGGACACGGGTACTCTGTAAAGACTTCAGTGATGGAATTCACCTGACGTAGCACGTTCGCGCTTAATATGCTATCCCGACAGTCGGACTGCACTCCTGTTTAATTTCTATCGCTGCAGGACTGTGAATGTTTTTAGTGCACGTTATTAAAGACACTCCAGCCCCCCGGCTGTTTGCGCGCTGACAGCCCCGGCACCGCCGGTCCGGGTGGGGGCCGCGCCGCGGCCGTGCCGTGCCGGCGGCTCGGCGGCTCCACCTCGCGGCGGCACGAGGCAACGAGCGGAGCGCTGGGAGCGGCGTTTCTCCTCCCGACCGCCGTCCGGAGAAGCCTGTGCGCCTTGACGCCCTGCGACGGAAGGGATCGGTGCTCTCGCGTGCCTGGCAGCCGCCAGCACGACGTAAAACTTGCTCGGATCTGCATTAGCGGGGGAAATTCATCTTCGGCCCTTCAAAAGCGGTGAATCGCCACCCTCGCTGTAAAAGAGTTTTTCCTTATATCTGACGTGAATCTGCCCTCGCTGAGCTTGAAGCAGGGCCTTGGTCTGTCGCCGCAGGCCCTGCTGAAGAGTCTGTCCCCTTCTTTCCCAGGGCTCCCCCTGAGATACTGAAAATAACCATCTTCAGCCAGGATGATGTTTTTGCACTGTCGCATCGAGTAATTTGCTGATTACAGGCTAAGCGCCGGCCCCCTCGAACTCCGTGTGAATGGTCATCGTGACTTCAAGCAGAGTGGGATTTCAGTCCGTGTCTTCCAGTCTGTGTATCTCCCTAACTCTGCTGTCCTTAAGCCTTTTTCCGCCTGTACGGACAGGGTTAGTCTTCTCTGATACGCGCCAGAGTATTTCATTCACCTGCATTATATCCAGTACCTTCTTTGCTTCCCGCATTAGCACGTGTTGACATCCTCCAACACGTGGCAAACGCGCAGCGCCTCAAGTTGTCTGTGGGATGTGCGCTGCCCCAGCTTTGAGCGGGCCCTTATCGCCCCGGAACTCTTCCAGCATAAAGAAAGAGCCGCCACGTGTAGCGACCGCCGTGCTTCGTCCTCGGAGGGCTCCAAACAAACGGACTTGTTTCCCTATAAACGGGAAAGATTACATTGACGTAATAAGGTTTGCAGAGGGATTTCGGAACAGGCCGAGGGACTTCTTACATCCTTTTGCAATCGACGTCATTTCAACCGCACGTCATGTTTCCACCCTCACCTCCCTCCGTCCTCCACGTTCGAGCTCTCCAAAAATACACCTTCAAAGCTTTAGCAAAACTGCAACTACAAATAAATGCAGTCCAACTTAAAGAGGAGTTGCTGACTCGCACCCGGGCTAACAGGGTGGGATTTGTCCCTAAAGCGACAGCGTAGAAGAGTGCGAAACTGCGTGCGGCAGGAGCGGGGCCTGCAGCGTCTGCCTCGGGAGGCTCTGCCGCCACAGAGACCATCTCAAATTTACCTCGGCCGCAGCATTTGTCTCGTTAGAGACAGGAACGTTCCCCTGTCCGTTTTGCACTCGCGTTGTACTTCATATCGTTATGGCGATCTAGCTCAGTTTTTAGCATCCGCTTCTCAGAATGTTTCCTCTCTTGAGTAGAAAACGAAGCAATAACATAACTCGAACTAAAAATGGCCCGCTCTTTCTCCTGCTAGGTGTATCCGCTGAGCTGCGTTGTAAGTTTAGCGTTACCGATCCGGTCGTTATTTTAACCGCTGCTTGGCTTCAGCCCTGCTGACGTATTGTTTATTTTTATATACGGTAGGCCGTTTGTGTGACTGATTTGACAGTTCGTGCTGCCTGCTGAAGGACATCCCTAGAAGCAGACCTCACAGCTGTATTCTCCAGATGAAAGGAATCGGACAGAAGTGCCTTTCTGAAAAGAGGGGCCTCTATTATATTTAATTTTTTTTTCTGAATTGCTTGCTCGAGCCAATCGGTTGGGCTATTGGGAGAAATGAAACAGGGAAAAACGGATCAGATTCGGGTATCGGTTTGTGGCATTGAAGCCATTCCTTATCCTTAGCAAACGGTGACTTCTGGATCAAATTCCAGCATACGGCCAAAATATAGGACAAGGGAGAAAATGGTTATGCTTATCACAGCTTAGGGGAGGTGAAGACAAGGGCCTCAGAAAAGCGCGACCAGATTGCACGGGGTCGTTATTCTAGGCAGGCGGTTGCTCGGTTTCCCTTTCCGTGGAAGAGGGATGCTACATTAACTGTACTTTCAGAGCTGACTTGTATTTGGGGGGCATTTTCGGTGTTGACGTGAAAACTCGGGAGCCGGACAGAAAATTATCAAAGGCTGGCAATAGGAGTAGGACTGTACTCGGAGGTTTGTTTAGCTCTGCTGTTAATGCTCTTACGAGGCAGGAAAACGGTTGTGTTGTTTTTTGCTTCTGAAAATCAGTTAAAGCCGTTTAGATACGTATAACCTTCCAGTTAAGGGTGCGTGGCTGTGATTCCTCAGGGTGTTCAGCAACAGAGAGAGTCATAAATCAGAGGTTGCTCTGTTATCCTAGGTGACGTAAGAATGCATTCTTCTAATTTCTGCTCGGTTCAATGCCTTCAGCTGCGTCTCTCTCGGACGTAGATCCCGGTAAACTCATTAGAAATAGATGGGAAACGTTTATAAATCGCTGTCGTTTTCCAAATTAGAAAGGAGCCGTGTTTATAAAGTCTCGCTCTGAAAAACTCATCCGTCTGGATGCACAATGCACAAAACGTGCGTGCTCCTCTGCAAGTGCGACGGACTCTGAAAGGTGCTCTCAAAAAGGCGTCGCGGTCACGCGGGCAGCGTTAACTTCCCCGGTCCCTTGAAGAAGCTGTTACAAAGCTGGTTTGGGATACGCTGTGCCTCGCTTCAGTCATTTTAGGGCCGCTTCGTACTCACGGCTGCCTGCTTCCAACCTCAGACTGCCGGAGGAGCTGGGCTTGGATTCCGCAACGTAGTGTAACTTAGGGCATTTTCATTGGTCAAATGTAAACAAAGCCGCTAAGCCAGCCGGATCCACGCCTGGTGGATTAGACCCGACGACGTGACGCTCTGCAGCGTCTCAAACTTCCTTTTGGGAGTTCGGTCTCGTGTGAGTGCAAGCCAAGAAAAATATACCAATGGTATATTTTTATACCATGGGAACGGTAGGAAGAACTAGCACACGGTCCAGCTGCCGATTACGGTAGCGGCTGCCTCCATCTCCAGCAGTGTCCCTGTCTTCCAGACTCAGCATCCATTCCTAGAGAAATAAAAGTTGATACGATTCTCCCGGGGAGCTCACCAGCTTACCGTGGAACACTTGGTTGTGGTGAAAGGCGTAGGGAATTGTTCTCATTTCGTATCGCAGTACGTTTTTGTCACCGTGCCATTTTTGTTCAGTCGTCTACTCTTACCCTTTTCGCTGCATCTAAGAGAGCATTTTCCTTCCAAATCCTCCCCGAAGAATACTTACGATCAACAAACATCGAGCGACTTTGTATTTGGCTGTGAAATCTAACAGCTGGATTCCTCTCTTTTGGAACACAGACAAAATGCGAGGATGGGCCTCTCCCTAAACAGCATATAGGACTTCTCGCTTGAAAATTGATGAAAACAAAAAATTGGGGCTAGCTTTCAGCGAGGAGACGTGCATGCTTTCTCTGTGGAAACAGTCGGTACATCGGTAGCCCACGGGGTAGGGAGCCCACGTGAAGTCAGCTGAACCAGATGGGAGTCTCTCGCAGCGGCTGCGGCAGATGGGAGCAGGTCCCGTAGAGACCTTCTATCTCAAACGTCCCCTCCTTGCCAGGAGCTCTGCGTTTCTGGGGGCCGGACCAGATGGTTCGTGAAGCTCTCGGACACAGCGGTGACGGGGGTTTGGGAAAAGGTGGGCGAGCGGGAGCGGAAGGTGGGCTTCTCTCTAAGATGGAGGTATGGCCCATTGCCCCGCTACGTCCCGAATCGAAGGCTTAACGTGGGTGGCCCTATATTCGGCCGAGGAAGCTTAACCTTTCAGACGGATGATTATTAAAATTAAACCACATTCAAGCAATTCATAACAACAGAAAACCATTTGCCCTTTAGCAGCGCAGCTTTCTGCTGCCATTAGCTTTTGCAGTGCTCTGTCTTGGCTCAAGAGGGCTGCCTTAAACCGCTGCAAGAACTCAGAGCCGTTGTTTTTCGGCGCTTTCCTTTTACTCGCCTCCCGATTTCTGCCTCGTCATCAGCGAGCTGCTATCGCTGTGTGAAGCAGCTGTTGGGATGGGCCAGGAGCAGGCGTCCTATGGAAGGAGACTGCTGTCTGCAGCTCCGATCTTTGGTCTGCTCGGTGTTACACGTACAAGTGAATCAACGGTGCCGAGCTGAGGATTTGAATTAAATCTGATCGACGCTGAGCGTTTAAGCTCAGGCCGGTGGGAAGAGCGCGGGTTTACCGGCAGAGTTAAAAGCTGTCTGGGTTTGGTTCCGAAAGGATCAAACGTTATGCTGTATTATATGCCGCTGTCTAATAAAATGTAAATCACACGGATCGTACGGTTGCACGTATTTGATTTCCAGATTTCAAGACCGACGGGACGCTTCTTATTTTTAATTGCTGTAGCTTTTTGCAAATCGGTCTGTCGAGGAACAGAAGTTTTTACAGCTCGGTTGTTAAGGGGCTGCAGTTTATGCGAAGAAGAAAACACGAAACGCCACCATCCAGTGAGGACCTTTATACCTCAAGTCGTTCGTGCTGCAAACAGTCTTGTTTTGTAAATCTGATGGTAACCAAGAACCGGCCCCGGTTTGAAATGAAGCAAATCCTGCGCTCGCTTCAGTTCTGAGGAACGCTTTCTGGAAGCGTGCTGCCTTTGTCACGATTTGCAGCAAACTCCACTCCTCGTAGCCCCCGGAGCGGTACAGGAGCTGACTCACGGGTAGAGCAGACAAACCCTAAACGAATCATTGCACGTATAGACAAGAAATTGTGATAGGACAAGAGGGAACGGTTTAAGCTAAGACAGGGGAGGTTTAGGTTAGATACGAGGAGGAAGTTTTTCACCCAGAGCGTGGCGACGCACTGGAACAGGTTGCCCGAGGAGGCTGTGGATGCCCCATCCCCGCAGGCATTCAAGGCCAGGCTGGACTTGGCTCTGGGCAGCCCGGTCTGCTGGTTGGCGACCCTGCACACGGCAGGGGGTTGGAACTGGTGAGCACTGTGGTCCTTTTCAACCCAGGCCATTCTACAATTCTATGAAGAAAAAACACGATTCAAAACTTCGTAGGTATTTGGAAAACCTGCCAAGTCAAGCTTGCAAGGTGAAAGCCCTTCTTGGTCCCTCAGTCACTCTGGATAACCAGGCTGTGTGTCCCGAATGAAGGGTGAGCCGAAGGAAGGATGCTTTCCTCCTGTGAGCGCTGGATTCCCTGGCCCTGCTCGTGACAGGCAGAGCCTGGATGTCCCCCGGTCCCTGCGCTCGCTTCTGGGTCGGGTTTAACCTCAGACACGGCCACGTATTGTTGTTCACGTATTGAGGCTCTTTAAGGAAGGGCCGTGACTGCTTTCTTAAAAGCACACTTCTTGAACAGCAAGCGAATGCAAATGTGCAAAACAGATGTTTTATAACGTAGACACAAGCGCGCTAAATTACTATACGACTGGTCGATTTATTACACGGCATTTAAGCAAGTGGCACGGATGGGATAGTTTGCGCAGAGTGAAGAGCTTGCATTTACTAAGCCGCTGTAGAAAATTACAGCGAGACAATCAAACGCATTTCCTGGCTTACCCGAACGTAGGATATGATTTCTCTAAGCGCTGTCACCGGTGTTACAACTATGTGACGGGATATATCAGTAAGAAGCATCTTCAAAGAGGATTAAAGGTTCAGCCTTTTTTTTTTTTTTTTTTTTTTTTTTTTTGGTTTGAGGCAGTAATATACCGAATTCTTTGGAAGTAATTAAACTTGAAACTGATCCAGCTTTTGGCTTTTTTTCTTTTTTTTTTTTTTTCCTTTTTGGGTACAATACTTCTTACGGTTTACAGCTAATTGGCAGGTGAGCAAGATGAGCAGCACCGAACGCCGCGTGGTGCTGTTACTGCCTAGGGGAGAGCAGGCAGCCTGCGGTACAGAAGAAGGCTGCTCAAATGCTCGTGAGAGGGGAGCATAATGAACGCTCACCCGAGGAGGTAATGCAATGACTTAACCTCCCAGAAGAAACGGGACCTTGGTGTTCCAGGAAATTTCTGACTGAGAAAGTGTTTCAGGGATGACAGCAAAGCTTCTCTGTGGCAACCTAAACACTAAAAAGCCTGTCGGTTGCTTTGCTACTTGGTTGAAATTACAGAATCAGAGCACTTGACTTGCATTCAGACCGCACTAATCCCCGTGGAGCTTTATCCCGTGTTTGTCATTAGTTGGCTGCGCTGACAGGCTCCCCTGCTTGCCCTCCCTAACCAAAACAGCAACAAAAACTCCTTTGCATCAAAGAGAATTTTCTTTCAACTTTGATCACGTTTCTTGTGGTGCTCGAGCCCGTTGCTAAGAGAAAATGCGCCGGTAAGGAATGGGGAAATCATTATTATAATTACTCTTGTTACACCCCAGTGAGAACAAGGCTCTCCGAGCGCTCAGCTGAATGACAGAGCAGTGCGGGGTTTAATCGACGGAGCTGGTGACGGCCCTGCTGGGCTGAGGCTGCAGGAGAGCCCGGCCGCGACATCGGCGCGTGGAACGGGGTGCCTGGCTGCCCCCTTGCAGGGTCTGCAGTGCACCACCTGCAGCTGTGTCGCAGAGAATCAGAACCGCTAAGGTCGGAAGAGACCGCTAGGGTCGGAAGAGACCACTAAGGTCCCCAAGACCACCCCCCCCCCCCCCCCCCGCCCGTGCTCACTGCCCGCTGCCGCATCCCCGCGGCTCTGGAACAGCTCCAGGGACAGCGACACGTTCAAATCAGAGGCCTCTTTCCTGCGTCCCCAAGTATGTTTTAAAAAGCACGGCGCATACGATATAATCCGCTCGGAGGTGCCGTGAAAAAACGAAGTGCATCAGCTTCTGAGGCTGTAATACAAGAGCTGTAATAGATACGTTAAAGCAGTGCTGAGAATATCTGTGCTCGTTTGAAAACACGCTTCTGTGTTCCCAGAGCGCCTCCGTATTTCATAAAGGTGCTTGTTCTGAAATAGTGGTACTAAATACAATGTTTTTAATTTTCCAGCCGGTGCAAAAGGAGTGATTTATCTTTCTGGTGAAAGAAAGAAGGGAAAGGATTATCATTTTCACCTCCCGTATTTAAAAGGTATCGCATCAAACTCGAGACGACGTGACGTTTACATGGATCGCTGCTTAGTCATTTGAGATTCAGCACGGCTGAAAGATGTCAAGTGTAGGGCAAACACCTGCGTATTTCAAGGCAGTAGGAGCTACACGTTGCATGTCGGACTGGTAAGGGGCGGTGAGGTGCTGAAGCTGCGATGGATGTGAAAGAAAATGAACGTGATGAACGCTGGGCCTGTTACATAACAAGAGAAAGGAAATATTCATTAATGTAAAATTCAGACACGTTGCGGTTGCTGATAGTTGGGAACGGCAGGGAAACGTTGCCGTAAGCGTTCACAAAGCAGCATTGGGCAGCACCGAGAAAAACGCGAGCGCCCGATTGTAGCGAGGCAGCCTTGCGTGTGCTTTGCTTTCCTTGTTGGCTCCGCACACGGCTGCTGGTGGCTCTCGTGTCCATAGGCAGACCAAGCAGCTGGGAGAAGTCCCTCCGCTGGTACTCACGGGGCTCATTCCAGCTCTGGGAGGTCCAGTGCTGGGGGACCTGTTTGGAAAGCGGGTCCTGCGTTTGCTCTTGGCCTGCCGTCACTCCCAGCTCAAAAAAGCCATCTCCTGGCTTTTAACAATAAGGGATGACAGCTTTGTGCAAGCGGAAGCCTCGTAGATGCTTTAAAACGGATTTTGCAAGGGTGGTGCTTTGACTTCCAAGCTGCTCTGAAGTTAATCAGAGAGCAAGGAAAGACAGCAAGCCCGCATCCAGCTAGTTTCTTGAGTATTTAGAGCTATTGATTACAGTTGCACTGATTATTGCAGCACTGCATCTAATGAAACTGCACTCGGATGGCACTACTTCAATTGAGATGGAAGTGCGGCCAGCTTGGAAGGAAACCGTACAAGTGTTGGAAGAGGCAACACCTAGACCTCATGATAGAGATGCTTTGGTTAACGCTTCTGCTGCGCTGACCGTTGCGTTTAGCTGCATTCCCGGAGAATTTCTGAAGTGAGAAGAAGGCTGTTGTTTCACCAGGAGTAATACAGAACAGGAACGTTTAGTAGTTAGTTTCCCAGCTGTTTCTGTGTCTCTTCCTGTATTAAGTTATGAGACTGCCAAACCCTAATGCTGAGTCAGTAACATTCTTTTTTATCAGGAGGCAGATATCGTTCTAAAAGTTTTTTAGATAACTATGCTACTGTGGCTCAACATGAAGGAGTGTTAATCATTTATACCATGCACGCTGTTCAAGAAATGAGAGCTGTGACGTGTAAGAGAAGATGGGATCATAAATTAATGCTTTGTAAAAACTGTTCTTTACCAAAACAAACAAAAGAAAAGGCGATTGCAGATCAGAGGAGTGCAAGACATCACAGAAACAGCGTATCAACAATTTTATTCTTAAATTAACGTGATTGTTTATTGACTCATCTTTCTTCCATCCCAAAATAAGTCAAGGAGTGGCCAGTTTCACAAATGTTTTTTTCAAATCAGCATTTCAAATTAAATTATTTTGGTTCATTATTCCAACCAGCAAAGGTCCTCAGAGCCAGCTTTAGCAAAATAACCTCTGCGGTCAGGACAAAGCAGCAAGAGATGAGATAACCTGATTGCCTTTGGACAGCCCTTCATCGATTTCAGATAGCGCTGTAACATCTCACTAGGTAAGAGTCTCTTCAAAAGAGGATGGAGGCCATTCTGCTGGTGCCGTTGCCCACACCGTGCTCACTCCGAGCCATGGGAAACACCTGCCACCTGCCTTCCTGCAGCAGCTGCCACTCCTAATTATTCCTCAATAACTTCTCAAAATCCTGTCTTCTTCCCTATGTAAGCCCTGACATCCTGTCACCAGCCCAGCTTTTGTAACCACAGCCACCGTGTCTTCCTTCGGAGTTCTTAGGTTACCCGCTTCCTCCCACGCTCAGACCTGCAGCAGCTTCACACCAGCATGGCAGCACTTAACTGCAAGCGTTAATTGATGGAGCCCAATTAACGAGAGCGTTTGGCCCCGTGGTTCCTGCCAATCAGAGTTTTGCTACTGTGCCAGACAAAGGAATCGGAGGATGTGCTGGCTCCTGTCGCCTTACACGCAGGGAGCTCCCGAGCCCTGGGAGCGTAACAGATGGCTTATCAACGGGGGGCACTGACCTGGCTTCACTGGGACTTGGCATCAGGGCTCAGACAGGAGACGCTGCAAAGCAATCCAAGATGGAATGCCTCTTCGGAATCAACTACGCATGAAAATCTCTTAAATAGCGACGCTCGGCAAGTCGCTTTGCCTCCCATCCTTCCCCCTCCTGCCTGCACTGCGAGTTTAATAAGGCAAAACCCAAACTGTCTCAGGCTGGGCAAAGATTTAAGACTTTAAAATGTGAAGCACCTCATTGTACCCATCCGTTTCCAATAAAAAGGGGAGACAGAGGGTGTCACTTAATGTTTTATCAGTGGTATTTGTTTGACTTCTCTTTCCTAAGTGCACCGCTTGCTTTTTTTTTTCTTGAGATGGAATCAAACACTTTGAACAGTACAGTACAAGAAGATGTATCAGTTTTCACATAAGGACTTTAAAAAGGAGAGCAGTCTGTGCTTCGCTCTGTAGAAATAAAGAACTATTGTACAGTACAGCATACAACACTTGCAACATGGCCAATTGACTTCCTTCCTATTAATCAACTACTCTGTTTACCTTCTTATACGAACCATTTCAAAACCATTAAAACTAAGAGGATTAGCATCACATTTCTGGCAAAATGCACCTTAATTTCAGCAAATGCTACTTTCACTGTCTGAGGAAGTTTAAAAAAAAAAAAAAACCTTGAAAGCAATGGATTCTTTATTGTGGCAAATTCATGGAAACTGGTATAAATTATGTCTCCCATTAAAAATAGCGGGGAGAAAAAGGGAGGGGGAAGAATAGAATTCCCTCAGTCCGGTGAGAGAGGATTGTGAAAAGATTAAATTACCAAAAAGGAAAAAAAAAAAAAAACTCAAAGCAACCCTGAAATGCAAGTTAAATCCTGACAGCGTGGATTAATTGTTCTTCCCTGGCTGTTTACAAGTAATTCCTACTTTGGTAGCCTTTGTTTAGGGAACAGTCGGGAAGGTTTATCTTGGTTCATATGTGGTACCTCAAGACACGAGTTCAAGACCCAGGGCTTCCCTTCCCTACGCACTGAGAGTCTGTCTGGCAAAAAGTCCTCCTGTGGTTTATTGCAACTGCTTCGTTTGGCTTTTAGTCAAAAAGGTTTGGTTTAAAAGGGATGAATTCACAGAGATCTTCATTAATAACAAGCATTAATAAGAATAATAAAGACACATTGTCAGGAGGGGAACTACCCAGTTATCCATACGGTGCAGCCTAGGAGCCTACAAACAGGAGGGGACTCAACTCTTCACAGGGGTAGATAAGAGCAGGGCAAGGGGGAATGGTTTTCAGTTGAAGGAGGGAAGATTGAGGATGGATGTAGAATTAGATATAGATGTTGGCAGCCCTGCATGTGGCAGGAGGTTGGAGCTGGGTGATCCTTGAGGTTCCTTCCAACCCAAGCCATTCTGTGACGCTAGGTGGCTGGTTTGGAATGAGGCATCTCAAAGTGCTTAATTCTTCAGGCAGGCATTGCAGATCGGGCTCTGGGGTCTGATGGTGACGGCCCCTTCTGTCTGACAAGATAAACGAGCCTTTATAAGTCTTGTCATATCATATTAGCTGGCATCAGGAAATTAAGATAAAACTTTTTGGCTGGCTTTGTATTGTTATAAATCTAAATGACAAAACTCCTCATTTCTGGAAAAAAAAAAAAAAAAAGACCAGCTACTCCTAGCCTCTCTTGCTGAACAGAGGATACAAACTCAGCAAACCTGGGGGAGCTGTCCTGTCGCTCCTACAGCTCAGGGCAATACGCTTTAAACATAAATTGCTCATATTCTGTAGCTTGAAAAAAAAAAAACCCACCAACCTCCTGCACTCACCAATCAAAAATTCCCACGCTGGAACTACTTGAAGAAGTCTTGAGAAATAAGTATTCTACCTACATTCAAGAGAAAGCTTCTGACGAGAAATAGATGTGGTTGCGGTCACAAAGCTTCCTGATCACCGATGTGCAAACCTCTTAAGGCGAACGTATGGAGATGCCTCTTCACACCAAGTTGGCTGCTTCTCACAAGCAGGCTGCTACAAAATGTACAAAATACTTTTTCCCCCCATTGCAGTTAGCGTTATGGAAATTCTAGAAATACAATTGAGAAAAATAATTGCGCATTCAGACGGATGACAGCAAGAAAATCAAGCCACTGTCACGACGCAAGCAGTGGTCCGGGCCCTATTCCATCGTTCCAATCTGTCGTGCATAAGCATTAGGTCTGCTCTGGAGTGAAAACCCTAAGGATGTTGAAAGCGCTATCTTTTTCCAAGCACCATCTTTTCCAAGTCCTAAATTTCTGCCTATGCCTTTTGGAACTGCAAGCTCAGAGCTGGCTCTTCCCCTTTCTGCACAGCCACCAAGAAATAAGTCGGAATTCCCATTCACCTGTCACACGGATCCTTTTGCAAATGTAACTCTGTGTTTCTTCCGCAATGGAAGACGAGCACCAGTGGCCCAGTGCTGGCCTGTGCCCGATGGCCCTTACCTGGATAGCACTGCCCAAACTGGCAGCTTCACTTCATTGAGCGGAACCAGCCCAGGAGGGATGCCTTCAGCTCCACGAGGCATTTCGTATTTGCAAAGCATTTTGCTGCAAGCCGGTGGTGAAGAAGAGGATAAGGAACCCAGCTTAAACCCTTGTTTTTCTCAAAAGAGTTAGAAGCCATTAAGATCAGTCTCTTAAAGCTGGCTGAGAGAGAGCCGTAATAGATTCAGCAAGATATACTGTATATTAAAAGGTTCCTGATTTTTTCCAAATGATAACCTGCTGAAGGAAATGATGTCCTCCGCCACAGTACCTGCTTGTCTAATTGCAAACCATGCAACCTTATCCCCCCAGAGATTTGGAGATAAAAAAACTCCGCTGTCATCACCTCCACCCTCCCTGGCTCCACTCTCTCTGTGCAGCAGGTAAGACAAGAAACAAGGACTGGCAGATTTAAATAGATAGGGTTCATTTGAGAAACCGGACAATTACAAACACCAGCACGGACACGCGCGCAGCAGGAATGTAACAAGTTAGTGACAGGAGGCTTTTCAACTGAGTACCAGGAAAATAAATCACAGATGTTACTTTGAAGGAACACGGTTGCCCCGAGTACTTCAATTCAGGCAACCTGAAAACGCCCGTCTAGATAGAGTTTGAAGTTAGTTGAGGGGGAGGGGGAAGGAGAGGGACAGGGAAGGAAACGAGGAGAAAAGGCAACCGTCTCCCTGGACAAAAACTTATAACAGGTTGAGGGCTGCCTTTGCTAGCAACGACCACGGCACGTCACAGTTCTTGTAGCACAACTTCCTGTAGCCTGGTTGTGAATTTGCACCAAGACAGAATCGTCCTTTTGATATCTCCTTTAGGATTTGTCCTCTTGCTACTCAGAACTCATGTCCAAGACGAGGTCTGTCTGCAATAAAGCAAAGTTCCCTCTCCCTCTGATGCATTCCCCCAAACCCATTCTGTAAGCCAGAGAGAAAGTTCCACATGGCTTTTGTAGCCTCTTGCCAGTTTAATCCCTAATTTAATAAGGTGTTTACGGCAGGACTTTAGTGATGCTGCAGCCCAGGCAGTAATCAGGGGAGGTTACTGCAGCTTCAAGTTGGAGCAATAGACTTCAACTCTTTTCTAATTCTGAACGTATTCAGATTTTGCAGTGAAGATGCAGCCTTACGGACAAGCATCTAAAGCGTAGGCTTAAGCCCTTCATTTGTCTTCCATAAAACACATAATAGCAGATCACACACTGATCACTCCAACCTTCACGAACCAGAGGCTGAGACCATCGTGGTACAAGACATCCATTAACCCAGCACAGCTTAGGGAAGACAATGCAGGACAATGTCACAATCACAAAAAACACAGAATGTGCTGAGTTGGAAGGGACTCGCGAGGATCTCCGAATCCAACCGAGTTCAGGACAACCCAAAATCCAAATCCTGTGTCTGAGAGCATCATCGCAACGCTCCCTGAGCTCCGGCAGCTCGAGGCCGTGCTCGGTGCCCTGGGCAGCCTGCTCCACGCCCACCACCCTCTGGTGCAGAACCTTTACCTAAGATCCACTAGACCCTCCCCTGAGGTAGCTCCATGCCATTCCCTCAGACTCTGTCGCTATCACCAGAGAGAAGAGATTCTTCTGCCCTTCTCCATTTCCCAGAGCAGCACCAAGCTGCTTGCTAGTTCCATTCCTTCACGGGACCCGAGTAAGGAAGCGTGATGGTGGCTGAGTGGCCCCAGTTCATGAAGCATCTTACTGGGTTTGTCCCCCCACGTGGATCTGCGGAGCCCTACCTGGGGCTGTGTGCCCATCCTTTGGAGCTCTGTCTCAGTGCATCCGTTGGGGCAGACAGCTGACGTCTCACTCCACGGGACAGCCCTCTGTGAAGATGTACAACGTACGTCCATGGAGAACTTCTCACCTGTCCGTGTTATAAATGTGACTATATCCATACGACTCGTTCCCGAGCTTGGCACTGTTATTGAACACATCATTTTGTTTTGTTACTGCCTTGCAGAGCTAGGGTGGCTTTGTATAAATATTTTCACCTCCGGTTTTCCAGATCTGAAAGGCAGCAGTAGGAAGTAGAGACAAATGAGGAAGGCACTCAGTGGCAGCAGCCTGAGCTGCCTGCTGGGAGCACCATCGCTGCAAAACAGGACAGCCTTGTGATTATAGAGTCACAGAACAGCTCGGGAGGACCTTAAAGATCACCCAGCACCAACCCCTACTATGGGCTGGCCGCTCCCCACCGGCTCAGGCTGCCTAGAGCCCACCTGTGGATGTCGGCATCACCACGGATGGGCACCACAGCTCTCTGGGCAGCAGTGCCGGGGCTGCACTGCCCTCTGAGTAAAGAGCTGCAGGGCCATCATCCATTTGGTCCCCCTCTATGGAAGGGGGGGCCGGGGAGGGAACATGTAATAGGAAGTGATGATCTGGCTGTCTACTGCAGGAGTGCATTAATTGAACAAATTTTTATGGCTCTGGAAGTCTAAATGACTTTTCTGCCTCTAGGCTTTCTGCACAGGATTGTATATTCAGGTGAATGAAATATATGAGTTCGGCTGCGGGAACATTTAGCAAAACTAAGATCTTTAGCTAAATTTGCCACCCCTGACCCCTACACACATTTATTTGGTCTCATTTTAGAAAAATCATCCTTTTTTTTCTGGGCCTGATATTAGGTGAGAACAGAGGAAGCAGATAAAACTGTATGAGGATAAATTGGCAAGTCTCCTTTCTCCCTCTGCTTCCCTGGCTGGGCAAACGCTTTTCTAGAGGGAGAGGCACAGCAAGCAGGGGCTTGGCTGTGCTGGGGAAACGCTTCATTAAGGGATGCCGGGAAATGCACCACGCATCTGCTGGAACCTTCCTCCATTTCCAACCGATCAGCGCTACTGTGCCAGATAAAAATACAACCAGTCTGATGTATTTTCCACCTATTCACCAGTGAAAAGAAAGAGTAAATACAGACAGATCCTCCAGGTGTTGCCCAAGAAAACCAAAAGCAGTGACTTCCCCAAAGGAAGGCCGTGACTTAACCTAAAGGGTGGGAGGGCAAGCTGTGAACGATTGCAAACATATACCTCTCTCGTTATCCCACAGGCAAGCTGGCAGAGTCTATTTAGTATCATCTGAAAGTTCACCGAGATGAAAATAATGACAAAAATACTGTGACAAGATAAAGTACGGTGCTATAAAAATTCTCTACAGTGCTATAAAAATTAGATTCTTAGCAGAAAAGAGAATGAAGAGGTAATTTAGTAAAAGTGATGGATGAACCTCTGAAGGTCTGGAATTTCAGTGCAGTCAGATCTGAAGATCGCAGGAAATTCTGGACTATGGTCACCAGTCATGATAACCGGTCTCCCCCGGTTTTTGACCCATCTGAAAGCCCTCAACAAAAAGAAGACAAGACAGGACTCTCCAGCTAGGCTGCCCTGCAGTAGTTAAATTAATTTTTATTCAACCTAAGCTAACATCCCTTGTGGGATGAGGATACATATTTCTATCAGTAAAAAAAGAGAAACTTGCTGCAGCATCTGGTAGAGTTGAGGGGAAATCACCTTTTGAAGATATCTCGCACTAGGCAAGTATGGTCAAAACCCACCCTTTAGATTGGAGAGCAAGCTAGTAGTAAAAACAAGTGAATAGCTTGATAGCAGTATGAGAGCCTAGCACTGGACAAGTCACTGTTCTTGATAAGTGGAAGCAATAGCCTTCATTTCATAAGAGCTGCCAAACCTCAGAAGATAGAGTGCTTCACAAACAAAAGTTATCTTTCTTTTTGCGTTCACAACTAGGGAATAGATAGCCCCAGCAAAGAGAATGAGCTCTGGTCACCATGAGACTGGATGCTGCAAACAGAAATAAAATACAGCTCCACCAAGTTTCCTTAACAGAAAACTTACCTAATAGGACAATAGGCTGAATTCCAACAGAAAACCATACTTTTCCCAGGCACTTCGTATGAGCAGAAGGGCATGAAGTACAGGCCATGGGGGTTGCACAAATGCGATGAAACTCATCTCCACAAGGCATTCCAGCGGTCTCATTTCTTAGCAACAAGGTTCACTTAAGGATTTGTTGTTGAAACAAGTAGAAAAAAACCATACTGTTGTAGAAAAGCAATACAAGAAACATAATTACAAAGGAACTAGCGCAATAGAATGAAATTACATTTTAAAAACAAAAAAAAACAAAAAAAAAAACAAAAAAAAAAAAACAACAAACAACTCATTTGTCTCCAAAGATCTAGGCTTAGAGGAAGAACTCCAAAGAAGAAGAAACTCCATTCAGAGATCCATCCCATATGGCAGTCAGCCCTTAAATGGGGTCTATGAGAGGTGCAGCCAGGCTCCACCCCTTCTGGCCCCACAGCTGAATTGCCTTCACCTGTGCTCCCAGGGCTGAGCAGGTCCTTTCCCCAGGTGCTCAATCAGTGGCTCAGGCTGGGACTCAACGGTTCCCATACAATTGTACGCACCTGGCCACTGAGAGCCTTTCCAGGCTCACTGTGGATATAAAATGGAGGGTTTAGACAACAGTGTGTGTTGGTTTGTAAAGCCTGTAGAGCAGAGCCTGAGTGACAGTGCTTTTCATATACAGCCTTTACAATTAACAGTGAGCTCCCAGGAGCATCCATGAAGTGCTTTTTTTTTTTCCTTCTTTTTTTCCTTGCTTCTTTTTTCTCTCTCATTTTTCTCTTCTCCCTTAAGCCGGTGTTTTGTATTCTGCCCGGATGGCTGTGCCTTCAAAATAAAACTTTTGCGTTTCTCACAGTGAGCAAACAGTGCTGGAAAACTGCAGCTAACGCTAGTTGTATTTACCATGTGACTCTTGATCATTCTTCTTAGCCGTTGTGGATTTTACCTTGGTTAAGTTTTAAAGCAATGTTAAATATATTTTGCTAGCTATGCTTAAAGAATTTAATTAATGAGACCAGAAAGACATAAGTTGAACAAGGTTATATTTCGTGCCTGAAATTTTCCCACCTAGGGATGTCCCAGGCCATGTATGATCATACATGTATTTAAGTACGTGCTGTTTAGCAAAATGGATTTAAGGTCATCTCTGGCTGCGTGGGAAAGCTTTCCTTTGGGCAGGCCCCTCTACTTCCAGTGGAAGAAAAGCTGCTGCCGGTTGGGCTCTGGCTGAGCAAAGATGGACGCGTTACCCTGCAGGCTCTCCTGCTGCAAGGGGTGCCTGCACTTCTGGCGCCCTCCCCTGGGAGACAGTTTCTCCTTTTGTCATTTTCCCCTCACGCTTTTCTGATGGGATATGTTATTTATGGGCTGTGATATACCGTATTTCTGAATTGATTTTGTGTTCAGCTATTGTAAAGCATTCTTGTGGACCAGCACCTCAGGGTGATATATATTTTTTTCCCTCCTGACGTTCTGACTTACCTGTTTCTCTCTGAGTTTCTCACTCTTTGCCTCTTGTTTTCCCTTTCCTTCCATTGCGGACTGGAACGTTCAGCTGTCCTCATCAAAAATTAAACCGTAATAGAAGAATAAGAAATCAAACGCATCCCTTCTAATGAGACAATTGTATTAATTTGCTTACGGCCAGTACTAAAAACTGAGAAAAACTCATCATTTTGTGCTTTTCCTATTTTCTTTCAACACACTGTAGTTTTGTTCCAAAGAAGTGCCAGGAAAACAACAAAACGACATGGAGGAAATGTAGATATGGGGAAGCACGTTGGCTGCGTAAAGTCATGCAGGTTAAGGGGCCTGTTTGGAAAATGAATCCTACAGGAGAAGGGTGGATTATGGTACGTAGGATACGTTATAGGATAACGGTGGGTTTGGGAAGAATAGCGTACCTGTGGAAAGGAGTGGATGGGCTATTGGGAAATCATCCAGAGCTGCATCCACATCTGAAGTAAGCAGCGAATGCACAGGTGTCGGTGACCTATCGTAGAGTCTCTCCGGTAGTGCAATCGTGTCGACAGTCCTTAGGAAAGACTGGAATGAAGAAAGTGTAGAAAAGCTGGATTTAAAAACATATTCAAGTCATGTTGATAATGAAACCGAGAAAGCACTCAAGGGGTGGCTGCAAACTGGTAGAGATCCTTTGGGCATGGTGGCCTTCCTTAGTTGTTGCTGGAATCGGGAAACAGGGATATATTTCAGGCGGCTGACAACCTGCTTCAGGAAACGTGAGCGCAGAAATGACAGGAGGAGAGGTTATTTCTGCAGCGCTAGTACTAGCTGTATGAGCATTAGTTCCTCCTCACACCTGTGTTTCCCATTCAAAGGATCATTAAAGACATTCAAACCGTACACTTTGCTCTGCCCAAGAGGTAAAATTTCAGACATTTGCTGAGAATACCTTTAATTAATAAGAAATGGCATGGGTAAGCGCCTCATTCAGCGGCTGGGATGAGGACGGGTGGCTGTAATGTCCCTGCCTTCTAGCAAGGGCTTTGGGGAGGTGGCAGCTGCTCCACGGACCCGCAGCAAACAGGAGCTGAGATGTGGAAAGGGATAAAGAAAGGTGCCGACAGCCTTGAGGATGGGTCACATATTTGAGTGAGAAGCAGAACGTACGTATACACGCAGACCTTCTCCGGAGAGGGTCAGACACCGGCGTGCTTATATTCTTCTGCACTTTGATCTACCTTACTCAGAGCTAATTGGGGTGACAAACATATTTGCAGACCAGTGTATAAACACCTAATTGGCTTACTTGTCCTGTCGATGCCTCAGTTCCCTGCTGCCTCAGTTCCTGGACCAGCCCTGGGCAGAGCCAGCGGGTCCGTGTCACCCCGAGGAGCCCGAATTGGGTCCCTGTGTCTGGGCTGCCTGCCGAAATCCCTTTTATTTCGGAGCAGCAATGTCACCCGATCCGTGCAGATGATAGAACCGATGCTGTAAAGTCTCTCTGTTCTCGGCCAGTTGAAGATGAAGATTAGTAGTTAATCGGGACAGATAGTGCGGGTTGTGTTACTCTGCTGGCTATATGTTACTGCTGCTGAATGGGCAGTTCTGTACAAGGCGGGGAGATACACATCGAGTGCAGCTGACAGCTCGACCTGGGCTAGGTGTGCAGTGAGCGCGGGGAACAGAGCCTGGGCTTTTTGTCCCGGGATTTTTATCATTTAACCAGGTCCTATTTACTTTCAAGCATCTGTTCAACCTTTCATGTGAGATGAAAACAATAGCTTCAGCTGCTTTCTGCCCGAGCACCAGAGGAGTTCAAGCTGATACTCACATCAAAGCGCTCTGCATATTTATCATTCCTTATTCTGTAATAAGCAGCGGTGTCTGACAGATGCACAAAAGAACCACAGTTTCCACTTGGACCTTGCAGTGGCAGCAATGGCTTCGAACACGTATTAAAGCCTCACTTGAGAAACACCGAGCGTTTTTCTTCCTGAATAATTCCCATAACTCCTCACAGCTTTCCGTGCTGTCAGGGCCACACTGCACCCGGCAGCTTGGGAGGACAGACTGTGCTGGGTGCTGCCGTGCAGAGCTTGCTGCTGGTTGTGATGGGAACAGGAATGTGCCTGTGGTTCTTCTGGAGCGCTCTGTCAAGCGGCACCCGGTCGGTTCGCTCTGGAATTGTTCAGACCTGATCAAGATGCATTTGCTTGCAGGAAGCTGCGGTCTTATTCCAGGGAATAATTCGCTTCTTCATTCAGCAAAAAAGCAAACCTTGCTTGGCAACAGAAGCTTATGTTTAAGAGAAAAAAAACATACCGTAAATATACTTTTTAAATAATCTGCATTCAGCTCTCGGGGTGCAGTTCCTCTGTAGGTTGTCTCGGAAGTAACGTACACCTGTGACAGCCCCGAAAGTAAATAAGGGTATGGAGCAACTTGATATTATTTAATACACAGAAAAAGCTGTGGAAAGAACATTATATTGCCCGCAGAGAAGGCAGCTAATCACCCCTATAAATATTCAGATGACATTGCGGTTGCCCCGACCCTGGAGGTGCCCGAGGCCACGTTGGATGGGGTCCTGGGCAGCCTCAGCTTGTGGGGGGCACCCAGCCCAAGGCAGGAGATTGGAGCCCGATGATCTTTAAGGTCCCTTTCAACCTAAGCCATTCTAGGACACCTATGTCCCTGAAGGCGCTCGAGAAACGTTCAGATGTTGTGCTGAGGGAGGTGGTTTTGTGGGCAGTATTGGAGGCAGGTGGACGGTTGGACTGGATGATCCTGGAGGTCTTTTCCAACTTTGGTGATTCTATGATTGTTATTTTTTTTCTTTATGAATTTTGAACCTTCACATACATTTTTAAATAGACTGCTTCATGCTACGTGGGAGAAACCACAAGCAACGGCCATGAGCTCTGAACACATTCGATAAGAAACATTCAAAGCTTACTGAGAAATTTCAATGCCATTATGGAAGATTTGCATATATATGGAGACAATACCTGACTTACAGAAAGCAACAGAATATAGACTCCTACCGATTCTGAAAGACAATTAAAACCACTTTAATTAACATTAAGAAGTTGGGGTTTTTTTAGTATGCTGTAATCACTTTTAAGATTGTCAAATTTAGACGTAGCTGTTTTATTAAGAAACTTAAAAAAAAAATACTTTGCCCCTTTTGAAGCAGCTTTAGAAGAGAACAGGGGCCTCATCGCCAGCATGCAGTTGCTGCTTGCTTTGTGTTGTAGCGCGGATGCATCTGCAAATCAGTAAAATGATACAAGGGGGTCTTTAAATTGATCTTTTTAAGGCATCGTTTGCATTATGGGCTCAAGCCTGGTGAGATTTATCTCAAACAATAGCATATCAGTATTAGCATGCTTAATTATAGATCCTTCAGCAATACAATAGTTAGTATGAGTCCCTGAAGGCTGAAACGGTTCTCTTCTAGAAAGCCGTGCGTTTTTATGCTTAAATAATCCATAAAGACTGTCCCTGTTGAGAAGTTCAAAAAGACTGTTCTTAATGCTTCGCTGCAGGGCTTCGGGCTGTACTGCACAATGCCAGTCCTGGCAGTCCTGCAGCAGGGCCCTCTTTCAGTGCTGGATGTTCTTTTTTGGGCTTTATGTCGACTGCTGGAATGGGATTCTGATGCTCTTTTCCCTTTCCACTACAGTCTGGAGTTTCTTAGTCTAACGTTAGAACTTAAACTTATTAAAATTGACCTTGAAATCAAAGGCTAAAATGCAACGGCGGCAAGAGCTGGGGCAAGCAGTGGATATTTCCATCCATGCTGCACGTGCGGGTATTGGTGAAATGGCTGAATTCACGTGTGACGCTCTGCCCTTTGCTGTCAATAATGGGGCACTGATAAAAAAAACTTGGCAGTATAAAATCATAGGATCGCTGTGGTTGGAAAAGACCCCTAAGGTCATCTAGTCCAGCAGAACATGCGTTTAGAAGTTGCCCGGTAGAAATCTCGTGACACACGTACTTAAAATTAAGCACACCTCGAAGCTTTTGTCAGGTTGGGTCATAGTGACTTGCTCAAGGTCGAGGATCAGCGTGAGACCAGGACTCTGACCAGGACCCTCATCTCAGGGGCGCTCATCCCCCCCTTCCCCTGGGTGCAGCTGGGTGCAGACATTCACTTGCAAGATTTGGTACATTTTAAGAAAGGCCTTTTTCTGGCGGGCTTAAAAAGGAACTTAAAAAGTCATCACATCTTGATAGCTTTCGTTTTCTTCTGGAGGACTTCTTCCTACCTCGCTTGAAGTTGCAATTCCAAATTCCACCCCCATATTAAATTATGAAGGAGATATTTTTGAAACATCTTATCTTGACGTGTATCTCCCATGCCAGACGACCTCAGGACCAGTTCCTAATTAATTATTTCATAAAGCACGTAAATAAAGCTGGCAAGAGCTACGGGCAGTGACCCTTCCCAAAGTCCTCCCAGCGGTGTCCCCTGTACCACTGCTCCCTGGGTTGGAGCCATCGCAACCGTCCCCAAACACCCACCGGTGCAATAAGCACACGTGAAACAAAACGCTCCTTTTCTAACATTAAAAGCCACTGAAACAAAGGGACAAAGGGGCTTTTTTTTTTTCTTTCTTTCTTTTTTCTTTTTTTTTTTTTTTTAAACAATATATTCGGAGAGAATGAGAGATTAAGTTTGAGGAGTCACTTCCAATCAGAAAGCCACCATTTAATTACAACACACAGGAAATTACAGAGTGAATGGCTGGGACAGTGATAAGAGACTGACACCGGAGGATGACAGGTACTGAAATCCGACCACTTCATCACAAAGCTACTTATCACAAGAGCCTGTCTGGAAGGCTGACAATCTGATTGTACTGTCAACTCAATTCATAATTAATATATTTATCAAATTAATTACTGAAAAAATCTCACTGGTGCTCGCCATAAAACAGTGGCTAAATTCATTGCCTGTTGGCTTCGTTTACTGCTAATAACTGTGCTGTCAGTTTAATGAGGGCAGTGAGTGGGCCCTGTTTTAGCTGCATGACAGACAAATTGCCCTCTTATATAGAATGATACAGAGAATTTAAGAGAAGAAAAGAAATATGTCATTGTTTGGTGACAGCCACAATCGGAGCCTTGTCTCGGAAACTTAGCATCAGCTCTAACGTACATGAAAGGGAGGTTGGGAATTCCTTTGTCAGCTAAATAAATACTTTATGAAATCCTGACTGATCCCTTCATCTGCGCTGACCTCGCGGCACCGCGTGGAGCTCTCAATAATTCTATGTTGATTCTGAGGCCCCAACAGGAGCTTGCTGCTCGGCATGCCCAAAGCTGAGCTGGGACCGGCGGTGGGATGCGGGACGTGGGAGAAGGGCAAGGACAGAGCAGTCGGCAGGCCTTGATTACCACGCTCAATTGACTGCCTGTAAGCTCACTGAGGTGCTGCGTAAGCTCACTGAGGTGCTGCATTGCTGTGTTGCACGGTGCTGTGCACGACGAGTGGTTAAAATCTGCTCCATTCCGCTGCCAGGAGGCGGAGGGATGGTGAGAGTGGTCGGTGCCTCTGAGAAAGGGACTCTGCTTCCCCAGGCAAGCAGTATCTGGGCTAAGTAGCACTCGGCAGCGAGCTGCAAGATATCCAGCTAATCACCAGTTTTAATGGGATTTCACACACAGCACTTCAACTCATTGAGTTGAGAAGCCCGTGGAAGCTGTGCTGCAACGGAACGCATCCAAGAAATGAATATTTAAGTGCAGTAATCACAAGAAAGACGTTATTTTATTTTTTTTTCCCCTCTGATGACTAATAAGCCAGGCTGTCAATTGTGAGAGGTACGGAAACCTGGCTGAACGTGAGCTGATCCCCTCTGCGTGGGGAGGAAAAGAGTCAGCACGCTGTGTACGCATTTAGCACCGGGGTCAAAACCCCATGCTGCAACCCTCACCCTGAAAATATTTTGCAGAACGGATGTCTTAAGAAGTTTTTTAATTAGATTACAGAAGTAGCGTTAAGTTAAAGGCCAAATAATTTACCGGGTGTTTAAATAGGTTTTAAAAAGGCAGTTTTTCCTGTTAAATGGAGTTTGAACAAATACGGACAAGCAGCGACACACTGCGATTCCACTTCACAAAGGTTAAGTGATAAAATTAATGCTGTGAAAAAGCTCCATAGCAAGTGTTCACATTAAAAGCCAACATGTGTTATAAAGACTATAAACACCTGCGATCTCTAGGGAAAGAAGTTTGAAGACAAGGAAATCCCTGCAGGTTACTCGCAGCATTCAGCCATGTACACAGCTTTATTCTAATCTTTATCACTTGCTCCTGCCCAAAGTATCAATATTCCTAACTCTAAAGAGAAAGGGCCGAGGGTTATTGCATAGCAGCTGGAATTCAGACTCTTCCTTGGCAATATTTAGTTATGAGCAATTGGTTCAGCCATAAAGCCAGGAAAATAGTTGATCACGAAGGCAGCGAGCACCCAGCAAGGATGCTGCTGCAGGCATACAGCCAGCAGCATCCCCAGGCTCGGGTCACCCCCGCAGCGGTTTGGGATGAAGATTGCAGCACGAGATCCAGGCTCGTTTTTCCTTTCATCTCAACCATCCCCAGATCGCAGACTGCGATTGCGGCTGCGGCTGGCTCCCTGCTCACCCACACTGTGCTTCAATGCCCTCCCTTGTCCGCAGCCAGGCAGTGCCTCTCGGTCTGCTCGGCACGGAGCCTGGCACCAGCCAAGAACTGGGCAGCTGCTGGCGCTGCCTGAGGATGGCTGGGCACAGGGCAACATCTGCATCCCGTGTAAGGACCTGTTCTAAAAAGAAAACCGCTCTTCCCCACCATCGGAGCTGATACCGTGCGTCTTGCCTGGGTTAATGTCTGCAGTGCGTCGGGAAGTGCTGGCTGATCTGCAGGAATGGCCATTTTCATTTGAGCACCGCATTTATCCCAGTGCCCAGCCCCTGTCTGAATTAATAAAGATAAAAGCGCAATCGTATCAGCGGCGGGCAACGCTTGAGAAATAAAAGGCATGGCTCGGTTTACACCGTACATCCCTCAGGGATGAGAGTCTGTCTGCAGTGAATGAGCTCAGCTAGAAAGGCTGTCCACAAATAATAAAAATGATCAACTCCTTAGAGTTATCTTATCCAGTCATCTTCTGGGAAACATTGGGATCAGATATACCCTACCTGAGTTATTTTATTTGGCAAATAAGCACTTTAGGCAAGATTTTCAGGAGGCAAATAGGAAATGAGAGTTGGAAAACATTAATTAAATGTGAATACAACAGCTTAATGGGTTTTATCTTCAGATGAACTGAAGATGACTCTTTGCCATTCACTTCATCAAACTGCAAGCAGAGATAAATGAAATGTAGCAAGAAAAGGCGACCAGGGAAAAGGTGAAAGATGTGGCAGGTTGACAAGACCAATGTAATTTGATTTGTATTCAGGACGGATCAGTTCACAAATTCTACATATTGCTGCCAAACGTCTGCATATTCAAGTAAAAGAATACCTGATTCTTGCAATAGCCGCTTTTATAAATAAAGCCACGGTGTTCCAACGCCCTTTTACAAATGGCCTTTTTCTACAGGCCTAGTAGAGCTCTCTTTACGTAGGGGAGGTTTCCTCATGTTCCACTGACAAGGATAGCACGTTATCTTGGAACAGATCATTCTGAAAATTGCCAGATTTGTCCAGAATGCTCAGCATCAAGTGCTCCTTCTGTTATTGGAGCATGCTATATATCCACGGTGCACAGCTAAGCTATATCTGTCTAGAATTAAACCTGCATATCATGTAAGGCCCCATGACATTCCTAACGTTTGGCTTTTTGCTCTCTACGTTAGAAATGGCCAAGAAGTAACACACACGGTTTGGGTTGGGTTGGTTTCGTTTGGTTTGGGTCTTTTTAATTTGCTTTGTTGTTGTATAATTAATGGAAAGTTACCTAAGAGTGCGCTTGCAGGTTACTTGAAACGCGCGTGGATTTATATCAATTATTGTCTGTAGTTTTCATTACTATCACTAAAGGGAGAAGGCTTTCAATAATGCCCGCTTTTAAACTGCCTGTTGTGCCTTCCACCTCCACACTGAGTCAGAATTTGCTGACACAAAGCCGCAGCCCATTCTCACGCAGCGCTGCGTCCCCTCGCAAGCACAGCACCATCTCCCCCACCAATGCAAGAAGTGCAGTTGGGGATACTTATCTATAGATGGCAATCTTCTTCTTAGCAGAGAGCCGAGGTGAAACCCATCTGCTGCTCTTCTGGAATTAAAAATAAAGCACCGTTATGTACATATACACACGAGTGCAGAAAAGCAGTCTTTTACAGCGGGATTGTACAGGATGCACCACAACTGGGCTTCAGGCTTGTATTCAGCCCGGAGGCGCTGCTTTACGATTAAAAAATCTTGTATAAAAATAGGAATTTATTGATGTCTGCTCAACTGCCCAGCTATGATGTCACGTGGAAGTCTGCACTGAGTTCTGCACTGGCTTACGTGGGCAGAGCATCGGCGTTCCCACAGCGTGGTCATGTGCATTACGGCAGAATATTGTGCCTCACACTCCACACTTTTTTAAAATATCACATCAATTATTCTCTTTTTGTTTTAAATCTGTATTCCTTATGGTCCTGCTAGATAAAAAAAAAAAAAACAAATAGCAGGACAATTTCTCCGGGAGGCGTGGTGGAGAATTAAAGAGTGCTCTGGCATTCACTCTTCTGCTCCTCAGATTAAGGCTATTTAGGAGAAAATGGAGGGAATGATACAGAAATAGCATCAAAGGAGGGGGTGTTTTGCACCTCTCTGTGGGGACCAAACACCTTAGAGTGGATGGTGATTATCCTAAACCATGGGTGTCCAACCTTTTGTCTCGATCGCATTGAGTGAAGAAAAATTATCTTTGGCTACACGTAAAATATATATAATATAGTTAATGCGCATGTGTAATAAAACCTTTATGTATATATATACTTAGTAAAACATAGAAAAAAGAGAGCAACAAGGACATAAATCTAGCAGGTTGGGCAGGTACGTTCTACACCTCTCCATTTCCTCCAGAGTCTGAATGTTTTCAGCCCCTCTACATGAAGACGATAAGCAGTTGGCAATCACTGCGGACTCAATGGGGAAAGGTGGCTGGTGTCTAACCAAGGCACCTGTCCTTGAGTGGGTCTACAAAGAGAGACACCGAGCTAACTGCCACAAGTACAACACTCGAGGGCTGCTTTATATTGGGGAATTAATGTTATATCGAAGGCTATGCTGAAGCATTAATATGTTTAATAGACACGTCACATGCACCTCAAAGAGATTTTGATATGTATTTGAGATTGCTATGGCCTTCATTTAGTTCTGGCCCTGTGCTAACACTGATAGATATCAAATAACCTCCGCTGACAATGGTACTGTGTTATTGCTGGAAGCGCCCTCCAATGAAGCCCCCTTTGGCCGGGAGTCTGGGGATACAAAATATTGATGCTGTCAGTTACCCAGAAGCTGAGTAATTAAATACACAAAAAGTCTGGGCAGATACAAAGTTCTCACACACGTTAAAGCTGGTAGAGGCAAGATTCTCAAAGCACAAAAAGCCCTTTTGCTCTAAGTGCACGGCAGTTTCGACTCACTTTACGTGCGTTGGGACGCTCTGCTTCCTGTTTTGAAGCAAGTCCCAGAGAAGCCCCTCTGTGTTGAATTCACCAGCAAGCGTTTTCAGGGCCCGCTTTTGATAAGTAGCAAAATCTAAAACTCCTCATTAAATGCCAGATAATTTGACTGCCCTAAGGGCAGGATGGCTGAATGGGATATGCGAGCTCGGGTCCGGTTACTTATAATTAATGAGGTCTGAATAAGCAGAACCAATCCAGCCCGAGTGTGAATAAAATTACTGCACCTAGCAAAGTTTAAACAAGGAATACGTGAACTGTAAAGTAGTTGAACACAAATCAAGATGCTGAGTTTTTGTAAAAACCTTTATAAGCTCTGAAATATGGACCTCAGTACTTCTTTTTTCCCCAAAGGCTTAAGATTTAGAGAATACCAAGTTTCCAGGGCCCTAGATCTGAAAGGTTTATGCAATGCTTAATTTGGGGGACCTAAATAGTTATATCTCTTCTCATTTCTACATGGAGAAGTCATCCGCATTTATATTTTATGTATATTGGTCAAGGGAAATTTCACTTCTTGCAGCTTTTTATTTTTCTTCCCAGTGTTTAAACACTGACACAAGGTATAATTACAGCTCAGAAATATATATATATATATATATATTGAACTAGAATAGGGGATTTAAAGGAGGTTTTCTGTAAGCTTCAGTTAAATTCACGTGTTGGCAGGAAGCAGAAATATTGGTTGAGCCTTTGCTCAGGGGAAAATCCAAAAGTAACACAAGCACATCTTTAAAGTAGCCACATTTTCACTGAAAAGCAGTTTCTCAGGAGACTATGGTCAACTTCAAGGGTGCCTTTATCAGACATTCCAGGGAAAAAAACAGGAAGAAGAGCTGAGCGCTGCAGGTAACACGATAGGGGTCTGCAGCAGTCACAGGAGTATCGGTTACGATAAACCAAGCTGTGCAACAAGGAGATTAAGATGTGGATTACCGACCACTTACTATGTGACATAAAGAAAAGAATAGCTTCAGATGCCAGTTTGACTTAATCTGGTACTGGCGTTCTTTCCTTGAAAGGATTAATGGGCACGGTGGGTTTTTTTCTGCTGAGGCATTTTTAAAGGGTTTGTCATAATAAAGACTGAGAGGAGCAACAAGTAACGACAGAAACTTCAGCATGAACTATTAAGGGATTTGATAACTAATTAGCCATTTCTAAGTCAAACCAAATGGCCATCAGCTGCGTGCCTTGCTTAATTAGGAAACATTGTATTCCAATGGAAATTAGCTGCGGTGGTGATATGGGGCCTTGAATCAATTTCTGTAAACGTGAATACAGCTCAAAAAGGAACATTGATTGTAAGCGTGGGTGTATGAGTGTTTTTCATAGAATCATAGAATGGCCTGGCTTGAAAAGGACCACAACGAACATCCAGTTTCGACACCCTCTGCTATGTGCAGGGTCGCCAGCCACCAGACCGGGCTGCCCAGAGCCACATCCAGCTTGGCCTTCGATGCGTCCAGGGATGGGGCACCCACATTTTCCTTTCGCATGGGTTGATGATGCCATCGTGCTTTCCAGGCTTTCCTCTCCAGTCTTCCACTCTTCCCCTGCAACGCGATCTTCATGCAGGCACACAGTGCAACTGAAACACCCCACTGCTCCCATTCTCATCCCGGTGTATATTTTTATTCTTTACATCCTGAGAAAATAAGAACTACCAAAGAGTAAGCGCTCCACGTGGCATTTTCCAGCAGTGACTGAAAAGCACGTAGGCAGGGGCGCAGGACACCAGCTGCAAAGGTTCTTCCTGCTAGCACACCTTTACACAGTTTATAAAGAAGAACATTTACAAGTGGAGAGTGGGGAAGAAAAAAAAAAAAAAAGGTGCTCATTCAAAATTCCAGACATGGCTCTGAGCAGCTCAGCTAACACCAAGGGGTGCACCTCCAGGACCAGAGCACCGGGAGCAGCAGGGTACCCATCTGTTGGAACATGCCCTATTCCCACGGCTCTCCCTTCTTTCAATCTGCTGATATTTTCTCTTAACAGATGAAAGGTGGCATTTTTCTCTAAATTGAACCTTCTCCAGTCAGTTCAATATTGCTCTCCAATATGCATCAGCGTACGTTAGCACATCACTCCACATTTACTTGAACCCAAAAAAAGCATTTTTATTTGATTTTTGTGTGCGTGTGTGAAGTAAAACCAGTGAGTAGGTTTACCTATAAATTCATTTCTGAGTTTTAGTCAGTCATAAGTTCCAAGCACTGCTGTAAAAGAAAACCGCCTTTATTTAAATATGAGTCAGGAAGCAAGCATCAAAGATAACTCTCAGAGAAACCTTCCTGTATTCATATCTGCAAAACAGAGATTTCATACAGCTCAGGAACTTAAGGTTCATGCCCACGTATCTCCCTCAGCTATACATTTAGGACTCTTGTCCATCTGCTGCAGTTCACTCACATTCCAGGACAGGTGACAATCTCTGGCTGCAGACACAGGTTTTCCTCATTGCTTCTTCTCCAGTGATGAAAACAGGGGCAAGATAGTGACAGCATCCCCAGCTTAAGTCCTTATCTTGGCTTTCACCCTGTTTCAGCCTGTAGAAATCAAAAGAGCGAGGACATAATAATCAGATGTCTCAACTAAGAAAACCTAGGCTTGAAGATCTTGGAAACTTTCAGATGCATTTTTATTATCAGAAAGACGCATTTGTAGAGGTTGGGTTGCAGGTGATACCATTTGGGACCAGCCTGGGTCCACCAGGATCAGATGAAAGAGAATCATCAACTTCCACAGGCTTTTGATTAGTCATTAGATAGGATGAGTGAAGTCACACCAGAGATACTTCCTTCCAGTCTGTTTCCTGTTATTTCCATCATAATTCAAAATTATTTTCTATCAGGAAAAAAAATATATCAGAAAATCTTATTTTGAGGTGTTACAATCAGAAAGGCCTGCGCAGTGGAAGGCCTATACAGGAGTGTAGAGACAAAGGCACTAGCGTGAACAGAATGGTGTCATAAAGGAAAAGGGCTCACCCAACTCCAAAGATCTAGATTTACAAGGAAAACTCTGCAAGAGAAGGACTTCCAACCAGAGATCTTTCCCCCAATGGCAATCAGCCCTTAAATGAGGTCTAAGAGAGGTGCAGCCAGGCTCCACCCCTTCTGGTCACACACCTGAATTGCCTTCACCTGTGCTCCCGGGGCTGACCGGGTCCTTCCCCCAGGTGCTCAATCAGTGGCTCAGGCTGTGACTCAACAGTTCCCGTACATGAGGCATACAAAAAATCTTTCCTCATTTTCCATAGTGTATAAATACCTTTCCTTTCGGTTCTCTGCTATACTGTAGGTCTGCCTGTTGGAAGATTGTTAAATGCTGCTTGATTTTTGAAATGCAAAATAGAGATGAGCTTCATTTAGTTCTGAATATCAGAAATATTCTCAACATGAAGGCAAAACACAGGAAGACTCCTCTGCAAAGCTGATTTCAACGGTGGGATATTGTGGCTCAGCTAAGGAGCTTTGCATCCTCCCGGAAACCAAATTCTTGCAGACATGCTCAGCCATAAAGACAGGAAAGTCCCGTTGCCTGAAATTCCAGTCATAAAAAAGGATGACTCTCAGTTGCTACCCACTATATTTTGCTTACTTGGGCAGGATGCATTCTCCTCTCCCATGTTTCACATTTAAAATGTCTTTCTCCACAATTTAAGAGATGACAGAGCAAATCCTTAGCAACAACGAGTTCAGAGGCTACTATTTTCCACCATCTAAAGATCATGCCCGGCAAATACATGGTGATTCTAGCAGGCAGTGGAATAAATATATTCTCAAACCTGAAAGCATAGGAAACAGTTATGCATTTATATTTAAATGTGTAGTCTTTAGGTTTAAAGCTTGCATTTCTTTCAGAACATAAATTTTTGTTAAAACCATTTCCCAGGGACTCATTTGATTTTTGGTGGAAGGTACAAGAGCTCAACTTTCTTCAGCTACAGCTGGAGTCCTTAAAATTAACAAGTCGAAACTGCTTTGATTATAGCAGTGGTTACCAGGATGTCAAATTTTAGGAGCGAAGGCATTCTGCCGTTTGTGTCAAGACAACTCTTGAGCATTAATGCAGTTTTTAAGCAGCAGAAATCTGTTCATCCCATCCACATACATCTACATCTGCACAATGGCTGAGCTCATCCACACTGGTCCATCCATACGGAGAAACGGAGGGAAGGAGCATCACTGAGGTGATGCCTGTATGTCCGCTCACGTGCTCACTGCAGTGCCAGATGAACTGCTTCTGAGTTCACCCCAACCACACGCTTTGCCTTACGGAGCTTATGGAGCACGGCCAGCTGCAGGAGATGGGAACTGCCCCAGCAGGATCGTAGCACGGGAGATCTGCCGGTCATCTCTGTGCCACTGTACGATGTGTAAATATCACAATTAAAGGCTGGATTTCTTTTCCCCTACCCTCTACACAGGTGGTTGGATTTTCACCAGACCATTTATGATCAAAATTAAAACCTGCGATTTGGTCAGTTCATAAATATGCTCCACCACACTCCACTGTGACCTTTAGAAATGCCAGTGTTAACAGGAGCACTCATGGACATCTGAAGGATATTTGTTTTCATGGGCCATCGTGCAAAAGAGCTCACCTTCATTTTTAGCAGTTTCCCCAATATACACATGCGAACCAGCCTAGATCTCATCACATGTAATTGAAAATGTACAGTTTTGTGCTTCCATGCCGAAGGGAACAAGCCAAACAACAAGCTCCTGTTCGGGGCCGATTCGGAGAGCAGCTCGGCAGTGTCTCGCTGGCTGCTCCCTAACAAACCCTCCATTCATTGCAGTTCCGTGCAGCTGAGCTGTTTCCACCTGAGCCAGCGTTACAGACCTTTAATCAAACAAATGTACAAGGAAGCTCAACTACTTAACTGCTGTGCTTGTTCTGCGGGCTAAGATAGATAGCCAAATACAACAGAAAGAATTTTACCCCGCTTGAGACGAGTGCATTTCCTTGCCGTTGTTCCCAACAAAGGGCAGCAGGTACAAATGGCCCACTATCTGTGTCACTGAGAAGTGGAGAGCAATTTGTTTCTATTAAACAGGATGCTTCTATTTTTTATTCTGTTGGCTTAGCCTCTCTGCAGCCTGTGCCAATCACGGTTTTAATCTGAACTGCCCTTGACCGTTCCTGCTATGCCACAGAAGAATTCTCTCTTTCCACCGACCCACCCCCTCCCTTCCCTGTCGTCTTGTACAGGTAATTGTGAGAAAGCAAGTGAAAGCCCTGGGGTATTGGATTCAAAACACAATCCTGCCATTCTCAGGAGCGTACAAAGAATAAACTTGAATGCGACATTGAGTCCTCGCAGACTGCACCTGCTGGTGAGCTCCAGTTCATGGTGGGGTCACTGCAGGCCCCGTTGCTCTGGTGGCAGGAGAGCTCCTATGTTTTCGGTTCACAGTGAGATTAGATCTACAATGTTTGACCTGTCTAATTTATTTTTTGTTTGATGAAGCAAGGAGAGCCCAGCGCTCTGTTAAATGCCTTCTTACTTCTTCCCTGGAGAATGCTGCTGGTGCCTTTCAAGGACCACTGATGTGGTGGCATTTGGAAAGGCTGTAGATTGGAGTTGGTGTAATTTAATGTTGTATCTGCATACAGCACAAAACGTTTCTGTCTTTACAGACCGATCTGTGTCTTCTTTCCATGGGAGTGTAAGAGGAAAGGCCCACAGAACTATCCCAGGTGCAAGTTCTGGTTTATGCGTTTGGGTTTCTGTGGGTTTCGGTTTGGTTTGTCTTTCATCTGTGTTCCTTTGGATTTGGAACCTGTCCTTAGCACTGCTAAGAGTGACTTTGTTCACTTCTGTTTCATTACTTCCTATCTGAATTTCACGATGTCCACGCTTTGTTGTTGGGATCCATGGATGCCAGCTGGAAGTCAGGAGAGCGCGAGCTCCAGTGTGTTCTTCCTGCCCCAGACTTCCACATGAAACACTGCTGAGCGGTGAGCCACCTCGTGCTGCCAGCGTTCATTTCTACTCATCCAAGCAGAGTCCTGAATACCTCATGTTTCTACAAGCTTTGAACACAGCAACATACGCGTACCAGATGCGCCAGCATTCCAATATCTGCCTGCCTTGCATAGAGCCACTATTCCTTTTTGTCCAGAAAATCCTTTTTTTCTTAAGTATTTACTCTTTTTTGTTTTTTAGCGGACAAAAGCGTTGATGACTCAGTTCAAAGTAAGACATTTCTGCTGGACTCCTTCAGAGACCATTTTTATTATCGACGCTAGAAACTGCAGGAGCTGATGCCGCTTTAATAACATTTCCACGATGTTTTCTGGCCTGCTTGCACCCGGAGCTGACTTGTTTGCTTCTGTTGACGTCCATCAGATAAACTTCCTAAGCAATTTCACAGGCCAACACTGCGATGTAAATATGTTTGAATGCTCAGGCTTTGCAGGTTTGAGGCATTCGCCGCTCCCTTTTGGAAGCAGAACATGTAACAGAAATAAGAACTGAATTTTAACTAAAAGCCAAAAAGTTGTTTTTTTTTTTTCATTTTGGTCAGGAAGTCTCATTACAAAACAAATCTCCTGGCACACAGTGCTGTAAGGCCCTGGGAAACTGGAGTTGCAGCTACTCTTTCTGCACCATATTATATCTGATGCCGAGATAAAATCAGAGGCCTCTGACATAAAATCAGGTTTTTGTGAAGGGCTGCTGTTAAACAACTTCTTATCTTTAAAAACACTGTGGAAGGAGATGTTCCCATCTGAATTTTTTAGGGAAAAAATCGGGTTCGTTGTAATTTTTTCTCAGTATTTTTGTCTATCCCTAAGGCAAGAGATAAATGAAGTGTGATAGTCCTTCGGAGAGCTTAGGAACTATTTGTGGTGAATAATTTATTCGACAAATTTCGCCCTTATTTCAGTTCATGAATTATCTGTGAACCGACTTGTACTTTCACAAATTTATTCATAATTCAAAATTATTCAAGAAATGTTTCTGCACAAACATATTTCTCTGCACAGTTTGCTTATGAGCAGATTATTGATCTAATTATTTATTATCTGCAGTGTATTGCTTGGAGAGTGAGGGGAAATTATTCTTTTTCAAAGGCCCTGTAACGCATCTGTAAACTCAATTTCAAAGGTTTTAGAAGGGATAATCTTTCTGTTTGTTGCCTTCGTGGGATCTGAATTCACTTCTGCTATTTTTTTTGGTCGTAATTAGCAGCCCCAGCTTCTGTTTAAGTGGACGTTTGAAAGTGATTTTAAGTAAACTGGCTCTAGTACGTAGGTTGTGACACCAGCCAAAAGAAATACTGACTGTATTGACTTCTCTTTCATGTATTTCCAACCTACAGAATACGCATTTCCCTGTGTCTATCTAGATTTTAGGTATATAAACACGTAGCAATCAAAAGCTCTTCCTAATTTATGGACAAGCATTAGGACTTGTTCTATGAAAAATATATATGTGTGTATAAAAGGAACGCGGAAAGAACTCTTTTCCTCTAACTTCACCTTAGTTTTCTATGGATCTAATGCCCCGATTTAATTTGATGCAATTACAATAAAAGCTGCAATCTAAGGCAAGCAAATGAATTTTGTGTCAAGAGTGAAATACAATCTGTTAAAATTGGTTTGAAAATACAATTTTAGGTCTAGTACAGCAAGTCCTGACATTTCAGATTAATCTGTCCTATAACAAAATTAATGACACTCAAAGTTGTTTAAGAATGGCTGTTAACTATTCTTACCCTATTCATCACCAGCTCTATCAGTCTAATCCAAGGAGTCACCAGGCTATTAAGTACAGTACATCAGCTCAGTTTAAGGACATTCAGATTGTGATTCTTTGAGGGATCACATTCCTGGTAATAGAAATATGAGGAACGATGGTAAATAACGAGGGAAATCCCTCTGGAAGTTTGTTGATGTGATGCCTGTACATTTCTGTCACCATTACTCTCTGCTAGAAAAATGTTAAAAATCAGGGGTCGTTTCTGATAGCCAGGTGGTGTAGGCAGCTATCTGGATGATCCTAAGCTATTAGGGCTTCCGGTGGTGCAGGATATCTCATGAGAGAGCCTTTGTCCAGAAAACTTGAAGATCCTTTCTCCAGCCAAGTAAAACCCACGCAAGAGCCATGTCAAAGGCAGGAAAAGCGAGATTCTTGCCGCTGTCCCACCTTTGGTCCAGGTTGAAACCTGGAAGGAGACTTCAACCTGATGGCAAGGCCAAGTGCTTGTCCACAACACTTCGCTTTGCTCCTTTTGTTACTCTCAAACACACCATAGTAATGGTAATTTGGGTCCATTTCCAGGAAAAAAAAAGGGCCATGGGAAGCTTTTCAAGCAGTTACAACAGTGCTCTGTGTGCTCATCTGCTGAACTGAAATGGAGGGGAGCCAGAATAAATCTTGTTCTCTGCTTTCTATTCTTGTGGGTTTTTTTCTTAACTAAGAATGAAAATAATGAAATATTCAATTTCTATGTAAAGTGAGTTTACCTGAGCCATGATAATTTTGGGATACTTTTATTATAGGCTCCTCAGGGCAGTGGGCACAGCCCCAAGCTACCGGAGTTCAAGAAGCATCTGGACAACACTCTCAGTCGTCTGGTCTGATTTTTGGGTGGCCCTGTGTGGAGCCAGGAGTTGGACTCCATTATCCTCACGGGTCCTTTCCAACTTGGGATATTCTATGGTTTATTGAGGAAGTAGTGCAACTGGAGTTTTGCACAGAAGAAGCAAGACTCGATTCTCTCCTCCGGATAAGTGTTTAAGATCTGGGAGGCCAAGATTCAGCTTCTTTCTCTGCCTCCTTTTGAACTCCAGCACTCAGTTTCATTGGAGACTTCTCTTCCCGGCAGGATGAATTCATACGAAAGGTGGAAGATGTTGGTTCTAATGCTGGAATATGATTCTCTCCTCTTTTTCATGAGTTCTCTGCTAGCTCTTGAGGTAAATCTTTCTGGTAGGAGGCAACCTTGGGCTTTCTCCTTGGAGCTGCTGCACATCCTTCACACTGCAAATGTGAGCAAGAGTCTTACTTGGTAGCATGAGGGACAGTGTTCTGTCCAACAAGTGTTGGACCAAAAACCACAGAACATTTAAAAAAAGCCATTCTTGCTCCAGCTGTGGTATGATTCCATCCCTGGTGTCCCATTTGAAAAAAGCCGACTGGACCTGTTAACAGGTGCAGATTACCCAACTATTTTCTTCAGAAAGTGGAATGTTTTCTTCTCCCAATGCATCGCCCTGCTCTATCAATATTACAATTCTTCTTCTTGTTCTAAGAACCAGCACTGTAAGACGTACCTTTCATCTAACGATGAAAATGGCACTCACCATTTCATTTAGCTTCGTCTCTCTTTTGGTCCAAACTACTTGATTTTGCATAAACCATGGACCCGATTCTCTGCTCCTGCTGTTGTGAAGCTGGGCTAACTTCACCGAGGTGACTGGAAATGACGAACAGAATGCTGGGCGCACATCTCTGGCTGTGCACTTTGTGCTCTCTGACACCATCTCCTTCCCCTCCCCACAGAGAGGACCATTCTAGGATTTCCCACCCCCAACTTTCATAGCTCACGTGGATGAGTTGATTCTTCCTTACTTTTGACACTGAAGGTGATAACCATTCCTCTGGGATAAAGTGCTACATTTGCTCACGTAATAGCCATACTTTTTGCCCAAATGTTGCCATTAAAAACTCAGGTCTGGCCATTAGGCTCTCCCTGGAGTAAGGACGAAGAAAATTCAGGACTAAACCTAAGCTGTAATTACCTAACTGAATGCTCATCCACTCACACATTTTTCATCCACTTTGAAATTGCATTCCCCTATACGTTTCCTGTATTCTAATGCCTCTCCAGCAGCTTTTAGCTTGAATCACCAGAGTAATCGGTGTCCTCCGTCTCAGTCTAGGAAGACTAAATGCAGAGCTAACACCCCATGCCGAAGGGATCTGAATCACATCACCTCAAAAAGCCTGACAGGTTTACCACGTTGGCATGTGGAAAAGAAAAATTGCTTTAGATGCTTCTCTCTCCCCCTGTTATCATTCTTTTATTTATTTATTTATTTATTTATTTATTTATTTATAAGAGATGAGGCTAGAACTGTTACGCAGAGATTTTTCTTTTAAAATCTAGAGGGATGAAATGAAGAAACTCCAGCTTGTTGCCTGCCTGGGTATTCCACACAGAACCAAATGTGAGCTTTCTCAGGGCAAGGGTGAGTTTTGATGCAATGAGGCAAAGCATGTAGAAACGATGACGCTTCTCTTCTTAGCAAAGAGTGCAATTGTCCTTGAAAGACCATGGACCAGGCAGTTCAGAGCACGTGGGAATGCAGCATCTGGGTTTTGGTGTAGTTTTTACTTTTCCAATTTAATAAATACGACATATAACACTGCATCTCCAGGCACAGGAGAAGCAAAATAAGCAAGAGTTTCGTGCTCAACACCATTCTGTGTGATGCCAGGGGTAAGAAAGGATGAGGAAAGTCTAGAAACCAAGTACACCACTGAAGTGTTTGCTGGTATGAATTGGCTCTTGTGAGCAGTGGTCGTGATTGCTACCTTTCTGCACCAAGTAGCGCTAAAAGCAGATTTCTGTTCTCTGAAAAGCAGGTGGGAGCTAGGAATTTCTGTTTCCTTGATGTTCCTGCTACTGTATAAGCTAGGAGACACCTCTGAGGCTAAGCAGTTTATATGTAAACATGAAACAGCCCATAACAAATGAATATTTGTTTCTGCTTAGATAGTCTGTCTATCAACAGTTTTAAGATGGCAGTAGGGGCAATTTAAATGGTAGAAAATAAATAAATTCAGTTTATTAGCAGCTGAATTTTTCATGAACATATTGGTATTAAATATTAACCATATATCAGTTTCTAAAAGAGGGTGAAAATTGGTTTGTGAGAGAATTGTTTTTAGTTAGACATATACCTAAGTCACAGAGCCTTCAGCACCTCATATTACTGCTTTAAAGTGCTAAGATGCAGGAAGATAAATTCATCTACGAGGCGCGTGTGCATCACAGGAAAGGGCAAAATCTACTCATTTATTAAGAGAGTAAAATCCCATTTTCTGTTACTGAGACCTGTGTCAAACAAAATAGACATTTGTAGTCATGTTCATCTTGTATTTCACTTTATTATTTAAAAAGAACATGATTCAGAGCCAAACTGTAGAGGAAGAGGTGAATTCAATTACCTGGGACTATAGCTACAGAGATAGTAATACCCTTCTGCCTGAGAGGTTGCTCCAAAGAACTCGGAAAATGTGTAAGATGTTGGAGTTTGGAAAAGATCGTATGAAATTTTGGAAACTATGAAAGTTCGAGTGGACAAAGTGTAATTCTGTCCATGGGAACTTCTGAATGTGGACTGTGAGAAACTACTGGTGTTGTCAAGAAAATCGTAGCGTTCAGCTGCAGATCTGGGTAGCGATGCTCTGCTTCTTGAATGGAGATGTGACTGATGGGTACTCATGGGGAGAAAGAAGCTTCACCTGAAATCAGTGAGAATAAAGATATCAGTTTGGTAATATCAGCCACAGAGAGAGAGAGGGGAACTCGTAGAAGGATGGAGTGTTGGTTGGGGCCACTGGTAGTGTGAACGGCCATCTCAGCTACCAATAATACAAGTCACAGGAAAAAAACAATTTCTAACTGAGGACGTGGGTAATCTTGAGATAATTCTTATTGCTTTTCCCACACGTGAGATATATACAGAGTGAACGATGCTGCTGACACCAAGCGACACCCGGCATCAAAGCTGGACTACCTCCACAGAAACTTCTCAAACTCCTCCAACTGCTGCAGTGCTGTAAACATAGCGTTGAATTATGGAAAGGGCAAAGCAAGATAATGGAGTCCAGCATTACTTTCAGCATAAAGTTACGATCCAAATTGGAATGATCATAAAGTCCTGATGACAGCCCTCTGTTCAGGTCAAACAACCATCAGGTCAGTTCTCGTGGCAAAAGGAGCTCTCCCCTCCTCTGCTGAAACGTGAATAATGTGCCAACTGTCCTACTTTCTCCTGCAAAGTTCCCATCGAGATTTTTCATTAGGTGGTGCACGAACCTTGTAGGCTGTAAATTAAGCATGAGAACAGCTTGGCTGGCAGTGTGCAGTGATCTTGGGGCAGCCAGGGCCAGGTCTGTGCCCTCAAATGAAACCAGGTGTAATTTCTCTGCTGTCAGAACTCATCTGTCTTTGTTTTCCTCCCCGTGTATATTGCACCCTGCTTGTCCTTTTACGATCCTCAGCCGCTGCCCGATTTGCATGTTTAGCTTTCCTTCAGCAGAGGAGACAAATAGGGCTGGTGGCTTCAGCTGCGAGAACTCCCTTCTCTTTAATGTTGCTGCAGTAGTTTCCACGAGGCAAGTACATTCCCCAAAGAACGAGAGGAAGCGGTTTGCTGGATCAGAACATCACAACGGGATGTGCCTTGTTACTTGGAAACAAATGACATCCGAAGCTGTGACAGTAGCGCTGGAGGTGCTACAGCCAGCTACCTCCATGGCTGTGCAGCGGGAGTTGTGACGTCCAGGAGCTCGGCCAGCCAACCCCATTTCAGGTAGAAGACTTCGGACTTAATTCGTCATCCATTATCCCAGCCTCCCACAGGTCTGACTGCACCCAGACAGGTGTTTCGACGCCAGGGAGAACAGCCTGTAAGAACAGCCAACTGACTCTCCGACACTCAGGAATGCTTTTGTGTGATGATATGCAATACCATTTTGCTGTATAGTTAATCTAAAATGTAGGCTTGCTAATTATCTTATACTTAAACGGCCACAGGGGTGATCCAATTGCTGAGCCAGCATCGGAAGAAATAGGAGTTCAACAGAAAGCTCATAGAAATTTAGTGAGTATTAGAAACATTGGAAAACCAGCTGCGCGATCACCTTGGTGACAGGGTTCCTCTCAAGGCAAACTGGATCTGCATTTGAAAACACAAAGTCAAATAAAAACACAATATAAAATCTTGAAATGAATTCAAGGAATCGCAGTCGCAACGCCTGAGCCTAGGTTTTAAAATGCATGTATTGATGGAAGCCATATGGAAATGGCACTGAGCTATTGCTAACACAGAAGAACGATACATTTTAAATCAAGCCTAAAATAGACTCATTTTAACAGTATTCTTATTCTAATATCAGGTTTCACAATGAATTAATTTGATGTGTCATTTTTCTCGCTCCACAGAAATGTTCTGTTCCTCGGAGAGGAAACAAAGGTCTTTGCTTTTCCAACTTCTATGTGTCAAAAATATTGAAACTTCATAAAACATCTTGTTCTTTCTGTTTTGCAGGATTCTGATTTGGTCCCTGACTGAACTCTTATGCTCCAATTAATTAAATGGCCATCTCATAAATTTAAAATATATATATCCCGTGTCCTTAAATCTCTGAATCCCAGCTGGGAACCTGAAAGGCGTGAAATACACAGTAATCATCTCACATCAACAGAAACTGATCTTAAAGCTGTAATTACATGATAAATGTCTTTATGACACATGCCCACTATTTGGTCATGCCCTAGAGACAAATGCTAAGAGCCAAGAGAACAGGGAGGGGGGAGGAAATGTAGCTGATATCCAATCCCTTCAGCTTGTTTGCAATTTCATTGGCTTTCTTTCAATGACCTGAGACTTCCAAGAGCATGATAGATATTTCCTAAATATTTTACATTCAGGTAATTACAGTAGTATATGGATTTGCTAGTCAGTTTAGAGGAGACCAATTAATTGCTGCAAATCACAGTATAAGGGATGATCCTGCGGCAGGGGAAGGGTCACATCTTAATAAGAAGGAAGAGTTGGATACATATGGCTAAAGAGTGCCTCATGCACGTTGACTGAAACTGGTCACCTCTACAGTATTTGCTTAGGCAAACCCCTCCATATGTTGGGTGTTCTGCCTCAGGACCATAGGCTTAGGTCTTAAATGTCAGGAGCTCGCTGCTCATCAACTAATAGAGGATAAAAATTTTGCATCGTTCTTTATGTCAATACACCATTCCTTATATCATTATTTTTCATCCAGCATTTCTGTGGCACACATGACTCACCTTTGTTGGGTGTTTTTGTTTGTTTGTTATTAAGTGAACTGCGGTGGACTTGTTCTGTTCCAAGACAAAAAGCTGACACATCCCTTCAAAAACACCAACCAAGGGAGGGTTGGGGCCATATTTTCAGCATCTCTCTTGTCCCATAATGCATACATTATGCAAGGAGAGTGATCACAGAGATATGTCAGGGTATTGGAAAGGAGTCCTGGGGAGATACAAAGCTAGAGAGGCTCCAGCATGGGCTGGAAGGTGGCAACAGAAGGGGAAATGAAAGCTGCTCTAGTGCAGAATGTAGCACAGGATCTCCTGAGGAATGTAAAGAGCAGACACATACCAGAAATAAAGGTAACAGGAGCTGAAATACACTTGGCTTGCAAAGAAAATTGCAAGTCTCTGATATTTGGGCCTACTGAAACTTGCTAGGACAGACAAGATATTATTATCTGCTTGGGAAACAGATGGACAGTACGTCCGGAGGGGCTTCTTTTATTTCTAGTGTCTCTGATGAAGGCAAAGTAAAGTAGGCCAGACACTTATTTAATCTTAGAAAGCCTTGAATTGAGTGATAGCACAGTTCCTTTTGTTAAAAAATGCATTATCGTGTAGAATATATATTGAGAAAATTGAAAGGAAGGTAGTTCTGCCAGTTAAAGTTTAAACATGCAGTCCTTAATGGTTCAGAAGCTCAAAATGCAGAGCCCCCTACACCTGCCAGTTTTGTGCTTTCCAAACGCTCATTCAAAAAGACTGAAATTTATACCGTTATATCTATTGGAGAAGCAGCATCATCAGATTGCAGAACTACTATTTAGGCAGCTAAAGTCATCGTGGTTCGCAAAGTCCTTTCAAATAAAAAAGGAATGGAAATCTCTTCAGAAACGCTTTTTGACATCTCTCAAGCCCACGGGGAACACGTTCATTTCCCTGTCGAGTTATAATCGCATGGTCACGTTTTCAAATACAGCTGAGTTGCAAAGGAGTTAAAATGCAACACAGTAGTGGTGACTTTTCAGTAAAATGGTCTTACTGGAGTGTCATCGTGGTACTCGGATGGTTCTCCGCTTCTATTAATTTCTACATCACAGGTAGATGCTGATTCTGACTGGAAAATGGCAAGATGGAGATTTTTGCCTTCTTTAGCATACCAGTAAAGCTAATTGAACTGCCATACGAAACTATTCTGAGCTAGCTGCACCAATTCATATCCATCCCGTATTTTTGCGGCTTCATTTAACTCATTGTCAAATATGCCTTGAAAATTGTTTTTGAAGCAGTTATTTTTCTAAAACCATCAGATCTTACTTACTGCCAGTAATCAATGAAGCTTCTCAAGGTTAATGACAAAGATAACTTCCATATTTTGATGAACACGTGGCTTCTCCTACTGACTTCAAAGGCAATCTATCTGAAAACTGAAGCTGCCATTCAGAAAGGAGTACTAAAGGCTCGCGTTAATCCCTAATCAACACAATTATTTTGTATATGAAATGCTATTCCGTATCAAATTTCATTAAGAGCTCCTGATGACTGTATAACTTCAATCCCAGTTCCTTTTTGATGACTGTATAACTTCAATCCCAGTTCCTTTTTGATGACTGTATAACTTCAATCCCAGATCCTTTTTAACTTGGATCACTTAAAAATAAATCAGACACTTGTTTAAAAGAAAGATATGGTTGTACGTCTTTCTAGATTAGAGCTTTCAAAACAATCAAATTATGCACCGTGCTTATTCCCACCAAGCAGACAATAAAACTTGAGGCCTCCTCAGTGAGCTGACCACATTTTCTAACTTTATTAAGTGTCAAACGCAACAATGCTAGAAATAAAACAGCGGTGCAAGATAACCTGGCACAAACATCTTGTTTTCCAGCATCCCCTCCAGTGTTTTGCATTCTGTCCTGCAACTGCAATGGGCAAAGAGACATCAAATGTAGGGACCAGAGCTCTGCTGCAGACCAGTGCTGCCCATGCCATTCTGGTGCGGCCAACCTTGTCTCTGTTGGGAACATCCCGGTGTATAATGGGCTTGGGTGAATCTGTTGTCGGTCCTACCCTTTCAAAAAATTAACAGGTGACCTCAAGTTTCCCAGACTTCAGCAAATTCTGACAATTTATTCAGTAAAAAGCAGCTGCCATGGTGGGATTTTTTTAATTTCTAAAAGGAATCTCATGACACCGAATGAACACAAAAGGTTTTGTGAGCACCAAAGCAGGGACACTGGTAGAGATGACTCCTGAGTGCCCCACTTGGTCGCACAACATGGACTGACGGAGGTGTTTTGTTTATGAGACTATGCTCAAGGTTAAAATAAGTGACAAATAGCTTCAGAGAACAGGAGCTGGAATTCACAAAAGAAGCCAAGTGTGACAATGATATCTATAATATAGTTATAAAAATACATTGGTGCAATAAAATGCAAATTTGAGGTATACAGCAGACCAAATGTCTGTACTGTTTTTCTCTGCTTGGTATTCTTCCTGGAAAGGCGAGGATGCAGAATGGAATCAGTTTTTATACAACCTCAATCTCAAATTGCTTTCCTAATATTAAATGCATAAATGAGCTTTTATTTTCACCAACGGTCTCTGGAAATGCTTCAGTTTTAATGCAAATGAGTCCCAAAGAGACAAAGAGAAAATAAATATTTGTTTTTCATTCAATGATCTGTTAGGTTTTATCTACTGTGACCCTTCCCTAGCTTTACTATCAGATATCCATGCAAACAGGGTCATTAGAAGAGAGCAGCTTTCTTTGAAATTAAATATAGATTTGCCTGAAAATTTCCTTATCTCTTTACATTTACATTTCTAACAATGCCCATCTATTACTGTGAGGCTCAGTAGTAAAATTCAAAAAGGTCATTAATAAACGCTTGTTCACAAATAAAGGATTTTAGTGACTTGTTTTGCAAAGAGAAGCTTGCTTGTTTAGTATACAACATAATTGCTTCCTTTGGCCATCTGCTAAGCGGAGAAAAACCTTGAGTTCACAGAGGTATATTTTGATTTACAAAGTGCAGCAAACATCAAAAGGGAGTATCCACATCTCATAAATACTATCTGTGCCATCCTCAGAGGTGAATATGCAGTATGTGTTCACGTGCATTTTACCAGCAATACTCTAAGGACTGAAACACGCATTTACTTTCTATGGCCTGTCCTCTCCACATGTGTATGTGCACAAAGATCTCTACAGCCTTCCCAAATCTTTCCTCTTTGCCCTCCCCCTGCTGCACAACACAAATAAAACTCTCACTCTGACTTCTATCCATTATTTTCAAGATAGAGTTTTGTGGTGTACTGAGAACTGGAGGGTCAACCAAAGAGCCAGTTGTTGCCTTCAAGTAGAATCATACGATCATGGAGTCACCCAGGTTGGAAAAGTCTGCTAGAATCATCCAGTCCAACCATCAAATCCTGCAAACACGTATGTATTTCTGAGCAATTGTGCATGTTTAAACACAGAAGTGTTCAAGACCAGATATGACCCCAATCATACAGCTTCTGAATGGGAACGTACACACGAATGTGAGCTAGAGGAGTACCTGTGGCTGCTGAAGAAGAGTAGGAAGGCGGTGAGGACTTTTCCAGAAATGCTGCAGTGAATCAAGCACCTAAAATGCAAAACCAGGGTTAAAAGCAAAGTAAATAAGTTTTTTTTTTTTTCTTTTAATTTTATTTCTTTTCAGAAATAGTCTAATACTGACTGCAGTGTAGCTGAGTAACAGCTGATATTTTCCTGTAGAGCATTTTAATAGCCCATGGGACGTTTCTTAATAATGCATGCCTGAGATTTCAGGGAGTTTTAACTATCCAGAAAGTTAGAAAAATTCCAGCAGTTACAAGAATGAACCTCCAGATCAGCCAAAATGACCTGACAACATGTGTTGTAAACATTCAGGATCCAACTTTATATTAAACTAGATCATAAACTAATCAACCAACATCCTTAAAAACTCTCACATATTTTTCGTAGTCCCAAGGAGAATACACTATAAGTGCAAAGATGGCCCGCTGCGCCTTCTTCCCTATGAGACATGGTGCTCTCACATGAAGTGACAAGACAGCAGAGATTTCCCTTGCTGGCACATTGCATGCAGCTCTGTGATGCTGGATGTGCAATGAGGAGCAACCACCAAAGGCTTTTCCGCTCTGAAGGGCTCTGCCATCTTCAGGGCAATTTTCCATCGGGGGCCCAACAGCATTAAATGAAAGATCGTCACACTTTGGATGGCCCACGGAAGAGACAGAACGTTTTCAAATAGCTGCCAACCGGCAAAAGTATCCCTTCTGAGGAAAGCACTTACAAAAGGGCTGCAGACTATTCTGGGACTTGACCTTTCAGTGCAAGGAGAAATTGGGCTTGCTGCAGCAAAGGCCAGCAGCATCCTTTTTGTCGAGCTGTCTGCATGCCAGTCACCTTGTAGGATGAAGTCTTCCCCAAGGAAAGCATCCATCGGATTTTATGTCTACCTCCCGAAATCACAAGGAGGCAGAGGCCCCTCCTGCCCCTCTGGAAGCCAACGAGAGGACTCCTTGACTTGATCGGGAATGCGTTCAAGTAATGATTCAGGTGGGTTTGGTGGAGATTTGCAATTCAAAGGCTGCCATTAGAAAAGTAGCATTTGAAACTGTGTAGCTGTGTTGTGCCTCATGTAGATCAGTATCAAATTAAATTTCCCTATTGTACCTCTTATGTTGTTAACACAATGCGGGGAGTGTTGTTTGCCTCATCTCCATCCTCCTAACTGCAACATCCTTTTCAGTTTAAACTATACAGAAGTGAATAATTATTGAGGCCTTCTGTTTACCATCCTTAGAAGATTTAATTTATCCCAATAAACATTGTGAAGCAGACCTTTTGCATTTGCAGTGACATATAATTTACTTGGAACAAATGCTCTGGGTTCGGTATAAAGACCATTCATCAGGCAAATCTGAATCAGAGGCAGCTTAGAAAAAGAATCCTTTGTGTAATTGTTTTCCATCACAAACAACATGTGGGAGAGAGATTTAGGCAATATTTTCAAACATTGTAAGCTACATAATTATTGTCCTCTGCAAACCTGGTGATAGTTTTTACAATCACAATTGCACTTTATCTGTCTAATCACCTATTCACTGTGACCAATTACAGACTTGGCATTGATGAGGAGGCGTTTAATAATATTAAATACAAAACCCTAGATTTGAATAATGTTGAGTTTATGACACAAACTAACAAAAGCCAGGAAATTCAAAGGCAAGGTTTGCGCTCCATCCTTAATTCATGGCATTCTGCCTGAGCGCAAGAGCACATATGAGCACTGCTGAGACCTCCGCTACACAAAGATCATTGCAGTGCTGAGTTACAAAGGAATATTAAAGTCCTGAGATTAATTTTTAATGCTGAGGTCTTTTGCAGATTTAGTGTGTAACCGCAACAATATTCTTGGTACGCTCTACTTTCACATCATTTTACCACACAAACATATGGGGAAATGGAGTTAGACCTCTCTGTTTTCTATGTCCATTTAATACCACTATCCTGGCGCAAAAGAAATAGTCAATAAAAACTGGGAATCCCCTCTCTTTTTTCTCTGGTTGCTTCCACTGGTGCAGGCTTCTCTCTGAAGCAGTGCAGTGAGCACAGCTGTCAAAGAAAAGAATGAAATTGGTGCACAGAAAGTCCCTCTCCCTGGCATCAATTAAAGGAATTTTGAGGCTGCTCTAAATTTAACCGAAATGAAATTAATTTCTGGACACCCTGAGCAAAGAGTGATGGGAAGCGAGGGCAGAGCAGCACCTCCTCTCCATCCCCCTGTACAGATTTCACCCAGTTTGGCTGTGCCTGGAAACGGCTCACAACATTACTCCAATATTTCAAGCATCACTGTTGAATACACAGCAGAGTAACGTAGAAAAGATATTTTTGCCTTTATTTTTTTTTTTCTCAATGCGAGCACATTGTATTCATAACTGCACTGTCTGCACAGATTGCTTTGTTCTAAGTTTTTAGTTTCATTCAAAGAAGTGCATTGGCATCTCAGCAGTTTCAAGGAATCAACTAAATAAGCTATTGTGATTCTGTTCCAAATTTAGATACTTGTCCAAATTTAGATATTTGTTATGCTGTAGCTTGGAGTGGCAGCTTCAACGCCATTAGGACCTCTCACATAAATAAGTACATCACAATATTTTGAAAACTGGATTTTGCATTGACAGAATGTAACGGCTTCCAAACAGCTGTTACAGTCTATCGTGTAAATCCTTCTTAGTTTGTGGGTTATTGACCCAACGGACTCTAATGGGAGTTCTTTGGAGATGTTCAATCTATTGTATCTGCCCAGCTGCATCTGATGCGCCTGTTATTTGCTCTTTGAAGCTTTAGGGGCTATTATGTGGGTCCAGCTGCTGACAGTACAATATAAAATTTCTTATAATCTATCAGATACATAAATATTAAAGTTAATTCCTCTTCTGCATTTAAGCGTGTGTTTTCGTGGCTTTTTCCTCCAGCTGTCATTACTGTTTTATCAGCTACTTTGGCAGAAAAGTGGAAAGAAAGGCAGAAGCAGTTACTGAGGTTTTACTAAGCCTTCAGCTTGGGAAGCATGAATCAGGAGGAGCCCTCCAGAGGGACAACGGTGAACAAAATCACAAGGCTGCTCCTCATCTGTTTCTAGCTGCGTGTCCAAGATCAGCACCAAAAGCCCATCACATATATTGTCAGGGAGCATTACAGAACTGGACTGGCTATTCTAGGACTGGAGGTGACTAAGTTAGAAAGAGGAACTGGCGTGACCCCCCATCTGCTCCCCAGCACAGGAGCTTGGGGTACCATATCCCAGAGACTGCACTGCAGGAGCTGCCCCATTCCCTTCCTGATTCCATTCTGGGTTCATGATGAGAAGTAATCATCATTTTTGTATGAAGAAAAGAAATTTAATGTTGCTTTTAAAAATAATTATCTGGAATAAATCTTATTTATCATATAACAGCGTTGCCACTGTGATTCCTTGAATTCATTTCAAGATTTTATATTGTGTTTTTATTTCACTTTGTGTTTTCAAATGCTTATATATGTTAAAAAAATATTTTTTTCTTGAGGTTACTGATAGAGGCTTCTCGCTGCTTAATATAGCCTACATTCTAGATGTTGGGTTGGAATGTCATAAATACACATATTTTGATATGGTTCCTATCTATGCCAGTTATGCTAAAGGAGGCTTTATTTTCTTCTGAATATTACATTCATTTTAAAAGACAGACCAAAAAAAAAAAAAAAAAGGAAAAAAAAAAACCCTAGAGAAATCACAGACGACTTCTCATTCATGAGGCTTGATTTACGGTGGCTGTAATTCTTGACCTACAATTTCTGCAGACATTTTAGGGCCATCAAACAACAGAAAAAGCAGCACTGCACTTCTAGGGAAGAATTTGCCTTCCTCAAAAAAAAAAAAAAAAAAAAAACACAAATCATCCTATTGCATAAGAAATCCAATTAAATTAACAAATATAATCCGTCTTAAAAAATACATTCAAACATTTAATTTGCATAGAAACAGGCAGCGCTATTCATTTTGATAGAAGAAAATCAAAAGTCATAGCTAGCAGCCACTCTTCTAAACCAGATTTTGAGCACAACCCCCCAGGGCTGTTTCTACCAATTTTCCAATAAATCATGTAATGACTTTTAGGAAAGACAGATATTTAATTCTTGAATTAGAACTATAGGACCATAACCAAAGACTGACAGCCCTCTTTTTCTGCCATATTCCCATACAAACCCTTTCAGCTGATTGGCTGTGAAATAATGCAGTAATTAGGCAATTAGATATTTGGGAGAATGTAGAATGAAGCACTGAATGCTGACCTTTATTACATAGATCAAAGAACATTGGAAGAATGACCAAATATATCTTGTTTACAAGCTCTCACCCATTTTTTTTTCAGCATTTCAAAATTAAGAATTAGGAGATCAGACCTCCAAAGCTACGCATAAATTTGCAGTTGGTATTAGATACGTAGGAGATAGGCCACTTTCTTTGTGCATAGAAAGTCCCATCTCTTTAATTACTGGGGAGTTTTTTTCCTTAAATATATTGATACCTATCGCAGTTATTGAGTAGCAACAAGATATAAATTATAAGCTCCTTGTTCCCAAATATCTTCTCCATTACCATTAACTGTAATTAACACTTGGAAGAGCAAGGAATAATGAAAGTAAATCACAAACTAAATCAACCCATTCCAGAAATTCCCTCTTCACTGAGTCCTCGGCCATCAGTAGAAGGAGAATCTATGGAAATGGAAATTTGTGAAAGTACTTTAATTTTTATTTCTCTTAACAGTGAAAAATAACAAGTTTCAGTCACGCATAAAAGAGGGAAGAGTCAAGGAGTTGATCTATTGACCAAAACCCTCTTACCCTGTACTCTTTTACCCTCGACTCACCAGGCAGCTGGAAATTGCTGTAAATGCAGATGTTGTACCAGGCACTGTAATTGCCTACAATGTTCCTGGTGGGAAGTTCTTACATCTGGAGGCACTGGGAGAGTCAGACTTTCTTATTCCACTTCTTTCATTGGCATCAAAGAGAAGGAGGGAAAATGCCTTGAGAAGCACTTGCTGAACAGTAAGCTTTAGAGAATATGAGGGTATGAATACGTTGCAGAGAAGGAGCCTTCCCACGACCAAAGCAACACTTTTTGTTACTGCAGTTCATCAAGGAAGGGGAAAAAAAAGGGTTTGTAAGAGGAATTTAGGTACTTGTTGATTGCATAGCGATTCTTCTGCAGCATCTGCTGATGGAAAATTCAGTGCATTGCTTATGTTTACATGGGCATATCACTGTGGGGCACGTGGATGTGAAAAATTAGTTCAGGCATACTGCCTCTGTGGAATTCCCATTGACGTCAAACTTGGACAGTTACCTGTAGTAAACCTTGGGCATAAATGTACTAAGCTAAGGGTAAGCATGCCAGGAGAATCTTCACATGGTGACTATCTGAGGTGGCAAATGAGAAAAGAAAAGCATATCACTGCAAAACTCCTGCTTTCCCTCACTTACATGTTTAACCTTTACCTTGACTGGAAAAAAAAGTTTGTACATTTTTCCATTTGTTGGTCAGAAGTTACACCCTGTTCCCCTTGGTGGTCTGTTATTTGTCACTGGGGACAAAAAGCTGGATAGAAGGTGCAAGAACTTGCCCTTTTGAGGCAGCTCCTTTGGACCAAATCTAAATGCAGAGTAACTCCTCAGTCCGTAAAAGTTACAGCATAAAATGTTTATAGCTTGCACAGCTGGAATCCACGAACATGGAAGTTCCCTCTGAGCAAGACGCATAGCAAGACACAAAGTCTCTTTAAAGCATAATTTGTGAGAGAACATAATTCTCTAATTTAAGTTGCATATTGCCTCTTTGGGGTTTTAAAAGAATATTCTAGCTCTAAAAGCGAGAAATGTGATTATTTATGTGTGCACCTCAGAAGCCAATGAGAAAGACTATAGAAGTAGAAGATGGGCCCAAAGTATAAGTCTTTAAAGTAAAAATCTGGCGGCAGAAACGACTCATAGGCCATTCTGCCTCCTTCCCTCACCCCCATATAAAAATAGATTTCTGTCTGTAACTACAGGAACATCTTACTTGAAGCCGGTGCTGCGGGAGCCCCAACAGTGCCACATTGGAAAACGAAACGCCCTTTGCAGAGGTGAATTTTCACAGGCTTATTTTGGCTAGAGACTGTCTTGGATGCAAAATAAAAATATTCAAATGTAATTTGCTCAAATTTGAATGTGTGCTGTTTTTTTCTGCTGAACAAGTGGTTGAGAACAGTCGGCGGTGATCACGTGGCCAATTACAACTTGAGGATTTCACTGGGAAATGTCACATTCTATAGACTGTCCACCAAGGCTTTTAAAATGAGTGTACTTTAAAGACTGAACATCTCGGAAAATACCTATATATCTTTTACATATATATGAGTATTCATATGACTATATTATACAAATGTTATATATTGTATATCTCTCAACTCAAAATAGACCCTCTGAAGTCCCCACCCTGACCCAAAACACTAATGGAAAGAGGAACTTCTGTGCTGACTTCACTGGGATTTCATCCAGGTTCTTTAACACTGTTGGGACAAGGGAAAATTTAAGTAACAACTCTGTCTGACTGCTCAAACTTGAACTAAAGCCATTTTGCTGTTTCCATGCACGCCGGTGAATTCCATCCCTCTCTCCTGCATCTGTAGCCCACCTAGGGGTCAAAGAAATTCTGTGCGTCTTTTTGCTTTCACATCATATCCTTTTTTAACATCTATGCCTCCTGATAATCATAGAAAAATAGTATATTGATCTGATTGAACTGCTTGTTCACTTAGATTCATACTACAGGACAAAACGAGTCCAAGTTGTATGTAAAAAAAAAAAACTCACTTGCAAAAGTTTGCTCTTGCACCTGAGTATTGATCCTGGAGATCAGAGCTACCGAATCTCAGTAGTTAAAGATATAGTGGCACGTCACACTTCATGACAGTGACTTTTCAGGACAGTTCTTGCTGTCCTGCTGTTTCCCCCACTAGCCCTAGTCACTGCACGCTGCCACCACAGTCAGGTCATTAATACCACTTCTCCCTTTCCCTGGTCTGTAGGCAGAGGCAGAAGGGAAACCTGCAAGCAAGCTCTAAGGAGTGAAGATTTCTCATTGCTCTAGTTGATAGAATCAAGATGTAGGTTTGCACCCTAATATGTAGATAGTAAAAACTAAGAATCTGCATAAAGAAGTTAAAACCATCTATCTCTGTATCAGCTGTAGACAGAGGCTGTGCTTGTTACCAACATATCCTTAACTTTCAGTTGTAATTAGTATCAGGAAAACAACGTAGTGAAATAAATCAAGTGAACAAGCCAAGAGAAGGCATGCCTGGTTTAAACTCAACCTGCCATAAAAGCTCTTTTCCAGCACAGTACAAACAGCAAAATTATTGATTAACCTGTATTACTCCACAAGAAGAACAAATTATTGCTGATTAAAGCCATGCAGGTGATAAAAGAACTTAACCAACAAAAGCTGCCAGCTTTAGGTTGGGAAACAGCTGTGTCCCTAATTATGCAGCCTGATTTATACTCTATTAAATCAGTATATAAGTAACCCATTTCTCTGAAAGCATTTAAACCTCTTATATTCCACCAAACACAGCGATTTTATTTGAAATAAATGTATCCAGCTCTTTTGGGAACATATGGTATATTTCTCTCTTATTAATAATTCAGTTCAAATGAGCAAAAATTAGTTGGTGCAGTTACAGCTGATTTTGTCCTGAAAAGATCTGCATTAATTTTAGACGTTTTGTAAATTGGGCTATTAAATAAAAGCATTATATGTGAATTACCCTTTAAATTTTAAGCAAGTTGGTAGTTTAATGATATTTTCTCGTCAGATTCATTTTCAATCTCTAAAAAATTATAGTCATTATAGTAAGACAAATTTTTAAAACCCTCTACTTCCATCCAATTACATACTGTACTAATAAGTAAACTAGAAAAGTTTTGTGCTTCATTTCTCTATTTCATCTTCCCCATCAGATGACAGTTGCTCTCTTCACTTCCTCCTGTGCCAGTGAAATCAAACACTGACCTCAGTTCTCCTCACCTGGACGTCCACCTCCAGCCTTCCAACCTCTGAGCCTTCTGCTTTGTATCCTTCTGCCTTTCTTCACATCACTCCTGCATTGCGTGCGTGTGACTCTGGGCTAGCAGTGATACCTATCAGGGAATTTGGAGGAAAGCAGGTACAGATTTTGTATGAGAGAAATAGTGGTCATGCTACCAAGTTAACCCAGCCTGGCTGTCAGCTCTTTGAGATGCATTCTCTGCTCAGTGGAGGTGCATAGCTCCTGTAGCGCTGATGGGAGTTGTGCTAGTGAATCATGAGGATGTCACCCCTGCCAGTTTAAGTCCTGCTTCCATTGCAATGACCAAAACATTTTTAAAATGTGAGTGCAAGGTGGAATATAATGCCATGTAAAGACATTCCTGATTTACGCTCTGCTACATGGTAAATCTTTAACTTTTTGCAGAACTCAGACAAGCAAAAACCCATGCCTGTGGTAAAATTAATTCAGAAGTGTGAAACTCAAGCAGGCATCTAAACAGCTATTTTTAGCATAGTTTTGTGTTTTTTTTTTTAAACTCTTGTGGTCTCTGACACGCTGCGCCACAAGTAAGTTCATTGCTATGCAGTTTTATATTCATGTTTCGCATGCAAATCTAGAACAAGGAAGCTTAACTCTGATTTTATTAACAAACTTGGACCTTTGAGCCAGTGTCCCCTTCCAATACACTGCAGAGTATGAATGAAGCAGTCTTTTCTTTCCTGCTGCCCTGGGTTTAGTTCTGTAGCTTGGCTTAGTTTACATATTGAGTGCCTAACTATTAGCAGTTACGTGTGCAAATTAACAAAGACAGCCTCTTAGACTTCTACATGTAGGATATCTCAGAATATTATCACATAAATCATTCTAATGTTAATAACTGCTTTGTTCACATAGATTCATCCATATCCGTACCTATTTTGTTATATTATCTACCATTTTAGAAAGCTATCCAGCTTACTTACAGAGTTAAATTCAAATAGTCTAAAGGTTAATGTGAAACACCGGCAAGACATTATGAGTACAGCAGTATATTTTAAAGGCTCTTGGCTGTTAGAATCACTAAGAATGAACGTTCGGCTCAGTGCGACTCCACACTGCTGCACCAAGGAAGGTTACAAAAAATTCTCCTCTTCTGCATGATGAGGTTCTGCATGCCTTATCTCGCTGATATCAGGGTTGCAAGAAAAGATGGTGAATGGTATCAAATGGGGCCCTGGGCAAACTGAATTAGTACCAGATCTGGAGGCAGGGGGCTGGAACTTGATGATCTTCGGGGTCCCTTCCAACCCAAGCCATTCTATGATTTTACAAAACATAAGTCTTCAACTCTTTGTTTCTTGTGAAAACCACAAGGACTATTCTCTGGTGACAGTATCCCATAGCTTTCTTTTAAGCCCCTGTCATAGAATCATAGAATGGCCTGGGTTGAAAAGGACCTAAAAGATCATCTAGTTTCAACCTCCCTGCCACGGGCAGGGTTGCCAACCTCCAGATCAGGCTGCCCAGAGCCACATCCAGCCTGGCCTCAAACGCTTCCAGGAATGGGGCATCCACAACCTCTATTCCTAGCTATGAGTTCATGGACTTGCAGATTGCTTTGACTCAGCCCTTACAGGTTCTGTGTCCCTCCAACACCCTAGCCTAGGTATCCTTTCAGCAGCAGAAGGCAGGTTTGGAAGGGGCTGCTCAAAAGCAAGTGTAGCTTTTAGAGGTAGCGAAGGAAGTTGAGAAGGAAAAAGCAGCAGCAGTAAGTAGTTTAGCCAGTTTGTAACAACACTGTCTGTGCCCAGGTAGTATCACGTCATAGGGCATGGCACCATCTTGGTCCTATCCAGACCATGTTTCCCATGGATGTCAGAGTGAGTTCAATAAGGAGCAGGAGAGAGCATCACAGACAGTGTTGGCACAGGAGGACACGTGCTTCTGGTATTTTAAAGAGCACTGCTTCTCCATAGCCCGAGCTGCCAGTGTGACGTTGCCTGGTGGGCTGCTTGATGGGCACCATGGTCCTGGGTTTTGTCTGCTCTTCTGAAAGGCCATGAGCCAGCCTTGACAGGTGCTGGGGAGGATATGCTTTGGGCAGATATGAATGAAACTGCCTCTGGAAGTAAATCATGTAAAGCAACTTCCTGACGTTAGAAATAGAAAAAGCATCAATAGTCAATTAAGAGACTGATTTTGATCTCCCATGTGGCTTATGCTGTTTTGTCTCCACTTGCTCACATTGACAAAGCCCTGATTTTACAGAAAGCTCAACATGACAAGAAACAAAGTTGTTTTTGCTATATATTTACATTCATTAGAGAGTTGATTTTCTAAAAAAGTTTAGGAAAATTTTGAAGAGAATAGAGACGACACTGAGCAAGAACCATCATTTTACCTGTGCTGCCAAGTTTACAGTCCAACGGGAATGATTCCAAGCACCACTTAAGTTGTTATATATATATTTTTTTTTCCTGAAAAAGATAAAGCAGAGAGGTTTCCATAAAATGCAGATAGAGTGTACTTTTACCTTACTGTAGAAAGCTTACAGCCTTTGAACGAAAAACATACATGTGACATACAATTACACCCAAACCAGCTGCATTAAAAACCACTGATGGGTAGTTTTCATTTTTCTAATTCAGAAGTTAGCTTTCCAGTGCTCACTACAGGCTCTTTCTGCTGATACAGACCTGTTTTTCCATGACAGTCCCTCCTCCTTCCAGTGCAAGGCACTGGATAATGTCAGGTTGCACTGTTTATTTTATACCCTTACAGCTCTCAGTCATCACTAATGGTTGTGCAGATCCCTGCCTCAACGTATCTGCTGCTTTTCTCAAATGGATACAAACAGAACTTTCTGCTCTGTGACTTTTAACAGGATATTTATATGAGCACCTGCAATGCGTGGATGTGAAAGGGAAGTGCATCCTCTTATCTCTCCCACGCTTTACCTGTTGTCCTACTGCCACTGCTTCCCCTGATATCCCATGCCTCTACAGCCCACTCAGACAGAAATCCTCAGGTTAATAATGGTAAGTACTGATAAGATGAAAAAGGCAATAAAGTGTGTTCAAAGGGGCACTCTTTGATCTCCCAGCAATATTCTACTTCCACTGATCTTGAGCGCTGTCAATACTTTAATGACACAAACAACCTGGCCCAGAGGGTGCGGAGCTGGTAGAGCTACACCACTTGATGCTAGCTCTCAGCCTGACCACTGCAAGTAGAAACTGAAAGAATGTTTTCTCTTTAACAAGTTTCATCAGCAATAGAGCAAGATTCATGTGGGTTTTTTTCAGTGAAATAAATGCTTTGGTCCTATTCACGTATCCTCAGCTTTTTGCTAGTCCTCCTCTGTAGGAAGATCGCATTTAAATATTACTTCAGCTGTTTTTTTTAGCAGTTTTATATTTTAACTTTATTTGCTTGGGACAAATAAAGAGTTAATGAGCATTTTATATAAGCACATGCAGCTATCAGTAAGCTTGCCCACTGTTAGGCTATTCCTGCAACACATTGCAAGAGTTTAGGGCTGGAAATTTTCTCGTCTACGCAAGCAGAGCCTCATAGAACCATAGAATCACCAAGGCTGGAAAAGACCTCCAAGAACATCTAGTGCAAACATCATGGAAGTATTGTGCGGGACTTCAAGGGAACGATAGCCCTGAGCAGAGCTATCATCCGTAGACCACATCCATGCTGGAGTGTCTACAACCCCATACAGGGTGCTGTAAGGAAGAAGCAGAGGTTGCTCTTGAGTTGGCTTGGAAGCTACCCAGGTCACCCAGAAATTTGGGCCCTGCTGACAGTGTTACCAGGCTGGGGAAAGGAGAAAGCTGTCACCTGCACCCCCACCCTCACCCACTCATGTGAATAATCACTGGGAACTTCTCTTAGGTTTGCCTGTATTCCTTCCTTTAACATTAGTATTGTAGGTTTCTGGATGGTCTGAGTTCAAGAACTCAAGAGAAGAGTTGGCTACATTTAAGTCTTCAAGTTTCAGATACTTAACAGGGAAGTATTTTCTTGCAGCTGAACTTTCTCTTATGATAATGTGTC